>OY365794.1:23147133-24347133 GCA_959347355.1 Napeogenes inachia
CTCAACATTTTTTCTTACAATAATGTTGGTAAATGGTAGCTAATAGGGGTAGCTGGGATGAAATATGTTGATTGGACGAATTAAACAAAATACCAACTAAATTTTTCTTTGTTATTTCTCAAGATTATCTAAATAAACCGTAAAAATATTTGTCCTACAAAATTCAATGTTTTATCAAAGAGTTCCCCCACTTCGACATGTACCTATTATTAACAAGGTCCTGAAAAATAATTACTAACCAGCTGATTTTTTATTCACTTACAATTAACAGGTACGTACGTATATAGTTTAGCAGCCAACTGCCCTACAAATTGGGTGGGATGTTATCCCGATCATTCAGTTCCATATTTGAAATACATGAAATGGAAAATAAAATTATTTTCCGAATTTTGAGGTATGTAGATTGTACTCGTTAAAACAAAAAAAAATGACATCAACAGAGGTTTAGGTGTTTGGAAAAGGATATATAACCAAAAAATAAAATGAAGATGTATTAAAAAAAGTATTGTAGGATATTGTATTCTTACAGTCAATCGCCAACAAATCAAGATTTCTTGTTTGCTTGGCGATATATACATTACTTAATTACAATATATATTACAATATTATAATAATATGTTACTAGATATATTACTTAATTACAAAAATAGAGTCTCAAAATTTTTAAATCCTACATTTTATAGAGGTAAGGTGTTAATAAAAACATTTAACCGTAGATAGGAAGGTATTAAAATATATTAATAATCTATATTGTGATAAATAATATCTAACACAAAGCCAATGACTTATAAATTATAGACATAAATATTTTTTAAACATCAAGTTACATATATAAAAACTTAAACTTAGACTTTACTTATGTATTCTGATATATCACTTGAACCTCTTATCGTAATTTTTTTGCAACAATTTTTTATATATTTTATCTGTAAAAATAATTAGGGTCATATATATATTACTTTTCTATATGATTGATTTACAGCCCACCAAGTTATAAAAATATAGATATTGATGTTGATAAGCGATAAGAACGATATCAACCTGTTCTATATGATTTATTTAACATTTTGATGTACTTATTTATTTGACATTATTATTTTATATTTATACTTATGTTGTAACCAACTGTAACCACGATTATTTTATATTTATACGTTATGTGCATATGTAATCTATCTTTGAACCTTTTTTTAGGGCTGTCAAATTAATAATAATTTAAATTATTGTTGATACATTATTTATTTATTATTGGTTACATTTTTAAGATTTTTTATGAATTATCCAATAAACTAAACATATAATTGTGTATAATATAATTTATTTCAACAATTTTGTTAGTTCATAACCAACAGTTGATTATTTGAGTCTATCTGCCTCAGTCAGATTATGAACTACTATTTTTTACAAATGATTTGTACGATATAAGTATACATAAAATAAAATCTTTTCAATATATAAACATTTTATTATATTCTTTTTTTTTGTTTAAGTGATTTAGGTATTATTTTATATCTCCTTTGTAAGTAGTAGTACTTAAATGCGGCATTCGATAACGAAATAGGTAACTATTTTTTTTTTCTTTGATGTTGTGGAACATATTATTACCAGTAATATTGATATCTTAAAATCTATTGAACATCAACTATTTAACTATTTGTGTGTGATACACTTCACTGAGAAAGGACTGAACAATACTCTATTTAACATTAAATATTAAATATCAAATGAAGGTGGCAACCCTATTATAATCAGCAACGTGGGTAACTCCTGCGATCTTTTAACGAGGGATTTCCGCAAAAATAACACATTTTCGTTTTTGATACCGACGAACTCTCAACACCGGTAAGTGTTTTTTTAATGTATGAAATATATAATAATTCTAAATAAATAATACTTTTAATATAATGAGTTATTTATGTTGGGTTCGATCCCCGACAGGGACAGGCATGTATATGATGAACATATAGGTCTGTTTTTCTGGGTTTAGTCGTTTATAAAGTATATTCTCAGTAATTATAATGTTTATTTCTATGTAGGTATTTGTAGCGTTTTCTAACACCCTTAACACAAGCAAATAATTTGCTTACTTAGGGGTTAGATCAATGTGTGTTACTTGTCCTATATTATGATTATTTTTATTATTGTTTTATTTTAACCAAAAACCTGTTAATAATTCACAATTAACAGGTTTTATTATACTTAAATTATGTAACTCATATACTTAAATTATGTAATACTAAGTAAGAATAATATTTATTTTAAAACTCTTGTTTTGCATGTACCTATACATTTATAGAGTTAACTTTGTTTTTTTTTGTATTCATTGTTTTTTTACGCAGTAGCTAGTAAATAATAACTGTGGTTTCTCGGTGTTATAAAAAGTTTGCAAGACACTAAATAAAGTGGTATAGTAGCTCAATCGGTATAGGACGGGGTGGTTTCTCAGAGCCTGTGGGTTCGAACCTTCCGTCTCGGTTCATTTTTCATTCTATAATTATTTAAAAATTAAATAAGCTGAACATGGCTATACATGGTTTATAGATACTTAAATACAATAAATAAATATAACAAATGTTATGACTATGTCATCTAGTTTAAATTATTTTTCTAATAACAATAGCGGTTTTACTATTGATAACTATTTCTGCATTCTGTAATGCTTATCTATGATTACATGACGTTATACGACCATTTTAATGAGCAGGATTTACCATGTAACTAAATTTAATTAATTATAAGAAACAATTATTTCGAATACTGGGTATTTGTTCCCATAGTTCTTATGATAAATCAGTAAATATTAGGTAAAAAATGGTTTTAGTTTTCGTTATTTAAAAAACCATAACCTACGAAATAAAAAGAAAAACCTTTATTTTATATGATACTTATTTACAAATATTTATTCCAACTTTTATATCAACAATGAAATAACATCGTGATTTTGAAATAGTACACATAATTTGAAATCGTTATGTAAATATGTAGGGGTAACTATTATAATCCTTTTTATTCTTAAACAAAGTAATAATTTCAATGAAAGTTGGAAAGTGCAGTAAAAACAGCCGGCCTGTCGGTAACTACTAACGGTCCTTGACCTCCAAGAATGTTCGTCGCCATTTTAAATAAAAACGGTAACATGGCCGCGTTTATTACTTAGAATTTATATTTATTTGTATTGAATAATAATGAATTATAGAGATTAGATTATTAGGTTTATGTCAAGAAAAATAATGAAAAGTTAATTATTTTTACTTACCTTTATATAACTGTAACATAATATAGGTAATGTATGTTGACTATTGAAGGACGTTCCATGATATGTAAAGTATCTATTAATTAAAGAACTTGGAACTCATTTATAATACACACATACTTGATACATTCATATTTAAAAAGGAAACAGCAGCATTGTCATATTTTGTATTAGTTAGGTACCTATACATTTTTTCCGCTCTTCAGAGAGGCATCTTAATGAATGATTCCTCAAATCTAAACAATAATTACACACATAAATGCATAAAAACAAACAATCCATTCAGCTTAATGGTATTAGATAAGAACATCCCTCTTTTTTGACGTCGGCTAAAATTATCCCACTAACCTACCTTTTAGCTGTTATCAACAAACTAATAGGCTACTAACCTACCTGCTTCTCTTCAATATTTATAGTGGGTAGGTGCCTACTACTGATCGAACCTAGGATACATAAAATAAAATTTTTCCCATTTAATTGATTTCTCAACTAATCTAGCGAAACCGTACCTCTGTGTACTTACCTACATATTAAATAAAAAATACTAATTTCGACATGTGGCCCCACAACTAAACAATCCCTTCAGTTTTTTAATACATCCGGCTTTGCCAACGCAATACAAAAGATAAAGGTGACGTTCAAATAACATAATGCGAGACTACAACTATACTACAAATTCCAACCCTCGAAAACATAGACATTTTCTGAAATAGTAAGCGACAATGAAGATGAGATGGATTTTACTTTCTAAAAAGCCTTAAAAAGTGAAAAATAAATTTGAATCGGTTCAGAAGTTTATACGTTTATGACCTTACAGATAGACTGATGGACGGACACACAAGATTTAAATTTAAAAAACTTTTAAAAATTTATAGTAAGTTCATAAGCGCAAAACTAAGTAGTTTAATTTTATTCAGGTATTTATTTTATAATAAGATCTATTCACAATGTTTTATTTTTAATTGTAGGTAAGTATGGCTAGTGCTTCAATAAATCTTTTTAAAGTATTAAAGCATAAATTTATAAGTATGGCTAAAACTCTACAAAAACATTCATTCATTTCGTTGTATAACTTTAAAAGGCAATGTATTTTACTTCTAGTTTTAAAAACTAGAATGAGACTAAACTAATATGTATTTCTTTTCCAGATCTTATACTTCAAGATGTCTGACGGGGTAAGCATCAACTGATGAATCTTTTCTTTTTCACTATACTGAAAATTATTAGAATTCTCCATGACCCCTTAGACATGTCATCTTTCCATTTTTATCTCAATTACGTTAGAATATTTATTGTTTTATCTGTTTTTTCTAAATACTGTACCAGAAACAACAAATGTTTGGTCAATGTTTTAGTTTATATTAGGTAATTTTAAGCTATAATATGCGTCAATCAGCTTAATGGTTTAAAATGGCTTTTTTTTTGTTAGACCTTTTTTTGCAAAAAATATTATTTACGGAAATTAATTGTTTTTGTTTGTTCAAAAACATTATTAATATTAATTGTTGTTGTTGGTTTGTTTATACATATTTTATATGGGGTTTTTCAGTGAAGTCATTTGAGGATAGTTAAAATATTTGTTTTTACGTACATACACGTCAGTCAATACGTCAATTAACGCTAGTATGTATGATAATAAACTAATTATAATATTCTTTAAAAATATATAGATTTCATATTTAAATATTAATAATAATAATTAATAAACTAATTATATGATAATAATTGAATCCGTCAAAAAATTGCTATAATCATTTCCGCTAATCTTTGATAAACCATTGTCTGATAACAGTGTTGGAATATATAGGAAAATAATAATAAATAATCTTTACGATATCAAGTTTTATCGCTGATGCTTCAAAATATACCTATAAATTACCTATTTTTTTAATTTATATCGAATAGACCATTTATACTTAACATAATTATTTCAATATCAGATCTACATGATTGACTGTTCAGATTGTTTATAGACCATTACAGGGTTATACCTAGTTAAAATATTAAGTAATGTAATTATACTATAATATATAGAATTACCTATTTAGGTTAACTATTTTATTTAACATAATTTAAGAACTTCTTTGTCATTAAAATCTTGGATACTCCCTAGCAATTCCAACAAGTCGCTGCTTCCGTGAGGAACTGGAAGACCAGGCCCAGTGACAGCGAGAACCTATCCCTTTACTCCCTCTACAAACAGGCCACCATCGGAGATGTAAACATCTGTAAGTAAATATGTTTGTTTGTGCTTCTGTGGCAGCAGCAAGTAGCAAATTTGAATAAGAGAAAAAGCCTTTAAAATACACAAAAGCTTGTTTCTGTTACTGCAAAAAAAAATACCACTACATGAATCCAAAGTAAATTATTTCCTTTCTCAATTAATTTTCTCAATTATTAAAATAACTTTTTTCTCCAGCTGAGCCAAGTGGTCTGGTGGAGAAGGCCAAATTCAGAGCATGGAGCGACCGCAAAGGTATCTCAAAGGGCGATGCTCAGAAACAATACATCGAAATCGCAGAGAAACTACAATCCAAATATGCTTAAATTA
Source organism: Napeogenes inachia (assembly GCA_959347355.1). Taxonomy (NCBI): domain Eukaryota; kingdom Metazoa; phylum Arthropoda; class Insecta; order Lepidoptera; family Nymphalidae; genus Napeogenes; species Napeogenes inachia. Next base: position 23,152,938 of record OY365794.1, read on the forward strand.
TTATAAGCTAGGTTACCTTTTTTTTATAAAAAATCTAAATTCTAAAATAGTACTTTGTATTCGTTCTATTGTTTATTTTTGTCTCGGAGATACTGTCAACAAGCTCAAAATTATTTCATAACTTTTGTAATTAAAATACTTGTTTAATTTTGACAACAATGGTTTTATTATTTTTCTATAAGAATGTGTATTATTTATTGCTGTAATGCAATATATGTTTAAATTTCAATTCCGTTTGTTTACGATTCATATTTGAATCAACACAACCCACAGCTTACTACCAAAACCTTTTTTTTTTCTTATTCTATCTGAAATTACCTAAAATCCTATCAAAGCTTAATTTATTTTTTTATGAATAATAATAACCTCATGTCATAATTAAGTCATAAATCTAGTAACGTAGAATAGGACTAGGTATAGTAATAAAAAATAAATAAAAAACATGAGTCGAGTCGTAATTCGACTAAGTGTAACAAAGTGTAATTTAAATTAAGCTTATGGATCCCTTAGGTAGGATTTGTGGTTTCAAAAGCGCTACTGGGTCGATCGAGACAGTTCCTACTTCCTATATATCATTGTGTACTGACCCTAACGTAACCTTTATGATTAAAGAGGAATAAGAAGTGGAAGAAACAGAGGTATCCGGAGAACATACGTTCTATTTTTAACACCCCAACCCATAAAGAGGGATGTTCTAAGTTTGACCTGTGTATCTGTGTGTCTGTGGCATCGTAGAAGTCAAACGAGTGGACGGATTTGATTGCGGTTTTGTTAAATCGAAAGCCTGGTTCATTGAGGTAGTTCTTTTAAACTTCATGTATTTCTTATTTTTTATACATACCAACTTCTGAGTGAAAAATGTATTACATATATTTCTTTGGATAACAGTTGAGACTAGTAATGCGTAGTTGGCCTTATCTACGTCACAAGTGACTAACTAATTATATTACAATTAGAATAAGGAAGATTTTGAGTATTTGTTTATTTCCTAAAAGGCGTAGGTATATAAGACTTCTACAATTTTATTGTAAAATAAATGGATTTTCAAACGTAAATAAATTACTTTAATTCCAGAAGATACTTTAGTAAATTACATTTTTTTTCAACAAAATAAAAATAAGCTTAATATAATTATGTTTAGTTAATCAAAGAATAACATTAATAATTAAATAATGCTGATCAACGCCTACAATAGTGAAAAAAGATAATAAGATATTACGTATTATGTTTTTTAATTAAAATTCGAACGTAATCCAAAGACCAAAAGAATGTCAGGTACCTAATCTTAAGTGTGTGAAGTGGAGGATTTCTGTACGTGGATGGACGGGTTGAAGAAGAAACCAAGTACCTAAAAACTTTAGTCTGTTTCTAGGTAGATGGTATACCAAAAATACATCTTGCGATCCGGGTCTTATAATAGGCGGTCAATGAGTTAGTACCTACGGTTATAGAAGCAGCTCCGTTTAAATTTTTCGGCATCGTTGGATGCAATGGCCGTTAGCTTTTTTAATGAGCTGATTTATGATTTATGATTGGTTTTGTCTTAATGCATTCCAAATTAATCTCCCGGACTAAAGTAATTTAGTAAGATGGGACAAAGCCTCCGAAAAGTCTTGCCACATCTGTGGGGACGTAGTAGAAACCGCGAAACACTTGTTAGTAGGGTATAGGGTACTTCTAGATGGAGGTCAACACTCGCCTCGCCCCTATAAGGTATTAGATATCATATGGGAAGCGATCATTCTTTCCGTATTAAGAGCCACAAAAACAGATACCAAGAACTAGATAACAACCACCAAAAGATCTGTAGAGTTCATAAAATAAGGCTTCTCCAAAAATCTAAGCCTTATTTTAAGCCTTATTTAGATGCGGTTCCTCATTGGACTCTCATGAAAGACATGTAGGTAAAGCAATACAAAATCCCTGAGGTATTGGTGTTTCGTCATCCAGAGCAAACTATTTGCTGTATTCAAAACATAGAGGAGCGTGATACTCGTAGACCTTACTGTTCCCTGGGAAAGTAACATCGCCAGGGATCACACATTTAAGATAAACAAGTATTACCTACTAACTGACCAAAGACCTGTCCAGGGCTAAATTTATAGTTAGTTTACACTCTTCTCCATGCACGGAGCTCGGCCCCCGCACGGGGAATACATGGAATGCTAATAAGCTTCGTTTCAACACAACAGTTGATTTCAGTTTTTTTTTCTCTCATGACTTACGTCAATAAATCATTTTTATATGGTAATTAAGTGAAAAATAAAGATCTTACGATATAATGAGATTTATAAAAGTATTAAAAGATTGAGATTAAAAATCTTAACTTAATCGTAATTAGGTATAGTGTTATAAAAATACAATGAGAATATGAGTTCCAAAACTCAAGCATGAAATTGAATGTATAGGATGTTATATAGGTAGCTTACTTAATTTTCATAATTCCGAAAATATAGATATTTTATCTTTAATAATTTTGTGACAAAGAACAATGATATCTATTCTAGAAAATGTTACATTAAATCACTGTGTAATCGTCCGCAAAATTGAAATATTTCTTGTGTAAAATATTGATAACACAAAGTACCTATAAGTAAAATTAAAATAGGTAGGTAAATATTTAAAAAATCAATTTTATTAGCTGTTAAAACTTGAAGCTATCTATTATGTGTCACTTTATTTACACATACCTATATTTATATATAATTTGTCTATATAAATAGTTATTTTCCTAGAACGTCGATTATTATTTAAAACTTGTTTGACGCTTGAATATTGAAACTTGTGTCTTGGAGAGTTGTGAGTTGACAGTTGGTTGACAGAACAGAGCACTATAAAGTTGACAGACGACAGTCCTCTACAGAAGTTCCTAGCGAGCGTTCGTGTTTTATTTATTTAAAGTAAGTTTTGTTCATTATAATTTTGTAGATTATTTATACTTAGCTTGAACTTTTTCTTATAGTATAATTGATGCTGTTTAATAAATGAAGTATTTAATATAATTAAGTATTTGACTTCCCGATAATCATTATCACCGGTCACGTAGATTAAATAAAACCCTGCTCAGTAACAGTTGTTTTTTACTTTTTATTATAGGTCTCATTTGCCGTAACACATCACCATGTCCCAACAAGAGGTAGGTTTATTTTTTTATATGTACAAGTGCTATTAAAGCAATTTATATGGTTACATTTTGTACAAGTTTTACCGGTACTGCCAGTGCGTCCTTATCGACGACGATAGCAATTGTGTGGAAATCGTAAATAAATGACATGAATTACGAAAGTACACATTGGTGTTGAATTGTCTCAGTTTTTTAATACCCATTATATGGGTTCGAAATCTTTATCAAGTTTAAATCAATAAATACCAAGGTATATCAAAGAGAGCATGTTGGAATCTGGACCAAAGTGATTACTGCATAGTACACACAGATTTAATTAATTTAAGAAAGTGGCTTAATCTCATACAGAATAATAATATTAAACTGTTGTATGTATTTCATTAATGATTTGTTTTGGTTATACTAAATGTGCATAGTCACATTATGTTAATTTTATTACAAGAGATTCCATTGTTTTTATTTAATATATTATTCATTAAAAAAAAACTATGGTATAGGTTAAATAATTGTGTATTGTATATTTTTATTTTTTAATGTCTTTTCATTTCAGCAATTTGACCAGGCAGCTGCTAAAGTCAAGAAGCTTAAGTCACTTCCCAGTGACTCAGACCTTCTAGAACTTTATGCATACTTCAAACAGGCTACAGTTGGTGATGCTGACCCTGCCAGTAAGTATGGATGAAAAACATACAACTGATTTTAAAGATGGACTTGTAACCCTTACTAACAATATATATGCAAGTGTGATTTTTTTTGTTTGACTCTGCAATTGTGCATTCACATTTTTAGGGAAAAATATGGTTTCCGCTGGATATAAAAATACTTTGAGATCTTTAACAAATAGACTGGTTCATAGAGCAAAAACTGGTGGGCAAAGCAAACTGATTAGATATAGAATTTCAAACCTATATTGAATGGACTTGAGAGCTCACTTACATAGTTTATCTTAAGATTATTGTAATTCAGTCAGGGTGACTTCACTAGTTTACCAGCTATAACTATCTAAATGAACACAAATTGATGTAATAAACAAGTAAATAACCTTTGGAGTGAATAAGTCGTCAAGTTTATTATAATAATAACTATCACTGAATATTTATGAGTCTTATATTCTATTGTCTTTCCAAGTCATTAGAATGAATTGTATAATCTGTTTTTATTATAAATTACACAAAAGTCAGTATAGCCATATCAAGTACATACTTAATAAATGAATAAATATAAAAAAGTAACAAAAAAAAAAAAGGTTGTATTTTGGACAACATTATATAATTTTCAATACAAAACAAACACAGTCAGAAGTTTTTTATTATTACTTGTACAATAATAACTGTTAATAATCTTATGAAAAAATATACTACGCAAACATACTAAATAAACGATGCTTCTTATGCCAGGGTCAAGTTTATCACAGTTTTTAAACCATGAATATAAAATGATGTTGAATGACAATGAAATGTCAATGAAATGTAATATCAAAAAGTCATGTTTAATATTCATTTGTTTTAAAATGCAATTCAAGTTTAGGTAACTAGCGTTATGTAGTCTTTGAATTTAAAAAATATTACTAACCATATTAAGAATGTAATGTAAACATACACTATCATTCATATAAATATTTAGTCATCATCATGTTTGTGGCAATTATAAAAAAGTAATCTTAGAAAATATTGCTTTCTCTAAAAATTCCATTTTCAAATGTCAGCATTAACCAACAGTTCTTAAAGTTTAAAATAATGACAGATAAAAATATTTTGATACTTGTACTGTTTTAATACTCAATCTAATATTGATTACTTTGTCTCGCTCTGCTTCTATCAGCCGTTCTGCTTCGTTGCTTCTTTTTTATGCAACGGGAAATCCTATTTTGTACTACATATCTACATTTCTCTTTGTAAACCAGTGATAAATGATTCCATAACACATATCTTGTGTTTAGGTTCATGTGCCTAGTTAAATTGGTCTCACGTACCTAAACATATTGCAAGAGTAAAACAAGTAATATATTGTTAGTTACAATATTTTCATATCATCTCAATAAGATTTCTCAAACAAACAAAATATGTTGAACAAGTACATTGTAATAATAATTTATCTTGTTAACTGAAGCTATGGGAAATACCGCAGAAGAATTAATGAGGAAACTATATTCGTATTGTTTATGAAAACTAATTATAACTAAAATAAAAATGAATATCAGCATTGTACTGACTAAGAAGCATAATATTTAAAATAGTATTTAATAATTTTACTACAAAATTTTCATTTATAATTTCTTTTTCAATTCTTTGTTTGTATATTTGTTTTGCATGGATTTTTTTAGAAAACATTTTGTACGAAATTTTGTAGTTTCAAATTTAGCTTCATTGGTATTTTAATAAATAAGTATAATCTAACATTTTCGTAATTTAATTTATATTTATCGGTAATATCAAAACTATAAAACTAACTTTTATTTTATCGATCGATCTACTCGATATCAATAACACCTGATTGTAACCGTGACAGGTTGATTGATAATAAAACAATACATTTTGTTTTTAAGACGGTTTTAGTTAATAATCGTGTTTATTTTAAAAATATTTTAATACTAAAAGATTAAACGATTATTTGACACTGACACTATTTGATTTGAACTAAATAAGGTAAAGTTGGTACTTGGCATTACTATATACAGTATACCAACTTCAAAATGTATATAAATATAGAATGAAAAATAAACCGATACGGGCAGGGATTCGAACCTGCGACTACTGGGAAACCGTCCCGTCAGTCTATTCTATATTTATATAAATTTGAATAAGCTCAATATGGCTATACATGTTTATAGATATTTTCAAACATTAATTTCGGTGATGGCAACTTTTCAATGTTTTTCTATACTGCAAAGTTAGAAACATTGGTTAAGATTTTCGAAAGAAACCTAATATAAAACTAAATAACCTAACTTAATTATTTTATGTAATAAAATATATCACTATTGAAACAGACGCTTTAGAAATAAATATGTTGTCACAGACTGATAAGTCCTACTAAGTCATACTAGGTCCGTGTAGTACACTGTAAATGTATATATTTCAAAACGGCGAATAAAATACGATGACGTATCTGTTAAATGGGATATTTTTTAATGTTATTAAGATATACAGCTTCAAAACAATCTTCAGTAATAAATGTACAGGTTATATGTTAATATTAAGAAACAAGAACGCCGTTTGTCTTGGCTAGTGTTCTCGGGTCAGCGGTTGTGGATTGTTCATGATAAGAAGTAATTGTCGCTATATAATGGAAGTACATAATTATAAAGTGCACTTAAGTTTTACCTTGAAACGTGATAACATATTTATCTTACGTTTATGCTAAGGATGTTTTAATGTTAACTAATATTATATATGCGACATGATTTATTTATTTTTTACAGTTTTACGCCCTAACACTTAACCGAGTCATGAAATATTACAATTACCATGTTAGAGATACAGAAAGGACCTACCGAAAAAATAGTACTTTTTCCGAAAGAAAGATTAATATTTTCGGATGCCCGACATAACAAGACGACTATTTTCTAAACAACATTGTGGGTGAAACTTCTGGCATAAGTTAATAACAAGTTAATTATGTAATTTATTATTCACATAATTATACCGTTAACTACCAGTTAAACTTCTATAAAAATAACAAAAAAAATTAAAGCCTGACTGCGATGGTCTTAGCGCTGAGTTTGATTTGATTTGATTGTCATAATCCTTACATAAATTATCTAATCATGATATATTTGTTATATATTTTTTTATCATATCAAATGTTACAGTTAAGAATATTAACAGCCAAAAGTTGCTCTATCAATTGGTCATCGTATAATATAAATATCGTATAATATAATTCTATACTAATACTATAATGCTAATGTTTTATTTTATTTTTTATTGTGACGCAAAGGCAAACATTAATTATTTAATGTTAGGCCCTAGATACGAATTTGTTTGACACAACATTATCACCCAATAGGAAAAAAATAATTATGATATTTTTCTGTTTTCAGACCGACCAGGCATGTTCGACCTTAAAGGTAAGGCCAAATTCGATGCATGGAGCGCCAAGAATGGTCTCTCCAAGGAGGACGCACAGAAAGCCTACATTGCGAAAGTAGATAGCCTGGTTGCTTCCATCGGTCTTCAGTAACTAAGTTACAATAAATTTAAGTTTATTATGTTGGCAATATATACATTTTTAGACTGGTAACATTGCCGCGTTTGGCGCCAACAAGCTGTCAAATCGCTTCTCAATTGATGTACCAATGTATTAACGGGACTCAAGCTTATTATACATGAAGTTCATGTTGACTTCATGTTGTCTTTTTTATACACAATACCAATAAAATCGACAAATTGTACTGTTGCCACCATAATTTAATAGACATGTTTTGTATTTTTTGTTTGTTTGGATTATCTGTATTGAACTCGCGTCCAAAAATTGTAAAAGACAAATCAATTGCTCTTCCTTATTTATACTTTTTATGAGTACATGAAGCTTAGATAGATTTTTATTTAATTTTGTACTATTATTATCAAAGTATATTTTATGTATATTTTAAGAATATCTTATTTCCTAGCTCTGTTTAGGTTTGAATCATCACAATTAAGGATAAATAACACAAAACTTGGTGCTGTTCTATTACAATGTTATTTGATATTAAAATTTTGTTATTATTTTTATATTGCTGTCTAATAAATCAGTTGGAATTATAAACTTTTTCTTTTTAGTTTATTATGTTCTTACATGATTCTACAGGTCCAATCAATTACTTCATTAGTCTTAAAACCTTATTAGTTTATTTATAAAATACTAAAAACGTACAGTTTCCGTGAGTACATTAAGACAGGCTTATTTTTTATACTACACATAAAATACCTTATAAAAAACGCATCTTATTATTATTTGAATCTTATTTATTACTATTGTACTTAAAAAAATGGAATTTATTGAACACGTTGTATAAAATTAATTCACATAACCGATTATTCCGCACGCTATAGCAGGGCCTGATGTACCAGTGAGTGCGCTGTCTTCAGTGCTGGCTCTCCCGTAATCATCTTCACTCTTAGTAATGGCGATGGACCTGCCTACAATGGACCGCGGGCCTGTCAGTGATATGAGGTGGTCTACTATTCTAACGCTTAAAGTGGCGCCCTCTTCCGCCTTGATGTTCCCAAGGTCTCCGACATGGCGCACATGGTCACGAGGGCCTCCGTGACGACCCTGAAATTTATTTTTCATTGATCATTGTTAATTAATGGAGTCAATTTTACAATTAAAGTACGCATAACATGGTCAACAGGTTTATAATTAATTTAAATTATAGACAATTTTAGTTCAGATTATAAATAATTGCTATTTGAAACGTCTAAAACGGTTTAGCTATTTTAAGAAGATAGGAAGTGCTTTTAAAATAAATATAATTTAAATGTTATAAACTAATAAACTATGTAAGCTTATAAATATACTTACATAATAAGCTATGAAGTGTGGGCCAATTTTTTTGCAATTGTCGTCAATATCTCCACTCTGGTGCACATGTAACCCGTGCAAGCCAGGGGTTAGACCGGTGATATTACCCTCGATTGATACGGGACCATTAGATACAAATTGTGTGAACACCAGTTCTCCGCCCACTCCTGACTCTTCATCATCTTGTAGATGAACTATTGCTTGTAGTCCGGGTGCTGGGCGTGCTCCCTGAAATAAAATATTTAAAATTAAATGACAAGAACAATTGCAACTCGTCCCTAGTTTTTAGTTTAAATTATTGTCAAAGAAATTATTTACTGATATTTATTTATACAATAAAAACCTACCAAGTTGTGAGTCCAACTCGCTCACTAAGGTTCCGTACCATGTAAAAAACAGCGAAAATCACGTTCGTTGTGCGGAAGCCCCACTCAAATATTTGTTTTATTTGAATTTGACTTATTTTTTTTAAAGTATATACGTCTAAACATTCTGTGGATACTTCAGCGTGTACCTGTTTCCGTTATAAAATCAAGAGAATAAAAACGATTGTTGTATGGGAGCTCCCCTTAAATATTTATTCCAACAAAACATCGTCTGCAAAAAAATAATCTACTTAGCTATCACGGATCATGAGATATAGCCCGGACAGACAGACAGACAGACGAATTGCCTTTAGCTACGGAACTGTAAAAATGAGGAATTATCTGTACATAAATAAAAAAAAACCATAGGCTTTGTCGTCAGTACATGACCACTGGAAACAATAGTTATTAAAATATACAATATTCACTATTTGTCTTCCCATTTGTTTATGCATCACGGCAAAACTACTTGACAGATTTCAGTGATATTCGAACAACATACTTTTTACTACGGAAAATTCTCTAATATTACAATTATGATGTATATAGATATAAGAGATATAAGAGGTATAATTACAATTATGATGTATATAGATTTGGGTAAGTATTTTTTAGATTAGATGGCTTATGATGGCTGATGACTGGTAATAAGGACGAGGCAGACATCGTCACTTATTGTACAATAAATAAATGGGTCTGGACATCATACGTTTAGTCTCCTCGACTCTTGTTGTCGGTGTGGTAAATGTTAAATGTTAAATAATTTTCGTATTCCTATAATTATACATTCGATGGGTGAATTTTAAATAGTTCTAATGATTTAATAGTTTTAATAAACTCTTTCAATATTTTCATCAATGTTTTCACAGGGTTATCGGTCGCACAGTAATTGTCTTTTGATTTATAAACACATGAATACAACCTCTACCTTGACACATCATCCATAGAACAACAACAAATGGTAATTACTGTATGTGTTATTATGCGCACGCGTCTTTTTAACCGTTCTCAGAAAAGTGACGTTTCATAATTTATATACTTACAGTAGATATTATATAGAAATATTATCTTTTTAATATATTGCTGTCTTGTTCTAATGTAAATCATATTAAATTCCAATATGTATAACATTAATTATGAAGGTATTGAATTTCAAATTCCAAATTCCTGTCAAATTATTATAACGTCTTATCAATTCACTACTTATTATAAATTAAAAAGCATTAGATAATCTTTAAACTATAACTCCACGTTATTACTTCAAAAATCTTTTAATAGCCGAACAAATTTATTATTCAAATACTTTAATAGCAATATAATCTTTCTTAATTAGTCTCGAGAGATGAGATTACAATTTATACGGAAATAATAGCTGACTCGTGTTTTTAAGAGGAAGTATTTGGTTACCACGATTGTTTTCCATGCATCCTTGATAAAATATATGACTGTTATTTAATTATTTAATAGTTATTAATTATTATAAGTTTTAAACTACACAGCTCCCCTTGTAAATTAAATAAAAATAAATATTTTTTTAAATAAAATTACATATACACCTGTAGACCTTATTCTATGTACAATCTTTATAATATAGTAAACAAGGTTATGTACCTATAGAACGCAAAAGACATCATGAAAAGTAACGACACGCTAGCTGAGTTGACAAAAAGGCGGGAAATATCCCAAAATCACAGGTTCAAATCCTGCCCGTGAAAAAAAAAAAAAATAAGAAACAATTGTTTGTTTTTTTTAAATTTTTTTTTTTTTTTTAAATCGTTAAATTAGTATCTCGTCGCTGTCCTGATGAAGGTGATTATAAATAGAATACTAAACTCATCAAGGCGGAAGAAAACTATGGTGCTTTTAGAAAATCCTTTCAACCTAATTCTTACACGAGTAAGGCAGCTTTTTTATATAGTTAAGTTTTTTTATTTTATTTATTAGTGTAATTAAACACTTCATGAATTTGAACCTGATTGCTTTATTTATAACTGGTAAATATGTCCGGACTTCTTTAGATACTATGATTATGTGGTAATGACTAATAAGACCCTGGCGAATCGTGAGAGTACGTTTAGCGATGCTGGAAGGAACAACGCGGCATACGTCTGAACTAGTCACGTTTACGTTTTTTTTAATTTAATGTCTCTGGTATTATTTGCATATGATAACCATTATGTACTCATCATTGTCTGGTTCTTAAACATTGTTTTTTTGGACACAAAAAACTTTAGTGATTCAAAACAATATTTTTTCCTATATAACAGTTGTAATCGTCTCCGCATTTGTCTAAATATTCCAGGTCTAGTCTTTTTGTTTTTTTTAATAATTTAGAACAGATTTCTTAAAAAATACTTATAAGTTATTACTAAGTTACATTTATATTTTGTGTCATCAACAATGTTATCATCTTAGAGTGACTAGCAAAGCTATTCAAATAAATAATAAAACTTATATTCAATAACGCGTGTTCTTTAATATATTAACACTTCTTCTAGTCAGGCAATAATAAGCTGTAATACCTACTCCTAAAAATTCAGAAACCTTGGAGGTTATCCTTCCTCCTAATTAACTGACAGACGCATTTTGCTTTTTTGTGTTTTAATTGCTGATTGCTCAAATGCCTCATTTGAAACTTCGAAATATTTTTAAAACCGTTTCGGATAATTATAACCGCTAGCCAATACGTTAGGTTAATACTCAGTAGACTCAAATCCGAGAAATATTTCGTTTACTACTGTTTTTATCGGTTTAAAATATACCGATGGTTATAATAAACGACCCATGTATTTTCAATTAATTAATTTTATTATAAATATTAAATAAATACAGAATGATTAATTATTAATGCGGGTAGGATGCTAATCCTCGACCTCTTGAAACCGTCCAGTGACTTTATCACCTAAGATATCGTATCGCAACCCACCTTGATGAATTTAGCATTCTATATACATTCCCTTATATTGACAGTTATAAAATTAATTTTAAAAAACCTTAAAATATCTATAAATGTTTTTGGATAATTACAAATATTAATAGTGCTTTCTAAGGTTTTCACGAGTAGGTACTACACATTGAAATAAAACTATTTTTACGGATTTAACTTACGTATATTGCATTAATTTTTAAATTTACGTTTATATTAATTTAAAATGTAAATTTAAAATTAATTCAATATACGCGAGTTAAATCCGTAAAAATAGTTTTATTTCAATACAAATACATATTAATGTTATTATTTTGATACTTACAATGGGTATTTGAATCTGTTTTTGCGCACGATCACCATCTAACGGATAATTGGATCCGAGTTCCTGAAAACATATTCAGTATATGATATATCACAATTGGGTCAAAGTCAAGTAATGTTGATTCAGGTGGATGGGTGACCGTGATCGAGAGTCGCACCATAATATAAAAGTATTATGGGCAAATATTTTATATTAACATGCATTGTAATATTAATTTAGTAATATAATATATATTACTAATTTAATTATTTACTAATAATTAATTATTATTAAAGCACCTTAGTCCACATTCATACTTTATGCCCTCTGCCTAAAGAATGCGTGGGAGGGGTTGATCTTTAGCAATGTTTATTGTAATTATTATTATTATTTTTATTATTTTGTAAATACAATAAAGAATATCATATTATGTCACTGTAATTTTGCTTTCCTTTGTCATGACTCTAAATAAACTGAATAAATAATATTTTATTTTGGTTTAATAGAAAATAGAGGATATAGATCACTTACTATTATTATAAACAAGAAACTACATACCCACTATTATAAAATACTATATAGACCACCGACATTTATCAAATCAACGACATATCTCAAATATAATAAAGAACCGTTACACTATTAAGTTTTTGTTATTACTATATCTTGCTGAAGATTTATATTAATGTATACCATCATTACTCAGACAATTCCTAGAATGTAACGCCTTTATCAGCCGCCACAAGAAATTACAGTTTGGAGTAGCTACTAGTTTTATTCGATCTGATAAAAAAGCTTTTAAGCTACACATTACGTTCAAACATCTATATAAGATGCAAAAAGCGATTATTTATTTATAAAAGTACAATGAACTGCAGCAAAAACTTATAGCCGAAGAAATTAATAATCGATCTACAATCCAAGATTTGACAACCTTAGATAAACTTCTAAAACTTAATATACAGGTTAAGTATTTGGCTATTTTCACTATATATAAAGATTTATTGCTATTATTAGACTACAAATTTTAAAGGATTAAAAAGACCTCTCATTATCACTTAGCACTATTTATTTGACAATTTGTTTCTGTTGCATCTATTTAACAAAAGTATTAAAAAATATATTCACTACTCGTTGAACAAAGTTAGAAGTTTATAACATTGTTATTTTTCTTTCTCTTATTTAATATTTTTGCTTAATCCCGTTTTCTGTTAAACTGATTGTTTTGCTTTTTCCGACCACAATATAGGTTATATACAAATGCAAGATCTATAATTAAATTAATCATTTTTGTTACTTACATATAAATATGGCTCCATGAAAACCTCATAAATATTACTCTGGTAGTTTTCTACAGCTGGGATGGTTTTTATCAACAGATTTCTTCCATACCCTGGAATTCCTTGAAAACTTTTTGCTTTTAACACATTCACCAGCCACAAGAATTGGCCGATAAAAATGTGGAATCGTAAATTCATTTTCGTTATTTTTAAAAAAGCCCGCGTTTGAAATAAATCCCGCGCTTTTCGACAACGGAAGCAATTTAATAGGCGTGTTGACTTTGCAAATGGCGGATTGTCAATGGTTTGATGTACGGTATAAAGGTGATAAGTGGTATTTTTTATGTCCAAGTAATGGATATAAAATACAAGGCTCCGTGGTTGAGAGGCGTGACGTAATAGTCGTTTAGATACGCCATTCTTGAATGGCTGGAAGTTGGCAGTTAATTTGTGCACATGTAAGAAATATACACAGTGTTTATCATATTAAATATAATAGTTTTGAAAGGCATTATGAAAAGTACCTGTATTTTATATTAAAAATAATGAATTAGTGCTTACAAGACCAAATCCGTTAAATATTTTATATATTAAATAGTAGGTGATTTAAATTAAACTGTTTTTAACGCATCTAACTCGTCCATTATAGGATTGAATTTCAATAAACTCGCCATTTCGATTGTTTTCCAGCATGTTGCCGGGAATTCGAGACTTAGGTGTCTATTAGTAACTCGATTAATTAATTAGTCATCTACCTCCAACAGTTTCTATGTTTCCGAGCACAGAGTTCTGGACGCATAGTGCATATAAAACGTACTACGTAACAGTATTTTTTATTGTCTATGGGACAATGGGATGGATATTACATTGTCTATGACTGGGTGGGCCCCAGGTGCTAGATAGTCGCTAAAGGCTTATTCTTCAGAAAAAAGGTTAAATATACCTTTATTGAAATGTGTAGTCGTGAATATCTAGGAAAATGCAAGTGGCTAATTGCTACGAGTTGTATAAACTGTTTATTATTTAAGTCGTTGGCAACAAGTTAGATTTCATTTCACTAACCTGATTTAATTAAAATGATTTCATAAATATTTGTGATGACTGAGTTACCGTAGTTGAATATAATATTTGGAAAATAAATATATAAACTGAATGTCCTTCTACTTGCTTAACGGCAGGGAAGAAATAGATGATTTAAGTATAAACTCTTTATCCTAAATTTCTAATGAGGTATTGGTCCTATACAATTAGGTAATAGGTATATTAGTTATTTTTCATTAAAATTTATAATATAGTGTGTAGTGTTTAAATATATGTAAGTTTAGCTGTGCAATGGAAATTAAATAATACAAAATCGATGAGTTGTTTTTTAAAATAATAATAACACAATGTATACTACATTCAGCCATATACCTAACAACAACGTCAAATTGTCAAACATCAAACGTCAGAAACATCAAAACAAACAAGTACAGTAACATATATAAGGTTAAAAACAAAAATAATCATGTGGGAGTAAATAATGAATCGGGATTTCGTATACGATCATCAAGACAGACCGACGGCGTGGTCGAGAGCGGGCAGTACTTTGAACAGGTGGCTGTGGGGCGCCCTGTGCTGCGGAGTCCCGGGTATTCCTTGCTACTTCTGCACGTGCTGCGAAAAACTGGATGATTCGGCGGATCGGGTCAGGGTCAATCGTACGTTTTGTATTTTTAATCTTAAACACTTCTCAGTATAATAGTCATTATTTTAATATATTCTATTACTTAGAAATATATTAACTGATTACAAGCATATAATACATATTATAGAAGGAACAGCGACCACCGAGCGCATGTCGAGACCTCATCGGCCGCATGCTCCTCATGGCAGGAAGTCCACCCCAGAGATTATTTCCGCCGTCCGCTGCGCCCTCTCACAACTCCAAGGAGAACCAGCCCCCCCTTTATCCACCACGTCGCAATCCCATAGAAACACGTCCGAGCCTGGATAGATATAAGAATTAAATCGTTATCAACGGTTTTGTTGATGACGACGTAAATATCGCCTACTTCAAATGAGAAGCAATCTCCCAGATAAATAAAATTTATATATGTTCAGTTTCCATGCGTTTTGTCTTGACATGAATATAAATAATATGTTACTATTTTAAAGAAATATACTTAGTTGAATAAACAGACGGAATGAAATTGTAGTTTTTGTTTGTTATATTCAAAAAAAATTACCTCATTATTTTTCTACTATTAGAGATAAAATGTAAAAAATAATTGGTAAGAGAGTTTTTAAACTACATAGTGTTCCTGTGGAATGAAATAATTCATTTAAATTCCGTACATGATATTTCAATCACTCATAATCATAGCGCACGTTTCCCCTTTTCTCTCGTATATCTAGATATAGATATAGAATTATAGAATAGATTGATAATTTAACCTAGTAAATACTAAGATCGGATGCTGCTTTACCTGGCGGCTATATATTATAAAATATATTATAAGAACTAAGCAGTAAGTTTACTCCTGCAATTCCTGCAACTTTTTCATAACTTAGAATGTATTTGCCCACCTGTAAAGTTGTCTTTCTGAATACCATTTTTTTAACAATATAAATATAACCTTTTATCATTGATTAAACGTACATTAAACATCAAGTGTCTGAATTAAAAAATAATGTTATGTCTCCAGTAGCGGCGGCTGAGCAACTTTCTCAGGTAAGGTCACTGGTTTCTCTGTAGTTTGTTATCGTATCGTGATAGTAGGTACCTACGCCAGTTTACCGCGTGATCTCGTTCTTAAGACTACTATTTGTGTTTTCTTTTTACAATAGGTTTTATTAAAAATTCTGTTTTGTGTTGTGGTAACTAAACAACGCTGTCTTCAGTATGTAAGTACAATATAGTTTTAGTTTAAGTTTTAGGGTTAATTGTTTCAAATTAATTCTAATAAGTAATAACAATTAAAAAACAAACTTTAACTACTATTATTTATTACAAATATGCTGTAATTGTAAAAGTCATATAAACACAATTATTACTAACTAAATAAATAAATAACTTGCGTCGTAAATACAAAATATATTTAGTTCAAGTATACTTAATTCATACGGAGTAGGTACCTACCGTAGATACGTTACATCAAGGTTACGGTGAAAATTAAAAAAAAAACTTACAGAGAACTAGTGAAACATGTCTTTACAATTATGTAAAGAAATATTTTTTTAAGGTAAGATATGTCTTAACATCATAAATTAACTATGAATACTCATACATACATACACATACTCAATAATTGCCCAAGTTGACCTTGTATTAGCTTGCTCATAGTTTCTTTGCCGCAGGTTGATGCACGATCGTTATATACAAGGTATATATATGTTTTTTATCAACATGTACGGTATTGAATTTTAAGCTTAATTAGAGCAAGGTTTTTAAGTTATTAATTATGTGTACCACAGTATGAGCTGTGGCAGCAGATAGGTAAGTCTTGTACCGAACATCTAGATACTCTAGTCTTCACTTTAAGCTCTTGGAAGAGAGTATAATTTTTTTTGTTAGTTTTTTAATTGTTAATATGAAAACAATTCTCATGCATAATTGTAGGTAGGTTATTATATAACTGCGAGTGCACGAACAGATAATTAATTAATAATTAAATAAATAATTTCCCTGAGACCGCTTGTCAAGAACATTTGTGATCGCTAATTATTGTAAATATTAAAATTATTTTTAAGATGTAAGATTAAAAATGAAAAGTGACATCCAGCATTATTTATTATCTATTACTCCTATAAAATAAAGTCTAATGTAACAATGTGTAATGTAAAAATAATGTATTTTAAAACAAAATGTCAACAAGAATAGATAAAAGAAGTTCGATCAATAGTCTTACGTTATTTGAAAACTTGTTTAATCAAAGTTGCGGACTGTGAACGACAAAAAGCCTTTGATATGTAGAACTGTCTATACCCCTCGTACGAGTTTTGATGTTACGAAACTATGACAGTTTTCTAAACGTCAAAACTCGTACTATATACTTTTAACCTCACCCGTACCAATGACTACATGCATAAAAAATATGCACACATAAACGTGACTTGACGTAAAAAACGTTTAACTATTAAGAATCAAGAACGATATTGAGATTTGAACAATCCTTCGTATCTAGAAAAAGAGAGTTCGAAGATCGAAACCATGATCAAATCTCATATTACTCTGCAGATGTACTTCAATGAAGCCGCTTATATACCAATAGCAACTAACATGAAAACAAGATACGTGTGAAAATGGTGTTATCAGTATGTCACGTATATTCGATTTCATGCAAAGTAATGATGTCAAAAATGTATTGACTTTCTTTAGTTATCAGTTTATGAATTTTAATAAATACAAGTTACAAGCGACTTTTCAAGGTTGGCTCAAACTTATCGTCATCGTTCAATCATTGGCCAACAAAATATTGCCTTTTGGCTTTTCTCCTTAATGATATTTTGATTTATTCGTTAAACTAGCTGTGCCTGCGACTTCGTACGCGTAAATTTCGATTTCGATAAAACGTAGACTTTGTACATTTAAATGTATGTAATAACTATAAACCTTCAAAGTTTCATCAAACTCAATCAAGTAGTTTTTGCGTACCCATAGGAGTATATATAGTTTATTTATGTATTTTGTTATTTATGTATTTATGTTTATGTATTTATGTATGTAATTTATCTATGTATTTATGTATTTAATGTTTAATCACTGGCAAGTAGCAATGATACGAAAATATTAACTTGTTTCTTTGTTAAACGATTGTTGAAAAAAAAAAAAAAAGTTATATCATGACAATACATTCCTTAAAACTGCATCAAAATCGAGTAATCCGTTTCTGAGATTAGCATGCACAAACATACAGATATACAGACGAACAGACAAAATGAAGAAACATTGTTTTGGGTTCTCTTGCCTATACAAAGGTCCCCTGTATGAATTTTTGAAAATATATTTTTTAAGTGTTGTGTGCACAAGACAAACAAATAAACAGATCTTCCTACCTTTTCATCCTGGTGTATTTTTTTTAAATATTTTCAATGTACAAAGACTACTGCTCTACAGGTTTATTACATGTATAGAATAAGGTTTGCATGGTACCTATTACGTGATTGCCATAAAATGATATAACTTTTTTATTTCTTAGCCGATTTAGATGAAATAAGCACTAAATGTTAAGTGAACACTGTAATATTCGCATTCAAATTGGTTAAGCCGTTACTGAGATTAGCGTGCACAAACATACAGACAAACAGACAAAAAGAAAAACCATTGTTTTGGGTTCTCTTGCTCTTGTAAAGGCCCCCTATGATGTTTTTTTTAAATATTTTCCATGTACAGAAATGGATCAGTGACAATTTTATTATATGTATAGATGTAGGTATGTCAATCTATGAAATGATTTTTGCAACGTAAAAGTTTACAGTTATTTTATATGTTATGTTTATTTTTTTAATTATCACTTAAAAACTTCTAAGGCATGCATTAAAACTAAAAACTATGTGAAACTAAAACTCCTTTGCAAAATTTACAATATTATATTCGATGTGATGATTTGATGAACGCGGTGCTAGTATTTTATAATAGTGTTAAATAAAACAATTTCGTATATGTTGCTGTCTTATATAGCTTCACATCGGTACGTTTTAAAAGTGGTAGGTAGATAAAATATTAATAATACGTGTAAAAGAAAAAGGCTAAATATCTTGAAAACAGGTAATATAAGGATGTCTGTTGAAAATAATAATAAACAAATGATCATAAAAATTCGAATAATCAATAGGTCTTAAAGATTTGCATAATAATTCATATAAAATTGACCAATTATTAAAGTGATATAAAATAAATAAAAAGCCTTTTATTTTCTAATATCGTAAAAAACATAGTATTCCGTTGGTACATTTGTTTAGTTTAGTTTATACTAAAAAAATAAGATCCCTTATAATTAAAACTTTATTTCTTATATCTAAATGGTTACATTTAAAAACTATTGCCTGCTATTACTATAACAATTGAATACTTATACAATGATATAAATTATAAAAAAAATAAAAATAATAAAATATATTATTTTTATTTTCTTTTTTTATTTATTTATTTTCTTAAGGAACCCCTCTCAGGTAAAGGCCTCTTCCAACTTTTGCTACTTTTCTCTATCCTGAGTGATGTGCTGCCATTGTAGTCCAGCAATTTTCCGTATATCTTCTTCCCAACGTGCGAAAAGTCTCCCTTTACTGCATTTGCCATCCGGTCCGTTCCAATTAGTTACTTTGTGTGTCTATCTGTCATCTTTGAACTGTCATCTTTGACAAGGATATTTATTTCTTAATATGGAATTAAATATCCTTGGTTATCGCCACTTGGTACACCTCTATTGAGAGGGAATCTTGGTCCAGTGGTCTCTAACTTTACTCTGCTTGTGTATCTTTGATATATATTTTTTATAACATCTTTATATACTTTTTCTAAATTTTGAGCCTCCAAAGATTTGCTATTATGTGAAACTATATCGAAAGCTTTTTGGTAATCGATGTATGCCTTTGAAACTCTTGGAATTTCTCCATTATTAATTCTAGAGTATGTGTAGAGTATGTTTAAGTAATAAGCAGAATTTAATATAAATTTACTAATTTTTATTTGCGGCCACATCGCAAAATAATTAGATCGTCTTTGGAAACGCTACATTTTCTTATGATTGTAATAGATAAATATTAAAAAATATCTAGTGATACCGAACTTTACTTGTGTTTTTGAATGAAATGTTCTTTTACAAATTATTACTTTTAAGGCGTTATTACAAAAACATTAATGTTTTTTAGCGTAAACTTTTGTTAAAAGCTTGAAAAATTTTAAACGGATAAGAGCAGTTCGCTAGCATAGATAATAGATTATCATAAGTGTAAGGATAGAGTAGACACTCACCGTGACGTCACGACGATACGGTCACCCCCATGAGGGTACTCCAAGTATCTTACAGAATCCTTACAGAATCTCCGGTCTGGAGACTTGAGTGAGGGGGAAAAGTTGGGAACTTTGTCACGTCTACCACGGAGCCTTATCTTCCTCACGCAATTTTTGTATAAGCTGAGCTAAAAAGCGATGAAATAATAAGTTGATTATGATCATGTATACCATAAGCTCTGGAAAGTCTAGCCTAGTCTAGAAAATGAACTCGTAAACTTGAAAATCATTAATTTGTATGTTTTTCTTTATATGCAAACTACAACAATACATGCTACTTAAAAACAAATGATTTTTTGTGAATGTTCTTATAAATCATCCTACTTTTACGTTTGGAACCCTTTTCTACAAGTATAAAACCTTCCCAATGTTTTTATTTGACTCTTATTTTCGATGGTTCTCCAGTATTTGCTTGCTTCTTTTATTGCATGGTTAGGGATAGCGTCGCTTTGAAAGTCTATCTCTAAATCACGATGTTTCTAAACCTAAAAAAACTAACATGTTTTCTATTATTCGTATAAAAAAAAATCGGTCTACTTGGTTTCGGTGAATACTGTTTTAATTACAACTTTGTATCCACTATAATAGACCATGATATATTTTAATATCTTAAAAATAACACTATTTTTAAACATTTTAACTACGGAACTCTAAACTAAATAAAATCTTTTCAAGTGTTTTATTTTTTTTCCTTATGATAATCTTGATTAAAAATAAAGAATTTGAAAAGTATATATTATATTTGACTTTCCTTATTTGTATGCATGGGCAATTCAAAAATTATTTTTACTTTGCAAATAAGTATATTGTACCCAAAGATTTCTTTGTGTTACTATGTGGAAGCTAAATCTCATGAACACAATAAAAAAATTGCAAAATATTGTGCAACAGTTGACTGAAATACCTAACCGACCAGTTTACTTCCAGTCGGCCATCTTTTTTTTATTTAAATAAGTATTTATCATCCCTTTACATAAACACAGATAACTGCTGCATATCACTAGTGTTGTATTTTCTTTACTTGGACTATCGATAAATTCAAAACTATCGATTGTTTTCAAAAAGTTCATTGAAATAATGGATAAAATATAGTTAAGAAAAGTTTATGTCAAGTAAATAATTAATACTTTGCAAAATATTCTTACAATAAAAATATTTATTCATTTTAAAGAAATAAAATATTGTGCGAAATAAATTTTTAGCGATACTCAAAGGTTTAGTCAGAAGTGAAACCTTTAACCATGTTATTATTAACAAACCACATTACAAAATACTACAAGTACATCACTATTGAATAGGATTTTGCCGCTTACTTGAATGATTTTAAACCGGTCTCTGTACCATTATACTGTGAACCCTATCGTGGGTTGCCTGTGTAAATATTGAAGGTAATATTTATCGTTAAGTGGACAAAAATAGATCAAGCAATAGTGGTCGGCTAGTTGCAATATATTATATGTGACCGGGTGTCACAATGAACCATTCGAGATCAGAAGTTGGCAAGGTGAGTCGTGTTTCTTTTATAAAAGATAAAACTGATAAGATTCCATTTATTATTATTGTTTTCGTGGTTTGAACATACTTATTGTATTATCTTGCATATTTTAGTTTGAATTTTTTTTAATATACAAAAAATATTTTCGTCATTGTTATTTAATTTGTTTGTATTATTTTAATTGTTTATCATTTATCGTATTAATAACTTCAATAATAAATACGTTTTTGTTTACAATGTGCATTTTATTATGCATAACTTCAAGGTTATTTACGTTTGAGAACATATGCAAATAATTATGTCGATGTGTTTCAATCCCATGATTCAATTTAATTTTGTTGTCGATCAATGGAAATTTGAGCGTCACTAGTGATTACTTGTCAAATAATTCTTATCTTAATATTTAAGTATAATAAAACAATACATGTATTAATATCAAGTAATTAGTACTAATAGGAATAAATAGTTAATATTCCTATGTTTAAGTTAAATTACGATTATTATAATTTAAATGGTTTTTCTTATTTCTAATTATTGCGAGCTTTTCTTGATTTATTTATATGCGTTTGAGAGTTTGATGATAATTTTAAATTATTTATTTCTAAAAGAAAATTTTCCAGATAGCTTGATTTGTTGACGAAAGTACTTTTACTCTACTTTAGGCAGTTTAGTATGTTGTGCCTAAGTAAGAGCTAGTTTGTAAATAGTTTATAAAATGTTACATATTTTACTCAATGAACTTTATAGCAGTTCTACATTGTCATTCAAACGATAAAAAAATGTATTTACTGGGAACAAAATATGCTTAAATTTAAATTTATGTAAACTCGAATACTTGGCTATATTTCTTTGATTACAATATATTAAGCGGTTCCATTCAGAGTTATTCCTAATAAATATATCTCAATAATATATATCCGCTGTGACATGAATTATTCTAGAAAATCCGGTATTACTTTTGAATTAACTGACCTACATTATTACTTAAGAATACCTACTTATGAACTGGTTTCATAAGTATTACAGATATATTTGCTATTAATAAGTAATTGTACAAGATTCAAAGTCAATGCAATAATTTATTTTTTCGAATAACTTGTAAGCTAGATTCTCGTTGGTTAAAAATATTTCTTAATAATAATATATTTATTATTCGTCTCCTTTACTGTTTAACCCTTATATTTAGTAAGAAACTTTGTAAAAAGCTTTCCATAAATATGAAAATTATGCAACGGCTGATCATCACTTAAATCGTCACTTAAGCCAATGCTGAATTATATTAGTAGTGAATTCACAAAATTATCTTTTTCAATATTCCTCTCCAAATCATAGATCTTAGTGAGATGATTGACGAGTGGTTGGTGTATTAGTTCTGGGTTCTATTCCTACACCAGGATAAATCTTTGCGTGATGAACAAACTGTCGTTTCGAATTTTTACTTTACATCCGTTATATAATGCATATTTTATCTTTGTTTTGAATTATAACGAATATAAAGTATATTATTAAATTATAATGTGATTATTAAAAAAAAGCTTCGTCTTCTTCGCAATAGAATTATAGATTATTATTCCAATTTCCTTTCATTGTTATGTTATAAATAACCAGTTGTTTGTTTTTTAATTTCCGTTGTTACTACTTAATTATAATTAATGACCTTGAAATGTATCTATTTTAGTATGTAACTGCGCACATTGGTTTATATTTAGTTATAATTAATTTTGGGATAACCCCAAACATCTCAAGACCTCCATTAGAAATAAAAGCAAATTTAGTGCGACCTGTTTTGTGACTTCAAGAATAAATTTAATAAAAAAGTGAAAAACAATAAAAAAGGGGTAAAACTTGTGTTTTTATGATTCCGTGGTAGAGCTATATATTACAGATAATAATAAGATAATACGAACTCTTCGACCTACTCTATAATAACATATCTTGTAATTATTATATGTTCTATTATTGTAAACATATGGTTCACCTCATAATTTAAATATTATTCCTGCAGGTGTACCTACTGACTACATACATGTAATATAAATAAACAATTTGTTCTCTCACGAACAGTGAATACATTTTCCTTAGTATTCTTTTGTTGTTATATTTATGTTCACTGTTCTAAGTCTAATATTTTGAACTGTTGTTAGTAAATAATTAACAAATGTAATATTACTTATTTTATTTTAGGTAGGTTGTAGGTAGTTGTTTTGTTAAAGGAATATAGATATTTCTTTTAAGTTGTATTTTATTGTATATATGTATATATCATAAAAATGTAATGAGATCACCATATGTGGGAGTGTCACCGATGGGATTGAATACAATCCTGGGGTCATATTGCGTTATTAACTCTTAAAGTATGTGTGGGATGGTTATTGTGTTGGTACCTTATTACACAATCTTTATCTTTAATGAGTGCAAAAAAGATCGCTCATCTTTTGTTTTTAAACATATGATATAGTAACAATATTAATAAAATTACTATTAAGTCAATTATTACAAGTATTATTATTATTGTGTAACTAAAAAAAGGAGGTTAATAGATTTATCTATTCAGTAATATTTTTAGATTAAAGTGACAAGTCAATTAAATAATCAAATAAAAATCTTTATTTTGACATCATACCATAGAAAAATTCAATGTCAGTCATGTCACCTCTACTTTAGGTAATAAAATACGATTCTACATTTAAAAGTCACAAATTTTGTATTAATTTACCTGATTGCTTAAAATGATCCGAAAAATAAAATAATATTAGGGGACTTTTATTAAACTCTGTTCTTTTTTGTCAGACTCTTGAAAAACATTAACTGGTTATTTTAGAGATATTTTTATTACAAGAACCAAAATAAAAGTCAGAATTTAGTAAATGATAATAAATTCAGAAAAGTTCAATATTGAGTCACCGACAAAGGGTTCTGTACAAGGTGTTTATAAGTAAATGAGTTATATTTTTCAGCATTCGTTTCTTCAATAATATTGACCAACTATATTGCAGTTTAAAAAACACACTCCTATATCTCTTGATGAATTCATCAAAGAAAATTCTAATCTACCATAAAAAATGTATATTTTTAATTAAACTTGCAATTTCTGAGACCTAATTGCATAATTCTGAACGGCATTAAAAAACTAGGAATTCTGTAGCTTGTTATTACTTAGAGTGTATATAATTGCAGCATACCCAAGATCTTTTACCTGCTTCAAAGTATCATACTCTTTATAATTTAAATGTATTTGAATTTAAAACTAAACATGTATAATTTATTTCTTTACGGAACCCTAAAATGAAATTTCAAGTCATTTTGAAATTTTTGAAATAATAATTTGAAAATGATTGAAATATTTTTTTTTTTTGCAAATATCTGGTTTTTTTTTCTTAGGGTCCTAATGTCATATGTATCTTAATTTTGTTTTCTTAAATAAGAAATAATGTCAACATATATCCTGGAAATGGGGTTTAACCTTAAATCTGATACTATTATTAATGATCATACTAGTAGTATGATAAGTAATCATTCTATTAGTAATCATGAACGCAAGCTTCCTTCGTTGAAATCGTTGATACAATTTTCTTATTAACTTCGTTGCTCTGTTAATAATTAAGGGTTTTAGTTTCATGTTGTTTATTTAATTTATAAACTGCCAACCAACTAGTTAGTTAGTTATAAATTAAAAAAAATACATTGAAACTATTTATTCAATTTTATGTTGATCTTTTCTACGCTGTTATGGACTTATATTATACAGTATACTATAGACTCTAAATCCTCTTTATAAAGATCGTCAAGAGATTATTTTCGGTGTCTGTTAAATTTATATATCACAACACAAAGAAAAACACTAAAAGAGAGACGTTATAGTTTAACTTGTGTTTTACGCTATAAAGTAGCTATATAGGGTGTTTCTAAAATAGTTTATAGATTTGTTATAAATTACAGTTTTCTTTCAGATTCAATACACTAAAATGCTGTACCAATTATTGTTTTTGGCTGTGACGAGCGTTATCGTGGGAGCGCATAATGTACAACAAGTATGTTACATACGTTAATCAAACTGTAGCAATCAAATCATATACAATAATTTAGTCTTATGATTCTTGGCTTCTTTCAGCACACTACTCCTCTCCGCGCCATCGCCAGGCTGGCAAGTCCTGACGGACGTGACGTACACGGCAACGTAACTTTCACCCAGCTGGAGGGTAAGGTCCGAGTGGAAGGTTCTATTTACGGAATGCCTCAAGGACATTATGGCTTCCACGTTCACGAAACTGGAGACATTACCGAGGGTTGTTACTCTACTGGAGCGCACTTTAACCCTGAGATGGTGAGTGGATATAAGATGAAGGGGAGACTCGAATTGTACAATATTAAATTTGTGAATATTACTTTCAGAAAGACCATGGTCACCCTGGAGACGAGGTTCGTCATGTTGGTGACTTAGGCAACCTACAGTTTGATTTGGAAAAGTTCAGCCATATTGATTTTGAAGACAGCTTGCTTTCTCTGTTCGGTTCTCACAATATCATTGGGCGGGCAGTCGTATTACATGAAATGGCTGACGACTTTGGCAGATCAGACCACCCTGACTCAAAGAAGACCGGCAATGCTGGCGGAAGAGTCGCTTGTGGAGTCATTGGAATCTTGTAATTGTTATAAATATACTCTCTTTAAAACATTTTTTAAAAGTCTTATTTGTTAAGCTTTAATCAAACTCTTTTTCTCTCTCTGAACACCTTTCATTGTAAAATCTTTTCAACTTTGTGATCCAACAATTCGTCAAGAAATTAAAAATAATCTAATCTAAATACAATTTTGAAATTATATTGATTTTATTCTGACTCTTGAGACCTCCTACTTTTTTAACAAATAAATGAATATTAAGTAGGTATGCATTCTGTCACTTTTGAGGTTTTTATAAACGATTTATGGTCATATAATATTATTTAAATATACGTATAATGCTAAAAGCAGATATGAACCAGATTTATAAATATGTAAACAAATTAAAGATTAACAAAACAGTTTTAAACATTTTCTAATTGCTTTACTTAGGACCGATTTCTAAATCCCAAGTTACACTTAGTAGTGGTGGAATAACTTTAAATATTTTGTAAGATATAAAATAGAAAAATCTATCAAAGAGATTCAAGTTTACTACGTTTTATAAATTTATTTGATATAACAAATAAAGATAACTGAATGTCTTTGCCGTCGTTAGTTCTTACATAATAGTATTCAGGCCAAAACAATCTATATAACGATCTAATAATATATAAGGATAATGGAAAAAGTACTAGTAATAAAACAATATATATTTAATATGTAATGGACTTCAAAAAATAATTCGTCAAATACTCATACATTTATAAAAACACATCCATACGCAAAACTATACTCGCATTCATTAAACAGTTTTTTTTACTTAATCATAGTATCAGTAGCCATACTCACTTTCCCTACATATTTTCTTATACGTTTGTATATTATTAATAAGAAGCGTAATTTCTTGGTTTGGTAAAACAATTTCAAATACCCAAAAATTTTGCCCACCCTCCTTTTGGCTTACGTAGGTTTTCTATCAGTCACGCAAACAGATAAATTTGATTATTAACATGATATAAAATGTATCTAAATAGTTAAGATCTTAGCATTCTTATCGCGAACGTGTTTCGATAACAATGGAATTCATCTAAAAACATGGAATTTATCTTAGATTCAAAGAACTATACCTACTCAAAGTTTACTCATAAAACTTTGATCCTGTACCGAAGCTAAATTCAATGGACCATAGTAGGTACTTAACTTTTACATACCCAAATAAAAAGCCCAAAGTGGTTTAGTTTATTTTCTTATTTGCAAAAACAAATACAAATAAAGAAAAAGCTATTAGACATCTTTTAATAGTCTTTTGATTTTAATCCTATTGTCATTATAATTGTGGAATTCATTACTTTATTATTAAAGAGAAACATGCTTACACTCTAACAAATAATACAATGTTGCAGTACCTGGCCAGAAATATTTATTGGTGTATTTAAAGTATTAAACCAATTAGAAATCGATCGATCGAAGTGAATCGATATCTCATCCCCGTGTAGAAGTCTTCCTATGTCTAGTCTTGTCTAGCCAATATCTTGTCTTTTTAATGGAATGCTATTTAATTACCATAAATGTATGCGTTTGACTTGACATAATATATAATCACTAAAGGCCAGATATTTAAATAGAATCAAAAGCAATCAATTGCCATATCTTTATAAGCTTTGTTAGATAAATGTGAAAGGAATGCAGGGAATCTTATAAGTTTTGATAACTTTGCATATTAATTAGTAAATTATAGAATGTAGGTAAAATGTTTTGATATTCTTGTTCTTTTGAACAGCAAAGAAGAAGGTATCCCAGAGGTTCCAAGTTGGAGTCCTGCCCTTGCTAATGATTTTTTATTAAAAATAAAAACAAAATTACTAGAATCATTTAGAGAGAAATAAAAAAAGAGGAGAAAATATAAAAAATGAAAACACCTTAATCTTTTAAATATAATTATGATAATACTTTTCTGTATTTTTCCAGGAGTCCAGTTACAGGTTGGGATGTCAATGCTGCTTCGAAGACCTGGATATCTTGGGTTACCACAATTTTGTTATCGGCTTTTGCGATTATGCTGTAAACTGATGTAACTAGTCATATTAATATATAACCTAACCTTGCTATAAATATTATAAGGATAATGTACATTTCATTGCATAAAACATTTCTGTTTGTTCGAAACTCAACATAAATCATAACGTTATGGTCTCGAGGGATTAAATGACGATTTTACCAACCTATTTATTTGTAAATTATTAGTTAAATGATTACCAGTGCATCTATATCTTCTGTAGACCTATTTCATCTTTTAAAACACGTGAAATGGCTATAAGTGCTGTTCCATATGAGATCACTTTAAATTCTTTCCTACACGGCTTTGAACTTCTTTTTCGTACGAATGCTACGTGTACAGAGTTCTTATATTACTTAGTAATAGACATAAACAAGAGTGGAAAATTTTAAATGAAAAATACAATTATTATTCATATAAGATTGAGCATTCCAAATTAAAATGTACTTAATATTTTTTTGTTGTTGTAATAAATATTATTTATAGCCAGACGAAGTATATTTATTGCTGTTAATATTTATTAAGAATTATTTTTTATATTGCTTATTTATGCTTCTATGACTACTTTAAAAATTATTAAAATAAGATAATTTAACTAAATTTATATAAATATAGAATGAAAAATAACCAAATACGCGCAGGGATTCGAACCCTCGACCTCAAGAAACCGTCCTGTTGCTCTATCAATCGTCTATATTTTCGCTACCGTATCGCTAGCTAAAATCACTACTCGTAAGCGATACGGTAGCTCAACTGGTAGAGCGACGGGACGGTTTTCCAGAGGTCCCGGGTTCGAATCCCTGCTCATATCGGTTTATTTTTCATTCTATAATTATATTAATTTGGTTAAATTATGTTATTTTAATAATCTTTAAAGTAGTCATAGAGGAATAAATAAACAAAAATATATTTATATACTTTTAATAAGCTTAATTTGGCTATTCATGTTTATAGATAATTCCAAACATAATTTAACTATTTAGTCGTCCGTTGTTTAAGATAAGATCTTGTAATTATTTAAGTTAAAATACATTAAAATTTGTATCTTAACAAGGTTTTTATGGACGAATAAAATATTTGATACCTACTGTTATTTTGATTTTTTTCATATCCAAACTTTATAAGGTCAAGTAGAATAATAATAACAATTGAAAGTTTGAATTCACATCTTTGACCTTAATATAAAAGTCTAATAAACTATTTAAAAACAGCTGCTAATTCTCAACAGAGTTCATAAAACTAATAAAGTAAAAATGTTCATATAAATTTATCATTAAAAACTCAATGTCATAAGGGTGAAAATGGCATCCATTGTTAATCTATTAACATCATATGGGGTTTACTTTAAATTGTAGGCTATACAAAGAAATCGACCATCGCTTAGTCAATGTCACATGGTTGACCAAGCGACAGTGTTGAGAGAACGTTTTGGAGAATATATAAAATGCTTGTGAATTTTGCACAAATTAGCAGGAGCTGCGCTAAAACATTGTTAATAATACTAAATGGGTGCTGTATCGTAAGTATTCTCAACAATTTCATTCAATTTGGAATGTTATCATCCCAAAAAAAAGTATTAAATGTTATAAAGTACATACTTTATTACGTTTTTTTAAAGAAGTAAAAGGAAATAAATATATTTTTTTAAAATACATATAGTGTGAAAAATAAACTGATACGGGTTTTATTATATTCAAACCTACAACCTCTGAGAAACTTTCCCGTCGCTCTACCAATTGAACTACCGTACCCGCTCCTTTGAATTTAGCATCCTGTATATGATCGTCTTTATCGGGATTGTGGTGACATCTATCAAACTTCTTTAGGAAATAAAAATTTGATCATAGTTACATGTTTACAATTTAATAATTATTGCATATTTATAGATATTTTTAAGATTCTAAATTTGTAGTAAAACTGTAGTTTTTTTTTTAATTGGGAATTTCAGCTCTTGGCTCTCTGCACATTGATCTTCGCAGTAGTTGACTCAAAGATAGTGAAGCAGTATGGAGAGGAGCGAGCGGGTGGTACTTTTATCGGTGACATCATCATCAGCGTCGTATGCTTGTTGCTTATATCAGTTTCTTCTTTTGGATCGGTTGGAGCTATGAGAGGGAATGTCAAGGTGCTCTACTTGGTAAGGGATTGTTTGCTTTATAGGGTACAAAAAAGAGTACCACATCGTTATAAAGTTAAACATAAAAAACACTTTGGAAAAATTACCAATAAAACCTCAAAAAAACCTTTAAGTAACAAGAAATATATTTTCTCCCATTATTTCAGTACATTGGTTTTCTGATGATATTGGTGGTGCTTGAGATGCTGATCGCTATCTACGTGTCAGTTCAAAGGTACAGCCTTGAGTTCAGGGTGTCAGAATGGCTTAGAGAAGATTTCTTCCGTAACACCACGGATGAAGACATCACCCATTTAAAACTTTGGGATGATTTGCAAATGACAGTAAGTAAAACATATCTAAAGTGAAAACGTATTTTGCTTATTTATACTGAACCTTAATAAATTGTCGTATGGACTCTGTTTTGTTAGTATGAATGCTGTGGTCTCAACGGTCCGGAAGACTATATAGCTATCCAACGACCCATCAGGCTGTCGTGTTGCCCGCGCGCATACCGGGCTCGGACTGCGTACGCGCAGCAGCAACTGTACAGGATGTGTATCGAGTTAGTGATTTATATTCCGATTTGTTTCATTGCTTGAAAAACGTAGCATTATAATTATTTTGTTTTTTTTTCATTATCCCGCTTTAGAAACAACTTTTTCTTTTCCCAAAAGTTTGTCGGTAAGAGATCGATTTAGCAAAAAGATTTCCTTTTTTGTATATTTTTCTGTTATTATGTGCAAAAAAGATTATATTTGACTATTTATCTTTCTGCTTTTTTATAAGGTTTAAGGATTTGATATCTTCCTTTTACAGATCCTCATCCTACTATACAGAAGGATGTGAAGATGAAATTCGTTACGTTTTAAGGTCGGATGCCGATTGGCTTATCGGAGTAGCAGTTTCTTGCTTCTGGTTTGAGGTTAATAATATTCATATAACATAATTATAATATACAAATAGGTCAATAGGTTAGTAGTTAGGTTAATAATATAAAAATAGTCTTCCTGTCTTTTATTGTAATGTTTTTGTTGTGTCTTGAATTTTACGTTTGGCTGATTTGAATATTATAATTATTGAATTTTTTTAAAAACACGGGTACTTCTTTGTTTAAATTTATATAAGAAATTAGTACCCAAACAAAAATTTTAGGTATTAGCTTCTTTGTACCTAAATATAAATGTTTGTTAATCAGTAGTCAATTTAATATATTAAAAACGATAACTGTTAGTGCGTCCATTTAGTTCGAGATTTAAATCAATCTAAAACTAAATTCAATATTTCTACTTATCACTCTGTATTATCTGTTTTTTTGTTTTAGGCCGCCGGGATGCTGCTAGCAATGTGGGTGGCCAATAACGTAAGAGATGAAGTGCAAGTCTACAAACAAAACTCTAGATTTTAAATTATTTTTATTCAATATTTTGTCCTAGAGAGTTTAATTATTAATAAATGTTCTCTTTGTTTAAACTAAGTGTGTTTTTTTATTAAACTTCAGTACAAATTTAAATAACTCGTATCGATAGGCATATAAATATTTGTGATGAAAAATTAGATAGATAATAAACCATATGGTGGTAAGTGTCTAATCCGTTGGAATGTAAAAAAAGTATATATAAATAATGTTGAAAATGTAGACCCTTTACTTTAAAAGTTAAATAATTGCAATTTAGGTACACTAATTATTTTAAAATTATTTTATTTATGTTCATCTTTTCATCTTTGAATCCATACAATACCAGTAATCACCATCAATACCAGTGATCACCAAATTTGACATTATTATCCCAAGTGAATAACAATTACAGACGTATAGCTTAAAGCATGAAACAGTACGGATACATGAACTTTATAGCGCTTAATGAAAAGTAAAATATTAATGCTATTGAATATTCTATTACGATCGATGAGAATCCTTTATTAATAATGATTTGATGTAAAATGACTCATAAGTCACGAGGAGAAGGTTTATTTTTGTCTGGTTAAACATTTTAAACAAAGACGTCTATGAAACTTAATTTATGGAAAATTGACATCTGTTTTCTCACGGTCTAGATTTTGTTATTAATAAAGAAAATTGACATAAAAGCGAAGCGGAGTAATGACCTCAAAGACATAATAAGAATAAGCATTAAACTGTTAACACAAAAGATTTAATTCGAAAGAAGCAAGATAACAGAGCAGTTACCATAATTTAAAATCCGATCACAATATGTTAAACCATGCACATCGCTTACACGCAATCACCCTGTAAATGGGTAAATCCAAAAAAAAACAAAAGCAAAACACGCTCCGCTTATCACACCATCGTATAACCATAATGACCGGCGTCAAATGCATGATCGATATACCCCATAGGTCACTTGCCGCCCACACTTCGAAGCTAACGGACATTTGCTCTTTTCAAAATGAAACCCAGAAGCATCCGTTGCATGAAGTTCTTTCTTGCGCTCTTCAACATTATTTTTATTGTGAGTTCGATCGATATTTCGAGAATTTATTGATCGGTTATCAGCCTCCGTTTTGTTTTTTAAACGTACAATGCACATTAGATTGTCTTGATTCTTCTTCTTTGTTCATTTTGCATTTATTTCAACTTCCTAGTCTTTAATTCTTTTTACACCCTTTTTTTATCACTTTTATTTATATTTTAAGAACTATTTCTGTTATGTACCTGCTATCTATTTTTTGATGAATAGTTTATCCAAAGCTTGCAAAAACTTTAATAGGTGCATCGTGGAAATGAAATACGTTTTATACACTATTCTTAGCAGAATTAGAAAGAATTTGAATGTTTAAATTTTTGCGCAGTTGTTCGGATTGATCCTGATGGCAATTTGCGTGATCAATATGCGGGATAGAAAGTCCAACCGCGAGCAACCATCCGCACTCTCTCGGGGAGTGCTATCCTTCATATTAACTCTGGGATTGGGGTTGGTCGTCACTGCTATCTTGGGATGCGTGGGTTCGTTGAGAGAAAATGTGAAGATTCTTTACGGGGTACGAGTTTTAATTAACTATTGAATTTAGTAAAGAATATGTTAGGTTTTGAGTGAGTCTAATATTGTGATGTGATGACATGTTCTTCTATATAATTATTTTGAATTCGTATAACTAGGCAAAAATGTTTGAATCAGTTAGTCTATTTTTTTTATTAAGTTAAACAACTAAAGTTTCATTCAAATCTTAAATACCATGACAGTCAATTGGAAGATGTGTTATGATAAAAAAATAAAAATGACGAAAAACTAAAGTTCGAAAATACTAGTTTGAAAAAAGGGATTTTTATTCTAGTTTATTTATAATGTTATTTCTGAATGGCATGTGGCCATTGTTAACAAAAAGAATTACATTATATTTTTGTCAGAAACACCTTTTCCTTTTCTCAATGATGTTCATTGTTCAGCACGCGTGCTTCCTCATTTTCCTCGTATCTGTGGAGGTTATGGTGGGAGTTGGCAGTGCGGTAATAAACGCCTGGGTCGGAGGAGGAAGCGAGCTGAGGGTACAGTTTTATAAAAACATCACTGTTGACGATGAAGGACCTAACCAACAAGCCTTCTGGGATAAGTTGCAGTCTGAGGTACGAATAATAATAATTGTGATCAAAAATGTATGTTGGGTAGTTTAGATTAAAATTGTAAAGAAAAACGATGAAACCTAACATTTATATAGAACCAATGCTGCGGAGTGGACGGTCCTCAGGACTACGCTATACTAGAGCGCGAGATCCCTGCGTCTTGCTGCGCACGCGCACACCCACTACGAGAGGGCGGCGCAAGGAGACATTTGCATACCACTTGTATCACAGACAAAACCTTTTATATACGGGGATGTGAGGAGGTGCTGCGTCAAAAAAAAGCTTTTAAGGGAAATATTTTTGTATCAACTGGCATCATCTTTACATTGTTGGAGGTATGTTTTTCTGTAACACCTATCTGAAAACCAAATTGGTAATCAACAGTAAAAAATACAATTTTCATAATATTGTACTAATAAAAAAAATATTTAATTAATATTATTTTTAGATCATATGCATTATTCTCGCTCTGTGGATGGCGCGAGCCGTTAGACACGAACGTCGCAAACTACAACAGAACTTGCAAGCTCATTTCGAGACGTAAAAATAAAATCGTATATATTCACCTCCTGTGTTCAACAATACCGCACACATACAAACATATTTATAACAAAAGCAGTCATTTTAACATCTCTATGGTAGCTATAAGCTTATTGTAACCGAACACAGTATTATGTCATCTAAACAACACAATTTCAAATCAATTTCAGCAAAACAGCACTTTCATTCGTCACAGTTTTAACTATTTTAGTGACTTTTAAAATGTAATACAATTCTATACAATAATGTAAGAATAACGTCTAAATAGCTGGCAACTGTGATAAATCGTAGTGCTTTTGTTATTGGTATAAAACCGATACTAGATATTAATAATAGCTTTATATTGTTTTGTTTCATTTGAAATATTATTGTTTAAATTATTTTTTTTATAACAGCTGTGGCGAAGTGGGACCAAGGTAATCGAAATTTAAAGTATTTTATTAAATATTGGACAATAATTATAAAACTTCTTTGTATTTTCAAATGTCTTTGTGAAGACGATGTCTATTAAAATATATATTTAATTTTAAGTAAAATAAATTAACGGTCGAAACTTATAATCAATACATATCCTATTTTTGGTTCATTGGATTAAAATTATAATCCGTTTATAGAGTTATCATTGAAAAGAAAATCTACCCATAGTTTAAGTTAGTAGTTAGATGGGAATCATCATAAGGTTAATTTTTATCTAGGATTGTAGTTGGATTGTTGATTTCGGCCGTAAATTGATCTGTGTGCATATAGTTGTAAATGAATGTTTTTCTTCTGTCTTATAAAATAATTGATGTCTATCATTCTAATAAATATGTTGTTAAATGCAAAAAGAATTAAATTTAGAATAAATAGAAAGTGAGTATTTTCTTATCATTGTATTAGCAAAACAGCACAAACAAAATAGATCTTTAATAAAAATCACATTGATTTTTTAAAATTTTATTAAGATAAGTTTTATTTTCACACTAATAAAGCATATCTAACTTAAATGACCTTTTCTTATCCTTCTTATATTATCAATATGCTATCAATATCAAAGACGATTTTAGATTAGAGGGTAGTTGGGTAGCGATTTTTTTTTATGGTAAATGCCAGGATCAGGGGCTAATGTAAAGTTATATAGAGATTGCTAGTTTAGTATCAAGAAGTTTCAAGTGAAGTTCAGAAGTGACAGGAACATTCTCACAACTCATTCTTCTTTCTATCTTTTTGTACCTTTTACTAAAGAGCGGGATGAGCGAGCGAGATGCTATATCCCATGAGTTGATAATATATTCTTTTTTTTTGTTTTGTACTCGATCTAATAAAACCTTTTTAAAAAATAAGGGCATTTGTAATTTTCTTTAATCACTACGATGAAAAATAATGAAACACCTTGAAACACGGATATTTTATTAATGAACTTATCAACATTTATAATCACTCTACAAATCTATTTAAAAGGAAGTTTTGCTTACACTTAATATAAGAAATAAATTAGTTTAAAAATAACATATTTCTTTTCATTGACGTATATATAGCAAAGATATTTAAATTTAAATTACAATTATTACAGATAATTAAATATTTTTTTAAATAAATATAGAACGAAAAGTTAATCGATACGGCCAGGATTCGAAATCGCGACCTCTACGAAGCCCTCTCGTCGCTCTACTAATTGAGCTACTGTGTCACCAACCACTTCCATAAATTTACTGAATCGATATTCATAGTATTTATTAAAAAATAAAATAAGCTTAACAACTCCAAAAACAATTTCAAGCAATAACTTACCAATAATATGTAATTTATTTTTAATATAAACAAATATTATTAATTAAGTGAAATATTTTTTAAATATGTGAAGTAATCATTATAATTAAAAGTATATAAATCTAACAAATAATAAAATCTTGACTAGCAAATGCCTATCCCCATCAGTTTTTTTGTGCTTTTCATATAATCTAAACCTTTTCTTGCACTTTGGTGTCGTTTATATAAAAGTAAAAAAAATGCAATCATTTTTAAATAAAATAATATGAAAGGTGCTTTCATTTTACGTTATTTAGAAATCTCAGAAGCAATTTACAAATATGTGGCTAAAATGAACATTCATCAAAATTTTTCCGTTACGGAAATTAAAAAAAATTTAGTCTCTTAAAACTTCGCTTTTTTTAATGTCATACATTTAAGATTTTCCGTTCTAGCAAAATAAAGCATTCTAAGCCATGAACTGATTTAAAAATCTTCTAACAATGCTATTTAACAAAAGAAAAAATGAGTTTTTTTTTAAAACAATAGCACCAATAGAAAATTCAGTGTGAAAAAACCTCTTATTACTACATACATTAAGTAGCCTCTATCCACAAAGAACCAATATTTAGGGTAATTGTGTAAAAATATTTATCATCAAAACTGTGCTGATCTAATTAACATTTTAGGCTGTCTCTCGTCCCTTGTCCTGTGTCTTGATAGAGTGCGCGAGCCATAGAGCTAGAACTATACCAGTTACCTGAAATATATTATTGACTTTGATTTCTACTTTCGCAACATATATAGAATAGCAACTTTCTTATTCTACAGAATACCAATATTTTTTTTAATATATGTATACATGTTTTTGTTCAACTGTTTTAGTTTGGAAGTAGTTCAAAGGAAGATAAAGCGTTGATAGACACCAGACGGAAAACACTTTTTAGAAATGATTAAAGATTTTGAATAGAAGCACCTAAAAGCAGTGAAATTATAAATACGATTCTCGTATGCCGTTTAAATCATCAAATGGCAAGGTCTTGTTTGATTTAAGGTTATCAAGGTAAAGGAACATGTGGTGCGACGCCATGATCACCATATGTGACATAGAACCTTGACCTCGACATGTCGCACACCATAAAATGTTCGCAATCTACCAACGTATCATATATGTCTTTTATTAAACTAGAATCTTTCACCTATTGATTTGGAAAATGTACAGTTAATATATTATAAACTCTTGGAAATTAAATTTTAAAACTGAAAAATGAACGTTTATTGATAAATTACTTTTACACGTGAAACTAGATGTATCCAAGTTCACGGTTACCAGAATTCGTGACTTGACTCACCTCCAGGAAGCAAAACAGGATACCACAGACGATGACGGTCATACCGGCGCTATGGACCGTGCCCAGCACTTTGTCCTCGCAACCCGTCTTGTAGTACTTGTTGAGTGAGATACAGTCGGAGCGTTTGATCTCGTCCGAGTTCCCGGTTCCGTCCGGAGGACAGCAGCTGAATGAAGGGTTCAGGGGCGGCTCCGACGCCACGTAATTGTCAGGTCCTGTCACTCCACAGCATTCCAGCTGCATTTGGTTTGTTTTTATCATTCGTTTTTTATTAATCTTAGTAAGTTGTAAACAGTACAAAGAAGGTTTTATTAAATGCGTACAGGATTAAATATTCAAGGGGTGAAAGAGTACTTATACTTAATATATACAATTAGTCTTCCTGTATAGGCATTATTATAACACAGTACGGTTGCTTACGCTGCTTTGAATCCGGTCCCAGAACTCCCTGTATGTAGAGTCTTCCTCCCGCGTGGATTTGTTCTTGATGAAGGACGCCCTGAGTTGAGTCTTCATGGAGCCTTCGATCTGAGGACGCATGGCTGCGGCTGCGATTCCCACCGACAGCTCCAGAAGGATGATTATAATCAGGAAACCCGCAAACTGTAATATATAACTAAATTATTAGTTCCAACCATACGCAAATATAGCAACCTTCAAAATTTTCGAAATTCTAAATTCAAAATATCTTTATATAAGTAGTCATTTACACGCACTTTTGAATAGTCAACGATAACATTAAATTGGTCAGTATAGTCAGTAATTCAGTTATCCGATTTATAGACTTTTTATTTTTATTTTTTTATTTTGTTGCATAATTATTAGGAAATAAATAGTATGCATAAGTTTTGACAAACAAATTATGTATGATTCATGACTTAACTGATCGTACACGACGACCATTAATCAACTGATCGACCGTAAAGCTAAATGTGTTGTTTATCGATTTTATTCAATACTTCCGCTTCCATATCTACTATTTTCATTGTGAAATATACTTTTTCATAAACTTTATTACTATAAATCGTACTTCATGACTAATTGAATTTTATTTTGCTAAAAGCAATGACATTATTGTGGCAATAGCAGAGTACCACAATAACACGACATCTATCTCTTGTTTCATCACTGTTTTCCTCGATGTAATCCTCTTGATCCCCTTAAGATTTCTTAACAATAATTTGTTTTCGTACTTAAATTTTTTTGCATGATTATGATTCAAATAACTTTATAGAATTGTATAAGACAACCCAGAGTTGCTTATTTTAAATATAAAAACAAGAAACAGGGTTCCATACTAATATTATAAATTCGAAAATTAACTCTGTCTGTCTATCTGTCTGTTACGCTTTCATGCTTAAACGAATGAACCGATTTTAATAAATTTTGCCATAAACATAGATATGAAGTTGAAAAAGGACATAGATTACTTTTACTGCAGGCAAGTAGCTCTTTAAATATAGTTTTAAAATTAAAGTAAATCGGAAGGAAAGCACCGCTGCGTTGCTTTAATCTGGTGCGTTGACGCTATAGT
This sequence comes from Napeogenes inachia, assembly GCA_959347355.1. Lineage (NCBI taxonomy): Eukaryota > Metazoa > Arthropoda > Insecta > Lepidoptera > Nymphalidae > Napeogenes > Napeogenes inachia. The sequence goes on from OY365794.1 coordinate 23,192,445, forward strand.
AGGTGATATGTTGATGGAATGTTTTAATAAAATTCTTCTTCTTTAGTATATCTAAAAATAAGTTCGTGACCATACGTCATAGTAATTTAGCCAAAATAAAGAATGAATTGTACAGAAAAAAATACTGAATAGTTATTTTCAAACATTATAATTTAGCAAGGCATATCTACCATTCTGAAATATAGTAACTTTATCATCAAGAACATTGTACGAAGATAAATTTTGCCTTTTAAAATTTTGCATGTTGTTTCAATGCATGAAATAAAGGAAGAGAAATATCAACGCGGTTTCGTTATATTTAAGTTACAGATTTATTTAGTACATTAGCGTATATATATTTTTTATAATACGTGGTTTTATATACTATTTCATACTTAAATAATGAAGCCTGTATAAGGTATTTTCATAATCTTCAGGTCCTTTTTAATTGGTTATTTTGCTTTTAGTCATTAAGACACTATCTGATCCAGACGAAGTCGCGGGCAAAGGCTAGTATGTAAATAAATTGTATATATGTATTATTAATTTAAACTAATAATAAATAGAATGATGTCTCTAAATATGTGTTATCAAATAAGTATTGAGAAATTATAAGAGATAACCACTAAAAACAGTTTTAACTGTATGTGATACTTACGATATACAAGAGCTTAGGGCTCTCCTTCCAGGCTCCGAAGCATCCAAAGGCAGCGACTATGATGATGAGGACTCCCACCACTATCAGCACAATGTCCGTCTCGTGTCCCGTCGTCCCTTCCATCCCAGCGAACCCCTTGATCATGCCCATGTCCACGCATGCTGCTGCTATTATCAAGATGCCCAAGACCTTAGACCAGAAAGGAAGATTTTTACCAAGAGAATTATTTACTTTGGTTTATTTTTGCCAATTATTTATTTATTAAGATAATTAATTAATTAAAAGAATTAAATAAAGAAACGTATTTCTTAGTGGTATATATATGCCAATAAGCCAAATTAAATCATTTGTATATTATATATATATATATATATATATATATATATATATATATATATATATATATATATATAATATACAAATGATTTAATTAGGCTCATTCATTAGAAATATATGGGAATATTACAACCAATAATATATAAATATTTACATGTCTTTATCGTTGGATATTTATGTACCTGTCAATACTGTTATTAAACATAAATTGTGTGTGTCATAGGAATTTAATATTATAATCGTATTTGTTATCATTGCTTAGTTAATTTACGTAAACGTTTTCTTTATTCTAAATGCCACCAATCAAAAATATAATTTTAAGAGCACTTGCGGATACTTTATGAAATTTGGTGCATTTTGTAATGTAATAATGTATCTCGCGTATAAAGACTTTTCTAGGATACTCCAAGTTTAATTTTTGTGATTAAAAAAAATAAACTATAAATCTTCTCAGTTAAATATGGTTAATATCCCCAATCTCTGTTTTCGGTTAAGCGAGATAGTTTTGTTTGTTGTTGTTCCATAAAGCTATTTAGATTAAACGAATGGTTTTTAAAACCTATACCTACTGTTATAAAAGTTGTAATATTAACTAAGCAAAACCGTAAATCGCACCTCTTTTATACTCAAACTGTTATTATTACCATAATTTATAATTAGTGTCCTAATTAACGGTTAAATATAACTAAATGTAGCCCATCCCATTTAGCTATCACCATAACATTTACGACCACGCCATCGCGTGAAAGAGGTCACCGTAGAAAGAGGTCACTAAGAAAGTGGGGCCTCTACTAAGAAACTATGCAATACTTTTATTACTCGTAAGGATTTATCTTATGGTCTGTTCGAATGTCTGCTTTTACAGAATGTTACGGAAGCTCTTTCTATTTATGTTCCTGTTACGTAACCACTTCAAACAAAGTAATTGATTGTATTTAATTTGTTTCACAACATCACATTATTTGGAAATGGATAAGTGTTTCGCGATCCCGTGTGAATAGATTACCGTTTGCACAACGTGTAGGAAAGCGTTGGCGCCCATCGTGGGTTACTCGTTAGGATATGTACTAACATAAACACAAGAAGTGAAGGCGATTTGTAAGATCATTTTTATTTGTGGGAGATGTCAATGGATTGCTTTACGAAAGAAACGACTCAAAGTCAATGCTGTAAAAAATATATGTTGTTATTTAATTATAAATAAAAGAGATCCTATTCAAGGAGTTTGTCTCTGGTTCTTCACAATGAGACTTTGATTTCATACAGTGCAGAGTATTTAAAATAAAACTCTGACTTTTTGAATAGTTTTATTAACGCATTATTTTTGACTATCTCTAATCGACCTATATTGTTTTGACATCTGTAGTACTTATCCTTGAAATATTCTACACTATAAAACTACAATCTGGAGACTAATTTATTGTGATAATCTTTGTAACCATTAATTTAATGAAATCTTTATATAATCTTGATTAACAAATGTTCATAGCCCGTGCGGAATGCTAGGGCACTCAATTAAAACGAATTGACCTTCAAACGTTATGACCACTGACCAACAGTGTTCATTAAAATTTACATTGTTGAAAAAACAACTAATATATGACAATAAATGTTTTAAGAGCAATAATATATAATATATAGGTGAATATATTATATGTATAATATATATGTGAATACATATATAAAAGTGTTTTTAGAGCTATAACAAAACATGCTAAAAAATAATATACAATATGTACATACATATGATATGCTCCATACAACAAACGATTTTTTAATAAAGGCAACAGGTACTAAGGTAGAGGCTTGAAACATCAACAAATAATTAAATTAAAATAAAATAATTAAAATATTTAGAGAGAGGGCTCCCTAAGTATTTATTTTATTTTAATTTAAAAATAATGTTGTTTTTTATAAACAATGGCACGGAACCTGTACTGCGCGAGTACGATTCGCACTTGGCAGATTTTTATTATAGATAACGTATTCCTCCTCCAGTTGATATAGATATATAGGGTAGATGCAAAAGTATTTTTTTGACTTTGAAGCAAATTGTTAGTTACAATTGAAGTTCCTGCCTCAGAATCAAAAAAACAATATTAGTAGGTCGGTGAATCTCTGAATAGCTGCAATAGTAGTGTCATTTAGCAAATTGCTTAATTGACACAATTCAGCGTTAAAGTGGGAATGATTTGAAGACGACAGAATCTAAGACCTTTTAAGAAAATTGAAGGACGAATAGCTATTTGAATTGACGCTCCTATAAATGTACTTATTTATCATTAAAAGAAGGTTCCTCCCACTCCTCCATCAATTCACCATTATGGTGAAAATATAAAACTAAATAATATACTAAGTTACCTCTTTATTCTGATCACCCTCAAATGTTGGTGTTAGAAAAGACTGACCTATTCGCTTAATACCGAAGTATATAAGGAGAATTGTTTAGTTTACTGGTAATTTGGATTTAAATCAATACTTTGATGGGCTTCCTCGTGTGACCTGCTTCGGTGACCCGTTGAAGCTCAGGTCATGGATTAGTATTTATATTTATACAAAAGTCCACAACTAACTTAGTAGTTTCAAACTTCATTCTTTCCACTTTTGAAGTACTAACAAATAACTTAGATAACTCTTTCCACAAGGCAATTTCTGTAATTCCATAACCTGGAAGGTGGACAATTATTTATCGTTACTAAGGAGAAAAACTTACTACACACTGTAAGTAGGACACAACTACTTAATAATAGATTATTCGAGCAATCACCTGCATTTGTGTTAGTCAGTCTATCATTTAATATTTATGTAGTTCTAAAAATAAACTTTTATTATAGAGCTTTTTGATTTCCTGAGATAGATAATAAATAATAGATCATGAAATATTGAAGCCACACAAGTTTAACTATATTTAACTAAATTCTAGAGAGTCATGGCTATATAGTAAACTATTATTACAGTTTTAGTCTAGTATCTTGAAACCGATAGATTAATTTTGTTACTGGCGGCGGCTCTCTTCTGTAATATTTATCTAATATCGTCGGATGTCCTTTGCTCTAATATATATTTAAGACAATGGTGTTGATTGTGTTGAATACTAATAATACAGGAACTAACACACGCGTCCATAACAAAAACATCGATCGATTAACAATCAACTCTGCTGCACATATTACATACTTTGTTATAAATATTAATCCGGTGTTAGAAGTGTTTGTGAATTTCTACTCTAAGCTCCATTGATAAGATTCGATTTGATTTGCTTTTATCAAATCAGTGTCTTCAATTCTAACTGTAATAGTATTTTAATTAGTATTCTGAATAGTATTTTTAAACCTACGTTACATTTTTATGGAACTACTTTAACAAGCAAAGTGGAAAATAAATGATTACGAATATGTTTATTATATGTATATACATATAATAATCATATTTCATAAGCTTTCAAGAAAATGTAATTTACTATTTTACTAATCTACCCACATTATGTGTATTTGAATTATTCATATTTTTATTATTTTATGCAAAATTAAGTAGTAGTATGAAATGCGATTTCTCACACAATACACATGGTATTTACCACGGATAATTTAAAAGTCAGTCGATGTAGGTGATATAAGGTAGTGACTCTACCACGAGCTATAGCAATGACTCAGCGACGCCTATGACAATGGCTGAATCAAATAATTACTTATATATTCTAATAGGATTTAGTAAGTGAAAACCTTTTTTAAAATAATAACTTCTGTAACGATTTATTGGAATATTTACTAGATGTATGTAAAATTATGTGTTGCATGTGGTTACATTTTATTAGTAGGTTAATGAACATTTGTCAAAATAAGTATTAATAAATATTTACTTGTCAATTTTAAAGTGAAGGTGTTATAAAATAGCATTTAAATAAAACGTTCAAATTATGAAAAAATATATTAATAATATTTTTTTTAACCCTATTTGTTTTTATTGTTGAGTTAGATTTCGTTATTACTAAAATCTAGACCAACCTTCACGCACCGATTGCTATGTCATATACAATGTATACAAATCCAACACTAGTATTTAAATTTAAAACTACAACCAGGCATTTGAAATCTAGATAATATAAAAAACATTATTCAGACTGAAGTAGTGAATTGATATTTATTTTACATTTTTTTATTTAAGATAAGTTCAGACTGAAAGAAAAAATAATCATAATTTGTAGTTTGCATCTCTAAGAAAATATTTTTTTATGATAAACAGTATTTTTTCGTAACAACTAGCAGATTTAGAAAAAAAATGAAAATGGAAAGAGTTTCCGTTGCAGATTGTTCTGTGAATAAATTAACTTGATGATAGTATCGCGTGAGTCACTACCTAACTACCTACCTACCTACATACCTACCCAGTCGGTAGTAGGTATTCACAAGTTTTTTATCCTATATTACAAGAGGATTTTTAAACTGTGATGTCATGACATTTATCATCTGACATATATTAATTAAATTAATGTTTAAATCATATCTATTTTTGTTATAATTTTGTACACGCACTTTTCATCATATGACTGGTGTTAAAGTTGTATGATAGGTGACATTGTTCCTATGCGTTTGATATAACTATGTGTACAGTATAGTTTATATAGGCCTACGTCATGACTACATGACTCATCTTGACTTACGTGATTCGGGACATTGCAGGTGCTAAATACTATAATATTTTTCTCATTTCCTTTCATATTGTAATCACGCTGTATGACGGGATATTAAATACCTATTCCATAATATTCTTTTTACTCGGGTGCGGAAAAAAAATGGGAAAATGATTTTACATGTTAGATATGTATGTTTAACTCTATCGTCGTAACTAATCAATTTTGCAAATTGTTTCTATATAGATAATTTTTATTATATGATAGTTATAGGCCGTTTTTTTGTAGTTTCTTCTAATATATAACATATTATTTTTCTTTAATATGATAATTTAATGTAAAAATTGGTGGTTTACACATTTTCACCAAGAGGCGACGCTGACCAAAATTTTATGTTAATAGCTTTAACTGTATCGGTGATGATAAAATAATCATTTCATATAAATCTGTACATATACTAACTATGAATCGCAGTTTTGTCCGACATAAAAATACGATACTAGCAGTATGAATAATTTCTAAAAATAATTTGTAATCAATAGCATAAAATAAAACATGTTACAACTTCGCATATGGCACTCCCATACTTTTACAACCTCTAATTTCCTTTCAGTATTAATTAATTATTGCAGAACGTTTGGTAAGTCGCTGTCTACATAGAGTTCAGAGGAAGTGCTCCTTAAGCCAATAACGCATTCGTAACAGTGAATTTTAACTTGACTAATATATCGTCTTTTCTGTACTGTTACTAGATTTCTTTTAACCGCTATTTTTTTATTTTTATAAGGATAACGTCATGTCAATTAACATATTTATGGTTTTGCTCTAAAAGATACATATCTTTAAAGATAATATTTTTAGTGAGGCTGTCAGAGAAGAGGCCAACGTTCTGCGGCTATAAATAATTAAATATAAAAATTATATTAGTTAAAAGTTTACATTGTAAATAGAGCTTGTTTCAAACCTGTTAGTAGACCTAAAATAGGAACCCTAAGGTCTACAAGTAATTTCTCGGTCTAGATTCTATTTAGTTACCTGCAATTGAAGTAAAATGTGTTTACCGCAGAACTAACTATCAATAATAATTAAAAGTGAGAGGTTAAATGATTCCTGCTATAGATGGTATGTAATCATTAAATATATGTAAACATAAAAAAAACTTTTATATTCCTATTATAATAAATCAATAACAGAACAGCTCTACGAAAAGTAAATATAAATTGACGCGGGAAATCATAGAATGCGCGACAAAAATAACACCGACCTACTGTGTTCAACTAAAAATATGTCAACTTCATGATTCAATTACTGTACAAAATACACATAAAACTTTGAATACTAACGCTTATATTTTGCGAAAATAAAAATTTTGGTTTAGTACTTTTTCAAATTATAAATTAAATTTAATCTTTAAGATTAATCAATAATTGATCATAAAGACAATATAATATATGTAACGAATTATCATAAACAATTTTTATTTTATAAACTTACCATAAACAAACCATTAAATACAACTAGAAGATATTTAATACATTTCATTCCGCAGCCCTCCATCTTGTTTTCAAACAATAACAAATGAAAATGTCATTAACAAATACACAATTTGAAAATAGAATGTTATTTTTTTAAACGCGTTCGCGCGGCCTGGACTCTAGCGAACTTATGGCGTTTTCGGGCAGCGCTGTAAGCTTAGTGCGGTAATCGACAGCTAGTTCGGTATTTAGTAGGTGCTATTGTATATCGCGTGAGGGTTGAAATCACGCACGCATTTTACTCCCAAATTACTTTGACCTCTAATTGTTGTGTCATAAACCAAAGATTGAGATCTAATTAATTGGTCTGAGGTTAAGGTATAGGTTATTGATCTCAAGTAGCTAGTTGGCATTTGAAAAAACAAATAACTGTAATCTAAAACATAACATCATGCCTAATTACAACAGATTCAACATAAATCAACGTAACTTTATTCCCGAAAATTCCTGGATAATTAAAATAAAGCTATGGGCATGGCTGTATAAATTTTACGTTTTTTAAATTTTGACATCATCAGAAGTTCCGGTTTTGCTTCGATGATAATCATGACTCAATCAATAAAGAGCTATTTGTAAATTAAAACAAAATACTTAATATTTTTTTTACAATGACGTTTAGCCTATTATTATTTTAATCCTAACAAAACTAAAAGAGGTTTAATAAAATTAAACAAGAAATTATTGTTAACAAATTATAATTTAATATGGATAATGTAATTTATACATCTAATAGCTATTATGAATGTGATAATAAATTAAAAGCTTAGCATAAATCTAACGAGATGTAAATTACGTTATTACGTAATGCGTTATCAATTATATGTATATATGTATGATAATAACATGTTTGTAATATAATAATAACTAACAAATAAGTAAACATTTTATTAACATAAGCTGAACTCATATTTGCGGCCTTTGAGAGCTCACTCCGTTGAATCAGTATTTTCTATCCCTGATGTTTCATTCGCAACCCAATTTTTTTAAAATTTCAGTTCAAGACTCATCACTCCAAATACTTCCAAATACTTCCTTATTTTTATACATATTAAGCTCTAAAAAAACAATAAGATATACCTCAGTGATTTTTACGTAAAATTATTTTAATGGATTATAAAATACAAACATTTTATTCAATTAATAATGTTCCTTTTACAGGAAAGCTGTTTCAAAATGTGCTTTTCTGGGTTGTCAATAAACATACAAACTAGGGTCTTTTTCCCCATTTTTTTCGGGACGTATATTACTATTATATTATGAAATTAATGTAAAAAATATTATTTATCCGATATATATTATTAATTTATATTTAACGTTATTTTGATTTGTTAGGCCACTGTTTATTATGCAAAATAAAACCATTGCTCAAAGAGAAAAAATTTAATAAAAGCAAGTATTTAGTACCTACCAATCAAAGATAATCTTAAATACTCAGACCGCGGACTGAAGCTAGTGTATAATAATATATATTACATAGCATATACAATCACTCAGACAGACCATAAAAATAGACACATCAAATAGATATATAAATATTTGTTACAAAACAAACATCTTGAGAGACTTGTATCATCAGATCTAGCGCCTAATTGTAAAGAGCTTTTCATGCCTCGTTTGGAGATACTTGGGTCCTATTTTTTTAGCAAACAAATTGTGGTGAAACTTTCCTGATATGTTGGAAAAAAATTTAAAGGTTTCTGGGTTCAAATAAAGTTTGTTGTTCGTCTACATTTTATTAAAAAAAACTCTATTATTTAACATAAAATTCAGAATAAATTATAATTCCTATAAGAATACGACAAATCACCATGGCGACGAATACTAACCATAGAAGTTCTCTCACCCCGAGGTCAACAACATCTTCAATGGCCAGGAAAAGCCATGAGTTGTTGAGTTTTTTATAGCAGGATATTAAGGTAAGACTGAGAATTTTTCGAATTAAATTAGAACTATACTAATTCAGTTATATACTAGACTATGGTATATGGATAAGTTTAGTGATTATATATTATTAAGTTTGGATGTTTGTTCACTCGAATATATATATATTTCGTATATACATAAAATCTAAATTAAAACCAATAAAGATAAGGAGTGTAGACAAGAATAACTTCAATTTTATTTAAATAGAACGGAACATTGTATTTAATATTTGTTGTTTTTCCTGATCGCATTATTCTTACGTATTTAGACCACCTTAGCCATTGACATGGTTTACTTCACGGATAAGAGGATAACAATCTGCCATCGTTTTCTGTAACAACAAATACGGAATAAAATTGTACAAAACCATAAGAAAAACATAATACCGCCATTTTGTACACGTCACTTAACCGTACAAAAAGGTACGTAGAAAACTTATATATTTTTTTAATGTGGTGTCCAATAGACTAATACGCCTAGCTCATTAGGCTTAAGCTTATATATGAAATTGTTTGACTGGTGTCATGAAAGATCGGCCCGAAGTATGTAAGTTAGTAAATAAGAATAGGTACGATTCAAACACTGCCTGAGCTTGAAGTCTAACACTCTTCCTTTATAGTTATTTGTTACTTTAATTCATTCCTTCCTATTATGTCAAGGGTGACTGCATTTGCAACTTTTTGAAGTTGTACTTCTTTTGGTGCCATTGGGAAAAGTGTCAAGAATTATTTTTTTACGTGGCGCGTGCACACCGACAGAAATAAACGTCAACCTGAAGTCAGTTCATAATCTTTCATAAGGGGAATAAATGAATGTCGATGGAGTAATCTTTCTCTTAAATCATTTCTCATCTGTAAAAAAAAAATGATTTACAGTTTTAATCTTTGTCTTTACTTAAGATGGTAATATAATTACTTTCCTCTGTAGTAATCAGAGTTGTTAGATATAATTTTTGATATTTACCCGTTTTTGACATTATTTTCACTGATATTAACGAATTACGTTATTACGTTATGTTACGATATTACGTTTATTAGGTTATGTTAATTTAATTGGTATATAAAATATATAATTTACATATTTTCAGTAGAAATTACACAAAGTTTATTTTTTTTTCTTTATTATTTATTGCTAGACAAGTGATTGTTATTGATACTTCTATTGCTATATTTATATAAACCTTATTTTAAGCAATTATTAAATTTAACTAAATTAAGACTTAGAAGAATTTGACAACTTCAAAATCATCAAAAAATGTTAATCTAGGAATTTTCAATTCACTTTAAACTTATAGGTGACTATTTTGTCCCTTTTATCAACTACAATTATAGAATTCAATAAAATGTTTAAAACCCTATTATTATTGTTAGTAAATAAAATTTAAATATTCGGACCTTCGTTATTGTAAGTAAATAAAACAGGTTTATTTCTAAAAGTAAAATATGGGCCGTATAGATAGAGAGAACCATCTTATATAAAAAGTGGTCTTCTAAATTCATGTCACTATTTTTCATCAAGTAGTAAATAAAAAATGCAGAATGAATTTTTAATCTAGCTAAGTTTAATTAAAAAAATAATTGATATAATAAGTAAGTATACCTAAAGTATTTTCAGTATAGATTATATTTTGGTGCGCTTGAATTAAAAATTATTGACCGTGTTGATTATCCTTTTAAAGTTATTTTATTATTTTATAGTAATTAATTATTTGTATGCAATGAAAAACAATTTCTTAATGACGACAAGTATAACTTCTTCCGTGTATACATAAGTAAACACACATATATTTTTATTGTTGTGGATATCCATATATTAGATTAGTAACTACTATCATTTGAATCTTAATCTAAAAAAATGTATAAAATCAATCATTCATTCAGTCAATTAATCAATCAGTCCTTAATAGTATTTAAATGGTACTTTTTAAGAAACAGAATACAACTAAATCTAATAATCTATGACCCTTTTTGATTTTAATCAACCCTTTTCAAGGGTTTTCAAGGGTATTTACAGGAAAATTAAAAAATATATACTTTTTAGAGGGTTTATTTAAAATGTTATTTAATGTGTTAGTACTTATATTATAAAGCTAACGAGTTTTTTTTAAAGCTCAAATCTCTGGAAGTAACAATAGAATTAAAAAAAAATAATAATAATAGTCTTTGTAAGATGGTATATATTATTACAGGACCATGACAGTAAATATTAAAAAATATATATAATAAAATAATGTCACTTTTAAAAAATAAATAACAATGTTTTGGTAGTGCGTCTCTGCTATTGCAGTTTCTCGGGTACAATCTTATTACAGTTAGGGAATTCTGTAGTTCATATGGACGGAGTCGCGGGTAACATCTAGTATAGTTTTCAATAGTATACAACTTTCTTGGAATTAATACTAAAAGAGCACTTGTAATAATATATTAGTTATTATTATAGGTTTTTGTTAGTCTTGGTCTTTTATTTAATTCTCGAAAATACCATGATTTTTGATTATTGTTGTAAAGTTGCAAATTTCGTCCTTGGTGTGGGGTGGTATTGTGTGGTGTGTTGTGGTGTGGTTGTCATGGCAACGCTATGAGGCAATGAAAAAGAGTTTACACAAAAAAATAAATTATTACTTTTAATAATAAAAACTACATTATAAATAAATCTTCGTAGTAATACATTTATAATATAATTAAAGTAGTTGTGTTAAAATATGTATTTTATGTAAATAAAAATATATTTATTTTTTAATACATTTAAAGTCAAAATCATTTTATTCATTTGATCACAGTGATAATTAATATGGGAGAATAAATTAGAATTCAAATAAAGCGTGGTACCGACCTACCTAATAACTAAAATAATCAACTACGTCACTTCTAAGATGATATCACAATAATATCACCTTTAAAGATTCTAAACAATAGTTTAGTGATAGTTATAGACTAAGAACGCTAATACACCAATACTGTTCTTATAATTACAATCAAGCAACATAAGCAGAATTGACAACAAGTTGGTTATAGCCAAACCATTCCGTAATAAGCTTTAGATAAAATGTAACCTTTATCCGATTTCGGTTACAAATTTTAGCAATTTTATGTAACAATCTAGTGACTGCGAATTTAAGGCTCTTTTATCTAATTTAATAATATTGAAATCATCATACATATTCATCATATATATCAACATATACATCATATATATTATTTTGCCAATACATATTTTATTATAATATCACTTATGTGAAAGTTATTATGTTTCTGACTGTACTTTGGCACAAAGGAACGATAAGTAATGAAGCTTCCTTGACACGATGATTAGTAGCTTGTCTGTCGAAAACTATTGATTTAATATTAACAATACAAACATATATTTATAGATTAATGACTTATTAAATATACTACATATGTATATCAGAATACTTGGTGTGGGTCACTGACCCATTAATTGCTCAAGTCAATAGAAAATACTCGGAGAAGTTACAAACCCAACGTTTTTGTTTTATTGACAATTTTTCTAAAATAGATTTTGACGAAAATATCGGCATTGTCCGTGTTTTTATTACGATTTCAAAATATCAGTTACATATAATTTTTTCCGGACATAGGTATTTTATTTTTTGGATGTACCCTTCATTCCGACCTAATTGAACTTAAGTAAGTGACCATCAAGAAGAGTAGGTACTGTCAGAAAGAAATAAAAAAAATACGTAGAGCAATAGGTAATTAAAATGAGAGTTGAAAATCGCAAAATAAGTTAAGGCTATGATAGAAAATGCACAATGTGATATTATTTTAGTAAGGCATTTATATTTAATTATATTACATTAAACAACACACTTGTCACCACGATGGAGTTACTTTGATAAATAACAATAGAATATTAGAAACACCGCTAAATAACTCATCAATAATAATAATAATAATAAAACATTTTTTAGTCATACAGATATATATATGTGCGTGTGTGTGTGTAAAACTGTAACTGTATTATATATACAATGTATATGTATACCTCCCTTGTATATATAAAAGGTAGAACATATTATTTATAAGATTCTAAGACAATGGGAGCTAGCTCAGCTTTTTGTTTATCAGGACCGAGGTCTTGGAAAACGCTGATTATCAGTCAGTCCCTTCAATAAGAAACAACATTAACATATGTATAAATATATAATAATAAAATTAATATTTCAAGACAGGCACGTTTAAGAGGAACTTAATTGACTGGAGGAACCATCCATCCCTTTTCCCTCACTTCTTTATAACTTCTCAGTTTCTCAAGGGATAACAATACGAATAAGTGGATGTTCTCTAACTTTTATTTTATTAACATATATTTATTCTATATAACATTAATTCGAGCAACGTTATCGAAGTATACACGTTTATATGTTATTTTAGACCTCACCTGACTTTTAACGCACTCTAAATGCCAATGCTTAAAACTTGAAATTTTTAACGACGATATTTGAGATATATGTTTAAAAAAATCATTGCTGTTAGAGGCGAAGGCATTTGTCATGAATCTTTTTTGGTATTTGTATATTGGTGGGTAAATTGTAAGCCTTGGATTCGTGGTCTATAATTGCGCCGCGATAGTGCCAGGAGTATGATTGGGTTTATGGAACAACACCAAAAACTCATGATAAAAATTATTTAAATTCTTTTTTTGTTGGTTTTTATCTTTTTTGGTAACTTTGAGGGTCGCGTGCCAATTATATACATGCTCAGTATCTGGTGACTGGTGTACAACAGTAGTTTGTAATTACACTTTACTTATTGTATTTTTTTGTTTGTCTGCGGGAATGAAGACACGATCAAAAGATAGTTTGACTATCAAGGTTACTTATACTTTTAATACGAGCGTCATTAAGAACCTTATTTTACCACACTTAGTATTAAATATACGTTTATAATCGCATAAAATATTTACGATCTACTTCCATGTAATTGTTTTACCTGGGTTATCTTATTATTTAGCGACATTGACGTAACTCGTACATTACAAGTGCTAATAAATACTTTAACGCGTTAGTATTTTACAGACGAGTATTGTTATCAAAATTGAACAGACATCATGACGTGATAAATAACCCAAAAAGTGAATTTAATTTATTCAGGATGACATTCAGTTCATTCCCGTGCAATGTCCAATGTAAATAATCTTGATTTCTCAAAACTAGTATTCTATGGATATCTCATACATCATCAGAATCCTCGGATTATGAAGTATTACTCACACCCTCACAGTAAGTAAAATATGTATATTTTTTGGTTTTGGTGGCAAACGAAAAAATGGTCTACCTGAGATAGATGGTGCCATAGTCATGAAATATTGAATGATGAAAATGATTACCGTCTAAGAGGGCTGGGATAACCTAGGACATGATATAAGAATGGAAGAAGATATAATATATAAGATAATCCATAATGAGTCTATACTTCGATTTTTTGTTAGATTTTATTATTAACGCCATATGGCATAGAGCAAGATAAATTATTGCTGGATGGAGTGTTTCAAGGAGTCCTAGTACAATGCTAGTAAAATCAACATTATTATTTGTATATACAACAAATATATTTAATTATTAATATATAATTTGGAAACTTAATTTTAAAATTGATTACTTTGCCTTTAAATTCCATGCAATTACGTAAACAAAGCTGGTCATGTTTTTCCTATTACAATGAAAATCGTGTGTTTCTACTAATTTAATTAAGTTTCTAACATTGATACTAAATCATATAATAACATGATATTTCTGTACAAAAAGAAGCAACTGACTGACACCCAACCCACTAGTAATATACATTTTAAAAATTCAACCCTTCATGAGATGAAAGCCTGAAAATTTTTATTTGAAAAAACGGATATACTAGCAGAAAAATAATAAACAGTTAAAAAAATATATTATAAGTGAATTTCATTTATTGTTGTAAATAAACTTGTTTTTATTATTATATTTATATTTATAAAAGCACTTGACCGATAAAAATATTTACTTGACCCCGAGTTTTCTTTTAAAAACAAACTGAAACAAAGTATTTATATATAATACCTATAATATTTTTGTAATCAGAACATTTTAGTAGTTAACCAAAATACTTTAAAAAAGTTGTCGGTTTTGTTTGAATCTAGGTACAACAGGAATATTCTCTTGCGCATTTGATTCATCAGAAATAACTACAGCTAGAAATTTATAATATCTCAATATTTATACTACACAATTAAAAGACCGCTTCTGAAAAAGATCATAGAATTAGACAATCACACAAAACTCAGCAACTTTATAAACATATATGTATTAAAATCTAAATAATTTAACAAACAGATTAAACAATTTATCTCATAGCAAATTAAAATTATCTTAAATCCAAATGCCGTAAACGAGATACATGAATAACTTGGTACGCTATTATGTTTTGTCATCCAAGCATTGGTCCATACTCCATTGTGATATTGCTTATAAATACAGGAAGTACTGATGGGGCACCATACCCTGCTTGGCTCGCTATGGGGAACGCGGCACCTGCAGGTATGTTCAGATAGCCTATAAAAAATCATTTATTTCATGACATCAGGTTTTATGTTTCAATCAGATGGTTCATTATTTTTTGAGCTGATAGAACTGAGGTTTTTTTAAAAATGGAGGCCAATATTTCTAATATTGTATTGCTTCCAGTAAGAGTATTTCTTTCGAATTTGCTATTTATATAAGTATTTGTAAGTACATATTTAAAATGTTTAAATAAAATAAAAAAATTAATAACAGCAGCCACGGAGCCGGCGGCCGAGGACCCGAACACCCAACATGCGGAGGGCTTGGGTCACCTGTACGTCGCCCCGCATAGGAAAAGGTTCAGGCTCTGCTACCTTCTGCTTAAAATATTCTATGTGGCGAAATGTATCCTCAACATCGTAAGTATACTATTTTAGATCATTCTCATTTTTGAAATGTTACACCCATAATCTGAATTCATTTTTATAATTGACTCAAGAATATTCTTAAAATAAAAATACTTAAATGTATCTATAAATTTATCGAGTTATCCAAGTTGTTATTTCAATCAGCTGCTGTCGATCGCGGTGATCGCCGTGACTGTGAGCACTGCCATCGCTATAAAGATGTTCTCGAGCGAACAGTCAGGTCGCATGGTGGCTATGATAATCCTCAGCGTGACGGCTGCCATAACTCTGTCTATGACCATCTACGCCATGGTGGCGGTGCTGCGGAAACAGGCGAAGCCAGTGCATATAGTAAGTCTTGTGGAAACTCATAGTAACTTGTTCATGAAACCCTCAGCTTTGTGATTGTGATCTTTATTTTTTATCTACGTTTTTCAATACTTCGTTTAAATAATTAAAGATTTCCCTATCTACTTCTGTTGTAGTTTACGTTAGATTAATTTGGAAGCTTATAAAAAATCCAAGGATTTTCTTGATGTCTCTAAAGTGAAAATTAAACACTCATATGTCGATGCGGTGGTATATTTTATCGTAAAACAATATAGATGGTCATCAGTCATTTAACATTGACTAAGATTTTATATCATTTCTCGTATTTTTTTTTAAATTTAGTTTAGTAAGTAATAATAAACTCTTATCTCTTAAAGAGGGATAAAATTGTAATACACGTATACTTTGTTTGTGGCACGCTACTTAGTAATTAACGTTTTATTAAGTTTTTAATAATAATTGCTAATAAATCTAGACTTAGGGTTTTAATTTACAGGTATATACATAACTCAATCTGAGATAAGACTTGATAAATTATGTAATTCCGGATACCCTTCTAGTATATTTTTTTAATAACATTTTTTTAAGAAGTAGAAGTAGGAAGTAGTTTTAAGAAGTAGCATTACTTTTATTTTTTTATTAAGTTAAAAAAATAAAAGTAATGCTGATGTTAATAAATTAATTTACATTTCTATTATCAAAATTATCAAAATTTTATGTTTCTACTTTTAAAAATTATTTTGTGTGAAAAATAAAAAATAACGCAAGGATTGGTTTATGTAACATAAAACTTGTTTTATTATAATCAATGTATATTTAAAAGCTTTTCGCGGTGTTATCTCGTTTTTCCAAGAAAATCAAGGTAAATAACTCTTAACCTTGAAGAAAATGTATTCAAGTTCAGTGAAACCTCTAACAGGGGCGGCATATCACGGCATATCACGCGACCAAAATTACCTCAAGTAAAAATATTATTCTTTTCTTGAGAACACCTATATACACGAAAAGAAAACGCCACTTAAAATATTTTGTTACTTAGATAACATATTTTAATTTAGCAATTGCTATCTTATCTCATTTATCTTTATCCAACCAATGATTTCTGGTGTGTCACTACGCTAACAGTCGAATTAATTACATTGATTCAAGATTAGGATGAGATCTTTTTTTTCATTTCCATGTTAAATAATGTGTTATTTGAAGTATTCGTGACATGTGCATGTATCTTTGAGTGGCAAAGCAATGATACTGTGTTGTTAACTCACGACTGTCCTTGCCTTGAGTACCATTCTTGTACTTTAGAAACCTTTTAATAAAATAGGCATTTAAAATATCTCCAACAACTACTCTCTTGACTATCGTTAGTCTGTGTTCGGAGAGTAGATTCCGACTGTCACTGTCCTCAATTAGAAAATAACTTATACAAACTGAAACCTGGTATTTCTTCAGGCTTCAGTGGTCCTGCTGGTGCTGGCTGTGATCGAGGCAATCATCATCGGCGTGTCCGTGAAAGTGACGGAGAGAGATGAAATAAACATCAGTCGCTCCCTCTCAGAGTCTTTTAACCTGGCAGTAGACGACAACCCTAGACACGTCAAGCTATGGGCAAATATACAGAATGATGTAAGGTTCTAAATCATAATAAGCACTCTTATTATCTCGATTTTTTAGTAGTATATTTTTAACATATGATATCTGTGATTGTCCTTTTAACAATTTTTACACTTAGTTATTGTTTAGAACTCTTAATTAATTAATCAAAAATCTAATCATCTATATCTAGCTTCAATGCTGCGGAGTCTATAGCCCTCAGGATTACCTCAAACAAAACCTCCCACCATACTTCGCGCCCGATGTTCCCATATCCTGCTGTCCCGGATATGATCCCAGCCGCTCCGAGCTGGTGCAAGAGCGAGAGCGACAAATGTGTAAAGCAAGACATCAGTACTACGACATAGGATGTCGGAATCCAATCATGGATATGTATAGACACACGTCAATCACCGTGATATCTATTACTTCCACACATATTGCAGTCATGGTAGGTTGTTTTCTTTTATTGTTATAGTTAAAGCTATGATGAAGGTCTTATTATAAATGGTCTATAAACATGTTTATATTAGCCTATATTAGCCTTAAAAATGCAATTGATTTAGGTAGAAAGGCTAAGAAACCTCAAATTCCATAAGTAAACTATTGTTTATAGTATTGTATGTATATATGTAGGTATATAGTATAGACAATGTATCACCAAGTAGGCATTGTATGTCCACTGCTTAAAATATCAAAATCAAATAATAATGGATTTTTTCAGTTGCTACTGGTCATAGTTGGTGCTATATTAACGAGAAAGATGAAAAGAAGAGAGCCGAAGACAGAAGAGCCATCAACTTCCTCCTCTCCAGAACTGACGCACCATCCGAAAAATTTATTTAAAACAAAAACTAATACCAAAGTATAAGAAGTTCTTTTTTAATTGCCTTAAACATAGAGAACTTTATACATTAATTTAAATAATCAAAAAGATAATTCAAAATAAGGCTTTTCATCAGAAACATGAATGAATCTTCGAACAATGATCTCATTGTACCAGGACACGGACAAAGGATTTTTGAGTCATTATTTATGTAAGCATAAGTTGTAGGAATCGTAAATATTTGTATAAATAAGTAAACGACTATGAGAGAATGTGTGTTTTTTTTTTATTTATATATTTTAAACTGACTTTTATTTGCAGCTCCTCCAATAATTATGATCACTCAACTATAGCGTGATCATATTCAGAATTCAGATTGATATTCAGGTGATGTTTGTCTCTTCTTATATTAAACCCTTTTTTTTTTTTTTTTTTTTTTTTTTTTTTTTTTTTTTTTTTTTTTTTTTTTGTCTGTCTATGCTGTTAGCCCTGTTGGCTATTACAGCGTCACCGGGGGAATGGGTGGGTCAGGAGACCCACCCTTAAAAAGGGGGGGCCAGATGGGCCCCCATGGGGAACGACGTCCCGAGGGCGTCTCAGATTGAGACACGGACCTCGGCTCGGGGCGTCGTTAGTCAGGAGGGAAGCTAAGGAAATTTGGACACTAGCGTCCTCCGACGGCAGAACGCCGGAGCAACGGAGCACTTACTCAGTTGGGACCTCGTCTATACCGGTACAGACGGTGTGTGTCTGTGTGTTGTGTGGTGTCAATTATGCCTACGCGTACACGTTATTACCTACAAATATATTAAACCCATAGAGATATAATACTATTTTATTATTTCTTTCATAATACTATTTTATTTGATTATTAAATCACTATAAGTTGAGCACAGCACACATGCTTTGCTTTTTTTTATATAAAAATGGTTTAAGAAATAATAAAATTTAATGAAATAAATAGAAATATTTTCTAGTCAATTTACATGCTTCCTCACATTAGTTCGGATTTAGTTTGTAGATGTCGTTATTTGTTCAAAGTTACCGTATAATAATCATAGATCATTCAATATCCTTATATGTACTTATAATATCTAATATGGTTATAATTAACAGTTGACCAGACCAGAATGATCATAAGGTTGAGCATTTGATCATTATGGTCCATAGACGTATAGCATTTTTACAAAAGCGCCACCTCCACTAGAGGCCAAACTAAAAAAAAAATATGACCGAAATTGGACAAGTAACGTCTTGTTCCACCATTAATACCATACCGCAATAACAAAAATATACAATAATATTATTACTAATCTTCAACAACAACAAATCTACAACAGCGCCATCTTTTATAAGCTGATGAATTAGCGTTTTCAACACAACTATTTGTCATCTTGGAAAATTCAAAACAAAAGTACAGATGGCACTATTGCACATATTTTAGTTAATAACATTTATTATAGTTCAATGTTTCAAAATAATAAAATATAATGTTCACTTAAAATGTATCATAATATTCATAATAATATTTTGAAGAAGAATAGAATAGAATTGGCTTGTTATCTTTTAAAGTATTTTATTATTACTTTCGTTTTCGTTTCGTCTTTAAAAAGTTCTTTAAAGCAATTAATAAAAAATATATAAATATGTGGATTTGCCTGAATTATATACTAAAAATTTACGATTACATCGTAAGCATCGGTGGTTCAGTGGTAGAATGCTCGCCTGCCACGCGGGCGGCCCGGGTTCGATTCCCGGCCGATGCATTACTTTTTGCAGATTTATATAAATTCTACACGTTTTATTAAAAAAATATATAATGAAATATGGCAGGATATGTTTAATTTTAATTCTTGTACGAACTGTGCAAAAGTTTTATAACATTTTATCTGTCTGTCTGTCTGTTTGGGGGTCATCATATTATTTAGGTCAATATAGAATAATAGCCGTTATAAATCCACGTTTATATACTTAGTCTGGCCATAAATACGGTTTGAAAATATCTATAAACATGTAGAATGAAAGATTCGAATTTGAACCGGCGACTACTGGGACGAGACGGTTTCCCAGTAGTCGCGGGTTCCCTGCCCGTATCGGTTTATTTTTCATTCTATATTTATATAAACATAAATACTGCTACAATAAAAAAAAAAAATATGACATTTGAATTTGGATTCTGTCATTTTTATATGATTGTTCTTTGTGTTTTCTCATTTTGGCGCTAATACATTGTACAATATTTAAGCCACTTAAGAATCGCTGTGATTGCATTACACAAAGTAGATATGGAGCCAAATGCAATTTTTAAACTCTCCGTACACTTGGTATTAGTCAAATGTTTATGTTCCGGCCTATTAATATGTACAATGAGACTTCCTCTGTTTGTGACCGAGAAAGATCTGGCCGTCCACGTAGTTTTCGTACTAAGAAGGTGGTCAAAGCAAAAGATTTTATCTCGGGAAATGAAGATAACACCTAGAACCATGTAGCGTATTTTAAGAGATGACTTAGCACTTGCAGCCTATAAGAGACGCACTGGTCATTTCTTAACTGATAAATTAAAGATGAATAGGGTGGTAAAATCGAAACAACTACTAAAGCGGTACGCAAAGGGAGGTCACAGAAAAAATTTGTTTACGGATGAGATTTTTGTTACAATTGAGCAACATTTTAACAAACAAAATGACCGAATTTATGCTCAAAACTCTAAGGAAGCTTCCCAATTAGTCGACAGAATGCACCGTGGGCATTATCCAACTTCAGTGATGGTTTGGTATTAGCTATGACGGAGCGACTGAACCATATTTTTGTGAAAAAGGTATCAGAACATCGGCACAATGTATCAAGATACCATTCTTGAGAAGGTAGTTAAGCCCCTTAACAACACTATGTTTAATAACCAAGTATGATCCTTCCAGCAAGACTTGGCGCCGGGTCATAAAGCTCGGTCCACGGAGTCTGGGTTGGAAGCGAACGTCTCGGATTTTATCAGAGCTAAAGACTGGCCGTCGTCTAGTCCCGGTATTAATCCGCTGGATTATGATTTATGGTCAGTTTTAGAGTGTACAGCCTGATTTTAACGCCATGATAATACGGAGTCGATAAAACAATCCATACGATTGGCAGTGAAGAATTTCCCCATGGAAAGAGCGCGTGCTTCTATTGATAACTGGCCTCAACGTTTAAAGGACTGTATTGCAACCACTGGACACCACTTAGATTAAGCTTTTGTATTTTTAATTGTTTTATATTTGCGTATTAAATTAACATACTATAAAAGAAATAAATGTTATCTGCAATTGACAATTTTTTTTTCTTTGTTACATTAATTATGGCAAGACTAGGTTACTATTACTAAATTAGGTTAATTACTAAATTAGGTTGATATTACTAAATTCTAGTTTCAAAGTATTAAAGAAAATTGAAAAGTTCAAGAATTTTCACATATAATTAAAGTTTGGTTTAAGATTTTCATATTTTTTTGTCTAAATTGTAGTTTTCTTTAGCTTTCAGTCCCAATTTCCAAAAAACTCCAGGTTTAGTGTATATTGCTCAGTAACACAGGTATTGTGTAAGTACGGGATATTGCTGCACATTATAAATATAACAATAATTAATAATTAAAATGTTAATGAGATCTTTATAAACGTTCTTACATTTATATAGTCTATAAAATTGTCGTGAAGTTAAATTAGTTTTCACACAATGCTTTGCGTGGCTGAAGACTGATCAATATGAAAATCGTATTGATGAACAGTAAGGAATACTGTTGCTACAATCCTTCTACATTTTTTTTTTTTTTTTTTTTTTTAACGTCAGGAATCCTCATGGATACACACCTCCATCAAGGGGATGATGGAGGTGGTTATGTGAGACTCCTACTCACTAAACCTGACGGTTGCCGCCGCCGTCATAATGGGACACCACGGGATCGCTTTCGCACTCACCGCGATGCCCCGACGTGATCCACGGAGAGGGCACCCCGCAACGAGGAGCACCCATCCCTTTTTCGCAGGCTTGATAGATCGTGGAGGGATCCCCTTCCCCCCACCCAAGCCTGCTGCCTCTGAAGGGGGCCGAGACCCCCTTCTAGCTGGACTCAGTCTCAGAATCGAGCCAGTTGGACAGACCGACTCGACCATTGACCGTGTCCAGCTCCGCCGCCGGTTATCTCCCCGAGAGGAGACCACCGGTCAGACCCCCTGGAAGAGCACACTCCCATAAGACCCAGTGATGCGCAGACAGCCTCACTGCAACACACTGGAGTCGAACGTGAGTCCGCTCACGTAGGGGGCCCAACGTCGAACCCGACAGGCCTTTACCGCCACGGTGATCAGCCGAGACCAGCAAGAAAAAGGCATAAGTCGGGAACCCACCACGCCCAGACCAACCATCACCAAGCGCAACCGTGGCGTCGCGCTCGGCAACGATTGATCCAGGTAACGTCTCGGACCGTCTCCCCACCAAGCACCCTCTCTAAAGTGCTTGGTGGAAAGAGGTCCAGACCCTAATCGCGGACCCGCCCACACAGCCGCGGAACCACTCCACAGTCCACTCTGCTATCAGAGAAGTACCAGGAGTAATTCCGCAGCCGACCCCGGCAAAGAGGGCCTGCGCCCTCCCACCCTCAACGCCCAGGCCAACTTTCCAACGTGATCAAACGATGGAAAGAGGCCCGAGCCCCCCCGCAGACAGACCACCCCGAAAGACAGCCTGCCCGCCAGCCAGCCATGAACCGGGCACAAACCTCCATGGCCGACCTCCACCGCGCCGAGTATTAGCCAACGGCTAATGCAAACCCGAAGGATCACATTAACCGTTGTTGCCCAGGGAGCACCAGCCCGTACCGCTTCCGATGCCACCGGACGAATCCGAGCAACAAGGGAAACAGACGGGCACACGAGGAGGTTCCCGGCGACGGCCCCCCACAATCCTTCTACATAAGACAACTTTATTCAACTAAGTAATTATATTAAAGCTCTTTTGCTTGATTATCTTTTTTTGTTGTAAGAATGTCTGTATTTTGTGATGGTAAATACCAATCTCTAGAGAATATTTTTCTATAAGTATCTAATATTAGTTCATATTATTTATTTTACAATAGAGATTTAAAAATTATATAAAGTGTTAATTTTATATAAGGACTGGTTACTGTTATAGACATTTCAATAAACTGTTTACAAACATTAAACACGAGCGATTGCCACGAAACTCCCACAAAGGTTTTCTCGTACTACAAACCTGGCTCCCGGTGTGAGTTGGAAGTTTGGAGGGGTTGCCCCACTCGAAACAAGTTTGACACAGAGGAAGAGTGCTCAGAAACATGCATTTTCAAGTCTGTAGAGTTTGAAAACAAAGTAATTTTTTTTTTCGTCTGTCCATGCTGTTAGCCCTGTTGGCTATTACAGCGTCATCGGGGGAATCAGACAGTCAAACATCAATTACATGGTATTTATTATTAATTATAATATAAAAATATATATATATATATTTATATTTTTTACAGTAGGTAACTGTTTATTCTTATAATTTACAGCCAAATTCTTATCACTGCAGAATTTGAATAATTGTAACGATAAACTAATCCACGGGTTTAAATATGACAAAAAATTATTGGATTGCGATGATGTAAATACAAATTGTCCATCAAATATATTTGTAGAAAAATTAGAATGCATACAGTTCGTGATTTAACTTGGGAAGAAAAAATGAAATTAATATCCGCTCAACAATCAAAGGAATTAGATGAGATTCTCTATACACTTTCAAACTGAATCGTAGAAGATAAAGGTACACTAACACAAACTACAGCTTCTGATGCATTAAAAACAACAAATGTCGACATAACTAATTCTAATGTTCAAACTAATACATTAGATGTTACGACGACTGTTCTCCATAGTGATAAAGATGGAGAAGAAAAAAGGTAATTGGTGAAGACACTAATACAACAGAACCTTATGAGAATAAAAAAAGAAAAAAAAGTTACGTCTGTTTATGTCAATCACGTAATAGGTACCATGCAAATCTTATATGTAATAAATCTGTACATTGAAAAAAAATAAAAAAATATATACCAGGATGTGAAGTGATAACTAACAGATTTCAGAATCCATTTTCAGCATTTTAAAAATCTTTTTCTGTTTATGTTTGTCTTTTGGTTGTTAACACAACACGAAAAAAAAAAAAATCTCAAAAATTCGTACAATAAAGGTCCCTCCTTATATATAAGCACGAGAACCCAAAACAATGTTTTTTCATTTTGTCTGTTCGTCTGTATGTCTGTATATTTGCGCACTCTAATCTCAGAAACGGATTAATCGATTTGGATACAGTTTTCGGGAATGTATTGTCATGAGACTCACTCTATATTCACATGGGATTAACAATCGGTTATCAAATAAAGAAGTTAATAATCCCTTTGCTGCTTAACGGTTTGAAGGTTTATAGTTTTTACATACATTGGTAAGTACAAAGGGTACGTTTTATCAAAATCGAAATATACGCTTACGAAGTCGCAGGTACAGCTAGTAAATAATATTTCTTACATGGTACTTGCTACAACACTCTTTATATTCTAACAATTTATATTTTATTAATACAGTATTATATTATAAAATATTATTTTACACAATGGCGTAGCTAAGTAACCAAAGGCCAGTGGCAAAAAAAAGACTAGACCCCAACTAAACTATTTCAAATCGTTTGTTCGTCGTGTTCGGAATTCGATGTAGTCAAGCGTTTTCGTAATCAGATTCGACCACCCATAATACAATCGACTCCATAAATGAAATTTAAAACCAAATACAAATTGTAACTTATTAACCAAAGTCAAAAATGGCGGTTTCTCTATTTTGAAGTTTTTTTTTTTGGGTATTCGCGGATAGCTTTCGTTCGTTCTAATATTTTTTCTACTTCCGAAGCTCTTCCACCAAACATTACTTTGCGAATCAAATATCCAACAGGGTTGGTAATAGGCGGTATCGACTATTTTAGAATAACACAACCGAAAACGATGAACTGGTTCATATTTAGAATAAAACATTTATTGTCCTGCTTTGTGTCTTTTCGAAAAGTTCCCAAAAGTTGAAAATATTCACTATCAAGAATTAAAACGTAAGAAACGTTCAACGTAACATCACTTAACAATTAAATATTCGTTAAATAAACCAAAACGTATGACAAATGATTGCACCAAGTTACCAACGTCAATGATCACAGGTAATTGACGTCTTTAATGTGGTCAGTTAATTAAAAAAAAAAACAAAAAAGAGATAAAAGATTGCAACAAAAATGGAATAAAGTTTTTATTTACGTAATGGATTTTTCTTTTTTTTTTATAAGTTGACGATATTAAAATCTCGATCCTTAAGTCTCGTTTATTTATATTCTGAATATAGGTGAAATGTTCACTTTTCAACTTAAAATTTGTAAGTCATACTCCGAGGGACCCTCTGAGCTTGAGGATTTCTGGGCACTGCCTAATCTAGCCCTCCGGTAGCTACACCACTGATTTTACATTTACACAAGGAGAATTTACCCGGCAAACTAGAAAAACAGCTTCAAACAAAAAACCTAAAACTTAAAATTAATAAAATTTATTTTAGGTTTTAGACCTAAAATAAATAAAATAAAAAACCCATAATACCTAAAAAAATAAAAAGATACGCGTAGTAATAATACCAGTAGAAAATATTTTTTACAGTCAGAATGATAAATAGTAAGAATTATAAAAATGTAAACTGGATGTTAGAACAGACCTCCTGTTTGAAGTTTACGTGCTTGTTAGAATGGATGACTATATTTTTTATTTTTTTACTATTATACCCCCTTTTTTTTGTTTCAATGGAGTATATGTCTGGTTTGTGAGTGTAGCATAGTTAAGTCTAGGTTAAGGTACTCAACGATGAGGCGCGTGGCGCACGAAGCCAGTGTTGATATTAATTTTTATTCATAAGGATTGCTATGCTTTTCTAAATTATTATGTTTGAAAATAACTATGTATTTACCTTTTTTATTTATTTTTTTATATTAATTACCTTATTGTGGCTGATCTATTAAATTAAATTAAATTAAATTAAATTAAATTAAATTAAATTAAATTAAATTAAATTAAATTAAATTAAATTAAATTAAATTAAATTAAATTAAATTAAATTAAATTAAATTAAATTAAATTAAATTAAATTAAATTAAATTAAATTAAATTAAATTAAATTAAATTAAATTAAATTAAATTAAATTAAATTAAATTAAATTAAATTAAATTAAATTAAATTAAATTAAATTAAATTAAATTAAATTAAATTAAATTAAATTAAATTAAATTAAATTAAATTAAATTAAATTAAATTAAATTAAATTAAATTAAATTAAATTAAATTAAATTAAATTAAATTAAATTAAATTAAATTAAATTAAATTAAATTAAATTAAATTAAATTAAATTAAATTAAATTAAATTAAATTAAATTAAATTAAATTAAATTAAATTAAATTAAATTAAATTAAATTAAATTAAATTAAATTAAATTAAATTAAATTAAATTAAATTAAATTAAATTAAATTAAATTAAATTAAATTAAATTAAATTAAATTAAATTAAATTAAATTAAATTAAATTAAATTAAATTAAATTAAATTAAATTAAATTAAATTAAATTAAATTAAATTAAATTAAATTAAATTAAATTAAATTAAATTAAATTAAATTAAATTAAATTAAATTAAATTAAATTAAATTAAATTAAATTAAATTAAATTAAATTAAATTAAATTAAATTAAATTAAATTAAATTAAATTAAATTAAATTAAATTAAATTAAATTAAATTAAATTAAATTAAATTAAATTAAATTAAATTAAATTAAATTAAATTAAATTAAATTAAATTAAATTAAATTAAATTAAATTAAATTAAATTAAATTAAATTAAATTAAATTAAATTAAATTAAATTAAATTAAATTAAATTTAATCTAATTTAAGACTAGACTAGACTAGACTAGACTAGACTAGACTAGACTAGACTAGACTAGACTAGACTAGACTAGACTAGACTAGACTAGACTAGACTAAATTAAACTAAATTAAATTAAATTAAATTAAATTAAATTAAATTAAATTAAATTAGACTTAATATTAAATTAAATTAAATTAGACTTAATATTAAAAAAGATTTTTTTTAGAACATTCTATGAACGTATCACTTACTATTGTAAGAAAGAGGCGCAGCGGAGCTTTTCTTCGGACTTAAGTTCCCCGTGACAATAAGTCATTTCCGCCGTGAAAAGCTACCTATGTACTCTTTCAATATTTTCACAATGTTTATTTTATCAAATTCGATTTAGTGGTTTAAGTAGAAAACAGACAGACAGACAGATAAAGTTACTTCCAAATTTATAATACAAATATGGAATATGGATATGGGGTAAGGATATTATATTAATCAGTTTTATATATTTTAAATAACTACCTTAAAATAGGTAATTGCAATGTAAATTTAATATAATAAAAGACTTCGATACATCATTTTTATATGTAGATTTTTGTTTAAAGCGTAGCTGTTTTTTACGCTGCCAGTTAAAAATAATTTAAATGGAAATTATACCCGAACTTAAGCGGGTATTCCTTAGTAACACTTAATGCGTCAGTACGGGATATTGCTGTTTATTATAAACTAGCTTTTGCCCTCGGCTTTGCACGCCTTAAAGTCGTAGTAAAATAATTCCCCTTACGTTTTTTTTGTATTGGCTTCTATATGAGTTGTTTTAAGTGATACAATCAAAATTACGACATCGGCAGACATCGCTTACTGTCAAAAATATAAAGTTGTAATAAGGATACAATATTAGATATTGTAATTTTTTTATACCTCTCTTGTTTTTACTTGAACGTCCATTTAAATACTCTTTAAACAGAGTACTTAATAACCATTCTAACCATATATCACGCTTATAGATTTTTATTGAACATAATCCAAATATGACCATGTAAACTCGAGGATTTTTGAGCTACACTATCTACGTTATTTTGACCATCAACTTGTAGGTCTCGTTTTATTAAAAATGTATAAACATATATGTATATATATTTTTTCTATATATATAAAATGTATTAAATTATAAATGCTAAATAATATTTATTAGACATTCAGTTAGCTATATGCATTAAGAAAATGTTCAATACTGAACATTCACAAAAGCCAGTTTTGAGACGGTCGACCGTACCGCCGCAAACGCGATGTGCCTATATTTTAAATCTGTAATATCTTTAAGAATATTTGTTAAAATTATACTATGTAATCATATAACTATAATTAATCATTAAAAATTTAATGAGATCCTCATAAATATTATTACTAATTAGTTTTCGCACAATAATGCATTACGTGGCTCAAGATTGTTTAATATGAAAACCGTATTGATTTTCTTTCTGTTGCTAAAATTTTTCTACATAAGACAAGTTTATTCAAGTAAGTAATTATATTAAAGCTATCCCTAGAGAGTATTCTTATATAAGTACCTAATATTAGTTTATATTATTTATTTTACAATAGAGATTTAAAAATTAAATAAAGTGTTAATTTTATATAAAGACTGGTTACTGTTATAGACATTTCAATAAACTGTTTACAAACATTAAACACGAGCGATTGCAACGAGACTCCTACAAAAGTTTTCTCGTACTACAAACCTGGCTCCCGGTGTGAGTTGGAAGTTTGGAGGGGTTGCCCCACTCGAAACAAGTTTGACACAGAGGAAGAGTGCTCAGAAACATGCATTTTCAAGTCTGTAGAGTTTGAAAACAAACTCAAACATCAATTACATGGTATTTATTATAAATTATAATATAAAAAAATATATATTTTTTATATTTTTTACAGTAGGTAATTGTTTATTCTTATAATTTACAGCCAAATGCTTATTGCCGGAGGATTTGAATAATTGTAACGATAAGCTAACTCACGGGTTTAAATATGACAAAATTTTATTGGATTGTGTTGATGCAGATACATATTGTCCATCAAATATATTTGTAGAAAAATTAGAATGCATACAGTCTTGTGTTCGTGATTTAACTTGGGAAGAAAAAATGAAATTAATATCCGCTCAACAATCAAAGGAATTGGATGACATTCTCGATACACTTTCAAACTCAACCGTAAAAGATAAAGGTTCACTAACACAAGTGACAGATTCCGATGCATTAACAACAAATGTCGGCATAACTAATTCTAACGTTGAAACTAACACATCGGATGTTACGAAGATTGTTCCCCATACTGGCGAAGTAAGCACCGCCAAAGATGCACAAGAAAAGAAATTAGTTGGTGAAGACACTAATACAACCGAACCTTATACTAATAAGGAAACTGACAATAATTCAACGTCAGCAATCAAGGAGACTGCTTCAATTGGAAATGAAGTTACCGGTGTTACAAAAGAAAACAATGCGAATAGTACAAGTAATTCTGAGAGTGTTAAGGCAACTACTATCGAAAATATTATTACAACTTTGGAAGGACCTAAGAGACCACCCAAAGGATATAAAACCCCTCCTGAAACAGAAAACATCTAATATTATAAATGATTTAAACATTACATTTAATAAAATATCCTGTAATGAAATTACTTTTATGACTCAATAATATGTATTTTTTTTTTATAAAAAGCCATTTAAAATGTTGAAAACATTCTTCATGTAATACTAGCTACACAATTATTTATATTCTAACAATTTAAATTTATTCAAATACACTAATATAAGAGAACATATTTCATGGGCGTATTAAGGTTACCCAAGGACCTGGGGCAAAAAAAACTTGGGCCCCAATTAAACTATATATTTAAAAGCATTTGCTTCGCTTTGCTTGCTTGATTTGTCATAATACAACCGATTCAATAATAAAATTTTAAAACAAATGCAATTTGTAACACGTATACAGTGGACGCCGCTTATTGTGATCACGGTTAATGTTATCGGCCGGCTATTGTTATCGAAAATGGTCGGTCTCAAATTTCTCCTTAGCAATACATTTGAAAAAAGTCGCTTATTGTGATCAAAAGTCGCTTATTGTTATCGATTTAGAAGACGATACGACGATTCGATACGACTTGGTGTTCAACACCGAGCAACAAACTTCGAAAATTTGTACTATTTTGAGAATTATATTCAAATGATTATGAATGAAAACAAGTGTTAAACAACAATAGATCAATCTTTCAAATGAATCTTATGTTAGAATATTTTTAATAGTGTAAATAAATAGAAAATTTGAGCAAACAACAGAATTTCTTAATATGAAACTTAATATGTACTTAAATCAATTCTAAATTATTACAATTCATATTTTATCATTATGATCATTTTTATGTGGACTAAAATCCCCAAACAAGCATGAAAAAGTACCATCCGTTAATAATGTTATCATTCATTCATTTTCTTAGTTTTAAATCTTAAATTAAAAGAATATTATTAAATAAATCTTATTATAAAATTCAAGAATTTTTGGATGATCTAAATGTATGGAACTTGGGTCATTGACTCATTTGCAGGGTTGATGGTATAATGTATAAGTCGAACATTGTTAAATTTCATTTAAAAAGAGCAACTGTTGAGTTTCTGACCAGCTCTTCTCAGCAGAACAGTATTCCGAGCTGGTGGTAGATTAATCACAGACTGACTATACTGACCAATTTAATATAATTGACAATTCAAAAGTGCGTGTAAATGCCTCGTCCCCCTTTATGAAGATTTTGCAGTTTGAAAGGTATACCTTACTGTGGTAGTTTACATATACAAGAAAAAGAGCAGGACCGAGGATACCTCCCTGTAGGACCCCATAAGATACACTGGTTGTGTCACTTGACAATAATCTAAGCTTCAGTTAAGTTTATACCAATACTTAAAAGTTTTTCAAGTAAGACTGCCGACGAACCACTGCCGACGAACCCAAGTCGAATGCTTTCGAATAAATTAAAAAGCAATCAAGCATTTCCTGCCAGAATTAAAACGCTCCAATCAAGGACTACATTGCGTCTTTTGTTTAAATGCCATCTCTAAAGCCTAACAAATTGTTTGCAGAAATAAAGTTTTTAAAACGATTATTAATTTAGTTATTAATTAAGTTTTTCAAGGATGTTAACTAGGCCTGTAATTATTTATGTCATCTTGTCTTCCACCTTTATGGGATAATAACAACTGCTTTTTTAAAGCATAAAGGTAATTTTCTTAAAACAAAGATTATACATATATCTACAAATATTATATATGTGACACAAGACAGCGAAGTCAAAGTACAAAAATTATTTATCTTGAAAGAAACTCCTCTTTCGAATTTGTAGAGAATACAATAATATTTACTCTCATATTGATATATTCGTAAATACTCAAACCAGATTCATAGAATCTGTACACAAATTGTATACACCATAAAACCTATGAACTATTTATTTTAATTTATTTTTATCTTAAAGTTGTATAACTTGACTTGAATGCTGTGTAAAGTTGTAACTGAAGGGCAGATTTAAAATGATGTTATTAAAGGATTATGTTTGATCTGTATTCTGTAATTATGCCTTTTGATAAATAAATAAATAAGAAAATGCTTAGCTCTCTTTATAAAGGGTGTTGAACCATGAAATGTTATCTAAACCAGGAGAAAAATCGTTGGCAAGTTTGCTTACTTATTCGATTAAATTCAGAATTATCTGTGTTTAGAAGTGCGAATGAATTTGATAAAGGAGTTCGAAGTATTGAAAAACGAACTGAGGGTTGAAATGACCGAGTAACTTTTGCAGTAAGTTGTAAATAGCTGAGGGCTAATTCTTTCTGCTAAATTTTTGACGGTTGATGATGATTTCAAACATAAGCTTCCTATTTTATTCAAAATCAGTCTCTAAGAGGCAGAAATAGAGGAAGAAAATTTGTATAAAACGTATATCTATTTACTGATATTTTTGAATCCTAACTAATATTATAAAAGAGAATGTGCGATTGTTTACTTGTTACGATTTAACATCTTAACTACTCAACCGATCACACAATAATTATAATAATAATCGCTCACAGGTTGCCAGGGGAACAGAAAAGAATATGCGAAATAATTAATACCTAAGAAGTAAGCGAGCGAGAGTAGAAATCCTTCCGATCAGAGTGCCAAGGCTGTATTTCTAGCAATACAGATCGCGTGAAGCCGCCGGACAATGCCATCTAGGAATACATACATGAGTTCTTAATGATCAGTTTTTATATCTACGATAATTTGAAATTACTAATGTCGTCCAAATGTAAAATAGGTAATTATTGAAATGTAAGCTTAATTTAATTATAGACTTTGATACAAGACTTTTATTTCTACGTTTTATTAGTATTTAGACTGTTTTCAAAATTATAGCCTTTTTTTTTAGATTACCAATTAAAATAATTTAAAATGGGAAATAATATCACAACTCAAACTCAGTGATATATATTTCTTTATCTCGAGATATTGCTGTTAAGTATAAATATAACAATAATTACTAATTAAAATGTTAATGAGATCTTCATAAGCGTGTTTATATTTATATCGTCCATAAAATTGTCGTTCAGTTAAATGAGTTTTACACAATAATGCATTACGTGGCTAAAGATTGTTTAATATGAAAACCATATTGATTTCCTTTCTGCTGATAGAATTCTTCTACATAATACATGTATATTCAAGTAAGTAATTAGATTAAAGCTCTTATGCTGGATTATCTTTTTTTGTTGTAAGAATGTTTTATTTTGTGATAGGTATCTCTAGAGAATATTTTTATATAAGTATCTAATATTAGTTCATATTATTTATTTTACAATAGAGATTTAAAAATTATATAAAGTGTTGATTTTATATAAGGACTGGTTACTGTTATAGACATTTCAATAAACTGTTTACAAACATTAAACACGAGCGATTGCCACGAAACTCCCACAAAGGTTTTCTCGTACTACAAACCTGGCTCACGGTGTGAGTTGGAAGTTTGGAGGGGTTGCCCCACTGGAAACAAGTTTGACACAGAGGAAGAGTGCTCAGAAACATGCATTTTCAAACCTGTGATGTTTGATAAAAAAGTTAAACATCAATTACATGGTAATATACATTATAATAAGAAAATAAATTATATTTTTTTAAATTGTTATAGCAATTGTTAATTATTATATTTTACAGCCAAATGCTTATTACCGGAGGATTTGAATAATTGTAACGAAAAATTAACTCACGGTTTTAAATATGACAAAATATTATTAGATTGTGTTGAAGTAAATACAAATTGTCCATCTAATATATTTGAAGATAAATTAGAATGCATACAAGCCTGTGTCGGTGATTCAACATGGTATGAAAAAATGCAATTAATATCCGCTCAACAATCAACGGAGTTGGATTCGATTCTAGAAATATTTTTAAATTCAACCTTAGAAGATGATGACGGTTCCAAAACACAAACGACGGATTCTGATGCACAGAAAACAACAAATGCAGGCAAAAACGATGATAATGTTAATACATCGGATGTTTCGACGATTGTTCCTCATAGTGAAGGTGAAGTAATTACCACTAAAAATGGAGAAGTAAAAAAGTTAGCTGATGAAGACACTAATTCAACACAACCTTATACTAATAAGGAAACTGACAACAATTCTACATCAGCAAACAAGGAGACTGCTTCAATTGGAAATGAAGTTACCGGTGTTACAAAAGAAAACAATGAGAATAGTACAAGTAATTCTGAGAGTGTTAAAGAAACAACAAACCAAAATGTTGTAAGAACCATGAAAGCAGGCACCATTAAAGAAATAGAACTAGCGTAAATATTCGACTTTAAGGCTATAAAAATGTATCCTTTAATGAATCTATTTTAATGTCAGAGTATTTTTTTTTCTGTCATTTAAAATATAAACACTATTCCTGTCATGAAAACAGCGCTACAACAAGACACAATTCGACAAACAAACAAACAAACAAGTTTAGTTCTGTATCAATGAATGATTGTATATTATATGAATATATATATATATATATATATATATATATATATATATATATATATGTGATTGTACATGTGTATGTGTGTAAGAATTATTTTTAACCTTAATTAATATTAGTACAAAGATGTCTTACATTTTGTTCCTACATCTTTATGATGGAAAAATGTATATATGCTCGTTTCTTAACTTGCTACAAAACTCTTAACAGTCTAACATCTAACAAGGAAAACAACAAAGGAAAATTTAACATTTTTCACATGGAGATTATAACAACCTTAAAAACTGGGCGTAAAAACTGAATTCTTCCAAAAACTGGTATCAAAGATATGCGTAGTTAAGCCTGTAGTCAATATTTCTTACAGTCAGAGAAATAAATAGCAAGAATTATAAGATTTATCTGATAATCTATTCGAGTAAATATGTCAGTGGCAGTATTATTCTGTCAATTAAGAATATTTAGATGATATCTTAAAGATCAGTATCCGACGATTGTATTGCTTCATATTATTTCTGTTTAAATGATGACTATTGGTCTTTGAAGAAGTCCTATCTACACTTAATGTTGTGTAAGTTTATCGAGAGAAAGTAATAATATTGACAACTTAAGCATCTTATGATGATTTGTATGGGCTTAGGGCTCCGGAGACATCAATGGAGGCACGACTGAGATAACAAGTTTGTTATCATTATATTATAAAAGGTAAATGTCCATTTCGAGTTTGGTTCTTGTTTGATCTTTTGACAAGTATGATACTTTTGAATTTGTTCACAATAAATGTGGCCAGAGGAATTTCTAATTTAAAAAAAAACTTTTTTTTTTAAGTTTTTCGACATGTGTCAACTCGTATATCATATATTTTAATATACAAGGTATCAACAAGGTAAAAACAGACAAACACAGATGTTCTGTCCGTCGCGTGCTAGAATGTGATGAAAGCGTGAAATATGGTTGTGTATGTGGTCTGCCGAGCATTTAGCTCAGACAGCATCATTTCTCTCCTCTTGTAAAAAAATTTTGTGGCTCCTATGTCGAGGTAAGAATATGATATTTTGTATCTTTATAACTTCTATAAATCATATTTTAATACATTTTCATAACCAGTGATATTAAATCATCAGATATACATTGCGATTAGCAGACCTATACTCCAACTGTCAGATTTTGTAGGTCCATAGACAAAAATCGATATAAAAATCAGTCCATACTTATATGTGCTTTTTAATAAATGAAGAAAGCATCACTTCTTAAATCGGAAATTGGAAAAGTATTCGATGCAAACTCGTAAGTCTAACTATAACTAAATAATAACACACTAGTAATAACTTAAAAGGCACCAGCAACTTATAACTCCTCCAATTATTAGTGATTGTGGTAATACCTACCTAATAACATGAAAACGTTTACTTTGACATTTGCGGGTTTTCGCAACCAATTTATTTCCTTATTATTTACTATAATTTACTTTCTATGTTTTATGATGTAATTTACGTTTCACAAGCAATAACTAAACATTAAATAAATGTATATAAATTGAAAAATATGGTTAGTGTAATTACGACACGTAGAAACATTTTCTACTAGCTTATGGCTGTCAGCTGTCTGTCATACATCGCTAAAAAGGGTGGCTACGTTCTAAAGGAATCTACACACAATATGTCAAGCTTTTAAGTACTGTATGCTGTAGGTAGATAGAAAAAATAAATAGATTTGATTAGAGGTAAAAAATTTGAAGGAAACTTAACCAAACTTAAGCTATTTATCATTTTCTAGTACACATTATACCGTTTTATTTTTTACTTAACAAAGATTTAAAAAGAATATTAGTACTTCATCATTTATTCATATTATTTAATGGTTGGTTTAAGTTAATGATTCAAATAAGAATAACATACATATATCTGATACGGCAGATCACTTAATCATTAGAGGTCAAGGTTACACCCACCCCTCTTAAGGGGTGAAAGGGATACTCAAGGATACTTTGATACATTATTCATTTTTATTTATTCGTTCATTTGGATGATGGAATATTTTTCTGTTATTTACTTTATTGCTTCATTTTAAGTATGTTTTTACTCAGTCTGTGTGCTATTAACCACTGAACCACCGATATACCAAAATAAATCATTTAATTAAGACCACACAGTGTACGAAGAAATGATTAGTAATCAAATTATCAGTCAATGAACTTTGTGTAAACAAAAGCATTTTGTAACTGTTGGGACAGATGTTTACATCCCACATTTTTGTATGTCGAAACAAATTTCTTAAATGTTAAAGTAAAATGTAAAATATAGAGTATATTGGGTTTTCGTTAGTACAGATGGGTAAGGAATTTGGATTATGTCCACAACGAAGTTAGTAAACAGACATCCAATACTTCCCGTCGGAGGAACCACGAAATATAAGGTTGTTATAAATTATTGTTATCTTTTTAATTCATATATTAATATAATCGCAAGAGTCTTTCTGCAAAAAGGTATTTATAAGAAGTAAAAACGATATATTTAGACTACTTTTGCAGAAGAGGCGAAAATATGAAATGAATCAAAATTAATAAACGAATTATATTTATATATACATATTATATATTGATTGAACTGACTTTTATTTACGTACATCCATAACAATAGAAATCACCGAATCTGGTTCCGATAGGTAGCGTTGCGATCTGTTTAGCAATCGGATCGGTTTTTCGTGAGTGGAGGCGCTATCAACGTCTAAAATTTCATGATCTAGATTTGGTTTCAGTTTTTTAAGAGAACAAAGGTCACCGCTAGATGGCGGCATCAAGATGGCAAACAAGCAGCTGATAGACCGAACACACTTGACACTGGAATCCCAACTAATCGACCAACATGTCGCCACTCGTCACATCAGTCGACCAATTCTAGCAAAACTCGATAAAATTCACTTCATTCAGTTTAGCCGCGACCGTCGTGAATGGTGAATGTGTGAACGATCTATTCGTTAATCGATTATATCAGAACAATCGATGTTGAATTGATGTACACGAGTGGATGATTTTGTTATATTATGAGAGAGTGTTTTTGTTGTATTACGTAACTTATCGATCTCGTAGCCCGTGTCTAGGTCAATAGGGTATTTTGGGGATGACCTAGGTGCAAGTTTTAATATTATCTCAAGGTGCAATTATATTTGTTGTGATTATGGTCAATGACATATTTGTAGTATAGTAGTGTAGTAGTGTAGTGTAGTGTGATACTTTTAGAGATATTTGAACGCATTTAATATACCTATAAAATGTTCGGAGTATTAATGAAGCGATGGAA
This sequence comes from Napeogenes inachia, assembly GCA_959347355.1. Taxonomy (NCBI): domain Eukaryota; kingdom Metazoa; phylum Arthropoda; class Insecta; order Lepidoptera; family Nymphalidae; genus Napeogenes; species Napeogenes inachia. The sequence continues at coordinate 23,230,460 of OY365794.1, forward strand.
ACCGAAAAGGTAGACTCTTTTTTCTAATATTCATAGATAAATAAACATATAAATGTCTGTATCGTAAGTTAAGTATTTAAATATTTAATGCGAAGGCTACTTCACAAATTTGAATTTTAAATTTCTTCACGGAATTTGTTATTTATTTATGAATGAAAATAAGAATATTATAATGATAATTTAAAGGTATCGTTATTATAAATAAATTTTATGAAAACATATTAAAGCAACATTGTTACAATGTTATACCTAACTTGGTTTCGTATAAAATAAAACTGGGAATCAAACCCAGGAGCAGGTGCAGTTAATACAAAACTATTTAATCCATTGCATACATTCAATTTACATACCTATATTATTAATAATAATAATATGAAGTACTTAATAAAACTAAAAATAAGAAGTAAAATCGACGTGAATAAGTACTCAGTATCTAAAATTGTATACCTATAAACATATAAGTTTTTTTTTTGAGTTTATTAATATTTTAAGGAATATACCTAGAATCATACCGTCCTAGTACGGGAAAAGCTCGCAGGTTCAAGTCCAGGCCATGATGAAAATAAAAATTTTGAATACATCCGAAAAAACAAAAAGCAAAACCGACTAAGCAAAGTAGTCAGTAATTACCACGGCTCTTTGATCCGACTGCTATACTAAGTGCAACAGAAAATAATGATGCTTAAACGTTGAGGAGAGTAGTAAAAAGATAAAACAGGGTACTACTGGGTTATCAGGATAATAATAATAGTCTAATAAGTAAGTATTGTTCTTATTTCAAAAAACCTGATTAAAAATTAGTTTTACGTTTGTTTTAACTAAAACATCTATCGTATGTTTTTTACAAAGATAAGATAAATTATGATTTGTCGATTCATATTTATTAAATAATTGATAGACCAATAATAAACTATCTTTTGGTTACAAACTTTTAATAAACCATGCGTCTATAGTATACAGAGTTATTTTTAATTAGTTGACCACCTCTTGCAGGCAGCCTCTGTAGATCAATTTTTAAAAAGTCGTACAACAAATGTTGTTGGGATTGATACAGAGAGGCTGCCTTATAGGTGGTCAACTAATTACAAATAACCGTGTATACAATATATAGCGTCTACAGGATAATGAAAATAATATATAGGGTGAGTACTAACTATATATGTACTAGAAAGACCATCGAAGACTTCAAAGGGCCCTAGTAAAGTACAGTACTATTATACATAAATCTAAGCAAAGGGTACACTGCAATATACAGTTACATAATGGAAAACCTGTGATTTGAATGACTGATTTTATATAATTAATATGTGTGTCAATTTAAACAACTCATTGATAGAGTTGTCAAATTGAACAACTGCAATATTACACAATAAAACCTGAACAGCTGATACCAATTTGATCATTAATTTATTTGACACTAAGTATTCGTATTGAGGTTATTAATAGAATGTTGCCATTAAAATAAATGTTAATAAACTCTTAGATGTGTCCTTTGAAAATTAACAATCTATATAACAGTAATAGGAATCACCTGCTCTAAGTGCAGCTGTCGTATCCACCTGTCTAAGTTTTGTTTTTTATTAATATTAATAGATATTATAATGTAAATAAATTATATGTTTGTGCCCATTTAAATACCTAAATTTTAACATATTATTTCGATTTCCTAAACTTGTTTCTAATATTAAATTATATTTTTATTATAATCTACAACAAAGTATTGTAATGTATACTTGTTAGTCAAAAATTAAGATAATTTGTTATATGTATGTAATTAATAGCTGGTCCTAATTAAAAGGTATGCTATGGAGTTATATTAACATCTGCTGCATAATGATGTGGATTATGGTCGTTATGAGCATATGAGTTGTACTAATTACCATGCTCTACCAAGTACCTGTCAACGACCTGTGAACAGTCGGCTCTATCGCTGGAAGAGTGATAGAGCCGACTCAGTGACCAAAGAGTGAGACCCAATGGTGGTATGAGAACTGTGTAGCAACCACGAATTTACTTTTGAATATTAGAAAGTATATAGGTAGTAAGTACTTTTGTGCGTGAAATTAGTAATCTACTTATTTATTGGTTTAAATTTTGCGAAGAATTTAGAAATCTGTTTTCGGTGTTTTGGCACAGATTTCACTTAAATTCTGTAAAAAGTACCGAAATAACTTTTTTGTTTTGGCTCCAAAATTTGTTCTCACAAACTCAGGTGAAAATAACTACCTCGGAAATTGAATTGCTTTTAACACTAAAACAATTTGTCATCCACTGTTAGACACCTTTACAACAATTCGTTCAAAATATACTAAGAGCTAGACTTAAATACATAATAATATTTACATATACAACTCTAAAATTCGCAGTAAGATACATTGTAACATTGTAACAATGACTTTTAGAATAGATAAGCCTTAGCAACCGTTAGGGATTGGTTATTGCTTACGACTGACTAGGCTAATGCGGAGTGTCAGTTTCAAAAACATGCAAGCAAGTATAAAAACATGAATATCGCATTCCCTGTATCAGTTTTACGGAGTAATATACTAGTGATGTGCGATGACGTTGCTTACAGGATATGAAATTACAATACTATTATAATTATTCAAATTAGAATGTTTTGTAACTTTCGAATAAGGGCTATAAACATCACTAGTAATTAAGATCATATTGAATTGAAAGAGTATATTCCATAAACTATACAAGGTTGTTAGAAACAACTTTGTACCGACAATTACACTGACATAAAACGAGCTATTGTAGTATGTTGTAGAGCTATTGTAGTATGCTGTAGCTGTATAGTATGAATATACTAATAATACATATTTTTCTAACGAAGTTTATATTAGTTATTATTATACACAAAGGTGGGAAAATAAATGATTCTGAATAATTTCTTAAGGTATTTACTGCAGCGTGTGAACTCCGCATTGAATATCAACAAACAAACAACTGCAGCCTAGATATTATTTGGGGCAGTTCTTTTTTTTTCAAATTTAGCTTAGACTTTTAGGTGTTGAATCACTTTTCTATGCCAGTTAATTCCATTTAAAAAAAAGCTGTCTAAGTAGTTTTTTACTGACAATCTCAACTTTTTGCATGTTTTTTTTCGGTTCATATGAATGATGGAGGTTCTTGTTAGGTTTGCTTTTAAAATTGATTTTCTCTGTTATGCATATTATGTTGGATTCTTTGCAGGTCTAAATATTCTAGAAAGTTATTTTTCCATTTATTGCAATCGTCTGATAAAACAATCGACATCGAAATGAGAACCTATTGTTTGTTATTCGACCGTAAAATAATAGCGGAAACATTGAAATAAGACATTGAAACAGATATTTAGATTATCACGAGTATATTGCATTTAAAAATACGTTAAATAAAATATCATAGTATATTATACCTACATTTAAAAATATTGTATATCAAAAACATTTATTAAAGGTAAATTTTATATAAAACCTTTTTCATTGTTAAAGCTACCACCAGCTCGGAAAATAATTTCCACAAACCTGAGAAGAGCTGGCGACAGAAACTCAGCGGGATTGTCATGTTTATATTTTTTAAGATGTAAAGACTTCATTGCAGTAATGGAGATTTTCAATCACCCACGCAGACGTAATTGATTAGCATTGTGGGTTACACTTTAAGAGTAGTGAAAGTTACCACGATACCTTTCTATACAAAGAGATACTATCGTTTAAGTTTGATGGATCGTGCATAATATTAACTCGTTCTTTACATAATTATAATATTGACACTGTTATGCAATTAACAAATACCCATATGTTATTAATTATCTATCTATATGTTTACTGGCAACAGACCCCGGCTTCTTTGTGCGTGGTTTACTAATAAATAGGATGAAAAATGTGTTGAGTTTCCTACTTCTATAATTAGAAAATTATATTCATAACAAAATTATTATTGCAAAATAAATTATATCCAGAATAAATTATAACAAAGAAAACATCACATGCACATGGATATTGTATGAGGATATCATACCTAGACTATCACTCTATTTAACATATTCTTTATAGTAACAATGTTTACCTCCAGACAGTAGAGACCTGAGTCTAAACCTAAAGTCTTCAAGCACGCTACATGTCAGACTGTATTGTCCATATTGTAAGCACAAGCTAGCACTTGCTTTTGAAAGCATGTTGGTATTTCGTAAATATCCAAATACACTAACATGATATTTTTCGTAAGATCTTCTAGAGTTCGAATTTTAGCAGAATAAATGTTAACAAATTGTTTCAACAAACATTTTATTATTATCTCTAGTAATATTAATTCTGAATTATTGTATTCTTTATTTTGTTATTATAATTCTTTATTATTTAAATTGTTAATGTAACTTATTTGCCAGATTCAACTGTCTTGTGTTTTGTAAATGGGCCTCTTATGTCAACTTGTGTACATATGTACATATCCTCTTGTAAATACTCATGTAAGATTGTTTGTGTAGTTGTTTACAACCAAACATCTCCTAACAACCTGTTCATCTTTAAATTAACTCCATATTTACATTGCAATATTAGGAAAATGTGTATTATCTTCGTCGTAATAAAATAACAAAATTATATTATGTCTAACATGGCGCTTATTTTAGCATATTCTTATCAATGACATAGTTATCATGTGAAGCTACTATCAGATAACTATTCGATGACCAAGGCTATGTTATTTTCTTAGTTTCTTTTACAAGTTTGTCCAAACAAATTAATTCTCAATGTAACTTGTAGTACTGTTTGCCATTTTGGTTACGAAAACATGAGATCACGTGTATATTTATAATTTTATTTGCTTAATAACAATCTAAAAAAAATATTTTGGTTAAAAAAAATACTTAAGTGGCATACAATAGAAATTTAATTTAAACTTTACTAAACTTTTTCAAGGTCAAAGTTTGAATATAATAAACCAATCAGACAGTTATTGAATTCTGGTTGGTATTGTATGGAGCTGAACCTGCATAGAACTAATCCATTACCAGAGCTGCCCTCTGGCCACCTGCAGTGATTTTAATTGACAATTGGCCCTCTCTATTTGTAGAGCTCACAGCCTTTGAGGGCTTCACGCTGGGTGGCCACCCCGCTAATGTTTTAGGGCTCTAAAGTTGAAAGTAAAAACTTCTTAACTCTATTTCAATTTCAAAGACTTGTTTTAAATAAGTTTACGGCATACAAAAAGTAAAGAAAAAAAAGTCAAGCTAATTAGGTAAACTAATTTTGAATCCCAAGACAGTGCTGGTAATGAAGACTAAGTAAAAGTTTCCTTGAAACAATGCGATGCCAACTAAAGTATCATTAAGGTAAATAGCTACGGGACCCTTTTATAGTCAAGGCTCTTATACTGAATACTTTTTTTTCTATAATTATCCACGGATATGCTATGCTCCCTTGTTCTCGTCCAAAGATACGGTCATTATAGTTTTTACCCACACAGGTTTAATATCATAATAATTATCATTTATGAATCTATAGGCTCAGAATTTTATAAACAGTTTATTTACAGTACAGTTTTTAATAAATACTTTTATCAAATAAACTAACCCTACACTGTAATTGCCCGTTTTATTTGCAGAGTGGATTGCTCTGCCCCGGGACACTGTTATATAAATTGCAATCTCTTTTACAATTTAATAAACAAACGATTTACATCTCGTCGCCAGCACTAATTCCGTTGTTGTAACAAAAATATATCGTTTCGAGAATGAAATCTATGGAGATCTAAAGAGTTTTAGTTAAAAAATAATTTTCTGGACTTTTTGTTTGGTTTAAGATGGTATTAAAACAATGCATTATGTATTTATTTATTTAATCCTAATATTTACGTAAATCCTTTTACTTTAAACCTTTCCGAGGTTCCATTCACGTCTTACTGATGTAATTCACTCTGTTGCGAAGTAATTCTGTTGTAACATGTGATTCCCATGATTTTACCAAACATAGTGGTGCCGTTTGTACGTATGTCTAATTCCCTACATTTCATTAATAAATTTTCACTTCCCCAAATTTCCCTTCCCATATGTTTAGGATTAAATAGCCATCAGCGTCTGTTCCAAATTCCGAAAAGGTGGCAACTTGTAAGGCATTTGCAAGTCGGTTTGTGTTGCAGATGTCGCCTTGTGTTAGTTGGCACTTACCATCAGGTGGTCTGTCTGTTCATTAGCCGTCGACTAAAAAAATATTGGAGCATAAAAATATTGATTATTTATTAAAGAAAAATTCATTTTGATAAATATGTAGCAATATTATAAAGCCATATACAAATAACAGCACCAGTCATGAATATTAAACTTAGCTCTAAAATAAGTTTATGAGATATTTGGTGTTTGTATGATGATATATGTCTTTAAAAGAGGACACTCCAATAACTGATACAAGGCACAGCTCAAGAATTCCACGTTTATGGTGATTACAATATCACCTTCTAATTTATTGATTGTTAGGTAAACAAGCAAAAAGCAAAGTTCAAGGTGTTTCTTATACCTCGGTTGTTAGTTACGTCACAATTAATTTTGAAAGGTACGCGTGGGATATCAGGATAGGAGCTAGTTGTTTTCTATTTAATGTTATTTATTATTATTACTCATATTCATTTACTGAATATTTGAAATGTTATAAATTTTTAAATAAATTTGTTTTTTTTTTTTAAGAATTAAAAGCCTCTCCTTTTCTGAGTTCTTCCAGTCATCTTTCTCCGTTACTTAAAAGTGGCAATTCAATTGCAATTTAAGTTGCAGATGTTCATAGACATCTGCTCGTTTTAAACTTACCATAAAAAATATCGCACTGTATCTTTCTATACCATAAAATATTTTATTGGCTCTTAGACTAGTTGCTATGAACGAATTGGAACCGCGCTACCGTACGCAATGACTGTATACTAGTTGGGAATTACTTTCTGCAATTCATTCTAAAAGCAATTTTGTAGGTAATATTGTGTTAATAAACATATAAATCAAGTTAAAATTGAACTTTACAAAATGTAAATACATTTATTTGATTTTTTTTCAACAAAAGCTTCGTCTATGTCTCGGTAGAACAAAATGGACCATAAAATATATTTAAATATTTGGTTAAATAATATTTGTTACACAGTTTTCGACATGTTATTCGTCACGGTGTTCACGGCGTGTCGAAATTATGCAAATCAACTGCATAGTACAGTAGACATGTACAAAAAAGTGTCACTTATTTGGTTTTCTTATATTATTAATATATATCAGCTTTTTGACATGTATTTGTTCATAATCCTTTACCAACATATAAATAACGGATATAAACTCGGAACAATCTGTCGATCACACAAAGAATTGTCTCGTGCCGGAATCGAACTTTCAACATTTGGTTCATCGGTCAGGGTTACCAACCACCACGCCAACAAATCATTAAATATTTATAGATATATATTAAATGAATTCAACATAACGCAGAAGATACGTTATGAGATACGGTAAAATTGAGTAATAAGATGCAACATGGTAGGAAAAGGTTGTGGTTCATGAATTAACACGGCTCGCCGCTCTGCTGCTCACCGGAATGGTGGGGTAGGCTCTAACGGTTTGGTAATGGTACGCTTGTCATGATTTTGTATTTACATTTTAGTTTAGAATCTTTGTATATGCCATTATGTTGAAAATTAATAATAAAATCTTATTTGTTGTTATTTTTTAGAAATTATAATTATAATTAAAATAAAAACATCAAGAAGTATTAAAAAAATATACATTTTATTTAAAAAAATAATTAAAAAAAATTCCGATACCGGGAATCGAACCCGAGCCTCCTGGGTGAGAGCCAGGTATCCTAGCCACTAGACCATATCGGATAATACCTGAATAATGAATTTGTAGAATAGTCACTTTCATACCCACATACATATTCTGCGATTAGAATGAATAATAGATAGCAGTCTAATGCTTTCGCTTATCAAAGATTCTTCACAAGAAGTAAAAACCCCGCAGTCATACAGAGCAATATAAAATCCTCCGTGAATAAACTATATTAGAGGCAAACAGTAAATATTAAAAGTTTAATTTATATTCTCAATGGAATGAAATATTGCTACCAACTAATATGTTTGGGATTTCAACACACATTTAATGCACTTTGTTTATTATAATTATTGATGTTATGATATGTTTATGATAACATAATATTTAACTCCGGTTGGGACATAAATTGTAATAAGTGGGCTGGTTAATTTTAAATGGTATCGTTTCCCACTGACCTGAATGATGCTGGACGCTATTTTAGACGAGCTCTTCGTGTGCAGAGACATATTAATTATAATTTATTTTTGTGAAAATACAAAAATAAATGTTTTAATAAATTAATATTTAAATTTATATTAAATATAAATTTAAAAAATTAATGCATCGGCCGGGAATCGAACCCGGGCCGCCCGCGTGGCAGGCGAGCATTCTACCACTGAACCACCGATGCTTGTGTGAAGGTACAAAAATTACCATGTTGCTATTTTACTTTTTGATAAATAATAAAAAAGGCGTAACACACAAACAAATCTGAAAAGATAAATATAATATGAATACCAGCATTGTGTAGGTTTGAATTATAATATTTTAAATAGAGAAAATCAACCAAGCATTTATTCTACATTGTTTCGAGTTTGCCGAATACCACAGTTGGTAGAAAAGAGACCAATTTAAAATTACACCGTGTACCATTTATGGTCTCATTCCTACTCCTGTACAGGGTATAATTCCCAGTAATCTAGCTTTAGGCCATACAAATAAGCTAGGATTTACCGCAAGCAAGCCATTGATGGAACGTGGCGTGACGATAGTATGGCAGACCTCGTTTATAGCAATTGTGAATAATTGTGGATAAAGTGGTTTATACACTGCGGGTTAATCGTTTCTATATTTATAATAAAGTAATGTTCAGACAAAAATAAAGAAATTAACGGTCACTAAAACATATTAGGTGTTATTAAATAGATACCATCATATGAGACAAAGTAAGCTGTCACATCATATTATGATTGTGTGTGGTAATCTATTAAATGGCTAGGATATAGGTATACAGGTTATATAATACTATGTTATTAGTTTATTATTTATATTTAAGACAAGATTATAACTCGGGAAACAGTTTTTAAATAGGATATCTTTCGTGACGTATGTGGGATTAAATAAATATCAGAATCACGACGAGTGTAAACAGCCGGCTGATAAATAACGATAACTTTTATCTCTTCCATTAAATTCTTTTGCAGAAATACTTTATCTCTCAGTAGACAAAGAGAGTTAAATCCATGTTATATGGGAGGTACTTTAAATCACTATTTATGCTGAAGCATATTTTTCACTTTAGTATGCACAAAGCCCAACAGTCGCATGTTCTGACTGCATTTATTATAAGCTTCAGAAAAAGTGCAATGAACCCAGCTTACCACTTACTGCCGCCAGCAGTACTCTAACCAACTATTGATTTGTTTGGTTTCGAATGTCTTAGGAAATGAACTACGCGGGCGGTCAGATGTCTTTAATAATATAGGTTCAATTTTCAATATATTAAAAAATAGAAAAATAATTATTAAATATCCATTTCAACTAAATATACATACTCTTTGGTGAATTCGGCATCCTTTAAAGGTCTGTCGACATCCTATTATTGAGGATTTAATTCTCGATATGCAATATTATAAACTATAATTTGAAAAACCATATTAATGGTCAAACTGAAACCTTTTAACGTTCTTACGTTTCGTTCGTTTACGTTAAAAGATCTTTCTTTTTAATAGATTTTATAGTGTTGGAAAAATGTTGCATGTTCTAGGCTTCTGAAGTAGCATTACCTTGATAACCTACTGAGGCTACTTTAAAATTCATCAGGGCTGTCACTAAAGTTATCAGGTAAATTTATAAGAAAATAACGTTAAACCATTTTGTAACATAATATCTTTTTTTTGGAGGATTAAATATATTTTTTTAAATATATTCCCTTATTAAACATTTATATTTTTTGCCGAAAGATGAAAATCTTAAATAGATGCCCCATTCACTGAGATAGCTTAAGGAACATAAAGACTTTGTAAGACTTGGTTGGCAGCCCTATCCTAATCTCTTGACATTTCCCAAGAGAGGTAACCGCACGACCCAGTTTTCCAAGACTGAACATTTTTAACATCCACTTTTCCACTTTGTCTCGACTTTTTACAGGAAGTTTGCGATAAAGTTGATATGGTAAATGTCGTTTTCTTGTTTCGTTAAATATATTTCCAGGGTAAAAAAATATTTGTTTCTGTACGGTCTGATAATATTTTATGGTGGTTTGCTGCTGTTATCGTTTCTCCAATTTTACGATATAACTATTTAAATACGCAAATGGGTGAAAGAAACTGTAATTTAGGTTTACTTACTTATTCGACAATCTAACTTTCAGTCGCAAATGTAGCTATGTAGGTACAAAACAATGAATCCTAAAATCGAAATTATCATTAAATCAAAACTAACTTAAAAAAACCAAGAAAAATTCTAGAGACGTTATATTATAACTTTTAATGACCATGTTTAACTTTTTTGTATCTTCAAATTCCTAGCGAATTACGGGTTTAAAAAAAGTGAACAATACATAACAGTAACTCTGTTATTTCAATGAATTCATCAGAGTTTATTGAATCAATGCTTGGCGCGAGACCTCGACCTGATTGGGCCATAGCTGCCAGAAAAAAAAATATCAAAAATATAATAAAATTCAAATATAAATCAAATACGGTGAAGTATCTCTATGGCTTTAAAGATGTTATCTTAGCTGTATTTATTTTCCTTTTGTATTTCTTAGGTCTGATTAAAATGAGATGGAATAAGTTAACTCGAGCGTAAATTAGCTATTACAAGAGAAAAAACCGTTTTAACTTTGTTGACTTTTGACCCAAACCTTGCGCCACTACTATGTTTGAAATATTCTGATTACTTAATATTACCAATTACACTATTAAGATATTTAGACAAAATTAACTCAAAGGAACGGTTTTTTATTTTTATCATGTAGATTAAACTACGTCGCACAGTTCATAAACAAGATTGTTAATATACATTTTTTATTTGTTGAACCATATACGAAATAATTAGATTACTATTCTGTATATATTTTTATATAGTTATTCTTAGGAATAAGAAAACTTTGTGAGAGTGGTCACACTTTATTCTCACGAGTAATCGTATTGTTGAGGAAATTTTGAAAGTCTATTCGGTTTGTTTCATGACATTATAAATTAATTGGCAGACTGTCTGTGCATTTTACCTTACTTTTTAAACGAATGTTCTCTGAAATATTGTGTAAGTTAGAGAATAAAGTTCAGTGAAGGTAACTCTGCTAATTAAAACTTTAAAAAATTGGAAAGTTAAGAAATGTGCACCGCATTATTTAGTATGTATTTTTAATGATGAATATAATGCATGTAGAAAAATATTATTACCAGCGACTACTAGCGACAGTGGGTGGCTTCATAGCTTTTAAACAAATAAACCGAAGTTACTTTATTTTTATTTTTATTTTTATTTTGGCTTGATCGAAAATGTTTTCTTTTTTTGCGAGAGACAGAGTTATTATTCAAGAATTTTTTTTTATCATTTTGAAGAATAACAATACTTATCTAGTGGATACAGTTCTTTTTTAATGTTAAGTTAAGATTATTGATTTAGTAAGCAATACGGTTTCCCTACATATACTATGTATATTTAATTAATTGATTTCTAGTGTTACTCTCTACATTTTAACATTGAACATATTCTAATTATTATTTCATAATATTATAAGTGTTGGTAAACACTGTGGTACCACAAAATTGCTATTCCCACGAGATTCCAAAGTGTTCTGTTAAATATCTGACCTATATTCACGTAACAACCTGCAATGTATGAATATTTGATGAAATTCTCGTTGGTTTTACTGCTTTAGCTGGTCTGTAAGTATTTTATCTGCAATATATATTGTAAAAACGATTTTCAACACACAAACAAACAGTTACAAAATAAACATACGATATAAAATTTATAAGAAAGAAACATGACTAGATCCTACTACCTCTGGGATACAGTACCTAAATTATAAGCATGGCCAATGTTTTTTTACACAATTTCAATCATGTATTTTCTACAGGTTCTGGATATCTAATGTTACGTATAAAGATGTCAGCTAATTTTCAAACTGCAGTGTTGTTACCGCGATGAAAGCGAACTTCACATGATATAGAAGTTAAAGCAATTTATTCTCGTGGGAATATTCTAAAGCCTCTTGCCACAGGGCGTGTGTCTCGTAATAAGAACGTCAGGTTTTTGTGTCTGGAATTGTACCTGCTGGTACTTGGCCCATATTAATTTAAAAATTTTAAGCCCTTAATTTTTTTTTGTTTACCAGTCCTTGTCGCTGATTTCACTTTCACATAAGTTCATCACCAAATATACCGTAATTTAATATTATTGTCATCTTATTAACCCAAATTCAACTTTTACGATGTTGGTACTTTATTATCACAGATATTTTGAATCGCAAAATAACCGGAAATAGCTATAAATGTAATGTATGCCTACTGGAGGTAAATACTTTTGACTTGAAGAATTGATGTGGAATAGCTTTGGGAATTGGGACACCAGTAAAACTTTGTTTTTATGTCCTGTTGGTTTAGTAGGTACTTATCCTGACTGTTGAGCTGAAGGTAGCGGGTTCAACTTTCCCCGTAGACAAAATTTTGTATAAACAATACTAAAAATATATTGAGATACATAATTGCGCAATAGTATATTTTTGTCGTTATTTTTACTTATTAAATAACTTTTTAGAAATATTATAGCTAGCAAAGTTTAACTGGCGCCATGTTAAATTTATCCAAAAATTACGTACATACTAAAAATCATGGACACTACCTGAAAAATGAACTTAAACGTCGTCTCTTGTACTATGTGGCAGGTAGGTACTTACCACATAACAAACAACAATGTACTATAAACTATTTATCTTAAGAGTTTAGACACGACGAGTTGTCATGTTGTTAATATTGCCTTTAAAATTGACTGCTGACAAAACTGTGGTTACAAAATTACAGATTTCTGCGACAAACTAACCACAGTGTTGAGGTCACTCGAAAGTATCACCTGAGATTTATGCATTAGAGAGACATTGATGATGACTGAGAGAGATTGGTAGAGATAGCTGTTCGTATATGAGCTGGTAATTAAGCTGATGTTCTGAAGATCTACTAAGATATAGTTAGTAGACTTTAAAATCCTTACCAGCTTAAAAGCTATAATGACTACATGTGACTGAAGTGAGAGAGTCACAAGCCTTGAACTTGCTCTCTCTACATTGCTTCTCTCATCGATCTTCTTAAATTATACTAATTTGCTCCCTAAACCTTAAAAGATTGGTAAGAATTATCCATCTTCCCCATTTTTGAATATAGAGACTTCAAGAACTCTTAAGAAGATTATAGTATGACCGAATTTCCGTTTTGTAATGAATTGTAAGGTTGTATTTTTTATCTTACAAAGGTAACCTTACCTATATATTAAAGACAACAACTAAAAAAGTTTGCAAAAAAGGTGGACCATATGTTATATTATGTTTTGGAACATTAAATGTTTTTTTGCGGGTAGTTAAACAGCTGTGCATATAAAAACTACTAATGATTGTTTTTTGATAGTTCAAAGACTACTGTGTATTGTGCAAATGTATTGTTCAGTGGTTTTAATTTATTCTAGTAATTATGAGAAACTGCTGTAGGCTATATTCTTTGTCTTATTGCGGTTATTTAGAATTAGGTCACCCGGTACATCACTTTCTTACATCTATCGATTTTTCCCACACTACACTATTTGCATTGTTCTCACGCTTTCAGTGGTAAAAGATAAAAGATATGAGGGTTAATAAAAACATTTTCAGCTTCTTATCTTTCTCTGTTTTAATATTTTTGGTATTTTAAAAATATTTCGTGATATAATATTTTAAAATAAATACATAGCTTAATTTTTAATATATATATTCAGTAATACATATGTATGTTTTCACTATTATTATTATAAATAAAATAGTTGATATTCGTACATTAAAAAAAAATCAATCTAAACTCTAGCACATTAAAACTTCCATACAAAAATATAAAATATAAAAAACGATTGTGTTTTTTACGCAATAAATTTCGTAACCGATTCAAATAACGTCAAAATTCTCGATAAATTTCGCTATTAAATAAGATAAACTGTTTGCATGCCAGATTAAATGCCCCGCAACAAATCAAAGACTGCGACGCCGGTCCATTCAGCTTCAACTAGCTAGCGAGAGGTTGACATCTTAAATTTATTAATACAAAACCACCAGGACACAAGCTGCATATTGCAAGTGAGCCAGCCAGTCGCCCTGCATCCGCCGGACGGAGTGCACGTCTGTTCGTAATATCAAATGACGTTTATACGAAATCAATTCAATCGATAATCGAATAACATTACTCTGTGCTATCTCTCTTTTAATCTTAACAGTGTTTGTAAACAGCATGACGTTTAAATTTAGAATGTTTTGATGTGCATAGTTTATAGAGTCGTCGCTATTTTTATTTTCTCCAGTTAACTATTGTGCTTGTGATTTCAGTGATGTGTTATTGTTTGTGAGTAGGATTCGATCAACATGTTCGGAGTGTTTATAAAAAGGTGGAAACCTAAAAGGTAAATGACCTACTTTCTTGAAACAATGGTATTGATTAGCGGTATTTTTTTATTAGATGCCAAAAATTTTAACAATGACAGATTGTTAAAAGTTCAAATATCCTCCTAGGGAATTTGGAAGCTTATAAAGAAACAGAAAAAAACAAAAGGAATATTTATGAGAACAACACTTTTCACCAATATTGCATACAAATTTATTACTTACCTAGTAATACCTGTAAAATAATTGTAGATACTTATATATATGTTAAATTCTTGTGAATATTAAACTAGATACTTATCTATTAGGGTTGTCAGAAGCTGAAAGTCATTTTATATATGTTTAAATACAATAGTACATTCGAACCTATTAGACAAAACCCTAGAGCAATAAAGTTATAAATAGACGTATAATAAAATATTTACTGCAACAAATATATACTACATTATGTAACGGTTTATTAAAACAATAATATATGAATATATAAAAACTATAAATCGTTTTTAATCTCAGCTGAAATTCACACGAATTCGTTTATTTGTAATTTATATTTCTTAAAACCAAAATATATAAAATGTATTCAAGTAATACATACATAAATAGAACTCTATACAATAAACCAACCACCCGAACCTTATCTAGTTATTACGAATAATTTAAGTACACACAGCCCTAATATAAAATGTCTGCGTAGGCGCACTCGGTCACATTGAAAACGTGTATATACATGTTACAATCGTCACTTATATTTAACGACCATTTTTCGCACTAATTTGCTAATTAGAGACTCACGACATTAAACAAACTTAAACTATAAGATTTACGACATTTAAAGTATATTTAAATATAACTTATATGTATTACACTAATATTTTAAACAAATAGAAGTTCAATAAACTTTAAATTTACTAATAACCAGTTTTAAAAAATATAAATAATCACAATTTAGTATTGTAGAAGGGTAATTGGTAAGTATAAGGTTATTGACAAGTTTAAGGTCTTATTTAGAATAAAAATTATAGTCAGCTTATAACATTCGTAAAATAAATTTATTCAAAATATCTTTTATTTTATTTTTAGTTATAAATTATGTTATAAATGACTCTATGACTATAATAGTAGATCCCTTAATAGACAGACCGCTACAGTTAATTACTCGATGTCCACTGAAGGTACTTGCTATAATTGTCTTTTATTTAATTAGTGAACTGATTTAGTAATTATGCATGTTGACGAGTCAGTGTATGAGGTTCTTTTAATTTGTTATGACATTGCCAGTGAGCCGGTTAAGTTTCTAATGTTTTTAATAGAATTAATAATAAAACATTTATTTCTAAACATTCTTTACAACTGTGTTATTTGAGTTTACACAAATTCCTCACTAAAAGGGATAACAAAGTCTGAAAGTAATAGCTATTATACCTATATTAAAAAGTTTGTAAAGTGTACTATCTTCAGGCTGTTAGAATTACTAACAGTACCTACGAGTACTACATCTAGAATATGTATATGATTGCGACGAAGCTAAAAAGCAAGCAGCAAGTCGAAAGGGTGATAACTTTTAGTAGCAGAGGGTTATTGGAAAGGGGAGTGATAATCTGTTAGGGTCATGTATACATATTTAGAAATATATGTTTCAGAAGAAATATGTTCGTTTATTCATTAAGTTAAATTATAATTTATTCGGTTCTGGTGTAACTTATATGGTTTATTGTGGGCGTGCTTATAAAAATGTAGGAAATGTCCCCAAAATTACTTCCTGTCATACAGCTAGTGAAGTACACAATTTTTTTTTTTTCAATATGTTTACATCTATTAAATGTGACTTATTGACCAATGGGTCAATAACACACTAATTTGAAAAGTCCTAGAACTGCATATAGCACAACTAAGAGTTTGGCGTTTATAAAAGCATTAGATATCTATATAAAATAAAATCTTTTTACTTTGACTGCACTAGTGATTTATAATATTACTCAAGAATACTTTATTTAAACATTATTATATTGACGACATATTAAAAATTACCAACACACTTTTAATGTAGGTATTAAAATTATGTAAAAAAAATATTTAAAGATGTCAAAGAATTTAAATTTATTATTTATCTCCTACGAAACCTAATTTACTGAAATCATTATATAACAAGATATTTTGGTATCTCTGTTAGAAATACGAAATACTATTCCTAAACCTTATTAGTGAAACATAATGCATAAAATATGATGTTCTCAAATTAACCAATTGTCAGCTCAAATATTAGTCACAAAAAATACTTGACAATAAAAATACTTGGAGTAATTCTTAAAATTGTCAAGAAAAATTCTTTCTATGTGAGTTTTTGTTGCAAAATTCTTTCATTGTTCGGATATTCCGAGTGAAATATGCACTCTCTTAAATAAATGTAGTTGCGGTTTTCTTTTGTAATGTTCTTAAGCTTATTTTATTTTGTTCAGTTCCAAAACTAACAATATTTATTTTTATTAATTCATACTAAAACAAACATTTTTAGGTTAATGCGCCTTACCACCTATGACTTCATTTCCACTCTCCATCAGGTGGAATGTAGACAAGCATTACACTAATATTGTATAAAAATAATATACGTGTGATATTAACTACATTCAATATATAAATAGTTATATTTGTGTCATGTTATTTCCTATTTATGTAAGTACCGCTAAGTTATTATTTTTTTGTTATGTATGTCATTTTATTTCTTAATTAAATTAAACAACCAGGCATAGTTTTAACATTATTTATATATTTTAATAACTTATTATTTTTTAAACACATGACGCAGTTTAGAAATAATAATAATAAGTAATTGATGTTTGTCTATTTCTTTGCGTATTACGTAGAATATAGGTACATGGATTTTGTATGATTATACAGTTTTGACAGAGTCAATTGATAGGATACCTACTTAATTTTTACGAAAAATATTTTTATATAAAGACATAAAAAAGGTTTATCTTATAAGTACATACTTTAAAACAAGTAATGTAAGATTGTTGAATATTCAAGAAAGGGGAGTAGACGAAGTCGCTAGCAATATGGGCATACCTATTTAAATAAACATTCTAATTATATATGGCTTGAAACTTCATTAGCCATATTGTATTGTATATAGACTCGTAATAATACCTATGACGTATATATGTCGGGGATTTATTTTGATTATTTTCATATTATTCATAGTAGACATTATTTTCATATTACTCACATCAAAAACAATGATCGGAAAACAATGTTGGCTTTTATCCAAATATCAGCCATTGATAATTCCTTCTGTGGTTTGTGTTTGTAATATACGATAAAATACGATTCAATTTGTGTAATGGACAGATTAACTATCATTATTAATTAGCGGTGTGTTTGTTATTTATTATAAACATATTTTGAATTAATCATGGGCTTTCCTTTTAATTTATTAACAAATGTTTTAAATCTCTTGCTCTACATAACACAACATGTTAATCTAGCTAACTTTGATAGCCAAAAATATGTCAAATTTAGACTTCTCTCTTGTCTAGAAACAAATCTCCTTGGAGTAAAATATAGTATGGTAATACTTTATAAATAACTTGAATATGATATCGAGGTCAAAGTATGCCATGATATTATAGACATTTACGTGTTCACGAAGAGTTCCGTACATTAATTATTTGCAATATTGATTGGAGTTTCATTTTTATTATGAATAATGTGTCTATTCTTTTATAACACTTAGTTATTAGAATACAATATATATCATAACCTGTTTAGATTTATGTAATTCCTATATGAATATTTATTATTATTATGCAATAATATTTATTGCATAAACAATATTAATATGATGCAGAGTGAATAAATCGAGCTACGTTTTACTTTTAAGGTGAACTGATCTCTAAAGACCGTGGGATTCTTTCTTCACTTTCAAGATAACGCCGAGATAAGATTCGGCTTAAAGCGTTGAAAGACGTGTATCATCCTCTTTGAAAGCTTTAATTAAGAAACAAAAAATATTATGTTGTTGCTATCCAAATAACTTATATTCGAAACTGAGGTCGTTGATCTGATATTTAGAGTAGATCTATTAGTTTTAGCATTTCTTATAAATAATGTATTAACTTTGACATAATTAGCTAATTATGTATTTTATTAAGTTGATATGTGATACGTTATATTTGATTTTTTTAAAAACTTGAAAATTTATACGGTTTACAAAAACTTGTTTAAATCATAAAAATTGGAATGTAAGTGAATAGGTCATCAGATTTGCACGCATGGACTTAACAGGTTTTGGAGATGGTAGTCTATCAAAAAAGTATTTTTAATCGTATTCTATACTATACGAATAGTATAGTAGTATGGTAGTGTTGACGGACCAGAAAATTGAAAATTTGGGAGATCTAGAGAAGATGAATAGTTGTGCAACTGGAAGATCCGTTTAATACTAAATTACCTTTTTATAAATATTCTATTTAAACTGGGATAGGTAACTACATTTACTATTTTCTTGTCTAAAACGATTTAATAGCATTATATATGAAATTAAGATAAACTATTACTCAATAGAAAATACGAAATGTTTCTTAAAGCAATGATTTACTGCAGTCCAGGCGCCGAACTATTCAAATACTTGCATACAATTACGTAACATACATACATACATACATACATACATACATACATACATACGTAACGCAGGTCTTGCAGTCTGTAGTTTGTTTATCGGATCTAAATCAACTGTTATCTCGTATTTTGGGATGCTGTGTGTGCGTTTTCATTTCTCAATTAGATAGTTGAACTTTTGAGCAACCAAATATTTGTGAATCTTATATATATTATTTACCAATTATTGTATTTACTTTAAATAGTCTGAAATATCCAATATTTATTTTTAATTTATTAACGACAAACTGCTAATGTTTGCAACAATGATTAAATATATAAAATCGAATAAAAAAGGAAAACATGCAAAACATCCCATTAGTTACACAATTTGCATTGTTAAAATATACGTTATATTTTTAAATAAGTACCTACATACATTGTTATCAGTTATTCTGTTTCCGGTATTAATTCATTAGAAACCAAGCAAGTGGATATTACTGAAGTATGTCTAATATAAATTATACTCACGATAATAAATAACGTATCAGCTGTTTTAACAAACGTAATAAATACCGACGTCAATGCAATGGAAACGCGTAAAATCTTCCACGTGCTCAAGACTTAAATATAGGTATCTGTCTTTGTACTTTTCACATGGTGTTTTGAAAATTTATGTAAATTTCATTTGTATATAAGATAAATGTTTTTTTGTTTTGCTTGAAATATGACTTACCCGTAACTTCCGGGAAACCGTCTCGTCAATAATTGAGCTACCGTATTGATGTTGTAGTTCGTATCGATACCTACTCGTATAATTTATCGTTATTTTTCATTCTATGTATATTAAAAAAATAATAAGTACAATATTTAAGAAAGATATTTCTTTTTTGAAATTAAACATGGCGGATAAATCATGGCGGTTCATGCCGAAAGTCCGCCATGTTTCGAGCTGAATAGGACCCCGAATTAGTTCGAAACTAGTAGGGCAAAATTCCGATTAATTTACGTGCACATAGCCGTTTAAATATACATTTTATATTTCCTGTTCTAATTGTAATTAATTTAAATTTATAATCTTCACTTGTAGTTGTAGTTATTATTGTTATATTGAATATTCAGTAAGTATAAGTAGTTACTCAGGCACTTAAAAATTAAAAGTACTTATTGTTTTACACATTTATGAGGAAAATAGTTCAAGTTATGATTTACAAAGTTGTTATCAAAGGAAACAAGGTATGTACATTCTATTGTTACATGAACTCATAAATACTTAAATAGTACATTATGAGACAAGAAAATAACGTAAAAAATTTCCACGACGTAGTATATTAATATTTTTGTTTATCCATATATAATATTAATATAAAAATTTTGATATATAATATGTTTGTCAAAAAATAATTCATATAAAAATACATGTGTACAATAAAGTGCTTCATTTTATTAAGTTTGTATTTTGTTATGAAACAATGAAAATTATTCCTAAAAAAATACCTATTTTCATCGGTAATTGTATGGAATTGGATAGTTCGATAGATAAAAAACAAGAAGGAATTACTTAATAATATTAAATGATATAACATTATTATCGTAAGTAATAACATTATTAAGTAAAAATGTTTGAATTAATCACTATAAATAACAATTAAATATTTTTAATAAATATTGTCATGCTATAATCGACTGTAACTCTACAAGTTAAGGTGCATTCTTTAATACAGGCACAGGCTTTATGT
This sequence comes from Napeogenes inachia, assembly GCA_959347355.1. Classification (NCBI taxonomy): domain Eukaryota; kingdom Metazoa; phylum Arthropoda; class Insecta; order Lepidoptera; family Nymphalidae; genus Napeogenes; species Napeogenes inachia. Next base: position 23,251,473 of record OY365794.1, read on the forward strand.
AAGCCAAGAGTTTGGCGTCGGTTGCATTCATATACAATGCCAAGGTCGCACCGTGAAGAATTCATTGTCGTAAAATCCAATGAGCTACTATATATGGCCTAGATCTAGAGAAGAAAAATGTTATACATTTACCAGAGATTTTAATGATCAAAAAAGAGAAAGAATGGCTAAAGAATATATAGATTGTGGGAGAGATGATATTAGATTTGATTTCTTAGTTTTAATGTAAATGTAAAGGAAATTATTACATTTTAACATTCAAGAGTTTCTGGTTGATCGAAATGTGTGGACTTGGGACATTGACTCATTTGCAGGGTTGATGTTATAATAAGTCAAACATTGTTAAATTTTATTTGCACTAGCAACTGTTGAGTTTCTCGCCAGCGCTTTTTAGTAGAACAGCATTCCGAGCTGGTGGTAGCTTACTCACGACAATTCAAAAATGCGTATAAATAACTACTCGATTAAAGATATTTTGAATTTGAGTTATGCAATGGAGTGAGCATTGAGATGATGAATGATAGAGATAGAAATATGATGAAAAGTAGATCCTTCTCTACGCTCTACTCTTCTACTCTCGTGTGTTCCCAAATGTGTTCGTAAAATTGGTAAACATTTGATTGATACTAAAATCAATCACATTTTGTATACATATAAATTCTGTAAATTGTATCAACGAATTGAAACCCCAAAAACACAGCATCGTAATGAGATAAATGATCTTCAGACATCAATATTTGTACCTAATTTAAAATCGTAGGTCACGGGCAATGTCAAATGTTTAATTTACATACTTTACGAGCTAACAACGAGCACGGTTGGAAGATACTGGACAATCAATTTAACGACTCTACGTTCACGTTCCGTCATTACGTAGTTGACCCGTTAATTGTAACGATATATTGTATTCTGAAGCATAAATCTATTTTATTGCAACGCCAGCAAATTAATTGGGTCGTAATAGTGATTTAAAAGAGCTTGGTAATGAATGCGTTTAATTTAAAAAGAGAAACGATTATTGTAAATGTTTTATTTATATACTTATTTATATCTTTTCCATTTTTAATCAATACCAGAGTTCGCCTGTATACGTCAAAAGTAAGTGTTAGGAGGGCCATTTTGACACCATACTTACAAAATAAGCCCTTCTGTATAGTCACTCCTCAACTTAAAATAAAAGAACCACACCATAAACGCAGCAGGGCATTTTTTTTGTGATCATTGTTTCACAATCGACAATATTTTGTAAGCAATTAACGAATAACAGGAATCATCGCAATCATTTATTTATTTAATATTATTAGTGATTTGTTTGATTATTGATGACCAGAGATCTAAGTCTAAATTAGAATGGACAGAGGAAAATATTATAGAACTTATTTATAAAGAGGAAATAGAGTAAATCAGAGTCCTGCTCTATGAAATCTGAACTTTCACCAAAATAGGGAGAAACGTTTAAGACAACGTCACGAACGATTGCTGAAACGTTTAATTAGTGTTGCAATGCCAAAGTTAACAAGCTATCTAAGATTGGAATAGGGTTGTCAATAATCATAATTATCTTGATTAAAAAAAAAACTTACCAAAACAATATTTTTTGTTGAAATGTAGATATCGTTTATTTTTTTAATACATAATAAAGTCCTTTTATTATCTTAGAATAGCATTAAAATTATATTTTTTTGACGAATTGCTAAATAATATTAATTGTTTTATTTATAATAGGAATAAGTAATCCCATTTGTTACTTGTTAAAACGAAATACAAAGCTACAAATTAATTGCTTTACAAAATTACAAAATAACATCAAACATATTAATCAAAATAATAATGTTGTGACAACCCTAACCCAAAGTCCGTTGTGGATAAACGGGGCGTATGCAAATCAGGTTAATATCTAGGCTAGATTATGTCTAACTATTGCTTCACACTGCTTCGTTAGGTAATCGTCCTCTCAATATAACTGTTGTGGATCTGACGGAGATTACATTATTATAATTAAATGTTTCCGTTATTTTGTTATTGAAATCGCAATAGCACTTAAAATACAAATAAAGGTATAAGGTAAGTTATACTAGATCTTCTTTTATCAATCATCCGGTCTAGATCCAGGGTCAGTTTGATCGTGGCTACTTCCGCAATGAATTTTTTGACATTGAGCCAAGATCTTTTAACCCTCGCTATACTTGGCGTATCCGAATCTGAAATACACGAATATCTCCAATTTTGACCAATATTATAACATCATATAACACCAGCAGTTTCAGTCACTGACAAATATCTTGAGTAGTAACTAACTTATAAATTGATACTTAACATAGATATACTATATTTAATATAAATATACTATATAATTATATAACTTGTAGGTGTCATAAATGTTTTACGATCAATTCTTATTTGCCTTGTAAGTGTACTTTATGGGTTTGAAAGTTTTACTTTCACAGTATTTTTTTTATTATATCGACTTTTATTTAGTTGAAATTTTAACAAGTGCATATTGATAAGCTTTCATCCATTTTTATTGACCTTTCACCTCGCCCTAAATATTAAGATGGACTATACCCAAAGAAGATGGAGGAGTTGAAAGGAATTGAAAGGTCTTTATAAAATTGTCAATCTCATATGACTGGCTCTTTGCCAATATGACGGCATTGTTATATCTTTACAAGGTTATTGAAAATTTTATGTGAATAAAGATCAATGTATAGGAATATGACATAACACCAATAAAGGATGGTATTAAAATTACAAAAGTTGTAAGTAGTTTATACGAGATCACATTTAAACGAGTACTTTCATTATGTTTTGTATAATTAAATGATTATAGTTAAAATAAAAATTGCAATTAAAATGGTAAATTACATTAAAATGCTAAAATATTCGCTTTCACGGTTGTAAAATTTGCAAACAGGTCAACTATAAAGGTTCATTCACTAACCACTACCGTTTTATGACTCGACCGTATTGTTTTACAATATCCACAGTTTCTACATTGCATGTGTGTTGTATTTATTAGATACATTATACACACATACACACACACACAAAATATGGGTGAAACGATTTCTATCAGAATCTAACCATAAAAAAATAGTTGCATTTTTTTTGAGTTTTGTCGTTCGAAAATACAAAGTAATTTCTGAAATCTTTTGGTATTTTATTTGACGTAAGCTTCTGAACTATCAAATATGTCAATCTGACATCTAAAAAAGTTATAACTTTACGAGTAGGTATTGAAAGTGAGTTCCAATAATCAATATTTATTTTATTTACGGTGTATAGTTTATGGGCACATTGATCAATTACCGTCAAATGAACCGTACGGCCTTGTACATCTTTTTTAATATTCCATTTATGAACCGTACTCAAATATCACGAGAATCGATAATATGAGTACATTACAATATCGATATAATAATTTAATAGCGAACGCAAAAAATCTGACACCTCACCTACATACGACTTAACCGCTAAAGTAAAAATCTGATTTAGACTTTATATCTGAAGTATAGAGTGTAAATTAAATAAATAGTTTATTAAAAAATACTTAATGGAAACCAAAGAAGATTAGCTGATGTCAGTAACAGTACCTCAAATCCATCAACTGGATTGACGCTTCGTATTCAAAAATTAAAAAGTAATTTTATTGCAACGTACAAACAATTCTTTATTTTTTACCGATATCATTTTAGCTGTTACCTTTAATTTTTTGCGAGAAGATCTTCTACTATTAACTAGCTATTATCACAGCAAATTTCAATTACAAAATCCAATGAGTGAATTAATTACGTCAATAAACAAACCAACTAAAGCGGCGGTAGAATGACGGGACTGTTTCCCAGAGGTCACGGGTTTGAATCATCGGTTTATTTTTTAATTCCATGTTTAATTTACATTTAAATAAACTAAACATCGCTATATATATATATATATATATATATATATATATATATATATATATATATATATATATATATATATATATATATATATATATATATATATATATATATATATATATATATATATATTTTTTTTTTTTTTTTTTCAAACCACAAACCAGACTAAAAAGTTTTCATATATGTATTTAGAAGTCAATATTATGTATGTTAAGTATACAGGAATTATTTTTTTCTTAACGTTTATCCTCGTTATTATTTTATAGAGTAAATTTAAATACAAATTATAACCAGCAAAAAACTAGAGTCAAATTACAGTTAAATTGTGTTTAAAGTATTTAAGAGTATAATGATTATCGTTAAAGTATAGTATTCTAACTCTACTTAAAAGAGAAAATCTCTAATTATATCTAAAGAGGTTCACTATTATATTATTATTATTTTTTATTTCATTATCTTACTCCTATTACTACTACACAAGCGTTTATTTGTTTTTTTAAAAAGCAGAGAATATTGTAAATGAAAGTGACTATTTTACTATTTAGGTTGTTTGAATTAAATAACTAAAAGATCCCATAAATTTCAAATTAACAAGGCTGTAGAAACCAACTTAAGAATTTTGGCAAATTGGTGTTAGTGGGTCAAATAATTAATGTCTATCTAAGGCCGGTCTAAACGTGATTTATATATAATTTTATTACGTATAAAATTTATTGTTTAGTGTCCACGCCCACGAGGTCAGTTTCCGATACTCCTACGATTAGGTTGCGACACTCAGCCATATTTTTATTTACAAGTTTACGTCTTAGCCATAAATGTAAATGTCCTAATATGTTATTTATTAACTCATATTAACTCATATAATGCATTGGACAGCCTTGATCTTTGTTACGTCAACTAATAAATCACTTGTGTTTACTTGTGGCTTCAAACGTAAGTCGTCGCCAATACATAGTTTGTATAATAGTTTCTAAGAGCCAATATCCCCTTCCCTTACCTGCTAGTTTGATTGTGTATTACTGATTTAAATTTAATACATATTTTATTAACATTATTTAATGGTAACATTGTTTTTATATTATTTAAGCTCTATTTGTTAGTAAAAAGAAATAAACGAGTTTTGATAGAATTTTAGTTTTAGTTTTAATGTCGTTAGTAACCGGCAGTTTAAATGTTTGTTTATTATATAAAAAAAACAAACGATGCAATATGACGTAACTTTGACTACTTTTTATAAGGTAAACTAAATCAATCTATCTTTAAAAAATGTGTAAAAGGGATCGAAAAAAAACAAATGTTTTTTATTTGGTTCCAATGGAATAAACCCAACTCTATTTTGGCGAACAAAAATAACGACGTGTCAACTGACATCTTTCGTGGACGTTTCTCATCGTTATGTGTCTCTACCATACTATTATACATAGAGTAGGGAAACCAGCCTAAAATGTGTCCATCGAAAAAAGAGAAAGCAAATGAGGTTACCTATCTGTCTTTTTTTTCTTGCATGAGTGATTAGACAGAGACCACTATTGGTCTCTTTTTTCTCGTTGTTAGATACTCGCACTCACAGGCCTGCCTTTGACTCCCGTGCTCTATGTATAATAACGCCATGGTCTCTACATGCCATAAGCGAAAGTTGGAACATTAATTAAAAGTTTCGTGATCACGGACGGACAAACAATGATCCGACCTATTTTTGTTAAGTAGCTCTAGCTTCACGTTTGCAACTTAATAAAATGTACATATTATTTAATATATAGTTTAAAAAATTGTACACCAAACAATAAAAAAAAACAAAAACTGTGAAAGGTTGGAACTGAATTTCAGGAATTGTACAAGTGATATACTGAAACCCGGTCAAACCAATCATACCACAATTGCTAAATTCATATTCGATTTCATTCTCACAGTTTTTCAATCTTGGATTTTTTGTATTGAAGTCTGCCAAATGTAGAATATAAACTCTGTAACTAGAATAACAATTTTTAAGATCGATTCAATGTTTTGTTTTCGTTTTAATAAATACTGGTGCTACATTCTACCGTTACTTGTTAAATATCTTATAAACACTATATTACACTTTGAAATATTTATAAGTATATAAGTATAAATGTGAACTTCATGTATGCTAAAATAAGACAAAACAATGGGCTTTAAAAGTATGTTTGATAGAAATCTTCACGAATGAGACGATGAATGAACGAAACAAGAAATGTCTGTCTTTATTTGTAGTCAAAAACCAAATATTTTCAAATCATTCTTTTACTACAAATAGAAATAAACAAAAAAAAAATTTATTAGCAAAAAAGCTTTATAAACCAAAAAATTGGGATTTTTTTTTCTTAATTGAATCAGCCTAACCATTGATTTACCAGTCTGGTTAAAAAATATATGTCAATCGGTTATTACTCAAAAAACTAACAAATATACACACTCCATACTAAAATATTACATCTATTATTGTTATATTATAGTCGGAAGATATCTAACAAAAGATAATTCTTTGAACGCAAAGCGAAACAAAGACGCATATTAAACACGCAAGAGTGAAAATATTATTAAATGTTTTGTATTCAAAGAGAAACTTTATTTTCTTTGAAGTTGGTACATGATATAGAGACTGGGTTTAATTTTTAACTGCTATTATTTACGTTATAATTATTTTTTTAATTTGTGAATTTTAATTTTTCTGGCATGGTTTTAAAAGATGTTTGGGTCAGAATTGAATTTACTTTTACTCTTCAAATCAAAGAGAGCTTTTTAGGTTCAGAAATATTGGTTGAACATTAATTAATAAAAAAGGCAGGATAGGTTTTAATAAAGATTTCCTTAATTAAACACTGATCTGCCAAATTAAAACCAAATTTGTCAAAAATTTTCTTATAATATACATATTGGATTTTTAATGTCTTTTTATTAAACAAAATAAAATATTTTATATAGGTTCTCACACTCACTCACACATAATATAATAGCACACAGATGTCAATATAATAGATGACACATAGTTTGAGAGATCACCCACGCTTGAAAAACAAGAGCAATTCTACAATGGCCCCTCAATATACTGCTTACCGTAGCACTAGACTGTGTGGCGCGCTGTGTACCACTAGCACTGTGCAGTAGCAATAAATGGTCTTGATATTTGTTATAAATTTATTTGAAATTTAATTAAAAAGGGTATAAATTGATTTAAAAACACGTTTAAGTATTTTTTAACTATAGATCGGTTTGTACCAAGTTGATTTCATTTTTTCCAACCTACATAATGATCTTATTTGTTCAGATAATGATATCGATAACTGCTACTGACTTCGTATATTATTATCGAATTAACGCTACGTGTTATCATACCACGTAATAGATTTGTTTACTAATCATAATGCGTATTGTTTGACCTCAATTGACCCGTGGAAGTATTTATCAGTAATGTAAATGCCGTTATAATGTCTTGACCTTTTTATAAAATTGATTTCCGTATCAAAACTATTTATATAAATCAATTAAAAATAAAATAGTAAGTTATTTTTTAAGTATAATAAATAGATTTATATTTGCACATATTCAAGTATCAAAATTAATCAATCCACATCGCGGTTGCTTAAATGCATCGAGAGCAGCGTGGGTGCACCGATACTACTCTAAACCTCACAATAATCGCCTCTAAGCCTACACACCATGCTCAGAAGTTCCATGAGGTCAAGCCCCTTTCTAGGACTGACAATTTACAGTACTTTACATAAATATTATAACATTGATAATATCCTCTATGACTTCATACGTGGCGTAATAGCTCAGTTTGCACAGACAAAGTTCTAGTAACAAGTTCAATTTTTTTGTTAAGAATATAATTTATTTGTAACTTATCTTAATAATCAATATCAAATCATCTAAAGTTACGATAGAACATTAAAAATTGTTATGGGATTGATGTCAAGTGAAATAGGATAATGTTATTTTCTGGTGAGAGTGCTCCCGTTGGAGTTACCGTTGTTGACTTCTAAAGGGATTACGAACCTGTTAGGGAGTTACCACATAAGACCTATGTACTGTTTAAAATAAACAGACATGTAATTCTTATAATCTAACTAAAATAGTCACTTGTAATATCACTATCAGACAATCATTACTACAAATATTATTAATGACACTAAAGAGCTTCTGAATTAAAAGAGGTTTTGAGAATATATATTAAGCGTGATTCTTTATGTTAGTTGTCTGTTTGTCTAATTCCACTATAACGAAAAAAAATCTTTTAATTAAAATAATTTCTATTTTAGAAATATGTGTTGTAGGTACCTTAACTATTAACTAAAATATTTAAGTTTATATGATAGTTTTATTATATTATATATTATTAGTCACCCTTAGAGGAAGATATAGAATAGTAGAAATATAAAAGTATGTCGTATCATATATTAAACATATGACACCACAGAATAGGTAACTTATTAAACCGTAAACTTTTTTATTATTTATGAAAAGTTCTTTTTAAAATGGTTATTATATTTAATTTAATAGTGTAGGCCATATTTAAATTTATATGTAAATGAAGGCGAAGATAATTGCCTATAAATATGTCCAGCGCATAGGGAAGTACTTTATCAATATTTCATTCTTATCGACGCGAGTACGGCAATTAAACATTTTTATCGATATCTTAGACGGAAATCACTTTAACCTAAAGATAAAGAAAGTCGTGGTTCTTAATATTTTTATTATACTAATTTTAATATTTAATTTAATTATAAATTCTCTGTCGAACAGATAACACATGCATGTTATGTTTTGAAGTTCAGATTAAAATTAAATTGAAATAATTTTTATTGTAGTCGCATGAATTAAAATTCATGAATTAAAATCATTGATATTCAAAATCCATTATTATTATTTCTGCATTTTATATAGACAATTAAGATTTTTTTATTAAAACTATCAAGAACACTCTATAAGGGCAGTTTCATTTCAAGTTCCTAAAAACGTTTAATAATTTGTTGGCAACAAATCGAATGTATATTAATTTAATTATATAAATATTGATAAACTGATAAGATCTGACACAATTCCTTTACAGAGTTATCTATGTCCACGAATACCCAATATTATTGAAAAACAATAACCGGCTCTATATAGAGCCGATATAGAGCCGGAGATAGACAGAGTTACGCCTCTTAATCACAACATACTTGAAGCTTTTATTTGGTCTACTTATGATGACATAAGGCCCCTGTAACTTACACCCCACAGTGAAACAAATACGACAAACGATACCCCTCTCTATTTCATAATAGATATGTCTTATTTTAGCCTGGTTTATTTTGTAATTTGTCTAGTGTACGTGCGTAGTATTTTATTGCTGACATGAGTGTTATCAAGGCATTACAATTTAAATATTCACAGGTCATTGCCTTGGTATGCGGGACTGATAAAAAATGTATTGCATTATACTGTAAGTGATTATGTAGTTATTTTACAAGAACTATTCACCTTGAACAACAGATGTTGGTTTAGTGTAGCCCGCAGTAGGCATTGTAGCATTTTTGATGGTTTCTTTTAACATCGATGTGTATACATTGTATACTATACAATTAACCACATACATTAATATAATTATTTTTAAATAATGATCTATAGAAAAATAAAACGCTACGGGATTCGAACCCAAAATCCGTCCCGTCGTTATACCAAATTGCACTGTAGTGTTTTATCGCGATCTGCGCCAATTCCTGCCCAAATTGATTTATTCAATTTAAATAAGCTTAACATTTTCCAAATATTTTCAAACATTAATGTAAATATCAACTATATGTTATCATTATTATTAAGCATAATGATTACTAAATTTCTAAAAATGGCAATAACTACCCCTAAAGATATTTCCTTTCTGTAAAATGTATTAAACCTATATGTATATACTTTATTAAAAGTCTGGTCAAATTTGATTTCCTCACCCGACAGACAGATTGATTATAGAACTTGCACGTTGGGGAAGATTTGTATGCGAGTACAGTATAGTGTAGTATATGAACAGACCTTTGTATCTATTTAATCGATATTCCAATTATAAAAGAATCGATATAACAGTGAAGGGTGGTCCCTAGATAAGAGGGATGTGCTATTGTAATAGCACGTGTGCTAAATACTTAGCCCTCGTACTTCTATTATTCAATAAATTGTTTCCTACTTATCTTTCTTTTGTTAGCGAAAACATTCAAAAACGTGTTCAAAATACTGGTTGCAAATATTTGGTGAAATTACTGGTATACTTTTTCAAGCAACAAAAATTATACCCAATAAACAGTTTTGAGTTTTAATTTCTCTGCATAAATTCAAAATATATACACACACACACAAAATAAAAACACATACGTACATAACATTGTCAAATAAGGTTATAGTTGTCAAAACAGTACCTTAGAAATATTTCCTTATAACACATACATTTATTATTTTTAAAATGTATTACATATTTCGATCATAAAATGAGAATATAATTTCTTTATTATCTTAATTAATAATCATAAAATATGTAATAAATAATGAAACTAATTATAACTTTAATAACATTTATAATAACTTAATAAAACTGTATTTCAGCTTTTACTTAAAGGTATAATTTAAAATTTTGCAGGCTTCATTTTGTACTGCACTTACCGATGGGAGTGAGGCGAATCTGTAATCTGTTGATAATCTATGGATGGTACAGGCTTAGTTCAACGTGGTAGTTAGTGTCGCTAACATAAAAATAACTGGGGTCAATGAACTGTTCTCGTGTTTGGCGTCTGTCTGTCACAAATCAGAACCGTAACCCTTATAACGGTAGTGGGTTTTGTTTCAGCAACCCGAGCCGTCTCGGTCATTATCTATAACTATATAAAGGTTGTCAGTTATTATGACAGTCTTTAGCTACCTATTAAAAGGTGAAGCCATTTACATTATTTAATAATAACAACTTTCAAGGAACTTAATGGAAACGTAAACATTTAAACGTTTCAAAAGATTGTCCTTTATTTATCATAAAGGTTCGTCTCCAGAGTAGTTATTGGTTAGGAGCACGATGAAATAATAATCATGATTGTAAATTTTTTTTTAATAGATATTAATAAATATCTATTATTAATTTTGAAGTACTATTATTGAAATATCCAAGGAACAATAACTTATAAATTGAAAGTTATTTAAATTGACAATAAATTAGAAAAGTGGTGTCAAAGGTTGACCTCAAACAGAAACCATCTATTTCACCATCATATTATGGCACCAGTCACGCGATCCCTCATACCACGTGGGAGTAAATACCACACAAATAGAAAATAGACTTTATTTCAATGGATAAAAGTTGGATATCGTTTGATCGATTGTATCTTACCAAACATGGGATCCAATTAGCTGTAAAGTTTACTTGAAGATTCTAAATAATGTAGTTTCTTCATACAAATTACTGACGAGATTTAAGCTACAAGATCAATTAAAATGTTTCTAGTACACAGTTGTACTATATCCTGGTGTTGTATTGAGTCGAAAGTGTATGTGTATATGTTTGTTCCTTCATAACTCTGAATTTTTTTTACAAATTTTTATTACTAGTGGATATTTAGGATCTTTTAAATTGTAATTTAACATAATCATATATTACAGATTTATCTTAATCATGATATTGACAGTAACTTATAACCATCCAAATCTCGTCAAAATCCATGTAGTATTTTTGCGTGATGCGCGAACAAACAAACAGATAAGCAATAACAAATTAAAAACAAATGTCACGTACTGAATATGTTATTTTAGCAATCAGCAATTGTTATTTACAAAGTATTTTTAGCATACACCAATATTTTTAACATATAGATGTAATAGCAGTTTTCATAATTCTCAAAGATTCATGGGTATATATTATAAATAAATCGACTTGGAAAGATGTCGAATATGCCGAATACCGAATACTTACCGAATATTCGACGTATCTCTAATAAAAACGATTTAACAACTCCTTCATTACTAAGGTTTCACTGTTTTACATTGAACTATATTCAATTTATGGCTTTATTTATGAAGAATGTTAAACACCAATAAAAGAGCTGTCTATCTTGTCCGTCTGTGCTGAAAGAATGCATTATTCTGACGTTTAACGACTATCTAGTTACAGTTGGCTATAAATCCCAGACATGAAATCATTGGAATAGGATCATTAAAGAAAATAGATTAGTTTATATCCTCTATGTGTATAATGAACATTTTAAGGTAGCATCTGTTGTATAACTTAATTATATTTATATTAACTTGATGATACATAATCAAATACTATTTTATTTTTAATCAGTAGTATCACAAATAATAAATGTTATTTTTGTTTGTTCGCAGGTAAAGGAAGCAGGGCGCAGAGTAGCTTACGTGTTTTCATCATTAATACTTATCTATTACGTTACGATAAATACAATAAATAAAACATATACTTGTAACATCTAACTTTCGACTTCAAAAAGTTACAAATCCTTCATGAGGTTGAGTGTATACTCAATCTCATGAAGCCGCACTGCATATACAAAAAAGTTCCATAAAATATTTTAGATCTGTTTCTTAGTTTTGAAACTCTAAAATAAAAGCATATTATTAAATAAATCTTATTATAACATTCAGGAGTGTTTGGTTGATCAAATTATTTGAAACTTGGGTTGGATAAAATTAATTTAAAATTGACTCATTAGCAGGATTTTGTTAAAATGCAATTGAAAAGAACAACTGTTGAGTTTCGGACGAGCTCTTCCCAGCAGAGCAATATTCCGAGCTGGTGGTAGCTTACCCACGGACTGACTATATTGGCCAACTTAATGTAATAATTGACGATTCAAAAGTGCGTGCAATTGCCTACTAGAATAAAATTATTTCGAATTTGATTTTGAATAGAGAATCTTAAAATTTATATATTTTATTATATATACACATATTTAATAAACATAATAAACCAGGTCAATTCAGTTCATAATTAAAAAAAAAAGTATATTATAATAAGTTGCTTGAAACACGCAATTCTTATTTTACATATTTTATAGGTTTTGGTCAACATTTAATTCTTATTTTTTTATATAAAACTGGATTTTAATTAATGTAGAGCTAGTTTACGTATTTTGTATTTTTGTGATGATTGATAGCTTTTGTGATATACGGTGAAAGATAAAGGCCGTCATTATTTATTTACTAACTAACTAATATCTAGTATTCTGAAGTTATTTAATGCACTCGAATGTTATATTTATTATATTATAAATGATTATGTTAGAATATCTTACAATGTCTCTACAAATCAGATAAGTCTAAGCCATGCGGGCTGCTGTGACTTGTCAAACAAGGAGAAGTCGATAGTATCCCTTTTACTTAGACGGCTTTTTGTCAGGATACCTAGTAGGAGTTTTGAACTGCTGATTGTGTTGCAGGAGGAAGTTTATTTGATTTAAGTTACAAGTTAAAGCGATTAAGTTATATTTATTTACAAAATTACTTTAAGTAATGCTTCTCATGGGAATGCGATTCTGTTTAATTTATTTTAGTTAATTTGTATAGATTTTGGTATGGTATGTGCTGCATTATTTTTGGACAATCCCCACAATTGTAGAGAACCTAATCCCATGGTTGTTTATCAGGACAGTGAAGGTAGCTTTATAACGTTTATTATATTAAAGAATTTTGCCCATCTTACCAAGTGTTTATTTGCAAAAATCTCGTAAATGATTATTGCCATAACCACGAAATAACGATATGATGAATGCTACGATCTTATGACACAGACTAAACAAGATGCGTGAGATAATGCGCACATAAAATGCCCTGTGTATAACGAAATGATCGCGACGTGCGCTGTAACAATGCACTTTTGGACACTGATTGCATCTCAATTATATTGTGAATGTACTGAATTCTCTCTACTATGGCTCTCTTGTTAATATTTTCTATTATAATAGCTAGCTTTGTATGGTAACAATACAAATAATAATTAGCGATTTGATTTCCGTGTTGTTACGATGTTTCTTAGAATTGCCTTCATATACTATGGCTGTTTCATAATGTCCACGTTGTTTGAATGCCTGTAAAAAGAGGATGAAAAATAAATAAGACGTACACAAAAATTACTTATTAAAAAATGAAATAAGATTCAAGTTGATTCTAAACTACGACTGTGATAGGTCCAATCCGAATGATTAAAATGTATATTTGTATGTATGTTGTGTGTTACGTTACCTTACATCGGCAGCGTCAGCACTTTTCACTGAGAACATTCCATGAACTTGATGCCTGTTCTTATGAGCGGTAAAATGTCGCAAGTTGGAGCGCTACAACGTAACATGCTTTTTAATATTAATGGTCGCTTTTAGTGTTCTATTAAAATAGGTCTCGTGACGAAATCATGCCATGATAAATTGAGTAGTAACGTCTTAGTTATATTGCGAAGTCAAAGAAATATTCAAGTTAAGAAAGAAATATTCAAAAATAATCAATAAGTCAAAACATATTCAGAGTCGCTCCTCATTAACTGCAGGAAGATGTAACTCGTTAAGAGCGTCAGTTTAGAGCTACAGAGCGAATTCGGGAAAAGATCAGCATCGTCAGGGCATTTTCTAGTTATTTCAAGAACCCTACAACTTTGTATAGCTTTATAACCTGTCTTAATAAAGTTATAGAATCTGAAAAAAATATTTCCAATCCAAATAAGTATCTATGAAATAATAATAATAATATTCCTCAGTATTACATAATTAATTATAGATTTGACATTAAAATGACAGATAATCTAATGATTGAAGCTATAGCGATTTATTACATATTTTTATTTTATATGCGTGTATTATATTAATAATAAGCATGTCTGTGTGTGTGTTCTGAATAAAAAAGTCAATCTCATTGTTTCTGGTTTATTGTTCTAGATCAACATAAATAGTACGATAAGAATCATGTAATGTTTGAATACATTTTAAATAGGAAGTTATAAATTACATCTATTATGAAGACAAAGAATGTTGTAAACCTATATATACCTGTAGGTACCTACATTAAATATTTTTTAGTAAGAACTAATTGCTACATGTTTATGACATGGCACAACACAAAATAATTGTCTTTTTGTCGGAAATTAAGAGATGAATCAAGTTTTATTTTTTGTTAATAATAATTTTTTTATTTATACATTTAATTACAATTACAATACAATTTATTTTTTGTTAATTTGTTAATAATGCGTAATGTCGAACAAAATAAATTTTAAATATATACTTTTTGTGGCCGTGTGTTATATACTCGTTCTCATCATATATTATTATCTCGATCTAGATATTTGCAAGGTATAAATTATAATCTGATACCAAGTCGTTTTATATTCATCACGCGATGATCACATACTTTTTCTGTTGTGATTAATCGTGTGTCTATGATACGAAGTTCTTGTCCCTTAAACGTAATTGGATAAGGCTTATATTTTTTAAGTTATTTATTTTCAATGTTTGTTGTTATTCTAAATATAAAGAAAGGGGCCGAATAATTAAGAGTCGCATGAGACAAAACGAATACTTATACCGTTGTGTTAATATTTGTAAATTTAAGCTTAGTATTTCGTCTTTTATTCCTCAACCATTACAACTTGAGCTTTTACAAAGCCCTTTTTAATGTAAACAGAGGTCAAGGTATAACAGCTTAACTCTGTAATTTGAAACCCATAAGGCTGGCCATACACTCGTCTGATTTCAGAATGTTTGATTGTTATCAGTTCGGATGATACAGAAATTAAACTTTTGGGGTCAATAAACCTTTGACATATTTATTTACTCATAGGATAACGGTGCGTCCTCGTGACATGTGAATATAAACATATTATCACATATAAATAACAATATACGAGATAAATTAAATTCAACATTTATCAACGATTGGCATTCTTAAAGTAAACTAAAATATTATTATTAGTTCTATGAATAGGTACATAGTACACGATTGCTTAGTCTTTAGATAGCAAATCAGGCCTAGAGGCTCAGGTTCGAGGAATTAATGATTTTTTCGATTAGTCTTGTAGTAACTATGGCGTGCAGGTATTTGATTATTTTATAAGGACACTTTTACTTCATGCACTGCTTTACTTTTGGATAAAATTGAAATTGAAACCATGTCGGTTGCAAGTGAAATAAGACTGTTTTTATTACTTACTTAATAATAATAATGTTTATTTGAATTTTTATTTCAAAATGTAGTATCGAGCGATGTTGCTTTTTTTTATTTTAAGGAATATTGAGTTGAATGTAAAATTCTGTGAAAATAGTAAATTACCTTATATAATATTTGTAGAGGCTTACAAGATTTCTAAACGACAATTGGTAACAGTTACATTATTTTTAAATACATTTTTTTTCTTTAACTATACATATGTTGAATATAGCAAATACATACCATTGTTTTTCTAACTCGCCTAATAAAATACAAAATCATAATAATTGAAATTTAAGTCTATAAACAGCCTTATCTAGGAACAATGTCCAAGTAGCATTATATCTATATCACCAAGTAGGTCGTCGTAAACAAACTGTAGGTTGCCTTTGTGATGAACAGCTTTCGTAACTGTGATGAAAATTTGTCTATTTAACATGTAAGAAGGTTACACATGGGATGTTTGTGTTTAACTAACATTACAATTTTATAGTATATTAGTAATGTTGAAGCATGCTGTAGCCAGATTGTTGCTCGTATATTGGTTGGCTTGACGTAGTACCCACTATCTCAAAAGAGCAGCATGGAGTGAGAAAGAGAGCCGGATACCATAACTGTCTTCCCTCTCTTCCTGTGTTCTAATCTCCCCTTTCCGCAGGAGTGGCAACCCATACGCTTATGTTTAAAACAGTTCAAGCGAAAGCTTGTCTTAAAAATATTAATAGTTTATGAGATTTATAAATTCTGCTTTTCTGCTTACTGGTATACTGGAACCCACAAATTCGTTTTTCAATTCTCAAAGGCAAAGTAAATAAATAATAAGAACCTTTTTTCATTAAAAATTAATAAAAACGCCTTTTATCAAGACCTCAAACTACTCGTTAACATTGAAACTGTCGATGATATTCATTTCCGTGTGAAGTGGCGTATACAATTTTAATTTATTTTTAATTAAATGCCATAAAATCATAAAAAAAACTCCTGGGTTGGCGCCACTGAATGTTATTAATAAAACGTGATTATTAATGTAAGTTCATAACCGGAATACTAATATTGGGGTGGCTACACGATCTGTATCTCTCGGGATTGTTTTGTTTTATATGATAATATATACATAGATAGCATTTACAACGGAAAAAAGTGATCACGGGTATTGATTTAAAGTGGAAAAGCTACACACTTTCAGAACTAGTTAATTGAAAACAAATTTTATTGATATAAAACGTAACATTTTTCTGCAAAACAAAAGAAATCTTCTTGTTCTTCACTAAAAATAAATTAATTAAAACCTTATAAATATATAAAGGTTAAGTAAAAAACTCTTCCCAAGGTATTCCTAGTTCAATAGCATGGTCACAGTTTCCTTCATGAGTCACCAACCTCAGTAATTTGTTATTACCGGCCCTCTACAACATGTCCATACGTGAGTGACATTTTACAAACACTTCATGGACACTCTACAACCGATGTTCGACGAGTAACACGACCGCGGGCAGCAATGGACATTGTAATGTACTTTAGCAGCTCTAGTGGTGCGGGATTCGGGTAGTTTTATTTTTCGTTTGATTTATCTCTATACTATGCCGACTTATTATTCGTGTATTGGTCATTTGTCAATAAAGTATTGTTTTAATTTGATATGTTACTTAATTAACATTGTTTTTTTACCATAAAAAATATTTATGTTTATAATATGTTAATTTTATTACATTATGTTATACGACTATCTTTACATAAACACAGTTTTATTTCTTATAAATAAAATATTTATACTTTTTACGTCAACATAGGTTTTTCCATTTATAAAACTGTATTTTAAATTACTATTAATAGTAAAATATTCAAAATCTCTCAATTTTTATATTTTACAAAAACAAGATTTTTTCTGTTTTTCATCTAGTAAAGCTGTGGACTGATGGTAATAATAATAAAAATAATAGCTATGTTTTTTCTCCATATAACACACTGCTGGGCGCAGGCTTCTAACTGATAAAATAAGTTTCGTCTTCAACTCTTACACTAACTATCTAAACAAAAAGCTGTCAATCCAAGTCACAAAGGGTTGGTACCTGTGAGTCATCGGTCATATCAAGTTCCCAGAGAAACAAAAAACACGGGGATACTTAGTTAAAAGATACCTGACGGTTCCGTATAAATATATTTAATGTAGTGAGGTACGTTATGTTCCTAAATAATAATAATAATAAAACTAATAATCAAAACGAATGTTAGCTCTTTCAATTGAAAAGTATGTAATTATATTTAAATTCTGTAATAATGAAGGTATAAACTAATTATAAATTGAAAGGCATTTAATTTTACCAATTGATTTTCTATTCTTCAGACATAATAATGAAAATAATATATTTACGGAACTCCGTCTATCGATGACGAAATAGGAAGCCGGCAATTTAATACAACTTTCCTTACATGGCGGAACAAGGCTTTGAAGAAGAAACGATTATATAGTTGACTAGAGAACCCTAAAAGCACGACAGGAAGAGTGATCCTTATAAGGCAGCTAGAGTAGTTACGTCTTTAATGATTTGTCACTAGATAAAGTTTTTTAGAATTTAAAATGCTTAGGACGTAATAAATTATGCTGCTATAAAATAAATTATTGTGCTTGTCTGTTAGTATTTTAGCATAGATTGATTAAACGTTATAACTACTTTTATCCACGGACACGTCGCCCGTGCACATATATATACTTGTACTTTAAACAATATCAGACCTATAAAGTAGAAAGACGAAAATCCATAGATTCTCATTAAACTAATTTAGTCCTTTAACTATATACAAATATCCCTGTATCCTAACCATAGAGTTATTATAGCTAGAGTAGGGGAGTCAAATGCAAGCCTGAGGTTGCGAGACTCTAACCAGTAATAAAAAAAGGAAGATAAGGTAATCTTTATCTAATCACACATTCAAGAAAGAGAGACAGATAGGTAGCCTCATTTGCTTTCTCTATGGTCCTAACGATCACAGTTAGGTAAAATCTAGTATATATTACGTATGACTGATATCGGTGACATATGATAGTAATTAAAACCATAAATAAATAAAGTATGTTATGTAATGCAACGGATAATGAGATCTTATACATATAAAGTGTGTTTATTTTTCAATGCAGGCTAGGTCTTGCATATTTGCTAGATAATACTCGTGAGAGCGTATTCATGGGAAAATATTAATTGAGTTCAGGGAAACATGTGTTGAAATTACTACCTACTAATTAAACACATACAGTAACCATTCATTTACCGATGTAAGATAAAGACTACTCTTTTATTTTAGAGATGTATCCTATAATGTTACAAATTATCATATAGATGGATAAATAGATACATAAATAGATTTATCAACCTGTTGAGCTACGTTAAACATTTAAATTTTATATAAATATATTTATATATAAAAAGAAGCGATACGCTAGCTCAATTGCCAGAGCAACGGGATGGTTTCCTAGAGGTCACAAGTTTGAATTTATATCCGTAAGATGTATTCTCTAAATAAAGGATATGTATTATTTTCCGATAGAAGTGTCAATTATGCAAATTATCAATTCCCATGTAATTCTGTTTGTCCTAATTCCATGATTGAATGGATTGAACACGGAATCATTCCGTCGATCGACGTGCTCGTGATCGCAGCCGTGATTACTATCTCAACTACGAGTTACTTTAAATTAGCTGGAATGGAAACTTAATGGATACTCCGTGAAAATGTAGTTTAAAATGCTGAGTCGTGCTTTGAATTAGAGTAGAGTTCTTCAATTGCTTAAATAAATTAAATACTATTTTATATAAAACAAGCTATAAAACTCTATAAGTAGAATTTTCTTAAATCCTTCATTGACTATTCAAACCATTTAAGGATCGAATTTCCAGAAGTGCTCCCTGAGGGAAAGGCTACATCAAGGAATATACAATTCATGTCCCCAATCGTATTTACGATTTATAATTAGTAAATCAGTAGAAACCTTTTTATATTCAGATGTACAAATTAAAACATATTCTAATGTTTACTATAATCTATAATGAGGGCAGGTGGATACTGCAATGTTCTGTTGTTATAAAGTCCATTCGTTCATCGTAAAACTTTATCATTTAATGAAAGAAATAGTGTCCGGAATCCCTTATATGATTCTATGAACTTATTTATAATTGTAATTATATGAGGAAGTTAATTAAATGCTTCGCAATGTATCATATTTGCATCCAGTATTTCCGGTTTCCGACAGATAATCATTACGTTCTTACAATGTATAAAGCTATCATAGCCGCGGCTTGGCCTCGACAAATAATATGAAATATAGTCCGATGAACTTTTATTCAAACTTTTATTCTCTGTTGGGTCCTTAGGGAGTCAATTAGAAAAAATTTCTAAATTTCCATGACATAAAACTAACATACAAACCAATATACAGTTTTAACTGGTTTATTTTCAGTATTATTTTTTTCATATCTAAATAATGTTATTTACTATATGGCAGGTTTATTATTAAATGTTGCGGTTATTAGACTAATTTATTAAATAACATTATATTAAGTATTTCCGACAATAATTTCTTTGCATAAATTGTAAATTTATATAAATTTTCACTAGTAATTTCTCTTCATTAACCTACTGCTTCCTATGTTATACTGTTCATTATCTAGTCATTAGGGCTTGGAAGTGAGAAATAGTATTTGTGATTTAACTGTGACTGAAATATACTTGGAATTACGAAGAAATATCTTATTATGGAATCTATTCTAATATGATAAAAATACCGGCAATTTGTACATGTATTTTACTAATTAGATTTCTTAAACATATATGAGTAACAACCGTTCTCAAATATAAATAAAAAGTTAAGCAAATCCACGACTACCTTAAACTTTCTATTGACTTTTATTATATTGTCGTTTTCTGGTTCCACTTTACCCATATATAATAATAAAAGTCAAGAAAAATATTTGATTTGCAGATCAAGGTATTGACTTAAGCAATAACTGACTAAAATGAATTTTGTAACAATTTTATTGCCCTCTTATGTAATTGAATTAAATAAAAATAAATATTATAAAAACATATATACATACAACTAAACATGTATTTTGATGAACTATCTCATTTTTAATTTAATATTAACATTCACAGCACATTCGTAGTTGAATGTATTGTGATTTATCGCCACCTGTGACTAATCGCTTGATTCCTGCGCACGCGCATGCACCACCTGATTGAGTTTGCACTTGCAATTTAATGATTACGGGGAAAGCTGCTTATAGCACTACATTTATTACAACTGTGGCTTTAATTTCTATTTAAAAGTATATAATTTTTTAATACTAATTACACTTACATTATACTATAATTAGATTTTTCGCTGGACTTTCAATATAACAATTATTATTAACTTAACTAAATCTAACTCTATGTTTGTATAATTTACACCATCTGTAACAACCAACATAATATATAAATTATAAACGGATAAATGACATATAAATAATTAATAATATATAATTATTATTATTTTATAGTTACTTATATATGTCTAGGTCATCTTAATTTATATTTAATCTTTTTGACAGTCTAGTTCTTATCTTCGTACCTAATTCTTGACAACCCTCTATCTGACATATAAGTGGCTGAACCAGTCGTAGAAGTAATTTCTCAAATTGATTACCTTCATTTAGCAATGCCTTTAATAAATGTGTTTTATCTAGAAGTTTAGGAATCTTGTTCTATTTTAATTAACATTTGAATTTAACTTCATTCTGTTCTTCACTCAATTGAATTTAACTCCATTCTGTACTTCATTCATTTTAAGTACAGCTTACATTTTCAATACATTTAGATAATAATAATAGACCCTATAAATATAAGAGAATGGTTCCTACTGACTGACTTATTAATGTACATGATCTGGGGGTGTAAGAGACTCGAAATGGTGACTTTAGATTCCTATTAGGATTGACGGCCTATATTAATTACCAATCTACAATCCTAGATTTAAATTATCCTTTAATTGCTTCCTACAAGCTCAATCCAGTGGTGGGTAATTTGCACTAATGACTGACTCGAGAAAGGGATTGTAATTTAAATTTTCGGCAACTTGGCTCAGTATTGATTAATAATCACAGATGTTAGTTAGGAAACTAAAATATTTTTATATAAAAATTATTATTAAAATAAAAAATGACTACATGAAATATTTATTTATTAGGACCGATCATATATAGGCTTTTACATAGAGTAAATAAAAACTATATTCTGTCAAAGTATAGACCATCCTACAAAAAGTAGATATAAATCTGACCTAAAGGTTAAGGAGATCTAGCAAGCCCCGCATCAAATGACTGTCTACTTTATAAGACTACTGTTTTTATTTTATGTTCTTTTTTATTCAGAGACCCTAAAAATAAGATTACTATAAAAAAGTGAAGGTGTGGTACAACGTAAAAAAAAAGATATAGATAAGATAAACATAAATTTAATGGAATATCTCCAAAAAAATGACAGTGATAGTCTGGAATATTCGTATTGCATATCCAATCAATCATGGTACCTGTATATATCAATTACTGTAAATGTGTTCGTCCGTTTATCTAACAAGTAACTAGTCTGTTACTCAAAAGTCAAAACAAATAAAAGCATGCAAGCAGAACGAGTTACCATAAAGCAACCTCAGCTCACGTGCGGTCGGGTGATGACCCTACGATCATCGTTCCGCAGTTTATGTGACAGCCAAACAAAAGCTTTTTATGTTTCGATAAGAATAAAAAAATATTTTTATAGGGTTATCACAATGCACTTTTTATCTTTTTTATTATTCAGATAATATAATTTCTTCTGTTCTTTCTTCTTCTGTTAATAGATTGTAATGTCTGGAATGTTATTATATTTTTTACAGTCATGACTCAAGAAGAGGGTAACATTTTGAGGTAGCCTCCAGTATCTACAGTAACTTCAACAAATCAGTTGACAAATAGTGTCAAAAATAATATTATTAGAATGGTTACTTTTAATACAATATTTAGGATTTAAATTATGAATATTGTATAATTAAAGTATGAAAACTCTTTGTGTATGCTAACCCTATATAACCTGTTTTGATTAAGCGGTTAAGCAATTATGTTCTTGATGTGCAATGGCCTTATAATTGTTTATAACTGGATAATGTCTTGTATTGTTTTTTAATTAATTAGGAATCACGAACATTCATGCAACTCTCTTTAAATAAAAATACAATTTTTACAATTTGATTACAATTTATTCTTAAAAAGATACTTGAGTATAAAATAGTTACGTTTTTAAGATAATAACGTTATATTTTTTTTACAGGTAAAGCAGATACACCAACATGTTACAACAAATAATAATAAGATATAGTAAGTCAATTAAAAGTTAAAATAGGCTTCCTCACTTCCTTGGCCCGCATTGAATTTTGACACTAGTAACTTTAACACGGTTGTGACCATAGACATTGTATATTAATTCTATGCTTCTGACACGTTTGAAATCTTTATTTAATAATTATTCTGTTTTATGGCGCGACTTTGGAAAGCGTGTGCCTATAATGTGACAGATAATTATACATTCCAACCATTTTCTAAACACCTTCTGTATATTTCGAAATGCTTTTACGTTGGAAAATGAACATCTTTACTGTCTTTCACAATTTATGTACTGTTGACAATAGTTTAATTATTAGTAGCCTTATTGTCATCATAAGATATATATCAGAATCATTCGTATCTAGTTTTTTAATTTTATTTATACGTCGAAAATAATCCTATTGCATAAAACCACAAAAAAATATGGTCCTGTTTTAAAATAATTGCGACCGCCAAAAAATGTTGATAAGAGATTGCGTCAAAAACAACAGGAAGTTCTCAACGGACTTGACATCGTTGAAGAGATATGATTGCTTTATATATAATTATTATATAAATAATTATTGATAAACGTTTTAATGTTGGAATAGTAACATCATAAACTTAATTATTTTCATATTAAATTCGATAAATATGTGTTGGAGGTCGTGCCAAAGTATTGCATGTATTTTTTTACTCTATTATTCATACAAAGTGTACTTCTACTAAATTACTAAAATCTAATCCGATTCAAGACATGTACAGAATTTAAATAATCTCATTACAATAATAGGAGAACGGAATATATTTCTACGTAGAAATAATCATATTCCTCAGTTTTAAGTATTTTTAACTAGATACAAACAAACACTATATTCTAGCTAATAATAGTAATCGCATTACGATGCATTAGTGAATATCAAAACAAACACAAACAGACAGACATGTTTAGTCTGACTTTACTTCATCCATTGATACCTCATATTGGTATGAGGTGGTAATGTATAATGAATCACCTCAGATGAAATCAGAGGTTTGAAATGAAAGGGAAACTAATTAATATACTAAATGTGAAAGTTTGTTTATCATTCGTTTTACCTCGAAAACAACAAATTGACATTATTTCAAGGAGACTCAACTATCTTTAGCCCAAAAAATTTAGGATTGTAAGAATGATTTGATTTTAAGAATGTCATCTAATAATATTCGACATATTATTTATATTATTAACATAGAGTCAAATAATCCATTATTTATGAATTATATTAGTCATAGAGAAACATTATGTTCCCTTCATCTATTAGGGCTTTTCTTAAAATCATTTTGTACAATTTGTATTAAATTTGCTGTTCTACATGAACAGAAATAATAATCATTTCTGAACTTGGACCGAAAAAGGAAATTATTTGTTTTAAATTACCAAATCCCAGTAACACTGTGTGGGTGTACCTACTCAGTAGATACTCAGCGGGATATGGGCTTTTACTTTAACACTTTCGCAATTATCAGCGGATATTACTCGCCACGGTCACACGACAGACATATGACAATTCAATATAGACGTTTAGTATGCACGGTACAGCGTAGGAGGCTTTTTGCATAACTAATTACTTTGGTATTTGGTACAGTTCACAGAAACTTGTATGGATTTTAACTATGTAGTTCAACACTAGAAAAATGAGATATGATTTTGGAAAGCTGAACAGTTTATTACTTATCTTACAGAAGAACCATCGGTCTAAAGGTTTGACATGCCATAGATAGACACAATCAAATATTAAAAGTCATGTTTTATTAAGTACTTATTAATTTTTTATGATATTATTATATCATAAATAATCTTATTATTTAAATATATTTTTGCAGACAGTACACATGAACTGTAAGCTCTCTTTGTGTTTATCTATTTTCAGGTACTCCGTATTTACTTACAACTTACGAGTAATTATCTTTAAACGACTGTCGGTGATGTTTTTACCAATTATCTTATGGTTATTTTTATCTTAAGCAACTTAAAAAGACAAAGTGATTTTAAGTGTATAATTTAACATCAGTAATAACGACAATTTACACCAGCTCGTATAGGATGTAAAATTCTCGTCGGCACATTACGGAATATTCATATTTGAAACGTTAAAACAAAAAAATAACTTACTCAAGCAGAAAAGAAATCTTTTAAGCTTAAAATTAAACGATTTTTTTGATATTACAGACAGATTATAAATTTAATGTATGTTCATATTCGAAAATTATATATTTCACAGTAAAAGGCATTCATTGAAGTAACCGTTTGTCATTTCTCTTAACTCTCAGGGTGTTTATTTACTTCGTTGTAATTTGTAAACAATGATGTATGAATGTGGGAATGGAAGCCAGTGGAGCCGGTTTAAGATAAATAAAAGTCTTGTTGAATGGATATAAGAAAGTTTAATCACATGTGTCATTTCATCAAACAATGAAGGATTTAGGTACAGATAAGAGTCTTACAGAAGCACATTCATTAATTCCACTGTACTTTCTCAATTAGCATAATCTTAGGTTGTGGTTATTCTTGTGCGTGTCCTGAATTTTTAAATACTCTGTGTATTGGGTTATGTATGTGCGTATAATGTGTATACGCGTATGTGTGTATATGCGTATGTGTGTATATACGTATGTGTGTATGTACGTATGCGTGTATGTACGTATGTGTGGACGTATATAAAGCTTCGCTATCCTATCTGATGTTCAAAAAAACTCAAGCCGCTGTCAATTATTTAGTATCGCCGCCATAATTATTAAAGTTAATTGAAGGCATATCTGTTTTTTGGCCATAAATACAACAAAGCTTAAACCTATAATTGTGTTGATCACCGAATTACCTGTGCAATAAATACCCTGTGAGGAAGATCTCCAGGAAATGCCATAGGAATAAAAAACCATTGAACGGGAAGTGAAGGCAGGTGTTGTCTGTCCGTCAGAAACCCGAGACAGTACATCAAAGAGCATTGCAGTAGTGTTTTAATTATTAGTAATGATGTTTGGATTGCTACTTGCGCTTTATTGAGTATATGACTGCTTTAGGATACTTTTATGACAAAATTTACTTGTTTTTTTTTTATTTTGTTACAACTATTTAAAATTATAGAAAATCAAAAACAGTATAGACATTCTAACAATTTGAAATTATAAACATTCTCTTATTTTAAACATAAACAGATAAGGTTTTATTTATAGATTTTTTTTTCCTAATTTAGTAAGCTAAGAACGAAATAATTATTGTGATATTAAAGATATATTTATTGTAAGTATGGAATTATTAAAACCGCCATAACGTTTCTTTTTAATCTTTATTATGATCTTATGTCTCTTATTTTTAAAGAACACAATATAAGAGACTTAATAAATAGTTATTTACTTCGATATCGACGATCACGTAATGTTCGTGTTAAAAGATTACATATTTTCATACATTTTCGAATATTCGTTTTCAATAAAAGTGAAAAACATACAATAAATTTATCATAAGGACGTTTTTAAATAAGGTTGCATCTGAAGCGCGTACTTAACTGTTTCTTTCAATAAAAACCACACATTGTGCACAAATACATTTTATTGCAATTTTGACGTATTATTTCCTTTAACCAATGAAATAAATTCGATGGCAAAAACAATATTATTTAAACAATGCCTGCAGGTGCGAGACACGTCCGCCCATCTTTATAATTACACACATACTGCTTACTGCTCATGTTCGATTTATTTCGAATGTGGAACAAAAAACCGACCAATCAGCGAGCAGATGTCATGGGCTCGTGCTTCAGCGCATACCTAACGGAGGGTTTCTTTTAACGTTCTCATTTTTGAATTATGCGTTCATTACTGCTTTTCAATTGCTTGGGTTATGTTTTTGTGTTCAAAACATACGATGAATAGGCCAAATCTATCTGATACTTGTTTAAAAACATCTGTTGGTATTTATTTTATTACGTGGACAGGTGCAGAGCGGAACAATATATCTATAAAACTACTATTAATTGATGAACAGTTAACTAACATTTTTAGTTAATAATAATATATTATGTATATTGAGTTGTTGATGTTTTTTATATTATTTTACACTTAACTGATGACATAACCGATAGTAAAAAAAAATGCCGTATTTTTCGTGATTCAAATCGAAATCGTTTCACTTCAACACGAATTCAGATCACGTTTTACACAGTATTGCTCCGAAATGCCAAATGAGAGATAAAATCACCAACCTCTGAGGTCCAAGAGATATATTGTATTGGGTATTGTGCGCTTTTTTTATTTATAGAAATGACGCAAGTGCATAAAATAAACGAAAAGTTATTGAGAAAAAAGTTTTATATATTTATTATAAATATTTTTTTAGTACAACTTTTTTATTACATTCTATGATGATAATTATAGACTTAAAGTGTTTTTATATCTGAGTGTATTTTACGATGCCAACTTTTTTCGTCAATGTTTAATTCAAACATAGGTATAAAAAATAATCATTACTACATCCTTCCAAGCTGTAAACCGCGAGTTATACCAGTCATTAGGGTAACATAATAAATAATGTTAGTAACAAAAAGTTGATATTAATTTTAAAATCTCATCTCATATAGCGGTTCATAATCGCTATATTACCAGTAGTCATACCTATTCGCAAATAATGACAAATATAATCCATATTTAATTTTAAAATACAAACATACGTCTCCGTTAATATTCAAAAAAAAATGATTTATTTACAACTATGTAATTAAAATTAATAAAACTGCATACTAGTTCTCCCCGACGAGTCCGTCTGCAATTGTAGGACAAACAAAATACATTCTTATTGTACTGGTCTATCATTCGCGCAATCACATATTTTAATCAATATCGGATAAGCCATATTGAAGTTATGGAAGGATGTAGGTACAGATAGAAAGACAAAAAAAAATATATAATACATAATTTTAATCAGTAGGTAGGTTATGAAAATAATACTTATAACAAACCTTTACTAAAAAATGAATGCTCTGTAGAACCTACAAATTTATATAGTACTGTAGATAATAAATTTTATTTCTCTGTGTGTGTATTTTCTCCCGTTCATCCCGGGTGGTACATATAATAAAAATAGAGTGATACAGACGTATCACGTTACATCATACGTGATACATTTATCACACTTCACCGAGTTTTTGTTACATGATGATAACAGCGTATGTCATATTTGGAAGGGACGATGATTGTCTTTGACAAGTTTTATATATAAATAATTTTATATTTTTATTTTGGAATTTTTTGTTGGCGGTAGTTTTAATTACCAATGTTAATTTCTTCTAGAACTACTTAAGTCCTAAGTGATCTACAGATAGTACTAAATAAACCTATAGGCTTTGTCATTATACATCGTTACATTTATTCCTTGCAAAATTTTGTAATAAATAAAAAAACTCTAGTGTGTGTGCATACATTTTTTATTTTGTGTTTGTCTGTATGTCTGTATTATCATCCATCTGCACTTATTATGTGAGGTGGATGCAATAGGTTAATTGTTTAAATGTTCTTCTGTTACTTTATCTGAGTGGAGACGTGATTATTGGCCAATATAATTATTCCAGCACGCCATCCATACCTTTTTCGTTATCCCACTTTCTTTAAAAAAACCATCTACGTATCTGTGTTCATATGTACAGTACTGCGCAGACGCATCCGCTGGAAAAAGCTAGTATGATCTAAACGCTTTTAATATGTAAATATTCAATAGCCTGTTGTTGTAAAATGTTCCTATGTTAAATCTAGTAAGACCTGTTAATTAAATCGTTAATGATAAGGACATTTTTCCAAGTTCATTGTCGCCAATAGTTTTATTTATAGATACAAATATGTTCGCGGCTTTTGTGTGCTTACAAAGTATTGTACTGATGAGCTTTTAACTACTATAGGCAGTGGTTCCCAATTATCAGCACGCCTACCCCCAGGGGTATGT
This sequence comes from Napeogenes inachia, assembly GCA_959347355.1. NCBI lineage: Eukaryota > Metazoa > Arthropoda > Insecta > Lepidoptera > Nymphalidae > Napeogenes > Napeogenes inachia. The sequence goes on from OY365794.1 coordinate 23,280,902, forward strand.
ACGATGGCGTGAAGGAGTACACGTGGCAAATTTATGAAATATAATTCATCTTCATTCATCAAATTTTATAACATTTTACTAGCTTCACTTCTATGTTTTGAATTTATCAGTTACAAGGAACCTGTTTGAATTATTTGATATTTCTATTGATAGGGCGTTTATATGATAACCTAATTTGGAATCACTGTTTTCGCTGATAAGAGATACAATAATCAAAGTCTTTATGTATTTTGATTTTAAGAGAATAGCCATGGTATATTTTGCTATTACATATTACGTTTCTGAAGCAGTACTTATGTATCCAAATTAAAATATAACGTAACTTTGATTGTTTTTAAATAGTTGTATATAGGAAAAATAGATATACATATAAAGTTTTTTTTTATTAAAATTGTTTCCACCTATGATAACAAGGGAAATATATAAATAATATATATAATAATAGTAACCTGCTCTGTTCTATGGATATATGAAAATCAATTGCCGTCAACTGAAATACAAGTTTTGAGATGAAGGTGTTGTGTGACGAGAATTTATGAATTTGATTGTAGCAGGCAGGTAGCAGGTAGCTATAGTGATATTTTGTCAAATGAAAAGTAATGGTTTGCGTAGTCTGGTCGCGCAAAGTTGTGGGATGAAAAGGATGCAAAGAGAATCGTTTAAAGTAAAAAATGGGGATATTTATTAGAGACGAAGAAGAAGGACAGCTAAAGAAGACAAGGATGGAGTACATGAAAAATAATACGACAACGAGACGAGTCTCTATTGAGATGACGTATGATATAAGATTTAGGAGAAAATAAGGATAAAGCGTCGATTCAAATAATTAAGGGCAGGTATGTAATGAATAATGGATAAACACTTCATGATCTAAGGGACAAACCGCATAAATAATATTAAAAAAATCTATAAGGTTCTGTTTAGAGAGAATGCAAATTCCTTCTGACCATAAATATGGTCACCCTTAAAGACAGAAACAAAAGGTTATCTGAACTCTTCTATCCCGCGTCGATGACGCTGGTACTTACCATACTTATCATAAATTATAAATAATGCGTATTTATCAATTTTCTAAACCCAAGCTTTAGATAAAGTTAAGTGTAGTGGGAGTTAAGTGTTTATGACCGACACGTTGCAATGTATTGAGTATTTCAAGGAAATTGCAAATATTTTTAATGTTTCCTAATTACATTCATTTATAATACTTAAAATATTTTAACGTTATTAAATAGCAATTGTACTTATAAAATCAGTAATTATCGATGTAGTACATTTGTTTCTTTTAATTAAAATATATTGTTCTGAATTGTGGTGAGATGTGTTATGTGATAATGAAATCAATTGAAAGTCAAAGTAAACTATCTACACGTGTCCATCTTTAAAGCTGACACAAGATAATTATAAAAGATGTATGTATGTATGTGTTCCAAGTCAATAAGCTCACGTAGGGCACTATTAATACACTTTCGCAGAACTATTGTTGAGTCAGGGACAGGAATAACACGTACCATGTACTGTAAAGTAGTAGCTATATTATATATATACGATGGAAATGAACTGTCAAAATATCATCAGCGGTAAGATATTGTCATATTAGTATTAAGGGTTCTTTACCGTTGAAAAAATGGTAAAGGGATAAGAAGTATTGACGATAATACAAAATAATCTAAAAAAAAATTACTGAAAAATTAAAATGTTTAACTGAAACTTTATAAAACCAGTACAAATCTAATTATTTTCAATTTATTTGCCATATGTTACCTCAATGATGTTTTAATTAAGCTTCGAAACACACGTTCGATGTCGGATTTTCTTTCAACAGAGCTAGAATGGAAGCGAATGTTTATCATTTACAAACTTGGCAGATTTGTAGAGTTAGTGTTCTGTAAACATTCCCTCGAAGCAGAGTGCTAAAAGACAGTGGCACTGTTTTACCAAAAGTGCATTAAACTCGGGGAAGCTGCGCGATGTAATAACTCAAGTGTGAGATGTAATGAGTTTATGAACTGTTTATCCGGTGAACTAAATTTAAGACACTCCAATCAGTTCTGTTACAGTTCAATCAAAACTGTTTGTAAGAGAAATCAATGTCTTTGCACATTTTGATTTCACGTTTGCGTTTACATATTTGCGTCTGCAGTTCGTTGCTTTTTTATATTAAGGTAGTTTCTAAATTTAAATTCATGTCAAATTGCTCGAACTATTTTTTTTTAGTTCGAATTGATGTAGCTAGCTGTAGTCGACAGCGTGTTATATATTTTAATCAGGCTTAATCAGGGTAAGTCTACTTGTTTGTGAAAAATCGATATAAAGGTTTGGAACCACTCACCCCTAATCACTCTTTAAATTGCCTATTTTCTCTCATATTTTAAGTAGAGCAAGTAGAGAAACTATTTACCAGTGGGTCAACAATTATTACTATAACTATAACAGTATGCTTATTATTATATTAACTTTAAGTACATAATATGGTTCACTAACTGTAATGTTGTGTAGTGTAGTGTTGTACAGTGTCACGTCTGTGCATTAGTCTGTGTTCTCGGCAGGAGTGCGTGACCGGTCGCCATGCACTGTAGGTCATGGTCTCGTTTGTTCCGCATTTCTGATGGGAACCTACATTTGCATTCAATGGCTAGATGCATCTGTTTTACAACTAACTTCTGAAGTGGGTTGTGACAAAATATACATAGTTTGAGTTGCAACTTGTTAGTAAGCTGTCTTGAGGTTTTGTGTGCTAGTGTTTGAAAATTGTGAGGTTGTCATAGTCTCAAGAATGAACATTTGTTTATGTGCTGGTATTAGAATCGACTAATGTTTTTTAGAAATTAGGTATTGATAATAAAGTCGCATCGTTTTAGGCAAAAACTTACTTATACGTTGTTATACTTATGTGACTGCTAAGGTAAGATATTTAGAAATTCCTCCGGTATTGTGGATAAAAAAGCAGATTTAACTTTGTATGAAATTAAGTAGTATTATAAGTTATATTAAGTCTTCAATTAATATATATATAAATAAATAAAACATGATATTTTGCTTGGAAATAAATTTCACTAAAGAAGAAATTCCAGCCAAAGTCAGTCGGTTATCTAGTATCAAATATGCTATTGAAATGCCAAAGACAATGAAGATAGATGAGATAAAGAAATCCCACTTTTATTGTCACTCCAAAAGAGAAAGGAGACATTCACGACTTCTTTATCGTGTCGTGACGTCGTGGGAACATTGAACAAATCAATCCTATTCAACTGTCTATCAAGTTTGTTTTGATTTAGTTGTTTATATTTAACTGTTTACATTATTTTTTTGACGATTATTATTTATTTATTTACCTAATGTCCCACAATTAGTTACAAAAAATACAATACTATCCATTACATAGGATGAGCTTATATCTTCAATGAGATCTCTTCCACCTATTATGAGTGTTGGGGACGAGTCTATTTACATTTATAATATTCTACATATAAATAATAAAAATAGTAAATATACTATATACATTTATGTCTTATAATTCTAGAAACATTATTTATTAAGCATAATAAATAATTATGCATCAAAATTAGCAAGCTTAAAATAAACTACTTAATCATTATCTCAATGATACTTACAGCTTCCATTAGGTAATGATTTAAATATAAATAACCTCTTCCATATTTTAATGATTCAAGTGCAATGAACTGTTCTCACTCGCAATTAGCTGCAATATTTTGATCACGGTAGTAATTTATTACTCTTTATTACATATTGTAAGAATTTGTATTTTTATACGATATAAGTATTTTTGTTTTTTTTAATCGCTAAAGCTAATTAATTTATTATATTTTTGTAAAAAATAATATTCAGCTATTACCTACTTACTGTAATAGATATTAATTATTATTATTTGAATATTTTATTTAATTTATCCATTTGAAATAAAATTTTAGTACATTTTTTTAATTAAGTAAACTAAAAAGTTTACGTAATTTGTGGCAGTACCTACTTAGTTCCAGAGGAACGAAGTCGGGAATAAAAGATACTTTATATTATGTATGCAGTTTTGCGTATGCAGATATTTTTAACATAGTAATATATTTTTGCACAAAATCATTTAGGTATATTGTTACATAATATACAAGAACCTATTTATGAATATTTTTTAACTAAATGAATGTCTGTAACAAATAAACATACAGTCATATTCATTATATCAAAATTAATGAGACTATCTAACATTCAGACACGTACAAGTAAAATAATCAGTGGTATAAAGACGTCGATCAAAATACCACAATGGGTTCAGTTACGGCAATTCTGTGCGATATCCATATTGAATTGCTTGCGCAATGGTTACCTCCTTTACACTTCACGCTATGTAAACGTTTTGTCGTACGACATCAGGTCATACTACTGATGTAAGACTTGAATTAAGTTAAAAGAAAGAATTGAGTATTTATTGTAGTGTAGAAAAACTTATTACTTCTCTACCTTCTTAAACTAAATAAAATACGTACCTGCACGATTGAAAATAGTTTCTAGAAGCTTTGTTAAAGATTATTTACTAAGCCGTTACGTTCCCAAATCGTAAGGCTGTAAATAATGTGCGTTGTATGTTGTTATATACAAAAAACATACCGTTAGACAATGTGCAATGGTCAGACTATTTCATAATGCACTGATACATGAGTTTTTAACATACTTTTAGTACTAAATAGGAACAATATAAAACCGTTTTGACACGTTCGTTTTAAGATATATATACATATACTATTAAATACAACGTCTTAACTTTACTATTACTCCGATATACAAATTGTATTATGGTAATAGTTTATTGGCTAGATTATAGTTTATATTTAGAATCTATGGCATAATCTAATCTAGTAAAACTATCTAGGATCTATCTATCTATCGGTAGATTGGCAGCAACACTTTTAAGTATATGGTGAGGGCGCTCCACCCAGTGATAACCAAAGTGTTTGTAAAAGCCGAAATTCAAACTGGCTACATTATACAAGCCTGAGACATCGGTTTATTGACGTTATAAATCATATGCTAAGTTTATATTCGTTACAAAATAATTAAAAATTATTTTGGACCTGTCTCAAATCATAATCTGTTACAGAATCGCTTATAAGATAATTTATTGCTTATAAATTATTTGAAAATATCTTGCAATTAGACTGAGACCATATTTATATTAATTTATATATCCGCTGACGTAACGGGAGGTAATAAACAAACGGATGACTGGAATTTTGCACGCTTTAATAAACTAAAGAAATTATTGTTTTAATAGTATTATGCTGTAACTATTTCTGGAGTCATTACAAATAATGACTCTGACCTATTTGATTATTTTATTAGTACTCGGGATCGAAATTACTTTTTGCACTGATAGTTGGTAATTGAGGGGTGGAAAGTGACCAAACTAAGATCCAAGGATCATTAGTCTAGTTATGATGGAGCCTTATCTAGATAAATACACTACCTTTTTATGCATGTATCAGGCACTTAATGTTTTCTTTACCATCGCAGCGCCCCCTAGGATCTGACACCATATAGTAGGACTGACATCCAAAAAAGAGAAATTCGACATGCCTTAAGTCCATTACTCAAATTCCGGTCAAAATGTACGTGAATCATAAGGTTGTTAAAAACGTGAATATATACATGACCACCATTAAATATTGCAATTTACGGGTTGATGTATGTCTGTATGGTAATTACAGGAAACTCCAGTAAACTATCTGTTTTTACAATCAACGATTTGTTTGTATTTGAGTCGGTGAACAAATATTATGTTACGTTATCTAGATATTTTTTTTTTTTTTTTTTTTTTTTTTTTTTTTTTTTTTTTTTTTTTTTTTTTTTTTTGTCTGTCTATGCTGTTAGCCCTGTTGGCTATTACAGCGTCACCGGGGGAATTATCTAGATAACAACAAATAAAATATATGAATATTTTGTTCCATATTTTTTGTCGTAGAAAAATATTTGTTTTAAAATGAGATTTTAGTTTTTGTCATAGTATTTAAATATTTGTGAGTGTTCATTTTTTTATGGGCTAAGCTAGAGTATATTATTCGTTTTATTAACTTTTAAGTAGGTTAATTCGCATAAAATGGTTTTGATGTAGTTATAACTCTGGCCCTTTATAATCAACTTGAACTAGTTACATACGGGTGTTTATAAGTTAAATGGATATGAGTTTGTCACGCAAATAACACATAAACTAAGGAGTGGCTAGACGACCAGGTGGATGCACTAAAATATTATTCATAGAATGTCACATTTTTATTATTCTAAAAGTTATATTACATGAAATTTCCTACTTTCAGTTTTTCCCATCAAGTTCTTTTTTCGCTTGCCGAAAATGTAGTAAAGTAATATCGCAAACCATGTCTGGTAAGCTTGTAACTTGACTTGTCAAAGCAAGCACCTCTCATCTGAAGAGGGATGAGCAGACATGTACCTACTCGTGATGGAGTATAATGGAAGCTAATGGTTTGATTACGAGTAACCAACAGTATCTAGTGTTGACGAGTACATTTTAGATACATGACGAAACGTGTGTGTACATATGTCTATAGCTATTACGAAATATATATTAATTCTTACTCTATCAAATATTCTAGTTTTGTAAATAGGAATATTATAGAATGGTAGAGTCAGAGTTTGGTTAGTTGAATGCAGGCTTACTTAGACAGGATAGTAGGTAGAGGCACTCGTTAAGCTAGGATATATGCTCTTTTTAAGGATAGCAAAGCATACTCATATCCATATATTGGGATGAGACATTCATGGAATGAACTTTTTGGTTTTTTTTTAAACTATTAAACAATTATATTTTTATTTTATTTTTATTTAATTAGTCTGTATAGCCTAAAACTGGTACTGTAGGTGACTAAATGCTTCCAGCAGTCTCTTCCAATCATCCCGAATATATATCATATAATTTTGCTTGCAATTCTAGACTATTATAGACTCTTCGTGTTATATCAGCAGTGAACTGGATCGTTGTTAGTTTTATTAGAACATTATTTTCTATTATGAGGAATATATTATAAAATGTTTGGCATTACTTTTTGCTTCTACAGAATCATTTGTTTCTTATTTTTTGCTTAATATTGAGCTCTACAAACATCGATTAAGGCCAATTATTTTTAACGAATATAAACAAAATACCCACACTACCAACGCTCACACACACACATGTATACCATACATATATTTATAGGTAGGAAGCACGCTCTTTTGGGACAGTTTCGTCTCTTTGATGTCTCCGCTGACTGCTTTATCTGTCAGCCGTCACCCCTACACTATTGCTGAAAAACTTCACAAAATATTTTTATGTTATGGATATATTAAATATACCAATAGTTTTAATTTATTTTTCATATTGTTTTATAGTGGACTTCACTTGACTATTTTTAAAAATAACAATAATTTAGTATTTATTTTAATTCATATTTTGCTACCAAATATCAGTGCATAAGGTCGAAAAAAGTAGTTAAGATTAATAACAAAAGATATACTTTTTATGAATGTATTAATTTTTTACGGTAACTTGTAGGTAAATGATACTTATGGAGTGATAGACGTAAAATTATTATTTAGGTACTTATGATTTGCTACAATTTATATATAACTTCGTACGGTACCTATTTTATCTTAAGTCTAAACATTTTGTGGTCACACACGAAATGTCAAAAAAAACGAGGAAGGTGACGAATAAATTGCCGTAGATGCGTTCGCATTCTAAACGTTTATTATTTTTTAACCAAAACAAACCCTATTTTATAAGCCATAGAGGTGTATTCATTATATATTGAGTATGCATTTACGGTGTTTTGGGAATTATAAGAACGCTTCCTTCCTTTCAGCCGTATTTAGAAATGAACTAAATAGACGACTGCAAACAAATGATTCTTGATGATCTCTTTTTTCTAACATTAACGCCGACATAATTACTGAACGTGTAACGAGTCGGTATGTTTTAAACATAAAACAAATATACATAGTTATATGACTTTACCATAGTTTATTAAGAAAGTAGAGCTAAGTTGATAAAATTTTAATATTTAAAGTAAAGTTTTTCTTACTTACCCAATTTCAACAGTAGCTAGGATAATATACCTATCAGATAAGCATAAAACTAACAAAACCAAGATAAAGTTGTCATTTGAGCATTAGGTAATTTCGGAACGTTTACATAAAAAAATTAATAGCAAGTTCTTTAAAATGTACTATACTATAATATTATAATTGAATATATTATATACTAGTCCAAAAAACTGGCATTCGAGTATTGCTCTCGCCGCCATAGTATGGAAGTGCTCGAGATTTAACCGGAGCTAAGCTAACGAGTTAACTAAAACCGCGTAAGGTTTAGGAAGGCCGCCCAAGGAAAGTGCGCCGCTGAGCCGTCGCAGCCGCGCGGGCGATCGTCCGCAGCGCACGTTACAAGAAGCGTAGCCTGACAACGAGCGCGTGACGTCACGTGCTGTAGACCTTCTAACGAGAGCTAGTGATCTAAGAACAGTAGTGGCATCACACTAAAGAATACACTTCCGAACGACGAGCGGTTTCAATCGTATATATAGTCAGCGGCGCACAAAATTCTGATAGCGTGATTCAGAACTCTTGATTTGCAAGTGGTTTATTGTTAGGTCTGTGTTCAAATTTTGCTAAAATTTTTTTTAGTCAGTTACTTTTTTTTCCTTTTCTCTGCATGATGGAGTGTTAAAATATTTTTTATTGGGAATTTATGATTACAATAAAAATATTAACGAATTATTATTACAGTTTTGTTGATAAGCGCCACCTAGTGGCAAGAATCAAAATTTGTGGCATCAGTGTGCCGTTCTTATAGAAATTGATGATTAAATGGAAATTTTCTTGTCGATTCCCACTTGAAAATAAATAATCTTCCTATATCACGGAATAGTAATATAGGAGGATTATATTTGTATATATTTTATTTTAATTCTATTAACATATAATTTTTTTTTCAGAATATCCAACAATGATAGAAATGAAAGTCCTGGAACCGATGGAAGTGTTTCTCCGGAACCACCCGACCGACCCCCCGGGAAGGTGCGGCAAGTTCATCCTGAACAAAAAAATCAAGTGTTAGCCTACGACTCGTCATACCGGAAGAAAAATAAACCAAAGTCCCTTCCATTGGAAGACAATCAAATGTACAATCACTTAGCAAATGCTAATGTTGCGATGTCACCCATGTATCCCTTGACTCCTAACATCTGTGTTGAGGGTGGCAAAATTGAATTTATAAAATCCCCATCTGGGAGCGCTAGGAATAGTCTGGCTCTGTCTCCGCCACAAACACCGCTACTAGCGCGACGCGGATCTAGAGAGAAACATGAACTCAGAGCTTGCAGCGACGAGTCCGAAAAATTCGACGGTGATAAGGTAGGTGGCGCTGTTCTCACAGTTTTTTTCAACTTTTCTGTATTTATTAGTTATAGTTTTGGTATTTTAGACAAAAGTTTTAAAAACTAATTATATATTGTTGAAAAATAAAAAAACTCTATAAAAACTTGAGTGTTTGTTGTAACATAACGTTTAAAACATAATGTCATTATTATTTACTACTATGTATGTATATATAATAATTTTAACACAGGACAAATTACACACATTCATCTAACCCTTAAGCAAATTATTTGCTTGTGTTAAGGGTGTTAGACAATGGACCAAATACATAGAAATACACATTAGATATACTCAGAATATATTTAATAAACGACGAAACCCAGAAAATAGACATCTATGCTTATCACATACATGCCTGTCCCTGTCGGGAATCAAACCCGAGCCCCATTGCGTTACTAAACATTAGGTCTGAGCTAACCAGTGGACCAACAAGGCGGTTGAATTCAATATATTAACAAAATTCTGTTATTTATTAAAGTAATCAACAAAAGTTTTGGATCAGATAAGTTTTAAAATAAAATGTATTGCCATGTTTAATTTCCACTGGGACTATCAATTCATTTTCACAATTTTCCATAGACGATGTTTCCAAAAACAGGGTAAAAAATAGAAAGGACTGGTTTTCAACAAAACAATTTTCATCTCATACATTTCGATCCTTGTCAAAACATTTAAAACTTCCCCAATTCTTTTCTATACAAACACTTCAACCTTTTCCTGCATAATGTGACATATTTTATTATTGCAATATCGAAAATAATAGGAATAATTTTGTACTATATTTGGTAATTTGGTCCCGAAACTTCAAACAAAATACGCAAAATCTTTACCTACACGTTATCAATAAATAAATCCCTCCTCAGAAAACAATCTTGGAGACAATCTTACACAAAGGCTTTCGAAACAATTTTGGTGCGACTAAATACGCATTAAGGTGCATCAGACCAATTATATCCAACCCTCGCTAAAGTCGGGGATGTAAAAAGTAATATTTCTATACTAACGATTGTTTTGATTCTAACAAAATATTTTTCGGCTTTATGTAACCTTTTAAACTATTCATATACATCAACTTGACTGTTTTTATAGGTATAGGTTTGGTTGGAAAGGTCTCTTTCAAATGAATGCAAATTTAGGCGCGAAATCGTCTAGGGCTGTAGGAATTTGGAGACGATAAAGAGCTGGCGCAAAATGAATTAATTTTGGTCCTAAAACTAGATTACATTCAGACGGAGTCCTAAATATCCTATAAGTAGAGGTGGATCTACACATGCCGCTTGTAGACTGAATATACGTTCATAAGTTTTTAGCAAAATCGTCTTACAAATTTTACCGTCTTTGAAAATTTGTCGCATACATTTTTTTTTATTTTAGAAAGCCACTACTGGTTTTATACGTTTAGGACACACTTTTTAATAACAAATAATTATTTCCAAATGTACTACCATTATAAATCTCAAAAACAAATGTAGATTATAACAACGATAATAGTGTTACATAGCATTAATCTGATTTCTATGAAGATAACGAACAGACATCAAATTTAAAGCAAGACTTTCAAAACTAGTTTCATTTTAAAACTACGTAAGAATGATTACGTGATTTAGTTTTTTTATTTAAAACAGTGAAACTTTGTCTCCATTTCAATATCCAAAAAGACTTCCTTCATACATATGACTTCATTATGATATTAATATTAATGACAGATCTGCAATTCATTGAACGGTACTCCGATATACCTAAATAATCCTGAATCTTATGTGAAAAATGTATTGCGTGTATTTTTATTATTTATTGGCTTAATTTCTTTGCTATAAGGAATACATATTATGGACTTTTATCTATTCATAGCACAGTTTTTAACTAAAAATAAGTGGGAAATATTCGATTTTTATTTGTGTTATTGTCTTACACTTACGACAATGAATTCATTATGGTGCAGGAATTCATTATGCTCTAAAAAGTTTTTATCTAATCTAACATGTAACTTAATATTCATGTCGATTATCTTTCATTAAACTGTCATTATCTCCGCTATCTGTCACTCGTGTTAAAGTAAATAATGTAAGGAGCTGGTCTTGATCTCATTTGTAGCGATCTTGACGTATCAGTGTATACTTCAATTTATATTCTAATCCTATTTTGAGAAATAGAACCTTATCCTGAATATATTTCCGTACAGCGCAATGAATATAGCTTCGTATATTGTGGTGACCCTGGAAGAGTATTGCCACGCCGTCTGGATAGTAGTGCTGAGTTTATTCTGTATGTTTATTTTATTACATAAAAATAATAAAATAAAGCCGAAGACTGGAATGTAGAAAATTGAAGTGAAGAAGATAATATAAAAACTTTACATTGAGAGTTTCGTGTTGAATATATTGTTTACAATTTAAAAAGATAAAAATTGAAGGTTTTTTGTTTTGTTTAACATCTATTTAAAGTATTTTTTCTTAAATGATTCTGAATTATCTTCTTTTGTCATGAACAGTATCAAGATCAGTAGTAAAAATTAAAACACGAACCGTCAAGACATAACTTGAGAAGACCAGGACTGAATAAAAATAACCTCCAGATCAGATAAATTTAAGTTACGATGAATGAACACAAACTAAGGACATACACCATGGGGCAGTCCCCACAGTGTTTTTGAGTACGTCCTCGTCGTCTGCCCTGGAAATCCCTACTTGGTGCGCGGTAACGCAGTGGCCAGTAGTGGAGCCAAATCTCAAGTGACAATACTGTGTGGAATAGGAGTGAATAATATGAATAGTGAGGTGAATCCCGTGTCCCCCGGGACTCAGCACGGCCCTTTTCAGGGCCAACCTAACGGCCCTTCTCAGGGCCAACCTAACGGCCCTTCTCAGGGCCAACCTAACGGCCCTTCTCAGGGCCAACCTAACGGCCCTTCTCAGGGCCCACCCGGTCCTTCAGGACCAGTTGTAGAGCCGCCTAGGAGCGGAACCGTGTCGCCTTTTTTCGTGAGGCCAAGCGACCTCACGGAAGAGGAGATGACGGACTCGACGGTGGCCAGCGACGTGTCGAATATGTACACGCGCAAACGCCTGCGGGCTCGTGTGTCCGGGTCGTCGAGCTCTTCGACATTAAAAGAGGCGAAGTCCAAGCGCGGCTGCGGTCGTGGTAGCGGGCGCACCCCGGCAGGTGGCCGTCGTGCCGTGTCGACGTCATCTGACCCAGCTGCGGCCAGAGAAAAACAGCAGGAGGCCGAAATCTTGGCTAAAGGCGTGAAGCACGCCAAAGAGGCGCGCGCCAGGTTTTTGGCGGCTAGGAATACCCCAGCCGCCAAAATGGAAATGGAGAGGATGGCCTACCTCTTAAGCAAACAGGCTCAGGTGGAGGTGGACACGATCATAACCGTGGCCACCCAATCATCGAAGCTGCCGAAGGCATGCCAGACGGCCCTGAAGGCGTCGGCGGTAGCGCTTCGGGAGATTGTGGCGGAGGCCATGAACCGAAGCGCCTCTGAGGAGGTCCAGCGACTTGAGGCACAGGTCACTAGCCAGAGCCTCGAGATCGCGGCCCTCCGGGAGGAACTGAAGGGGCTCCGCCAGCCCCAGAAGGGGAAGTCGACGACGTCCCAGGAGCTGCGGGAGGCGCTGCGCGAGATCGCGCAGGAGGAGCGCGCCTTCACTCGCGCCTGCCTAGCGGCGTTGGAAGACCGCCTCCTCCCGGCAAAGACCGTTCGGCCGCCGCTTGCGGCTGACAGGCGCTCTGAGGCACCGACCTCGGTGTCGAACCCAGCGCCTGCTCCAACTTTCGCCGCTGCGGCGGCAAAAAAGAAGAAAGGGACCAAAAAGCAGGCCACTCCCATTGCCACGGTTGCTTCGGCTCCCGTCCCGACAGTCCCGGTCGCTGGGCCGTCCGGTCTTGAGCCGATGGAGATCGGGTTGCCCTCGCAGGAGGACCCGATGCTGCCCTCGGCCACCGCGGCCAATGAGTGGACGCAGGTTAAAAGGAAGGGGAAGAAGAAGAAGGCGCCTCAGCCGTCTTCTTCCTCAGCGGCGCGTAAGGGGCCTGCCAATAAGGCAGCCTCCGTTCCGGCCTCGAAGAAAGGCCGGAAAAAGAAGACGGCAACGAAAACAGCGGCCGTGGTCGTCACCATCTCTCAAGAGGCCGCGGCCGCTGGCGAGACCTACGAGTCGGTCTTTTTAAAAGCCCGACAAACGGTCCGCCCGGCCGAGATGGGGATCGAGCGGGTGTCGTGCCGAAAAACCCAGACGGGAGCTCGGATCTTCGAGTTCCCAGGGGCCGACCGGAACCAGCAGGCCGACGCCTTCGCCGCCAAGATGGCGGAGGCTATATCAAATGTCGCCAAGGTGACGAGGCCGGTTAAGACCTCGTCCTTGGTCCTGATGGAGCTGGACGACTCCGTCACTAAGGACGAGGTAGCCGCAGCCGTAGCGGCGGCAGGGGGTTGTGGCGTCGCGGACGTCAGGGCTGGGGAAATCCGGCCGGGCAGCAGGGGTATGGGCCGCGTCCGGCTGCAGTGCCCCGCTGTGGCCGCCGAGGCCGTCCTTAAGAAGGGGCGGCTCCTCATCGGGTTCAGTTCGGCTGTGGTCCGGGCTGCAGAGGAACAGCCGAGGCGTTGCTTCCGGTGCTTCCTGCCCGGGCACGCCCGGCCATGCTGCCCATCGCCGGTCGACAGGTCCGACCTGTGCTTCAGGTGCGGGCAGCCTGGCCACAAGCAGGCCGCCTGCGCAAAGGACCCCCACTGCGCTGTGTGCTCGACCAGCGGAAGGCCGGCGGGCCACGTCATGGGGGGGGCTAAATGCAACCCCCCCGCCAGGAAGGGCAGGGAGCAGGCCACAGTGCGGCCAGCCCTTGCGGAGGCCCAGGTTCCACCGGGCTCCTCTGACGGTGCGATGTCCCAATAATGTCAGGACCGGGACATCGCACAATAATGCAGATTAACCTCAACCACTGCATAGCGGCACAGGACCTCATGAGTCAGGTGCTAGCTGAGTGGTTGGGGGATCTCGCCGTGGTCGCCGAGCCTTACTACATTGCAGCCAGCTGGCTGCAAGACAATACCGGCAGGGTGGCCATCGCGCCGCGACCCTCCACGGACTCCCCTCCCCTCTCGCTCATCGAGAGGGGACATGGATACGTGGCCGCCTCGTGGGGGGATGCCGCTCTCCTGGGCGTCTACTTTCCCCCAAGTCGCCCGCGGTTGGAGTTTGAGAGTTATCTCCAATCTCTGACCGCGGCGATTGCGCGTATAGGAAGGAGCAAGGTCGCAGTTTTGGGCGATTTAAATGCCAGATCTGCGGCCTGGGGGTGCAAGGACACAAACGCCTGTGGCTTGGCTCTCGAGTCGTGGGTGGCGTCGAACGGGTTGGTGCTCCTCAACAGGGGGACAGTGCAGACGTGCGTGCGGCACAACGGGAGCTCGGTGGTGGACGTTTCGTTCGCCACCCCAGCCCTGGCCGCCGACGTCTGCAGGTGGGAAGTGGACCTGCAGGAGAATCTATCCGACCACAGGTACATTCGGATAGAGTTCTCCACCCAGAGTCCAAGGTCGGGGGGGCTGGGAAAACGGTCGTCCTTGCCGCGGTGGGCCCTGACGCGGTTAGACCGCGACGCGGCCAGGGAAGCGGCCATCATCCAGGACTGGTTCGCTCCGCCTGCAAGTCCGAATATGGACGTGGACGCCGCCGCCCTCCGGCTGAGGGAGGCGATGACTGAGGTGTGCGATTACAGCATGCCTCGGTCCCGCCGGCCGCCTCCTAAGCGCGCGGTCTACTGGTGGTCGGCGGAACTCGCCGGCCTTCGGGCGAAATGCGTGGCCGCGAGGAGGTCCCACGTGAGGGCCCGCCGCCGTCGCCAAAGCGATGCCGCCACTGCGGACCGCCTCCATACCGCCTATATGGAGGCCCGCCACGTCCTCAAAGTGGCAATCCTCGAGGCCAAAAAGGCGGCGAGGGAGGAGATGCTAGGGGGGCTCGACAAAGATCCCTGGGGCAGGCCGTATCATGCGGCACGCAACAAGTTGCGACCGATCGGCCCCCCCGTCGTCGAGTCCCTCGAGCCGGCGCTCCTGTCGGAGGTAGTCCGGGGGCTGTTCCCGGACCGATCGGAGGAGTTCGTCCCTCCTCGGATGGCTCCGCCTCGGCGGGTGGGCCCTCCGGCCGACACCGGTTTCGTCCCGGTATCGGAAGAGGAGTTTTCCTCGGCGGCGCTCCGCCTCCGAGGAAAGAAGACGGCGCCGGGGCCTGACGGGGTGCCGGCGCGGGTGGTGGCGATAACCACCAGCCAAATGGAGCGACGCTTCCGGGACCTCTTCGACCGCTGCTTCACGTCTGGGAGGTTCCCAAGGGTGTGGAAGGAGGGAGTTCTGTGCCTCCTCCGGAAGCCGGGGCGGCCGGTGGATTCTCCTGCCGGCTATCGGCCGGTCGTCCTCTTGGACGACGCGGCCAAGCTTTTTGAGGCCGTAATAGCGGAACGGCTCAGGGAGCACCTGAGGGGGACCGGCCCGGACTTATCCGGGGCCCAGTATGGGTTTCGGGCGGGCCGGTCAGCAATAGACGCGCTCCAGGAACTGAAGCGCGTCACACAGGAGGCGGTGGCGGCGGGGGATGGCGTGTTGGCTGTGTCGTTTGACATCGCCAATGCCTTCAACACCATCCCCCACGCCACAATTACTGAGGCACTCCGATACAATGGGGTGCCTCCATATTTGCGGGCCCTGCTGGCGGACTACCTCCGGGAGAGGGAAGTCCTGTTCGTCGGCGGGGACGGCCGCATGAGGCGGCATAGGGTGCAGTTGGGTGTTCCGCAGGGGTCGGTCCTTGGACCACTCCTGTGGAACGTCGGTTTCGACTGGCTCCTCCGGGGCGCCCTCCCCGAAGGAGTGGGTGTCATCTGTTATGCCGATGACACCCTTCTCACGGCGCGGGGGAGAACGTTCGGGGAGGCAGTCACCCGGGCGTCAATTGGGGGGACCCTGGTTGCCGATCGGATCCGGCAGCTGGGGTTGAAAGTGGCGCTACCCAAGACCGAGGCCCTATATTTTCATGGGCCGCGGCGGGGTGCGCCACCTGACGCCCATATCATGGTGGGCGTCGAGAGGGTGCGGGTGAGTCCCACCATGAAATATCTGGGCCTCACCCTGGACGGGCGGTGGAAGTTCCGTGAACACTTTCGCGAACTTTCACCGCGCCTCCTAAAGGCGGCGAGGAGCCTAAATTGGCTCCTCCCGAACATGGGAGGGCCAGCCACAGCATGCCGGCGCCTCTATGCCGGCGTGCTGAAGAGCATGGCCCTGTACGGCTCCCCTATATGGGCGGACGCCCTGGCAGGGTACAACCAGGTTCACCTGCGTAGGCCCCAACGGGCCATCGCACAGAGGGTAGCGCGGGCTTTTGCTACGGTGAGCCATGGTGCGGCTTGCGCCATGGCGGGCACTCCACCGTGGCACTTGGAGGCCGCGGTGCTATCCGCCGTCTATAACTGGACGGCGGACAAGAGGGCGCGGGGAGAGCGCCCCGCACCGGAGGAGAGGGCCGCCGTCCGGCTGGCGGCCCGCGGGAACATTCTCCGCCAATGGATGGCGGAGATGGCCGAAGCAAAATTCGGGCGGTGGAGTCTGGACGCCATCGGTCCAGTCATGGAGACATGGACCGATAGGAGGCACGGGTTCCTCACTTACCGGTTGTCGCAGGTACTTTCCGGGCATGGCTGTTTCGGAAAGTTCCTGCACCGCATAAAAAGTGAGGAGACCCCGGCGTGCCACCACTGTGGCGCGCTTGTTGATTCGGCGCAGCACACCCTGGTCGAGTGTCCGGCCTGGGTGGAGCAGCGCCGACGACTCCAGGCGTCCGTAGGCCCGGACCTAACGCTGCCTGTAGTCGTCACTGCGATGTTGGGCAGCGAGGAGGTCTGGGTGGAAGTGGCTTCCTTCTGCGAGGAAGTAATGTCGCGGAAGGAAGCGGCGGAGCGGGCGCGCATGGACGATCCCCTTGCGCCCCCGCACCGCAGACGTCGAAGGGGCCGGAGAAGACGGCAATACGAACTTCTCCAGCCTGGTGGTGGCCAGTGGGCAGGGGGTGTGGGGACACTCCCGCCCACATTGAACAGGTCACCACCCGC
Source organism: Napeogenes inachia (assembly GCA_959347355.1). Taxonomy (NCBI): domain Eukaryota; kingdom Metazoa; phylum Arthropoda; class Insecta; order Lepidoptera; family Nymphalidae; genus Napeogenes; species Napeogenes inachia. Next base: position 23,298,449 of record OY365794.1, read on the forward strand.
GTCGGGTGGGAACGACCGGGCGCTCCTGGTCGCTCCCACAGGCCCCCCCACTCAGCAAGGGGGGCAGGTGGGGTCCGTCGTGTAAAAGACGGGCCGTCGCCGGTGGGGTCGTGGATGAAGGGCTAGCCGTACCCACGACTCCGCCAATAAGGCGAGGAAGGAGCGCCGCGGGGTTTTTAGTGGGTACACCGTATTCGGGAGTCCCACACACGCCCCTCGCTTCCCCCGCGAGGGGTACGGTGCGTAAAGCATTTTCCCCGCGGAAACAAAAAAAAAAAAAAAAAAAAAAAAAAAAAAAAAGGACATACACCATTAAAAGGGGTTCAGAGAGAGGTTCCATATAACACATAACAATAATGGGGGGAGGGGGGACATCCCTCTATCTATTCGAAGCATTAACTAAAGTGGTTGCGTTGCAGTAATGTTCCGTGAAGATTTTGCGTTTTACTACCATATGTAATGACCCCGGTAAGATGATGTTGTTAATTGCATGTTTTCCTCAATTTGCTATATCCCTGAACCCAGTTTAAGGGTAACGACTGGAGCTAAGCTGGTGCTTTGTCAATTGCATCCACTGAGATGACTTCCTCTTATATACCTTTGTTAATTATATGTATTTATATATCATTATTGTGTTTTATCGTCTTCCCAAAATACACCACAATAAATTTAAAACAAGTTTCATGTCATAAAAGTTGATACAATTAGGTTTGTTGGCAAATTCTTGAATAGTTTTGTTAGAACTTTAACTTAGGCTGACCTGGCAGTGGTCCATAATACAAGAAACAATTTATTCTATCATAAAACTTACTAGTATGTAGTATGTAGTTTTAATAACTACGACTGTGGTATAAATATACATTTTATTAATACACATACATCTTGATCGAGGTGACTGATATCTTTACTTCACTTTTGAAAGAAAAACCATTGAAAATTCAGTCTTGCTAAGCAGATCCATAGACAAGAACTTGTTCATTTCAAGCATGGAATATTTTAGAGGTCTAATATTGAAATAAAATATTTTATAAGGATTATTCTAATTCATTTGTCGTTCAATTACTAAGGTCTGGTCCGTGATCACAATTTACGCTCAGCTGATCAGGGCCAATTACCTCTACAGACCAGTCTAGCAGACTATTATAATGAAAGTTTAGACTGTCTCCGCCGCAATGTATGAGAATATTAAATTTTAGGTTCGAAATGTACTATATAACCTAGATCTATGTATTTTGTATGTACGATTACAGATTATAAATACTATATACAGATGAAAGGATCTGTCATTTATCATTTAGTTTCGTTGTTTTTTAATCTACAAAACAATGTTGACTCTGTGATTTCAAATTTAGAAAAAAATAAATGTTACAACCGTAAGGGTTGCAAGGGGTCCATCTATAAGTGCTTTTGGGCAATACATTGGTCAGTTTTTGCATATAAAAGCAATCAATCATATTATAACTGTCATTTAATGGATGGCTCAGCCGATATGTTCGTTCCGATTAAAATATCGATTTCGCGTTGCTTAGGGCGGGAGTACTGACAAATTGGAATTGTACCAAACTGTAATTAAAATGCTGGACCAGTCCTATCAACCTTTATGGGTGATGAATGTTTTATATATCGTACTCTATCTATCGCTATGTCAATAAATGAAACAATAATCTGTGTTTGTTATCATTTTAGATTATCATAGTAGTCAATAAATCCAGAATGTTCTATTACATATTTAATATAGTTTAATAAATCTAATTTGTATCTATTTGAGTGCCATTACCTAATTACATAAAAAACTTACAAACTGTAAGTTTAAATGTTCAAATGTAAGTTATAACACAAATTAATTATTAGTTAAACTCAACAACGTACAAACAAAAAGTGTAACATCGTTTTCAGATCAAATACAAAAGTAATTAAGGATCCACTCCACAAAATACTTTTGAGCAAAAGCTAGTTTTGATAGTGATACAGACCACCTGCGTACAGAGCCATCTGGTGGCAGTAATTAATGTTGTAGAGCTGGACGGTGGCCAGGATTTTTTTTTCTTTTAAGGAGACGTAATAATGGACACGCGTGGCATTCAAATTGAAATTTGTGATGAAGAACATCAGCTTTTTTAATAAAATAATTTTAAATTGAAAACATAATCAACATTGACGGGCAGGCAATTTGATTATACATCGCTTGGCGTATAGTGCTTTTGTTTGCTTGATCTACTGACAGAAATAAATTTAAAAATTAGCATTATGTGTATTATAAAATTATTATAATGCAAACGACATTGGCCCATAGTGGACAAATCATTGCTCACATTGAATCAAAAGCACAGTAGGGTTAACAGGTTATTATATCTATAACTAGGAATTAAGATTTTTGAGATTAAATATCTAGGTATTATAAATATGTCTTAAATAAATCAATTATTCTCCCACTTAATTCATACTTATTAGTTTACTTATTAGTATGAATTAAGTGGTAGAATAATTGATTTATTTAAGACATCTTAAATTAATAATGTGGATTGTATATACCTAATATAAAAACCTCTACTAAAAAGATCAACTAGTGTCTAATAATATAACAACATTATTAATTTAATAAATAACTAAATAATGTAATAATAAATAACCATTAAATGATTACATAATTATAATTAAATATTAACACATAAATGCTTATAACACAAAACACGAACAGAATGCAGTATTCACAGTAAATGTACTCTCTAAAGTCAACCCAATTCTCGTAATGGATAACAAATTTCGCAAATGGGTCCTTTGACGAAATCCGTTGTGATGTTATTTGCATGCGCTTTTTAATCTCTCTACGTGATAGGCTAATTTCAGATTTTCTGTATGTCTGTTTGTATACTTTGTGTCTTTTTAGAAGAGCTGGTTCAGATTGTAATCAACTTTATATACTTTGTTATGAAGTCGCTTTGTAAAGATTATTACAGAGGATTTTACTATTTTTCCGCTCGTGACGTTGAGTCAGCCATTTTGTTTATATGTATATGGACTTTAGTCTGTTTATTAAATAAAATAAAAAAATACTCTCATCCACTTGAAAAAAGCATATTTTTAAATACCTGAACCGATTTTCTTAAATCATAAAACACTCGTTCAAATCGCTTTTCAAATCAAACAAATTAAATTAAAATCAGCTCATCCGTTTAAGAGTTATCATGCCATATACACACATTAAACTAATAAAACCATATTTTTGTGACCGCGAATAAAAATGCGATTTGAAAATTATATAACAGCAGAAAAAAACAGATTTTAATCTTGTTTTCACTGTTTTACCTAAAAGTCACTAAAAGTAGATAAATATATTAATAGTAATGTTTATATTAAACTGTTTCAATGAGCTATTGTCGTCGAACAGTCAGCTTACAATAGACCACTCATTGCTTGAGTGCCTCAACGAGACGCTATGTAAATTTATATGCACAGACCAATGTATTATTAATTATAAATACTTTCTTATACCATAATATTACAATTATATATTCTGATTCAGTTTTCACGGTACTATCATATTGTTTTGAAACTGTCTTTAAATAATAAGTAAGGCTGACATAATTTTTAAATTATCTAATCGGTACGGGCAGAATTCGAACTCGCAACCTTTGGGAAACGGATAAGGATGAAAAAATGCCACATTTATCGGGGTAGTGATACTGTATCTCAATCGGTAGAACGACGGAACTGTTTCTCAGAGGCCGCGGGTTCGAATTCTTTCGGTATTTAATTCTTTATTAACAGAATATTTTTTATCAAATTTGCAATTAATTTAGTTGTATTAAAAAAACATAGTTAATAAAGAAAATAAAGGTATTATTGAGGATTATTTTTACATTGTATATTTACTTACAGATTAATTTGTCAATTCACTATTGTCAGTTCACGAAAAATTAAACATTATCCTTAAAATATTTTTCTTCAGTCCCTCTCTATGAAGCTACTCTGCACAATATAATTGATGAAAGACGTTCAGTAACAATGTGATATGCGACGAGAAGAGTTCAAACAATAAATATTATGTTTCTAAATGTTATTTGTGCTATTGTCCGGAGTGCGTCTGTGTCAGTACTGATCTGTTATAATGTGTTATTTGTTTCTTACTGTTTTGTCATTGAAAAATCTGTTTCATAATAAAGTAACATCTAATATCATTGTCACAATTATTTTCTTCGTACAAGTGACTGTGTATTTCCTAGAGAGTTAGCCTTGTGTTATTTTATTGGTAACGGTTAAAGTTATGTTTTGTTTAGTAAGAAATGTTTAATAGATCTTCTTATCCGTATAATAACGACAGAAATGGATATTACGCTAAAGTAAGTATGACTTAATAATGATTTTTATTTCCAAAGCGTTAGTTCAACTTTCGTTGCAAACAATAATCATAGAATGTAATTAAACTATCAAATTTTTAAATCGTATACTTTTTGTAAAAAATATTAAAATTGCTTTTCTTATATTTACCCTACATATATATATATATATATATAAAGAACTTTGTAAGAAAACCATTTTTTAACATATCATAGTAAAAACAAACTATTAGATATGGCAATATATATCTATGAATAACTATCGTACATTAAAAATGGTTTTGTAACTAATATTTGTAATAAAAAAATACTGAACTAAACATTAGCTGTTGTTATTATATATTGAGGTCAATTAACTAGTTGGTCCTATTAAATGATTGCTCTTACTTATTGTGTTTCGTTATTGTTAGAAGTATTCAATGATCCTAACGGCGGCATATCAATGTTATTGTGGGATTATTTACTAATTATAATTATAATAATAATATCACAGGACAAATTACAACAAACCTCCAAACTTAGAAGTACAGACATTTATGTTCATCACACACATGCCTGTCCCTGTCGAAAATCGAACCCGAATATTCCGATATGTATATATAATGAGAAGTAAAACCTTTGAAAACATTGAAATCACAGTCAAGTTGCTTATTTCAAATAAACATACATTGCACATATGAAACCTCATACTACATGGTTTCAAAGAGAAACTTGAACATGACATTTATTTATTAATTTACTTATTTTATAATCTATACTAGTTAAATCTAATATTACAATAAAAAATAGGACTTTAAGGTATAGAATTAATGTAAGTACAGTCTTTATGCTTTAAGCAGTTTCATAAATAATCGATTTTTTTAAACAATGTAAAATGAAAATTTCAAGCCAAACTAGAAGTATTTTATTTGATACCGGACAGTACAGACGGTAACTACAGACAAGCAGATTTATTCTGGTATATAAAACGAATAGACGGACAAATTGCTACTTTGTATTACAACGTTCTACAATATACAACACCTCATGTATCTTATTACCTTTAACGTAAAGACGACAATGCTGTATATACATTTTTATCTCTAGGTTTTAGCGATAAGGACTAAAATCGTTTGAATATTTTCAAATGAAGCTCATCAATCTTAGCGCAGGTGGGTCCTAACAAATGCATCTCATGGAACATACTCTCTTTGTTTTTCGTGAAAGCGCAAAAATATGTATTTTAAGTCAAATGACGGCTGCTCTGACTAGCTTATTACAGAGGTTTTGATAACTGAGACTCTTTTGTTTTCTTTGTGTATTTCAAAATATACCAATATACCTGTATATATACGTGAAGCACTACTGTACTTATATGTCAAGCAACCGTAGGACCTATATGCAATGCAAAGTTTAGTTATTGTTAAATCACTAAAATCGTGGTTCAGATTTTTATCACGAAATCGTCACAATAGCGAATCATTATATCGCGCAGTGTTGCTATTTACTACATCAAGCTAGCCCTCAAGAGCCATTGGAAGGGTTGAAAATCCATCAATCAGACCCTGACATTCCCAATGGCCAAATGGAAATAGGACAAAGGGCCTGCTTAGAAAGAAATAAATTGAAAAGTTTTCGGTCGCAAAATACATGCAAACATACTAAAAGTAGGTAACATTATTCCAATTATTCTTCATCAGATTTTATCTTAGTTATATCACGTTCATAAAAAATATAACACATATCCGAATATAGTCAATAACAAATAATAAAAACTGTTTAACTTCCGAATTCAATTAAATTTCCATTACGTTTGGATTTCAGTTATAAAAGTTCGGCCATGGCCGACGACGAAATACTAAATAAACTTTTACGAAACGAATTGTGTAGTTGTATTAATTGCTTGGAGTTTCCTTAAACGTTGCGAACACTAATACTGTAACAGAAAATTTCATGTTTCAGACGATGTGAACTTTTTCGCAGCTAAAATAAGAGAAAATATAATTTATTATTTGTATTAACTTTCCACTTTTTACTTGAAAATTATTTGACGAATTGACAATTAACGAAGTTACATTTATTGGCTTTTAAATCTTAGTCTAGTCTATATGTTTTTCGTCACCGTATTACTCCTGAACGAAGGAAGGGAGTGATGATTATTCTTGCATCTGTGGCCAAGTAATAAATAATTGTTTGTTTTGTCAAGCAGAGCCGCGTTTAGGGGCGAGTGTTGTTAGGATCAGGAAGTTAGTCTGACGCCCATGTTTCTTACGCAATTTTTCTGTACGTTTGTACATGGCAATAACACCGGCGTTAATTATCTTGCGATCTCTGTGATGAAGTGCTCTCCACGTTAGATTAGCCTTTGTCCGCTAATGATGGATGAAAGAGGGTGACTTCTAATATGTAAATTTAAGATACAGGAGCTAGCGGAAAATATATTTTATCATGTTTATTGAGTAAAAGTATACATACTTTTTATTTTTAATTAATAATAATAATTTAATTTATTATCATTTTCAATTGAATTTACACAGATAATGTATTAATTTCATTTAAAAATCTATATCACAGAATATTTTAGTATATCGTATTGGTCTATGATGTTTTAAATAGACCATACTATGGAAACCCATAGCTACAGATACATGGTTACTTAAACCATACCACCATGGTTTCACCGGGCCTCAGTTTAATTTGGGTTAATCTCGCCATTGTTGAAGTGGTCACGGGATCGAGGATACAGAATTCATGGGAGGGTGACGAGGGACGAGACTAATTAATACGTTTTGATAAGTTTTGAATTCATAATACAGGTTTAATTAAGTTTGTATGGACGGTCAATTACTTGACAGGTTTCAAAAGCAGGTAATTTACCTATTTCATGTACAAATGGCAAATAATTTTCAATCTGGTTGAGTACATGTCAATATGACATCAATGACGATTATTCTTTTTAGGGAAGTTATTATTTCTTCTATAAAAGTTTAGGAGAAATCTTATTCATAGTAGAAAGATTATCACAATTGATATTATATATCAAATTAATTTTTTATAGTTTATAATATTATAAACTATAACAAATTAATTTAAAATGAGCTATGAACCTGCACAATTTATCTTATATTTAGAAACAAATATACATATACATATAATAACAGTAATCAAAATTATAAACGATTTTTATGAATCATTATAACTAAAAATATGTATCGATTAAATAAATAAAAATTTTAAGCAATTTCGAGGAAAGAAAAAATAAACTAATTAAACCAAATATACTTGTAGGAAAAAGACAAAGATATATAGATATAGATAAATTCGAAGTGGGCGTAATTGATTTAGGTCTAATTGTTGCAAGGACGGTGCTGAAATTGTCACCAACAATGAAAGCCCTTCGTCACGTAGACAAATGGAAGCAGCACAATGGGACACTTACATCTGCGGCAGGTAATAGGTATGTTACTAGAGTGCTGAAGCCATAGCTGTATTTGTCTTTGAAAGCATTGTGCATTCTGATCGAGGCTCAACATTCATGATTTTGTATCTTTTCTTAGTTTTTATTCTGATTTTTATTTACAATTTTGATTTTATCTGATAATGTCTTATTTTTAAAAACAACTAAAACTATATGCACATTTGATTATACAAATGGGACAAATAAAAATTTTTGAAAATATCCTTAAATTTACGTATGACTAAAAATGTGCTAGAATTATTAGATATATATTTTCCCACCCGGCTGTGTTTACGTAAATTTATCGAAGTTTTGCTCTTCGTGGACGGCTTACGTGATGATTATTTGGAGTTTGGATGCCAAAAACGTATCCAGCTGTTCACGTTAAGTTTAGTTACAAAAATGTCAAAATATATATATTTTGTTGGAATTATGCGTTTTAGGGAAACTGAATAGATTTACAATATTTGGTCTCTCTTGACTGCTTCAGTCAGAAAATATGCGAGGGAATGAAACGTTCAAAGTGACATCTCGAGTGGGCGGGCAATGAATTTATCGAGTGAATAAAAAATTATGAAGGGCTCGAAGGACTGCCTGAAAATGTTTACTCTTCTATAGAAACTGCTGAAAATGCATATTTTTGGTATGTAATGTAAATAAAAGTTAATTTTACGCTCGCTTAAATAAAATAACTTTTAGTTGACAGATTAGGTTCTCTATAATTAATAACTATTAAAATAAGCTTTATTTATTTATTATTATTATTAATGTTTTCTGTTAATCTTACATTATGAATATATTTTTTAATACTTTTTTATTTTTAGTAAATTAATGTCGAATAACAGTTGCAAGGACAAAAAAATATTGTCTAAAATATTCAAATGACTTATTATTTGAGAGTTTTAAATCAAGGCAAGTAAGTGTAAAATATTAAATTTATGTTAGGGGTAATCTTCTGATAAATGATCACGGGAAGTGCGAATATATCTTCTGTATCAATTTCCAATAACTATGGACATCTATTTGGCGATATTTCCAAAAGATTTCACCCCTCCCTACATCATAGAGCTATTATTTATCACGCATGCGCTGTGAATTTGCTGTCATAGAGTACAATATATTTAAAAAAAGTATTTGATTAAATGTTCTATACATACTCTATGTATGGAATAATAATTTTAAACTGTCCTATCCGTGAAATAGTGTTTATGAAACAGCCATTAAACTTTCAAAACCCTTCAGACACCGGCAGAGACTAAAAGTTTTTAATCTAAAAATTCTATTTCCCAGCTTCGAAACTCTAGTTATGATGTATTAAACTCGCTCTCCTGAATTTATTATTTAGTCTATGAGAACAATTTATGGCATCTCTTTGTCTTATTCATGTTACTAACGATCGCCTCTATTATTAAATCTGTAGAGTTGAAAGTCGCATATAATTATTTTAAAAGGGAAAATCTTGGTAATTGTTTAGAGTTTTCGCCCTTTGTAAAAGAGGCCGTAAAAAGTTATATATATATTATATATGACATTATTTCAATGTTAATGACCTGTGGTAATTTATTAAAGTTAAATGTAGAAAAGTAAATAAAAGTGTTTGTAAGAGTCGCCTCTATAGAACCATTTCTTTTCAATGTTTGATATTATGCTAGAGATATATAGAATGCCAGTTTATCGAAATCGAAAGCGATACGGTAGCTCAATTGACAGGCGACATGTCGGTTTCTCAGAGCTCGCAGGGTTCGAATACTGCTTTATATAATTTAAAAATATATAACATGTTTTTTATTTACGTCCCTGATGTAGGTATATACATCATTGGTGGTAAAATAAACAAATATCTATTAATACGTTACTAACAAAGACTACAGTAGTAATATTTGGATACTAATAATTATTAAATCTCCTAGTATGCTTAAGTCAAGTGGGATGCTTCCGGTTGGCACAGGAGAAACGACGTCACATCCGGTTAGCTCTGAGCAAACAATTTCCTCAGATAATAATTCAGACAGCAAACAAGGAGTGTTTACCTTAGAGTATAATTTTAACTTGATTATAAAATATACTAGAATTGTTATACTATTTAAGAAAAACATGAAACTTAACTTAACTTAACTAATTTAATTTATGTTTTCAGGAACTTCTGGAGAAACGTATAAAGCAATTGGAAGATCAGCTAGAGGAAGAAAAGAGACGGACGCAGCGCGAGCGCATGTCCGTCACCAAACTACAGAATAAACTAATTAAGGTAAGAATGTTTACTTAAATGTTTTAAACTTAATAGATTTTGTTTATCGGGTTAAGTGGGTAATAACGCAAGAAAAACTAAAAACTTGTAAGAGAAATTTATGAATAACATTCAAGAAACCTCCCGGACAGATCGGTATTATCGATCGATCGAGACTCAAGTATCAAAATATAATAAAATAAGTAATTAAGTACAAATTATATTTTCAAACCAATCAATAGGGTAGGCCGTTCTGATTTGTTAATGGCTAAACCACAAAACTTAATCAAATGTCAAATCATTTTAAATTAATCATCTTAAAATCTTATATGAAAATGGTTTAACAGATGTCTAGGAATCCTTTTACTATTATACATTTTGTTCCTTTTAAATCACATCCAAAAACCAATTTTCTCGGAATCCGTTGATTAATTTCGAGATTATAATGACGCTAACATTAAAATTGTTTGCGTTATATTTCTAAAGGTTTGCGAGCCTGATTGATTCTTTGTTTACCGTCTGGGGGGAGATAATCCCTCCTTTGTTAGATACTCTTCAAATTGAAACAATTATCCATACCAGTGATTTTAATAAACGTAAGCTAAACGAAAGTGTATTTGTTACTTCACTTAGAGAAATCAAAAGAAATATTATTGGAAAAATTATAACAATAGATGAAATGGTTAAATTTATTCACCAAAAAAATAAGGATGTATAGTGAACTGCAAAAATGCTGGGGAGTCGCAAAAGCAACAATTTCGAATGTATTTTTTATCAGCCGTCTGGCGGTGATCAAACCCGATGGGAGTTGGATTGTCGGCGCAAAATTGATTGGAAGTGTTCTATTGTTTTGCGTTTTTGCGATTATTAGCCGAATTTTCTGTTAAAATTTCGTTTTATTTTAAATATGCAGATGAAATAAAAGTAGCGAATATCTTTTGAATAAAAATGAACTTTTGAATGGATTTACGTATTTGTTTATTTAATTTTAACATAACTTTCACTAGAAGATTATTTGTCATCTAAAACGAATATTTAATGTAAAAAATATAAATTTATAAGCTTTTTTTAAAAATTATATATACTATGAAAGTTACAATTTGTAAAGTGAATAGAGTATAAAAACAAATAGAACCGACGTGTTAAAGTTCAACTAATACCCATCGAGTATACTAAAACTATTGTAATATCGAGCAGACATTGTTACCATGGCGTGAAAACATTATTTGCAGACCCTCCAGGTCTCAGCAAACAGACTGACCGCTGCAGACTATTTGCCTCGTCTGATATAATCTGAGGAGTTGTAAATGAAGACTAATTGTAATTGGTACATTTATTGACGATGTAGCCATGTTTGTTTACATACAATACTATATTAAACTGATTTGGTTTTCAATTAGCGTTTACTTTATATATTATTATTATCACAACACTCGCTTAATATACCTTTTCAAAATATTAATAAAGTAATAAGCAAATTAAAACATACATTTCATAATCCACAAAATATTAAATATTTTAAATCATATTAAACTAAACAGTATATAGTGTTACTACTATTCAATCTGTACTGAAACTGAAACCCTTCAGACGATGTATGCTCAAAGTTGCACAGATTTCAGCGTCACGACCCAAGTTTGTAGATTAACAAGATTGCCCACCGCTTGTACTTATCTGTACGTAAATAGTTTAAACCGCTTCTAGATTAAGTTAATGCTGGGTTAAGTGTGGAAGTTTTGTTACTACTAATTTTAAACAACACACTCCTGGCACCTGATACATTTACCTGCCATTGAATGGTCGCAGGTTCAATCCGTCCAGCTTTTTTTGCAACATTATGTCCAAAGAGCAAACGTTCTTCCTGGTTGTAAGTAGTACCGTAAAACATCGGAATCTCTAATCTTCGTTCCCATCTTTGAGTAATTTGTAGAGATGCAGGAGGCTAACAATAGGTCAGAAAGGATAGCTTCGAGTATCAGACTACCACACTGATTGTTTTAAAATGGCAGTACAAACTATGTAAGGCAAATACTATATGAAATGTAGTTACTACAAAAAGTCAAGTTGCAGTCAAATGACAGTGAGACTGCCACCTTCAATAGTGTGTGATTAAAAGTATGTAAATTGTCTTTAAACAAAACATCTATATATTTTAGAATCTAATCAAACAGGGTGCTGGTTTAAATTTAGTTTTCTATTATTGAAAAGATAGTCTTCACCTATTACGTCTGTATTTATTCGCGTTGAACACTTCATTTTGTTTTCTCCTTTCATTCTTATTGTCTTGTCAAATACAAGTTGAATATAATTTATTAATGTCAAATTACCTACCGCTATATTAGTCTCCTGCTAATTAGAATTCCGATCTAAGTCTAGACGTTCTTCAATAAGAAAAGGTAGACTGTAAATGATAAGAATGTGATGGCATTCAGCGGTCAGTTTAGAAGCTATTGAGATTCCTCTGACAACCGTTATTAAAAGCTTCACTAGTTTTGTTTAAAAATATAAAAATATATAAGCTATGTCGAGCTTATTTAAATTTTTAATAATTAGAACGACGAGCCGGTTTCCCAGAGGTCGCGGGTTCGAATCCCTGCCCGTATCGGTTTATTTTTCATTTTCTATTTATATAAATTTAATTATAAAAATAAAAAAATATCGTTACGGGCAAAGATTCGAACCTGCGGCTGGTTTGTTTTCCCAGAGATGGTGGGTAAAAATCCCTGCCTATTTCGGTTTTTTTAATTCTGTATTTATATTCAATTCTATATTTATACTTAATATTTACTATGCGTTTTTTATTTCAACATACTTTATTTGAAATATGAATTTAAAACATTTTATATCTTTTACGGAGAAATATGCATTAAGTTTTATTTATCAGAAACCTTTTACGAACCGGAAACATTATCATATTATAGCATCGGATTATCCATACACAAGAGATGATATAAAGATGTCTCTTTCCTGCTATATTAATAATATATAAAATGAGTTATTTTGTAATAATTAAAGAACTATTTAAACAAACATTACCTGTTACAAACAGACATCAAACAAAATATGTATTGCATAACATATGATGTTACCTCACTCTTAATTAAGACGGTACCAGGAAGGTGACGTGTAACAATATACTCCCCTTAATTAAGGATCGACGGGGGTAAGACACGTGTGACTTTAATTTACATTATCTGTGTGTAAATGATTTAGTGGCAGGGTTTTAAGTATTGCAGTTGTTTGAACAGGATAAATATGATAGAAGAATGACAGATGAAAGCATTTTTATTTGTCATCAATCATATTTTTAAACTTTATTTAAACGGAGCGAATTCTTTAATACTTACTATATATTTTTTAATTGTACTGGATCAATTAATTACGTTCTTATGTTATTTTAGACACCTGAGCTGTCAGATCGTGACAAATAAAACGCCATTTAGAATTTTAAATCATATTTAAGTTAATATTTTTTATTTTTGACTTGGATTATTTTCTTTTTTAAATTTCGATATATAAACAAGCAAACGTTCAAATATTTATTTTAATGTACATAAAACAAAATAAATTAATATAACCATAGTAATCAGTAATCAGGTTTAACCCTTCTGTATACTTTGTTGTTTTGATTTTGAATCACAGGGCATGTCTAACATTTCGTGGAAAACACCACTTAAATAACTAATAGCAGAACAATTTCAACCCTAATCCTCGGTAATAAGATAGCATAAGTATGCATTAATTATATTTGTTTCAAAAACACCATTATAGGTTGAGGTCGGTGAAAGTTCTTTGAGGTACGAGACGCAAATAAATATTAATTCCCCGCAACGTTAATTAATGTGCGTTTTAATTATAATATATGTAATATATAAGCTTTTGATTTTTTTCTATCTATAGTATAGTATATAAAAGTACTAATAAATAAAAAATATGTAATGGGTTATTACTAAGAGATAAAGTTTTAAGAAATTATTTAAAAAAAGGATTTTTTTTTGGGTTTGGTTATATATAATTTGTTATATATTAAGCTCATATTATCCGCCTGGACTAATTCGGCAGATTAGTTTCGGGTTTTCAAATATTTTTCTTAGTATTCAGATATTTTATCTCCACAGACGTCCAGACAAATCTTTTCAGCTTTTATAATAATAGATGCATATTTTTTATCTAGAGTCACATAATTTAATGCAAAGAGGAACAAATAGTTGACAAAGCCGGGATTGTCTGGACACGAGGACTTAAATTACAGAATTTATATTAAAATTCACCTGAATTTCAGTTTTTATTTACTGCAGCCAAATTTTGAACCTTATGCTGATAATCAATAGAACTTCAAATTGCATAAATATAATCCTTATCGGTTACACACTTATTGCTTAATAATTAAGGACTAAAATTGCTTACTCCACGTGTTTGATATTTTTTTGGCTAAAAACATTTCAAATTAACATTTCTGCGTCTTTAAATAAGGAATATATTACAATGAACTCTAAAGTTACGTATAAAGGTTGAAAAACAAACTTAGAGGAAAGAATATAAAGTTTAAATACTTCATTTTCAAAGTTTTGAGACTTTTAAGTACACTTTTGTATTTTCTTATTTGTTAAACTTTTAATAACAGTCTTAATGAGTATCGAATAACGATACCATTTAATGTTTTGTCAAATAACTCAAAAAACACAATACACATTTTATAGCCATTCCATATTAGGTTCATTAATTAAATTAATTATTTTGAACGTCATGGATACGTCACTAAAAGAGACAGCCATAAGCCATGCCTTGTGGCATTCATATATGGCATTGTGGCATTTGTATTGCTATCTAGCAATGGCCAGTAATGTAAGAACAGACCTGCAAGCAACTACTCTTTTTTAATAAAAACAACCCTTTGTCACTTTCGGTTTCACAACCATTAAAGGAACGGCTACGGAATACCTAAGCACCTAGAATTGTCTAACAACAATCTGTATATGTATACCAAAAATGATTGTACGAAAATCGAACCTACGACAATGTTGCCAGGGCGCCTGAACCAAAACTGAACACTCAGGGATACTAATTAATATAATATATTGTCAAATTAGCTCATGAGGTTTATTTTATTATCGTTACTTAAGACAAATCCCTTTAAATTCTCAGACTTAATATGTGTGTTGTTGTATGTTTTATGATTTTTTTTACCAATGAATAAATGAATTTGAACGCATCAAAGTTTAATGTACCTTTAATGTACCTACCTTTAACCTTGTTAAATATTTCATTTTTATTGCAGCAGCGATCTCTTCTAAACAACTTTAATGTAGATTAGAATTGAACTTAAGATAAACAGATATAAAATTCTGCTTCCAATCCAAAAACTCATAAAATACCTGATTTATAAAAGGATACACCGACATAAAATAACCGCTGACGTATGTACCAATAATCACTTTGAAAAATGTCTGCCATTATTAGCCGGAAGTGGGTATCGGGGTCCGAATATGAGCGCGTTATTACAGGGTCTGGTAAATGAATGTTCTAATATATAACATAATAGATCCTAGGGCTTTTGTTTATGTTACAATATCCGTTTCATAACAGTGGTTAAGATACAAGTTAATATAGGGATAAATAGAGAATATAAAATAACTAATGAACATTAAATATTTTCAGAAAACTTTAGCTGTAATAAACAAAAAATAATAACTGAATTTCAGATGGATTTTCAAAAGTATTTTAAAACTACAGCGAAGAGCTATTAAATACATATTTGATATTTTATTTATTTATTTTTTAAAAATCCAAAAAATATGTCCATGGATGGACTTAAACTATTAGAGTATATTTTGAACAATGTATGTATATCTGTGTGTCACACATACACACACCTTATAAGAACCACCCAAAAGCTAAGTTTTTAAACGAATTTCCTAGAAAAAGCCCCAACAGGTGCGTCCACGCCACTTTCTTACAATTTCTCCTAAAAGAGACTTTGATGTCACAGAAATAGATTTCGATTTTATTGTTTTGCGGTCGAGGAACGAGATGAGCGTCCAAACACTAATAAACTAAGGAAGTATTAAAACTTATGTTGTTGTTTTCATTACTTTATATATTCTGAAAAAAGAAAAAGGACTTGCAGACTAATCATTCACCTT
Source organism: Napeogenes inachia (assembly GCA_959347355.1). Classification (NCBI taxonomy): domain Eukaryota; kingdom Metazoa; phylum Arthropoda; class Insecta; order Lepidoptera; family Nymphalidae; genus Napeogenes; species Napeogenes inachia. The sequence continues at coordinate 23,314,592 of OY365794.1, forward strand.
ACAATTTTTTTTTCAACAAATAACATTTGAAAATTAGTTTTAAAAAAATTATATATTTCTTTTTCTTTTTTCTCTTAATTAAACAAAATACAACTGAAAAGTTTGCTTACAAAAGATTAAAATTTTCTAAGCACATATTTTTATTTTAAAAATACCACTTAATTTTTTTAGCTAGATTAATTTTTTTAGCTAGAAAAATGAAGAAAAAGTTCAAGTAATCAAGCTGTAGTTAAAATACATCATGTTTTTATTTTTAACTAATAGATTTTGCCACATATGAGAAGGGACAAAGTATCTACATCTATATCTACATCTCGTAAGTAGGGTCATCGCGTAGCTAATTGAATCTCCTAACTTTGATTAGTTTGAGATGAAACGGTTATTACTTCAAATTAAGTCTAATATCCACTAATTGTAATTACGAACTATAAAGTAGGCGTTATTATAATAATATGAGTAATTAAAATACTTTCTTTGACTTTACTTTTACATTTCGTAACTAAACTTAAAACCAGAGTTTAAACTTAATTAAATGGTTAGTTAAATATAATTTATAAAACATATGAGATGAAAATATTCAAAGACTTCATTTAATAAACACAGGTGCGACGTCGCTGGATTCAAAACAAATTACTTACGCAAATATTTAGGTGACGAGCTGGACAGCGTCCAAAAATTTAAGATAATAACTACTCAAATAACAACTTTAACACTATGATATTAAGGGCGTAAATAATTGCACTAAATATGTTCTGACTACTTAAAAAAACATTATTAAGAGTCATTCAAAGAAAACTAGCAACTGCAACATTGTTAATAAAATCTAAATTACAATGCTGTAACTGAGCATAATAAAACGAAACAAAACATCCGGCTCGCAGGACCATCTCAACGGTCACGCAAATTCCAGCGCACGCGCCGCCTTTGACGCATACCGCGGTTAATTAGAGTGGGGATTGATTCATTTCACTCGGATATTTGCTCCGTAGCGATAACTATCAAAGCTGAAATTAACATTTGTTAATAATTACATGTGTAACTGTTTGTTAGTTTGTTTAGCAAATTAAGAAAGTAGGGGATAAAATATATTCTGATTATTATATTAAACATTAAATATTTAAACATTAATTGAAATTAATTAAAATACATCAAACTTTAAAGAATTTGTAATAACTATAATCATATGTTCATAACTAAAGCATACGTTAAATCATATACTCGTACAAATAATTTCCAATATATAATTTATACTCAAATAAAAAAAAAATCCAAAATAAGTCATGTAATAAATATTCTTAATATTAAATATATATCGCGACATCTCAGCAGCGGTCACTGACCGATCAAGCATAGGGTTGGATGTTGTGTACCTGTGAGTTCATGTACTGTATACTTACAGGTAAATGTGCTTCCTTGAATTAATAACTCTTTCTGTTATTTCAAAAGTAGATAACATAAATTTACTTTCAGTATTTCAGTGGTTCGTTGTCCTATAATTTTGACACTTGGAAATATTTTAAATAACCGCCTTATTTATGTATTTAATCGAAATGAGGAAAAAGTCATATAAAAACCGGTGTTTTTATATGACTTTTTCCTCATTTTGATTAAATACAGTACGATATAAGAATAATGTGTTTGTATAATAATTATTGTAATGATATTATTAAATCATAAAGAAATTGAGTTGATACTACCCTTAAGTAATCCTTCAATTAATTTCAAGTGTCCACCTTGCGGACGGACGGACGGACGCAGGTGCAAACAATGTTACAAATGACCCCACGTCCAGAATGACAAGTAAGGGTTTGCTGTAAATGGACGAAAATTAAAATTTAGGTACATTATTTTACATAATTACAAAATCTGTGCTTGGTAATATGAAAATACAATAAAATATATTGATATTTTGGGTTATACTAATATAGATCTTTCTGTCTAAAATGTGGCTTAGACAGATATTTCAGGGACGAACTGCGTGATTGCAATTCAAAAGAGTATTTCAGTTGCTTAATGGGGAGATGAGTTGCAATTCAGAGAATTTATTTATATAAAAGAATATTAGTGTCGTCTGATCATAAATTGGTAATAATTATTAAATGCATTAATTTTAAAATAGATGATAAATATATGTCAAAGCTATATATTTAATCAGTAATCTATTTTTTCTGTCTGTCTGCTATAAGTTAGAGACGCGAGGGAGTTTTTACTGAATTTAAATAACTATTTTAGTATGCGACATTCGCAACAGAACTTTAGAATTTTGCGATTATGAATAGTTTCAGTTGGGTGAAACAGTTACAAAATTGTAGGTATTATTCCGTAAATATGTTTGCTTCTCATTCATTTTGGGCTAAAATAAAATATTTTTTAAAGTGGAACCTTAAAAATATCAAAAATAAAAAATAATTAAAATAAAGTAATGCATCGGCCGGGAATCGAACCCGGGCCGCCCGCGTGGCAGGCGAGCATTCTACCACTGAACCACCGATGCTTAATATTATTTCTCTAAATGCATTATAAATACGAATTTACTTATTATTAATCCATTGTAGGTATAATTAGTTATCTTTCTACTTAAATGACAAATTTAATGAATGAATAACAAAAAACCCACAGACGTAAACTCGGAATAAAAACATTTCCTACATTTTAATCCATGAATGGTTAAAAAATATTTAAATTAAAGAAAAACAAAAGAAAATATTTATCTATAATAAATAAATCTAAATATATAAAAAAAAATCTAAATATATAAGTATAAAAATAAAGTAAATAATCAATAATATTGTGTTTCATGTTCTGTACTTATATATAATTAGTGACATTATTACGATATAAAACATATTATATATATATATATATATATATATATATATATATATATATATATATATATATATATATATATATATATATATATATATATATACATATTAAAACGAGTTTCGTTAACAAACAATCCTATCACGATAAATCTTGTCATTCTTACATAAGTACATTAACAGTACTAAGTCTTATAAACAGGCTTAGTCTAAAATCAATACAAACGAAGCTTAAAGTTAGGCGTCGGATTAGATACAACTTGCACTCTACCTCTCAGATTACTTAATACTCTTGTGACAGTGGAAACTGTCTAATTTATCTGAATTTAATATATTAATGTTGGTATTGAGTAACGTAAAACCTTATTGTTTGTATTCATTATTAATATTAGTTCAATAAAAAAAAAAAGTTTTACTTCAAAGCATTTGGTATATCAGTACCAACCTTCAGCGAAGTGCTCGTAATCTTAAACACACATAATGCATCAACTAAATTACCTGTTTCTTCATAAAAATATAAAAGAGGGAACAGATCAAACAGCCCCAGGGGTGGGCATCAAGCCCCTCTATGTGACTAACGTTTATCCTATGATTAAATTGACAGAGATACCACTTTAATGCATTTTATTATTATTTATATACAGAAAAAGAAAATCTCTATACATTGTATTTGGTATTTTTTTTAGTTTTTTTTTTGTTTCAACAAAAATAATGTGTGTATTTATTGATTTAATACTCAATAAAAATAAACACTTAGACATTTCTAATAGAATGATAAGTGATGAAAACGAATATTCAATTTAAAATTAATTTCATTTTTGATACACATAAAATAAGTTCAAGTACATGTTCTTGTAAATTGTAATATACGTTTACTTTATATATAAATCTATAACCAATCATTAATTTATCATTTGACAAAAAGACAAATTAAAACAGATAACTATATATAATTTACACTGCTCGTCCAATTACTGAACAAATGAAGTCATCTCGTAACACTGATAAGTTCCCACGTATTTCACGTTTTAATTATTGAAACCAAATTAATGTTTACCCCTTACCATTGTTTATTTAAACTCCATTACCCAAGGTGTGATAGGGGTGTGGGTGTGTTCGTTCATTATGATTATAATTATTATATAAATGGTATAAAAACAAATAATTCATTTTGCATAAAAATATGTCTTCAATAATTACATCCAACGGTTTTTTATATAAATCCCTTAATCATTTAAATCTTGTCTATTAACAAATCTTCTTTTCACTGATAAATGTTATCGTCATGTCAACATGACAGAAACTGAACTTAACATGATAACTAAAGGATAATTTTATCGATAATTTCAGATGCATTTTTTATTTTATTTTTTCCGAAACAACCAGACAGTACTGAAAAACTGGTTACAAAAAGTATTAAAAAAATTGTGAACCCAATTCCATGTAACGTAGGTATTGAGGGGTACATTTTAAATGGAGTCTCTCATGAAGCGTATTTAATTACTGATGGTATTCACACCAGTTGGTTCACAAATATCGCATTCATACTTCATTTCGAGGTATTTTACGATTTCGAATAATCAAATGTAACTTTAAATTTAATTGTTAGACTTGAATTACCTTTCATCACACCTTAAATTTAATAGTTCTTGAAGCAATTAACTAACCGAAGAGAAAGTTAGAATCTTATAGGACTTCAGGACATAATAAACTTAAACTTATTAATATATTTTATTGTATTTTCACGCTTAAAGTATATTTTTATTTTCTTTCTAGTTAGAACAAAGGAGTTGTTTAAAGGACTGTGGCTACAGGATACATTCCCACAGTTCCTAGTCGTTACAATAGCTGTTTCCAGGCAATCTTACACATAATACTATCCTGATTGATGTCCTGGGAAATACAGAAGCTTGGAGTAGAACTGAACTTAGTGCAGTGCAATCTGATCTGTCATTACGAAACAGCATTATTTATAATGTAATGTCGTTCTTAAAAAACAAAACATTATTAAAATCTCATCATATAAAAAAATTGAGACAGTTTCAAAGAACCTCATAAAAGTTCAGGTTTCCTGGATATATTTACACCATGGTATAAATTTATTACTTATATATCATCCCATATAAATAAGATCCCGACATGTAGCGCGTTGTAAGTCATCCAACACAGAATATCTCTTCCACTTCATTACTTCGGACCTCAGCATCAATTATGTATTCTTTGACCCGCTTTCAGGAAATTCAGCGTTTCACGTTAACATCACTAAAGTTTCAATGATTAATGTTGTCGGAGTTACAGCTTAAATAGACTTACTGTCTTTTACTCGCCTTTTGAATAAACAATACATGGTGACGATGACTTAATTTTATAATTTAAAAAGATCGTACTATTTCCATTGAAAGAAAATATAAACAAATTAATTAAAACAATAATGAAACAATATAAAACAACATTGGTTCTCGGCAATCTTAATAACGAGGACAGCTTACTTAAAAATAACTTATACTAAAATTATTGAAGGAGAAATAGATTAATTATGATAAATGAAATTTCTCCCAACAAGTTAAGGAGATAACAGGTATAATTTCAAAATTATTAAAAATAAGCAAATCCTTTAGTTATAAGTTATAAGCAAGTCTCTGGATATATCGGTATAATGTTTGAAAAGACATAAAAAAAGAACAACAATATAAATTTTATTACTTGTTACTTGAATACAATTCCTTGCTGATTTATTTTTACAAGTAAATCAGACATATATTGCCGACAATTTTAATAATTACAGCAGCTTACACAAAACCCTCTTTTCTTCCTAATTACTCAAATTATATTTATTTGTCAGATTTTTTTAAATTTCTTTTCTTTAATATCAGTATCTGAATATAATTTCTGTGGTCATTTACTTATCAATGAACATTAGTAAAATTAAATCTATTTTGTTAGTGTCATCTTATAATGATCTAATTATATCATTATTCCTACTATAAATTCTTTTGACGCAACTAAGTAATATCCAAAAATATTAGTTCGTGAACAGAAATCTGTACTTTTTAAATAAATCGTAATTTCAATAAAGGCGCCAAATTGCCGTAAACCGACAAAATGTGGACAAATTGGAATCACATTCGCTGCATATGTAAATGAAGTACTTTGTTAGATGCTCTGAATGTGTCTTAAAAGGCCACTGAATGTCTGAATGGACAATTAGGTTATAATGGCCCGGACGAAGGGATTCGGCTTTCGGTTATGGTATGGACTCAAATTATATAGCGCTCTGATGGGAATGGAGAATTGGTGTCTTAAGTGGAATTAGCTTTTGGTATTAAGTAAGATGCTGTTAAGTAATATCAATGAGTTAGTTTTAAAAATATTTACTTTTTTTTAAATATAGGAGATTGAAAAAATATATTTAGATAAGTATGTTAAATTTTATAAATAATTTGTCCTTGATATTCCAACCCTCTTGATTTTCTTTTCATTTCCTTTCGCCTCCAACACGATTTATTGGTTTTGCTAAAATTTAGTAGGCTGTCATATTTTGGGGTACAGGCATCGATAACTCATAGATCGGCACTCCTTGAGATTAAACGACCCGGCGCCGGACCGGCGGATGCTGGGTACATCGGCTCTGGTAAAAGTGTTTACATAAAATAATATAAAAGAAAAACTACAATACAATAAGTTTATAATGTCATATATTTTATAATATGAAATGAAATTATGTTTGAGAGCAATAAAATTTATTTATTATAAAAATACATTTGAAAATAAAGCCCTCAGTAATTATAGGATAGGTTTTATTTATAAATGAACCTATTTTTACTGTTATAAGAAGAATTTCAATCAATGGCTTAATACGTATTTAACAACCTAAACAATATATTTAATTTATAAACAAATTAAGAACGTTTGTAAAATTGATGAGATAGTGTTTTGATAGTGGCGCCTTCCCGGCGACACCGACACATTTTTTATGCACCCTTTACAACTGTTTGATTTCTTTTGACCCGAAGATTCAAATGGACATCATTTACTTATATTGAAAGGTTTATTCAAATACACTTTCGATATTTACTTGGGTATTTGGTTACTATTACTTATTTAGATATTACGAACAAAATATTGCTATATTAGTGTACATTAATATTTAATTTTTCAATCATTAAAATAGTTTTTAAATCATGAAAATAGTTTCAAGACACGTCAAAACTCAAATTTATAGAAATACATTTTATACATTCAATAATGATTTATAGGCAGATATACAGATCTTTTCAATTCGAATAAATATCAAAATGAAATACATTTTACAAACCCAAAAACGTCAACTCTTTTCAGCCAGTTCAAAAAAAGATAATAAATAACCAATGACATTTCGTTGAAAAATGGCTGTTGCATTTCCGGTGGTGATAATGGGTTTACGTTGAGTTTTATAGAGTTTTGCACTTGCATTGTTTTACTAAATCCCATATCCTGACAGGCTGTGGTTTATTAATGGGTCATATTTATACTAATGGATTGGAAGTAATCAAACACGTTTGTTGATGTTGCGTTGATTTTAAGAATATTTTTAACACATTTTTTAAAGTCTTAACTATATCTTAGAAAGTTTTGAGATTAACAAATTTATACAAAAATATATCTTTTTGTTGTGGTGATCACTGATTGAAATACGAAACCGATAGATGATGCTTTTCTCAAGTTATTAGTAAATTTAACATTTGTGGATTTTTAAATATTTATAAATAATTGTTTGACATTGACGGAACCGCAAGCAAAAGCCTATATTTCTAAGAACATGTCAGTTGTCAATCTAATATCAAAAAACATTCAGAGGTAAACGAGTCGTTTCTCATTTGACGAGGGTATATTAGGAGAAGTCATTGTTTTGTTTTGTTTCATTATTCCTTTGATTGATAGCGGCTTCTGTTATAATTTATATTTTAATGAATTTCGCTTTTACCAGTCTAAATAATTATAAGTATATCATTTCTGTAAAAAAAGCAATATTGTAATACTGTAATGTTTATAGTATTTTCGAGTTTTTCATCAAATTAAGATATTATTTATATTTCAGACATTTATTATTCTATTAATATTAAACAGTGAAAGTTAAATTGTATGAAAACAAGTTGAAAATAATACGTTTTTTCATGTTTGTGGGTTCAAGCAATTTTGTTTACTAGCAACTGTATCGGTAGGCCTAAAAATGTATGTCAATAATAAGAGATACCAGTTAACTGAACGCTCTGAAGTTACATATTGGCGCCGGTTTGGCGAGAAAATTATAAACATGGATGTGTTAGTTAAAAATCAAATGGATAGGTATTTTATTTGAAGCATTCTTTTTCCTTGGAATAGTTTGAGTTGTGTTATGTCTAGTACTTAATTTGAGTTTGATTTAGCTTACTTTGTATCTCAAGCCTAAATAACTGTCTTAGTATCCATTTGTCAAGACTGACAACGCATATACATATTTGCAAAATTCATGCGCTATTGCACCACTAATCAAGTAAATTTGTCACCCAATCCCATAACACTAACAGAGTACTAAAATGTGTTTTAAGATATTCTTGACAAATGTCACCTTATTATTAAACATAAAAATAATGCTAAATATGGTAACCATATCCATTTTCTTTTACCTCCACGGCGGATACATTGATGGAGCGACACAAGCTCGCCGCCCGGCGTCGCTCTGACATTATCGTTTGTTTGTGTTGTTCCAGTACGAGCAGTCTTTTGTTATTAGAACTATAACATGGCATTTAAGCCACGATCTTATCAATTAGACGTGTGAATTATAATTTATGGTATAAAATACATACTATACCTAAAATATTTCTGTTCGCCTTTAAACAAAAGTTATCAATTTAAATTTATATTTTCAAACTTAAGAATTATAGGAGTTTTTTTTGTTTTAATATTTATAACACCAATTCACTTGAATTTTCGGTTCAAAAAATTCAACAAAATATTTCACAAATCCAAAACAAAATGTTCAACCACTATATCATATTCCGCTTCTCTGGTTTGCGTCGCATATAAAAAATAAAAGAAATAAATTTGTTTTCACCACGACACTGCCTGTGATAGTAACAAAACTTATCGGCCAAAAAAGTAAGCTGCTATACAAAATACAAGATAAACATTTAAGAACGCCTCCTATTGTAATAAGAAAAGAAGTAGTAAATTTTAAAATATATGTATACATAATTATTTTAAAACAATAATGCAAAAACACAGAGCTATTTAAACAAGTATTCAAACATTTATAAAATATTCAGCAATACAACATGTACTTTTTTACACAGTCTTGTGGAAGTCACGTATTTTAATTTAAATAGCATAATCACAATAATTTATTAGTCATATTCAAGTCTAGACTCAGATTTTGGCAAAGACAAGGCCTGTACTTTCGTATACGAAAATCAATTGTATGATATTTGGCATCAGTTTACAGACCTATTTATCTGAAACGAGATTCTCTTGATATCCTGAAATAACCAGCTCAAGAGGATTCTTGGTATGTATGAAGATGCTGCTAGGAAGAGGTCAAGGTTGGATAGCCTTTATTTAGGCAGTATATCAGACAAACCTCTTCCAAAATGCTCTTAACCTGGTTAGTTTAAAAATACGGTTATTGTGTCGTAAAAACGCAGGATACGAAGAGAAATGCAATCGCGCTGAAAATATATGTGGTTTGGTGAATTTTGGCGGGACTAGTATATGAAATAACTGAGATATCCTTCAAAGGGAGGTTTCATTCTTCATTCGTTTAACTTTACGACCGCTGGATAATTTCGGCATCACAAGAGCATCTCATTCAATTTTCTCTAATGCGTCATCAGATCGTGTAATAAGGGTTCAACCGAGCTTACTTCATAAAACCAGCTTGATTTAGAACTAATCTTCGTATTGGTGGAATCGAAATTGTATGTTGGATAAGAATTGTTCATATTAAAATTCTAAACTTCTTTACTCTTTTAAAATTGTCCAAGAAAATTGTATATGTATTAAGTATAAACTTGAAACAATTATTTTTTTTACATTTAGTTTTTTTTTTAAGTTTTACCTTTCTCTCATACACACACATAGAGACTCATTTGCAAATACATCATTATATGACGTATTGGTGAATATGTACTGGTACATAGCAATGAGGAAGTCGGCAAACGTTTACATATTAGTAAAGCTAACTAAAGCATAAACCCTTCATCATCAGGGGGTTGTTTCCACCCCACCGCGCACGGTTTACGAAACAAACGCCTATTAACCCTGGTTATTATTGGGCAAGGTATTTGATGTGGACGGCTTAATGCGTAGATGAACTATGGGCTTAAATGTATCTATCCTTACTAAATGTGTTTGAAATTTGTTGATTGATTGATTGAATTGTATAAGTAAGTATATGTTTTGGATTGTTCAGATTTTTATTAATAAATATAATGTAATATTTGTATTGTCTTTATCCCTATTACGTACGTATGCCATATAACAAAAGATTTGCCATAAAAAATAATTATTAATATATTTTTTATTATTTCAGGTAAACAACACAGAACCCATTTTCACCTCTCTTATACATATTATGTAAGTATTATTTAACTAAAACTTTTAACCAATATATATTTTAAACCTATAAAGTACAATAATGTATTAAACGTTCCTATATTAAGATACATCTCAATAATATTGATACTATAATCGTTAACGGCTTTTGTCACTCCATTTTACCCTAAAACTTTCAGTATTTCAATGCATCCGATTCAGGACATGGCTCTATTGTAAATACCCTTTAATTCCTCTATATATCAAATAAGATAATAGTCCGCACGACTTGGTCTTAGCGACACCCCTCGAGGAGGAAGGGTTAATACATGATAATTGTTAGACGTATGTTTTACTCAATATATGTATATTATGAGTGGCCTTCTGTCTGTTAATTAAAAACTCTATCTCTACTGTACCGTTCGATAGATATTTTATTAATAAACCAAGATTTTAAAAATATCATTCAGTTTTGAGATAAACACCCCCAGTTTAATAATGAAAAAAATATTGAAAAGGATTTGGAATGAATAAAGAATGAAAGATTTGAATTCCCGGTTGGAATTCAAACCCTGGGAAACCGTTTCATAGAAAACCTTTGGGAAACCAAATTTTTAGCTTTTAGGTGAAATAACCAAAAAAAAACATTGTGAAAATATGTTTTTTCTGTGTCCTTACAATATCGCTACCAGGCTTACTAAGGTTTATTTCTAATTTAAATATAAAGTGTTGATTTTTTTTTTATTTGCCCCTATAACTCTTTTAACACTAAATTGGTTTTAATGATGATTGATTAGTCTCACCCTTCGTTTAATTAACACTTTACACTCCATTTAACTAAAATAAACTATAAAATATACATTAGGAATGATTAATGAGATTTTAATAAAAACTCTTGTACTTAATTATTCTGAATTCAAATTGGATTAGGTTTTTAAGAGCTCGAATATAAAACAATACGAAACAAACCAATATACTTACAGTTGATGTTATTAATATACTTAGAGAACTTACTAATATACTAAGATTTGTTTAATTTAAGATTACAATCGTTAGTCTATATCTATACTAATATTATAAAGAGGAAAGGTTTGATTATTTTTTTGTATGTTTGAAATGAATAGGCTCCGAAACTACTGGACCGATTTCAAAAATTCTTTCACCGTTGGCAAGCTACACTATTCCCGAGTGACATAGGCTATGATTCATTTTCAAAAAATTAGGGATGATTACTAAAACTTTAATATTCTAACGCAAGGTGTAAAAAATTTACAAAAAACTGCGTGCGCTGCGAAAACGGTGAAAGTTACGCAAAAATGATGTTCTATGAAATTGATGCCATAGATTAGGCGAAAAGCGACCTACACGCGGGCGGAGCCGCGGGCAACAGCTAGTTATTTATAAAACTTATATGTATCACAAATACTAGATATAAATTTATAATATTTTTTTTCTTTTATATTAAATGACGCATGATATAAAATAATAATAATAGCAGATTATCAATTAAGACATTTAATAATTCTAAAAATAACATTATAACGAAATTCTAAAAATATATATTAAGCTTATGTGGTTTTCAAAATATCTGGTAAATCAAAGACTTTGTAATATCATTAAAGAATACGGTTGAGTTTCCCTTGATAGCTGCAATTTATAAGTTTGTCATTGTAATGCCTTCGCTGTATGCAAGGCCACGCTCTCCTTCATCACCCTTATCTACGAAACTCGGGTCGAACCCGCTACCCTATCACAAACAGTCGATACTATCAAGACATATTACTACATGTGGGTGGAATTAAAAGTTTACACTTTGTTGTTTTCTAAGATAAGACTTTTTTACACACCCCATTTTTATTTTTATTTACGGCGTGGTGCAATAGTATCATAAATTTGTCTGAGACGGTATATTCAAAATATAGCCAATTGACTGTAGCTTGTACGGTCTGGCTCGCTTGTAACTTCTTACAAACGATAACAAAGTAGCAATTATGGCTATACTTTCCACCATTTCTCTCTACTATTCCTCAATTATTTACAGATGATTATTAGATTATTACCCATACGTACAGATGAAGACTCATGTTTATCTAGTTCTGGTTTTAATAAAAAAACAAATGGGATTGGCGTTTTGATTATTCGATAAAGAAAATCTCATGTTACAAGATAAATCTATCTATCGATAACAGAGACAGCGATTTACGACTATATCTGTTCACATCTGAGATTTAGCGCTAGTTTGAAATCGGTCAGCTTACAAACATCGACGTGATGACGATCACAGTACGAGGAAAAATTTCAAAATATTCCAAAGAGGTGTTTTCTACTAAAACATTAAAAAAACGGATCCCTATTATAGAATGGCTGCCGGCGTACAGTTTCGCCTTTTTAATTCAAGACATTATCGCCGGTATAACTGTGGGGCTGACAGCAATACCTCAAGGTATCGCGTATGCAGTAGTTGCAGGGTTATCTCCGGAATATGGTCTCTACGCGGGATTAATGGGAGGCTTCGTGTATCTTTTTGTCGGGAGCTGCAAGGACATAACAATTGGGCCGACAGCGATCATGGCAGCTTTAATAGCTAGGTACGTGGCAGACTACTCATCCGAATTTGCCATACTGGCTACATTTTTAGCTGGTTTAGTTATTATCGCTATGGGTATTTTGAATCTTGGCTTTTTGGTAGACTTTATATCCATTCCAGTAATTAGTGGTTTTATATCTGCTGCCGCATTGCAAATAGCATCTGCCCAATTGAAGTCACTCTTTGGTCTAGATGGATCGGCTGGACACACTTTTGCAGAGTCAGTGGTCAATTTCTTTAAAAACATTGGGACATTTACTTACTGGGATTCTTTATTAGGAATAATTACGATATTAATTCTTGTTTTACTAAAACAACTAGGAAAAGGTTGCAATCGCACTGACAACTGGACAAAGCAAATAAGATGGTTCATATCTCTTGGCAAGAACGCTGTAGTAGTCATATTTGGTATGATCGTCGCATACATTATTAAAATATCTACAGACACTGAGCCAATTAGATTAATTGGAGAAATTAGAGGTGGTTTTCCCATTGTAGAACTACCACCGTTCAGTGCAACCGTTAAAAATGAAACGTACACATTTACTGATATGCTAAACATCTTAGGACCGGAATCACTAGTTATACCATTTGTGTCGATATTGGAGCTAGTAGCAATTGCAAAAGCCTTTGCAGCTGGTGCTCATGTCAACGCTACGCAAGAAATGATTGCCCTTGGATTGACTAGTATTGTGGGCTCGTTTTTCAAAAGTATGCCGGTTGCAGGATCCTTCACTCGGACTGCTCTGAATAATGCCTCAGGTGTTCAAACTCCGCTTGGTGGTATATTTACTGGATTACTTATAATTTTGGCTTTAAGTGTTTTAACAGATGCATTTTACTATATTCCTAAAACATCATTAGCTGCATTGATTATAACGGCTATGTATTACATGTTGGATGTTCAAATAATTATCAGATTATGGAAAACAAGTAAAAAAGAGTTACTCGTATACATTGCTACATTGATTGCTTCATTATGGCTCGGTTTAGAATATGGCATAGGAACTGGAGTGTTGGCTGATATTTTACTATTATTGTTTGGAACAGCAAGACCTGCCTGTGAAAATACTTCCGTTACGGGAGATAAAAGAAATATGACTGTGATTTCATTACCAGAAAGTTTATCATATTGTGCGGCAGAACATGTTAGACGTAATATATTAAAAGCACATGCTGAAGGTGAACATGATGCAAACTTACAAATTATTGTTAATGGAACGAATCTAAGATTCATGGACTCGACTGTAGCATCTAATTTAATGACAGTCGTCAAAGATTTGGAAAAAAAATCAGGACGCATAGTATTCTTAAATTTTAATACTAAGTTACAAAAGATGTGTAGTAACATGAGTTCTGAATATAGTCATATCTTTGTCACGGCTGCACAAGTTGAACACATAGTCTAAAATCCGGCCTAATAAAAAAGTGATTTTGTGACGACACTATTGTATATTTTTTAAATGTGATAAGTTAAGGAAGTGATTTACTCTCGATAATAATCGTAATAAAGTTTGCAATGTACATTTTTCCGCTAAAACAAGATAAGAGATGTTTTTGACATTCGATAAGATACGCACGTGGTTTTAACATGTTTAATTTTATCATGATGATGATAGAAAGGGTATTATCGAAAATGATGTCAGATCCATATATCTTTTTATTGTTCAAGTATGGCTATACCTATAAATTTAAGATGTTTGGGACTTTGACGGTCGAAAAGATATTAAAGTAATATTCTTGTGTAAATATCATTTAAATTGTTTAAATATTCATAATAACATGAGTATTGTATTTGTACTGATAATGTCGTAGTTATTAATGCATAAATCGTTCTCAGGTTATTTCAATTGTCTCCGGCAAATTATTATAATACTATATTGTTCTTTGCTTTTTATGTAAAAACATATAGAAGTCATAAACATGGTTTTAACTAACTTTGTTGGTATAGTATTTTCTTATATTAAGTATTACATATTTAATAAAAATATTTTAACGGATTTAATTTATAAAATCTAAATAGTTTTACTTAAGCATGATAGTTGTCTTTATGTTATGGTGATTTAAAATTTACATCCTCTTCCAAGTTGTCTCTATCAGATGGACAAACAGAAAATTGGTTTGATTGGTGATTACAACCTAAAGATAAAGAACTTACCTACACAAACAACTTTGAAATATACATTGAGTTTTAGTGATCTTTAAATTATGATTCTGTAAACTATAATTAAATATGTGTCTTAGATTATAAAATATGTGCAATAAATAAGATTTCCTGATGTATTGTTTTATTAAAGTTAAATACTATGTAGTGTCATGTAAATAAAATTTTAAAGAATTCCTTTCATTTACTTTAGCCATTAAATGTCAATACTTTCAATCTTATCAATGATAAGAATTTCAAAGATTGTAAATCCCTTTGAGGATTCTTGCACCAATATGCACCTGAAGATTTCAAGCACGATTGACAAATTTTGATATATGTAAAACATCTAATAATCGATTTGGAGAGCAGCTCATCATAAATTTGAGGACCCCTCAATATTTCTATTGGCACTGATCGTCAAAAGAGGGGTGACACTCGGTTTCCAGAAATTTATTAACGTGATTCAGCACTTCTGAAGGTGGCAGATTTATGTTCTTATCGCATCAACTAAGTGTGGTATAGATTTTCGTTTAGGGTGACGATTCTTTCATGTGAGGGATAAAAAATGTCCATATCTTAACTAATAGATATATCCAGACATACGAAACTACCTACTATATTGAACTGGTTGTTTACGTAGCTGATATAAACAACTAACAAGATATAGAATGTAACGATAAATGATTCCAGACCAAAAAATATAACAATATTTTAAGAGTAGAAGGAAAACTTCTTTAATGGTTGTTGTACACGCTGTTTAAACAGTTGCCTTCGGGCTTAATATTTTATGTGATGATGGAGCGTCGGCATCAGTTCCGGCCTCTGGTGTGCCAGCGGCAGGCTCTGTTCATCTCTACTGCCGTTTGCACACACCCTTTTATTTTGTTTTGAAATATCAGCAAATCTTAGCTTTATTTTAGCAGGATTTGAAGTAGGTAATTTGGTAACTTTCAAAGAATATTTGGTGAATAAAATCATATTATATTATTTCATCATTTAGAAGGTTTTAGTATCTCATTTTCATATATATTTTTAAAACATTTAATAGATACAACCAATAAATCCAAAATTAAAAAGCTAATTTTGATTTAATACAGTTGATTCTTTCCTGACTTTATCTGCCATAGCAAGGCCCGGCAATGACACGTTAAATCACCTGGAAATAATGGTTGAATGAACACTCTGTTGTTGTCCCCTAGCCAGGGTTGTTTGACCTTCGTTTTCCCCAAATCTCATCTCTATTACCATATCTTTTAAACGATTTATTGAAAATTTAAGTATCTTGAAATATTGGTTTTGAAGACACTGACACACCTCCCTGGACTTTTTTGTAAAATTTCTGGTTCTGAATGGGGAAAGGTTTCCAGATGATTACCTTCAGCGTTATGTACTGATTTGTTGCTGAAATACATCACCTGTAAAAGCTGGTATCACCTGTTAAAAATCGAAGCGAATATTTATGGGGTACTAGGCTTTTACAATTTATGAATAAACGAAATAGTTTCAGAATACATTTTTGTATATTACATTAATTCTAAAGAATTTATAAAGAACATTTTGCAAAAAATCTAAGCCTATTAACAAATAATATAATAAGCTATCTCTATTCTAATCTATCCCAATATTAATATTCAATGATAGATATCTAGTGCTTGTTATTTATTCAATCTCCTTTATCAATCAAATAATCCTGTGGTCGCAATTTAACTTAAACTATTTTGAATTTCATAACTAAATCAGCGATCATTAATCTCAGTCTTACGTTTAACTGCATAACAGCGGTCACATCTACAAATACCTCTTATCTATCAAACAAATCCATTCACTTTTGTAATGCATTGCAAATGATCTTTATTTCATAAATGTTAAAATTCAAAATAGCATGATGCAATGAAAATTTGATTTGAAGTTTTGGATGTTGTGTTGCAGATGTTTAGATGCAGTTTTATTAATCTTTATCGTAATGTAATAAGGTTGTGATTAGTATAAATGATGTGTGTGTTATTTTGGTAGTATTTAGGGTCACTTGGCCCCTGTCAAGTGAGTTTTGCTTCAGACAGAAGTAATGAAATACCAAGCAAATGAGCCGTGCATAGTTGCTAATAGCAACGTGTCACTCAATTCGTAAACTTGGAAACGACGAGGGATGGTTCAATAGGAAGATTTAGCAATTAGACTCGCGTTACCTAGTATGTAGGTTTTTATTTATTTAATAAACGAAGGACCTCAAAATAAGGTCTAAACAAATATTAAGAGTTTTAATTTACGATAATTTTCATTTCTACTTATAGGTAATTGAATTTTTATTTACGTAAAAGTATAACAGAAATAAAATAGATTTCTTTTTGACTTGACTTCTGTATAATAACACTTCTCAAGATCATCTAATAATATTCAAAATCGTAGAGTGTGCCGCTAATGTAGGCACGGGAGATGGCGTGATACAAAAAACGTAAAATATTCATGAGACAATAAATGGTGTTTTATGAGGACAATTTAATGGCGTATCGAGAACATTAAACAGTGTTTTAGTATGAGTGCAAGACTCGCTTTTATTTGATCGGGATCTCGCGGAATTGCTTTTTCATTGCACCCAATTTCCTTACCAGTGTCGTGAACATTAAATTAAAATAATTTGCAATTAATTAATTAAGCACATTATCAATTAAAACTTATTGTTTTTATTTTTGCAACATTTAAGTCTTTCAGAGAAGATAAGACATCTACTAACTTGATATAATTCTCTATAGCATTTAAAATACAAATTATATCATAAATATTCTGTTTTTTTACTTTTGCTATCATTTTTGGCACATTTTCATAATTTACGACAGCATTTTTAACCTTTGACGAGAAGCCAAGCGGTCGTCCCAGGACGGGCAGTAATGGATATTTTATGGTATTTTTATATCCTATGGTGGTATAGTTGTTTGGACGTATTCTGGTTCCTTCGTTCGTGGCATATATATACTTATATAGTAAACAAAACTCACATCTTTTGTCATTTATTTTAACCACCACTGAGTTAATGTAAGATCCAGACATTTTAGTAAGCGCTGTAGGAAAGAGCAGACGATATAAATTATATGTATTAATCCTGTAAGATGTTGCCAATATACGGCTACCTGTCTGTATTATGTCTCTACCTGCCCGAGATGTCCCCGGTCTCGCTAGATATAGTCTAGCTCTCAACAGTAGCCCAATAAAAATATTAGACATACACATTTGAGTTTTGTATATAAAAATCTTCTTCATATAGAGATTGATCTAATATTGATTGATTATATGTTGACCGTATCGCATGTTCGAGGAGTTCCGGGTTTGATTTCCGTCGTGAAGAATTTGTTTGATAAGGAAATGTTGGTTGAATTTACAAATAAAATTATCAATAATATTTATTTCAAATTATATTTATCTCTTGGTAAGTGGGTTTGTGGTGGCTTGATTATATTATATACACATATAAGAAAATTTGTTGTTCCATGTTTATTACCTTTGCAAAATGGTTTAAGCTGGTTTATATGTAAGAAAAAGTTGCAAAGAAATCCTATATTAGTGGTATTATAAATAGCAAAATATAAATATTTCCTTTGATATAAAATTATAACAAAAAATCCACAAGTTTTCCCAGAACAAAGCAAGTTAGAACGCTTTTTTCTCACGCTCAAATAACTTACTGAAAAATATAGCATTCGTCTGTTTCAGATTATAAATGCTATTTAATTATTTGCAGTTATTTTAACACTATTACTGTATGTTTGTACTCATTACGTTAACTTAATTTCTCTTGTTTATTTGATTTTTTTTTTCTAATTATGCGTACCTACATATTTTGAGACCTTTATTATTTTTAACATGAAAATATATTTTAATTACATTATTATTTTTTACAAAAAATATAAATACACTAATAAGAAAGAAATTTCAGAATCATTGCAATTTTTTATAATATATACCTACCATATGAAAGCCAAAGTATAAATTACAGCGATTATAAAGTGTTGTTTAGATTACACTAAAGATAAAAGGAAATTTTGACGAGAATCTAAAAGAAATAGAATGTAACTTCTCATCATCGTTGAAAAAAAATCTTAAACACAAACAAACTAGACTCAAACTGACGATACGATATGGATTTTTGATGCTTTCAGTAAACATTATATTTGTATAGAATATCATGAAAAGCCCGGCCGTTGCCCGTCTACTGCTATAATGGGGATATAATAGATGTTTTTCATCTACGGAACCCCTGTTTAACATTCCAGTCTGTGTTTGGTCTAGACATTACGATTATATTACTGGGTTGTCACTACTGATAGATACTATTGATCGTGTTTTTTACATTTTTTTTATGATTACATTACTTTAAATTTCTTTGATATACAGTGAAGTTTTATCACGTAGCTTGAACGGCTAGGGTTATTTGTAATTTTTATTTCTAGTTTCGTTTTCGTTTAAATTTTTTACATTTTTACATCTTAAAGGATTTAATAGGGAATAAATTGTTTACTATTTTTAAAATATAAAGGAAATTGTACTGTATTTTGCCTAAATAAGAGAACAAATTGATAGAAAAATCATACATTAATGTGACAAAGAATTTTAATATGAGATTAGTATTAATTGAAATTAATTTGAAATCAATAATTTTAAAATTAGCAAAAAGTTTGTGATTTCTCTAAGCTTTCCAAATGGAAGCTTCAAATTAGTCGACAAAGTGTACGTTTACTCATTAAAACGCTGCGTCAAAGAATTATATGACAATGGAGTTGTACGTGCTCACAATCTAGTAACTCGGTTAGCTCGAACTAGATGGCGCTGGAAACTAGATTAGGAGGTTGAAGTTTTTGAAAGGAAAATTAGATTGGCATTGTAGTTATTAGATTGCATAAAACTAATTTACGCATATCACATAAGTGCAAGAATATTGAATACTCCGGCGTATATTTTTTTATATTTTTAGAATTCATTCCTCCAAAACTTTGCATAACCAAATAAAATTCTTGGTTTTTAGATGTATATAAGTATTTTTTATAAATATTAAAACAAGTTACTTTCCGTTGGCGAGGTAAAGTACAACATATAGAAGGTTGTTTTATGATCTTTATTACTGTTCTTATAAAGCTTGGTTTACAATAATTAGTTTTACCTTTTGTCTGTTCTCAACCTATGAGAACTTCTACATAAATGCTATAGGTACTCCCGTCACTAAAAGACAGATATTTGAAACTTCACGGTCCCTACTCTTTGAGAGTATTTCGGTCCTTTTGTTTTAGTGTCTTTAATATTATAATATTTTTAATTTTTAATTTTACTAATGTCAATTTGAATTTTAATAAACAAGTTGGAACAAAGAATCAAAAATGTCTTGTCTGTCGGAATTGTCAGTTACATTCTATTTGAGTGCTGTTACAATTGTTCAGATGATATGTTTACAAGAAATCTGATGCTTATTTGAACTTTTCTTATTATTATAACCAGAAAATAACTTGTACTTATTGCAAGTAACAATTTATTAATAATTTCGAGATCTCGTAGTAACGGCTTGTCAAAATTTACGACTGACACTCCCCGTAAAGTGACAGTTGAGATGAAACCCACTTCACGTTACTTTACACTAAGTTTATACAAACATACATAGTGTTTGCGATACGGAAAGATCTTACGAAAAGTACAAAATAAATCACAAAACGTTCACGAAGCTTTTGAACAAAGCATAATATATATTTATATTTTTTAAAGGATGAAATATACTGCAGAACTTAGTGTAGGATATAAATGGCATATTGAGTCAATTTAGGTATACATTTAGAGGCATCCGTCAAGCATGCAAGATAAAACCGGGGCAGATTACGGGGCTCATTACGGGGGACACTAAACCCATCGATCTATCAAACTGTCTGCCTTCCTGACGAAAAAACAGTTCTATTTAGTGAAAATCTAGAGAATACAAATGAAGTTGTGGCTATTTAGTTATTAGTGGTTTAGTTATAGAGAAACAATATTAGAGTCATTTGTGTTTTTAATGTTTATATTTACATTTTTTAAAGTTTGTTATCAATTATCTATATTTCTGGACAGTTTTAAGAGCTTTGATCACATAGTAGTAAACATTAATAACAATAATAACACTGGACACATTACACACATTGATCTAACCCAAAGTAAGCAAATTATTTGCTTGTGTTAAGTCTGTTAGACAACGATACAAATACATAGAAATACATATTATAAATACTGCGAATATATTTAATAAACGACTAAACCCAGAAATGCAGACATCTATGGTCGTCACATACATGCCTGTCCCTGTCGGGAAGCGAACCCGAGCCCCATTGCGTTGTTAAAATTCCAATTTCTAAATAAATTGATATAATAGATATTGATAACTATTTTACTCCGTTTTTTTAATTCAGATAAAAAGACGGTAGCAGAAAGAAAATTAAACTATTTATGAGATATAATGTATACACATATCTTCCATAATTTATCGCGTAGTGTATTGTAAGTACGAATTGAACAAAGCATCCTGCGTCTTCAGCACCTACTAATAGTTGTTTTATTAGTTTTAGTTAGTTATAAAACATAGAACCTGGCATTTATGACTTTCAAACAAGCAGATATATTGGAAGATGTATAAAGTTTGGTGTTGTTGAATTGTCCGTTTAATCGCTATCATTATATAGTTTATTAGCGTGTGTCTGTACGTAACCTCTGTCTTGGGGATGTACAATATTGTTTCAAATATAACGTTAATTTCTGGCTCTGTTACTTTCTTGTAACGTAAAAAGAGGTAGTAAATAATATTTAATAATGAAATATACAAAATATTTTTATCATAAAATAAAGCTACCAGGGATTTGAACCCATAACCTCGGGGAAACCGTCCTACAAATCACTACACTATCTACTACTACACTACCATATCACGGTAGTGTAAATACGTTTCGAATGCTTTATCAATTTATTTATCTATCTGTTTATTTAAAATTAAAAATACAAGCTTCAGAGATATCAAGTTCAACTTGTATCAATTACATAAAGTATTATTTTTTTTCGATAACAGAATGAACCTTTTTAATATAACGATCTAAATAATGAAGTGAAATTACTTTTTTTTAATTTTGCCAGCTTATTTTAGAACTGTATTACCATTTACTCTCCTGCCAGGTTATCGTTGCGTTATCATTAGAAGTCTCTTACGTTCTCATGTCTGCTCCACGGAGCGGGTGATAACATATCTGCGTTATCTACGAAGTCGCATCGATCGCTTGCTTTAACTTAGCTTTAGATTATAAGGTATGTCCTGTTTCATGAGTCTTGGAATGAACATTGGAACTTACAAATCTATAAATATTCTGTTTAAATTAATTTGTACATATATTTTGATGAGATAATCATCAGAAATCATTTATTATATATAATTCTCGCTCTATAAGCTATAATATCGTGTGGACCTGATCCTTAACAAAGTAGAATTTCTTAAAATCATTATCCTTTTAGAAAGCCAAAAAATGGAAAACCAGGAATGGTGTATTGTTTTCGCATTTAAGTGGTCAAGTTAAACGAATAGAAATTGGTAGTCAAATTAAACTTTTGACAAACTTTACCGAAAAGAAATCCTTACTGCCGTTTTCGCACTATGTAGTTTAACGTTTATGAGAATGCCTACCAGAGTAGTATTTTTAACATAAGTCATGGTACTCTCGGTCACTACAGTCTTGTTGAATTTGCTATAAACTAAGTTTTGGCATTTATTTTTATGTTCTTATAATGTTAGCCCTACTAGCTATGACAATGTCACCAGGGTTAACAATTATAGAAAGAGAACAGATACAAACATTTTGTAACTTGGCTGGATCCCCGCGATTTGGTTCAATCTTACAAAATTTATTTGTTTTGTTTAACGATAGGTCGTCAAGCTAACATTTGATAGGCGGAGCCGTCAAGTTAATTATTAAGCTAGTTAATTTATTTAATTTAAAATATGATTAAATTCATCAATTGTATATTCAATATCATATGTTAATGCGTTGTTAAAGAGATAAATGTAGCATTACAGAATTTACAACAATTTTGTATTCATTGAGCTATAAATTTAATAAGATACAGTCCACTAGAATCTAATGGAGTTTCTCAGTTGCCCCGCCAGTCGTAAATCAAAATAACTTTCCCGTTTAAACTTTGCATTTTGGTTCCTAAATATGTGTTGAAACTAAATGATCACCTAAAATGTTATATAATTACTTCTAAATTTAACGAAATCATTATCCATTAGTATCAACTTGAAATATGTCAGTTTATTAATAACTGCTATGGGTTCTCTTTCTTTGTTTTGGTTGTCAAACGTCATTGTACGTTAAAAGTGTAACAAATGTAAATAAATATAAACCACATCGCGGTGGTCCCACGCTTGGAGTACACTACTCATTAATGTCTGATATTCTTCTTTAAATTGATAGAATCAACTTTGATTCTTAGTCCCCGGAATTAAAGCATGAAGTCGTATTTCTTAGATGCCGTGGTTGGTTAAACTTGAAGGTTTCCTCATGTTAGATCTATTTTGGTATGTTGCATTTTGTTCACAGCTGTTCTGTAATTAGGTTCATTCATAAATTACTGTAATA
The DNA here is from genome assembly GCA_959347355.1 of Napeogenes inachia. Taxonomy (NCBI): domain Eukaryota; kingdom Metazoa; phylum Arthropoda; class Insecta; order Lepidoptera; family Nymphalidae; genus Napeogenes; species Napeogenes inachia. The sequence goes on from OY365794.1 coordinate 23,338,328, forward strand.
AAGTTAATATTATATTAGTTGATTTAGTAACTATTTAATATTTTTTATATTATTTAGGGTTGTTATTACTTTCAATTATGATTTTTGTAATTTATTACACGAGAGTTGATTACAAAAAACTAGTCTTTTTTTTATCAATGTCTGTTAAGTCGTGCAAAAATCTTTCCCTATTTTAAAGTTCTCTTTTATATTTCTTTTAGTCTTTTCTTAACAATGTTTAAAAGTAAACTTTTTATGCGCCGCCGTAAAAGTAAATTCTTGAAGTTGGACTGTGGACTCGGTTTAACAATATGTCGTTATTCAATATATCTTTGGTCCCGAAAATCTGAGGAGAGGTAGATAACTATATATTTCTGGTTTCCTTCACTTTACGTACGGTTATTGGAAATTCAATATTTTAACGGTCAGTAAAAAGCGTTATCCTTTCGATTATTTAGTGCACCGTTCTATTATGTTATCGCTAAACCGTAATAATTTACCCCTCTTAGGGATACAACAAAGAGGCCAAATAAGTTGCGCCCTCGGAGCGCCGAAAATAAGGGTGAGTGCGGGTAAGAGTGATCGGCCAAGGCTAGCAGTGAGAGGTCGGCTGCCGAGCGGAGCAGACGCGTTTAGGCTGACGGAACAGTGCTGGCTCGAAAGCGTGTTGGACTCTTGTAAACTATCCCTAAATCACTATTTTTATAGTGAACCTTAGACTTGAATAAAGGTTAATGAACTCGGTTTTGTATGCAGTTTGATAAAAAGAACGATCTGTGTTTATTTTATGACTTGTTATATCAATAATAAAGTATTCACGTGTTTTTGTGTAAAAGGACACATACGGAGTAAACATTATTTTGTATCAGTTTTTCAAGGTGATTTATTTTAGTTTTATCTTATTATTTATTTATTTAAAAAGTTTATATTTTTTTATTTATTTAGCGAATCAGTGCACCCATGTTCGATACAAGTCCCGCATGAATTGAATAATAATTAGTTTGTTTATAGAGTAATGAAAATCGCGAGTTTGGTCGAATAATTAAATCCTGGCAGAAACAAATACAATCTGGCCGCTGGGCAAATAAGGAATGGCCAAATATATTGAATTAAAATACTGTAATGGAAATACTGTTGTCGGATATCAACAAATTGTTGTTTACTTAACAGATACATATTGTTTTAATGTTGCATTTAAATGTTATTTATATTATATTTTCGTCCAAAAATCATTGCCGTTTTTTTTAAACGGTCGGTTAAATCTTTTAACCCTGTGGTAGAGTAAAATTAGTCTACGTTTAAATCTGTTTGGGGGAAGGCCCTTCGTTTGTCGCATTTAAATTTATCAGTATTGATCTGTACACTACATTATAATAAAATACTTCACAATTGCTAATTGGATCAAATGCCATTACATTAGTGAATAGACCTGAAGGATTTGAAGAACGAATATGTAATATTGTTACTCAATATTAATTAATCTCCAATACTTATATTATGTTCCATAATATTACCAAAAAAAATTTTTTTTTTTATATTTTGATAGAAAACTTTCACGCTATTGATTAATACAATCCAGTAATAGTTGGAATATTCAACTGCACTGGAATGACTCACTGGGTTTACACCACCCTATAGATTATGTGATAGTAATGCTAATTAGGATTCAGATCATGTTTTACGATATCATTTCATAGACATGGATTACAAATCAGTTGATAATCTTAATAATATGTTGATAATTTTAATTCATTCATTCAGACTATTTGGTAATATACTGCTAGAAATTCGTATTACCTAATTCAGGCAATTTTTAAAGTAACTGCAATATTAAGCTTAACAAGTCCATTTGAAAGTTAAGCAGCGTTCATTGATACCAATTGATACATTTCTCGTCCGCCCACGAGGTGTAGGCAGACTTGAATGGAGGCATCTGTTTTGACCTTTTTGGAAACGCTTTGTGAACAAACAAACATCGCCGATTTAATAACAATATTACTACACTTTCATGTGTTTGCTTTTTTATTACTCTTTATTTCATATAAATGTATTATTTTATTTTATCATCTGATATTCAGTGAGTTCTTTTTCAGCTCCTCTGTGTATCTTGTGACTGTAGTTTCATGTGTTCTATATAAAACATTCTGTGATAGTGAAAGAACAGATCCAACAAATGTGTCCTTAAATGTGCCAAATATTTAACTTAAACAGTCGTGTAATGTTTTTGACTCTATGTGTACGGTTTTAAGGTCCAATTTAAATTGAAGTTGTTGAAAAGGACTGGCATTAATGGCTACGGATGGGCACCAATTTATCTAAATTGAACAAGACCAGGGTCTCCGGTGTCAACCATGTTAGTATTTTTGAATTTTCCAAATTATTTTATTGTATAAGGGCTTATGCTGTTTATTGGTTTAGCTTTTTTGAAAATAGTATTTAATTATTTATTTTAAACTAATCTTAACGGTCAGAGACGCAATGAAGATTTTTTTATACTTATCATTGCTTATCATAGCTATTACAATATCACTCCCAGGTATCATAAAATATTAAAAAAATAAATTAACTAAATCTTTTTTTCTATAAACTATGGTAAGTATTATTTATTAATCGAGATTCATTGTCATATAAAAAGTATCAAATCCAAAATTGCCGTACACACAAAATTCTAAGATATAAATCCCAAGTTTATTGCAGGAATTTCCGCCAAGATACATACGCCATTAAAAAGAGTGTTATTTGTGTCGCGAATAAGCTTGTAAATCAATGTTATTTGTCGGAAATATTTTTTCCTCTCTTATTCGGTGATATATTATAAGTTGTGACAATTTGGGGCGGTTTGACTGGTTTTAATGGTCATGTGATAAATTTGAAAGGGTTTCAACTGTTTAATTGCACACGGAAAAGACAGACGTGGCAACCGTTTAATAGCCATACTTGATATCGAATAATAGCCACATTTGATCGTTCTAGCCACAGTTTATTTTTATACGAATATTGGTAACCCAGAATCGTCGTTTTATGAAGTAGATTCAAACAATTGAAACTGGAAAGTAACTTTACATTTAAGGGTGAATGTAGAGTCATAAGAGAAGCGGGCAAGAATATATTATAAAAATGCAAGTCTTCTCTGATAATACGTATGATATATAATTAAAAAAGGATAGGATGATGGTAGCTAGCACGTTAGTAACTTAATTATCCAATATATCAAAAAGTAAATTACATTTTTATACATAAAAGAAATAATCTTCCTTGTATCAACGTGTTGATGGGATACGAACACTATTTGATAATATTGTCGTACTCTAACGTTTTGTAAAGAAAATATTAATATATCATAGAAATATATTAAAACCTGTGCAATTCCCTCTTACCACTAGTTCAAGACCATCTTCATCATCAATCTTCAACAACTCTGACATTCCTTTTTAATCAATCAGGAATGTTCATGATATTACAAATCTATTACATATATATATGTACTTGATACACGTGCATTGATATCATAATCTTATCAGATATAACAGATAAATTGGTTTGTCATCACAAATCAATCATCACCATCACTATATTATCACGCACGTACCCTAAATTTACATTAAGACAGGTACGGATTCAAAAAGCATAGTATGTATTTAAAAAATATGTTTACAATCCAAGATGTCCGGCGCCCAATGTTAGCCACTGCTTCCGGAATGAGCGCGGGAAAATTCAATATCCGGTTAATACGAGTTATACGCGCCATCTCCCCCAAAGCTTTATTTAACATATCTTTTTTGCTTACTTGTCAAAGAAATTATTCTTTCTCTTATTTTTTTTGGTTTGTGCATGTAATTTACGTTTTTGAAATTATAATATTTCTTCAAAATTTGGTTTCAAAATATTTATAAGACAATTTTAAAAAGAGACGGAACTCTTTTTTTTCTTCAATAATTAGTGCTTTCTCTTAACTTGCTAAGAATTGCTATAATATGTCGGCAGCATAATAATTAAGCGTAAAAAGATAGCTCATGAATGTAGGATTTTTCTTTAAGATAAGATTGATATTCTAAAGTCAATTAGTAATAAATAAAAATAAATTAATAGTAGAATAAACACAAAATAATTACTATAATAGTAGAAGGTAACAGTGATCATTTAACAGTGACATTTTATAAAATTATAATTTTAATGTGGAAATTTTTAAGTTACTAAAAGAAATGAAAACTAAAATAAGCAGTCATTTTTATAGAAAAACTGATATTAGTTTTCATTATAAAAAATATACATTGTTGAGTACAATCCCTAATGCAGCTTATGTTATAATTGTATACTTTAAAATTTGATAATACGTTAAAAATAATCGAAACAATATCTATTTCAAAATCACTAACAGCGACTTATAGAAGTTAATGCAAAAATATTATGAACTTATAAAGATCATCACAATAAATTACATATAAAATATTCGGATCAAATTTGACAACCCTGTAGAATGCGCGTATCTAATTGGTAATAGTAAACGTGAGGCGGCTAGATCAAAGTACTCGGCGTCCAATAAAACGTCATGACCTATCAAGGATGTCACTCGCAGATTATATTTGTGTCGAACGCATAATTGCATTCCCGCTTTCCACACTAAAGGTTTTTAACATGAAGGAACTAAAGTGTTTAATTGAATATTATTTATTACCATTATAGGTATAAATATAAGTATGTTTTTGTGTTGCCAAAATAGATTAAAAAACAAACAAACGAAGTGCACCAATATTAGGTTAGTTAATTTTATGCTTAAACAATTTGTTATTCTAATAAGTTTGATAATCATTTTGTATTCAACATATGTCATAATAACATAAAATTATAAACTATACTATCAACAAAACTCAATAAAATTACGAAGTATCAAACTCTAAATGGATGGTCCAAGTCCGTGCTCGCTCAACGCAGTACTATTGACTCTACATGCATGATGTATAAGTCGAACTGCGTTTGTACAAACAGAAGGGTGCTTTTAGATGGTCTCAAATATTGATTTATTTTATATTTCTTAAGGCTTATAAAATGTATGACTCACTGGACAGTACTGCACTTTAATCTAAATATAATATTCTTCTTAGTAAATAACAATAAAGCGTTAGAAAATTAAATCTTAAAAACTGCAATTGTAACATATTTTCCTGTTTTCTGTAATCTAATGACACGTCACAGCAATAACAATGGTAATATTATTAGATAGCAAAGTGACGCCATTTCTGTGTCCAGTTTGGTGCTTTTTTATTTAATTCTGCAAATCCACCCTTACGTTGTTTTCTGAGGGGTAACTTTGATGTGTGGTGCGAGCTACGAACTCAGGATTACTTAAATATTTAATTTATAGTAAAAAAAATAAAGTAATTGTTTTCATGCCACTCCAGTTTTTATTCATTTTAATTTTTTTTATAAAGATTTACAATAATTTACGAATCAAATTCTGCCATTAATTAAAATTGACTCAAAATATAAACCGGAACAGCACACCTTTGTTAATTATGAAATTAACTTTTTTGCTTTTATTCAGAACACACAGACGAACCTGTACATCACTATTATTATTTACGGCATTGCAAATGTTAATATTATTTATTATATTGCAAATCATATTTATTACAAGGATAAAATTTGTAAACATTAAAAAAATATATAAGTATATCATAGTCATTTTATCTGCTTTTTCTCTTATGTCTGTTCTTATCTGAAAAAGATAATCAACAGGCGTAAATAAATAAAACCCATGTTATATTTGAATATAAAAGCAATTAAAACATCAATATTTAAATGTGATATGCCAAAAAATAGATTATGAAAACTATATATCTCTCAACAAAACATTACTCAGATATATTGGTGACAGTTTTATAGCGATTTGCAACAGACCCCACTGTTGAGATTTATTAGCATTTGTCATGCCCGAGATGAAAGAGTTGATGGGGATTAAAAGGGATCATACATATATACACTCATATATATACACACAGATATATAGAATTTAGTAAACCTTATTTCCTTGGTTACGCCAAAACTTGAGAACAACTAGACTGTTTTAACTAGTTCTATGATATACTCCTTGAGCTTGAGGTCTTATGAAAAAAAAGTTTAAATAAATATACGGAGGACCAAAAAACATTAGTTTTTCAATGCAAAATACAAGTCATTTTTTTTTTTGTAATTTGTAAAAAATATATGTAATTTAAACGTATACTACTACTAATACATTGTCTTACTATTTCATCACTTCCAAATTTAGCTAAAAAGGGATTATATAAAATTTGAAGACCATTTTGTTCCCAGATATTGATGTTGATAATTCTCTAAGAAAATGGCGGCTTAGTTATACTGATTGAATTTGTTTCTTCATAAACCATAACAAAAAAATAGACTATAGAAGTAAACAAGTTTTTATAAATCCTAAAGCACACAATAAAAATACTTTCTATGTAAACATCCAGATTGCGTAATGAACTTCGCGAATACTTTTGCTGAAACTTTTTAAATATTCAAAAAGTTCGCCAAAACTAGTTCCATTTTTAAGCCGCAAACAAATCACCAATTAGTTAAACCAGATAGAAACGCATTGTCTCCGCTCATCATTGGACTCCTTCGTTAAAAACATCCAGCGGACCGTGTTCTCTGACTATCCGAATTTCCCTTGTTTAAGCCACTCTCAAACTTTGGATTTAATACCGTCAGCAAATAAATTAATATTAACTATTAAATATAAATGTTAAATACAATCTTACTCGCTTTTATTTTTTGTTGTTTTATTTATTTCAATCAAAATATTAACCAATCAATAGATGAGATGTTTGTGTATAAGTTATCTTATAAGAATACCCACTACCTCATTTTAGATAACTTTAAAAGTAAAATATACGACCTTGATCCAAGATGGTTGCACCAGACGCTCGTAAACCTCACCAGGAATTGGGATGAAGTGCAACATTAAGTCATAATATCAAATCCGAGAGCGAACATGGAAACTGCATTATGCTAATTTCATAACCGCGTACAGGAAGGCGTTTTGAACATTTTGTCACGTTCCTAGATAAAAGATAGCTTCTAACTAGTAATAGTAATGCTTAAAAAGAATGATTTTTGTTTCTATGTTTTTTGTATTTACTGTTATATTATTTCATTCCTCCACAATATGTTTAGTAACTTTCCTTCAATTCCTGACAAAAATGCAGACAAGCACATAAATTATTTCTATTCGCTGTCAATATACAGCCAGCATAATAAATGTAGCTCGTAAAAGTGAACCATTATTTACTGCCGCAATTTTTTTGCTGACAGTACACACTCCCTTGGGATTATAACCCTCAGCGCGGGATCTTAGTAAATAGTGTTTTTCCTGTCCTCTATACTAAAACCGTTGGTATTCTACTTACTAGAGGATTGCATTGAATGTTTGGCGAATAAAGTTAGTCCCAATATAATCAATGGATTAACTACTAAAGTACTAACTTTTGCATTTAATTATATACTACATTCTATTTTGATTGTTTATAAAATTATTCCGTTATTCAGCATTTGCAATTGAAACCTATACTTCGTAAATGTATCGATAGTAATAGTTATATCAATAATATGAACTGACAAAACAGTATGTAGCTACTGTTAACCAAATAGTGTTTGAAGGCGGTATACCAATGAATAGTGATGGGAAATGAGTATCGATAAAATGTTTAAGCGAAACTATTATTACAGACTGACTAAATTGTATTGGATTCAATAACACTGTAGTGTCATAACAAAACAGATTTAAATTAGTTATAAATTATTGTGTTAAACATTTTTTATTTTAAGACAAAATTATAAATTAAAATTTTGTACTGTACCCTTTTTTTATACTTTAATTGAATGTAAGAAATATTTATGTAACTTGTGCATGTGTGTTTAAAGTACATGTTTCACATCCCTAATGCACATATCAAACTCAACAATAATTATTCCAACGTCCAATCACGGTCTGTTCGTCCGCATTAATAGGGTTCGGTTACTCCAATTAATGTTACTAAGATTAGCTTCTAGTTCCTAGATCAAGTCTAGATCTTAGAGTATGCATTAAACTCTCAAGTTTCCATATCTTATTTACATAAAAACTCTAAGAAAAACTTTGTTTTTAAAGATTCTTAATTTATGGATAATCTCCTAAATTATATACACAATATTTATTATTTAACACAATATTTTGTATTTATTAATGTCATTGTAATATTAAATTAAAAGCATTTCGTTCCATAGCAGGTAATCTGAATGCGTTCAACAGTTCAATAATTTGAATCATCAATATTGGTATATTGAATGCGCTTCCATCAGCAGACGACTTAAACCAGCGTGAAAAGTATAATGCATAATTACATTAATATTGTAATTAGCGGTATATATATTTAATTTAGAATAGACAGACTGGCTGGAACAGATACCTGATTGTTTTTAGTTTCCGGGAATTGAAATTTTAAAGAAGTGATTACTTATTATTTGCAATTACAACGATTATTTTAATAAATACAGAAATTTTGTAAGTGCCAATATTAATAAAAGTTATTTGTAATTAATTTTAAAGTAAATTTGCAATGACTCTTTGATTGTTAAGTAAACTATTAAGAATAAAATTTTACGTTTTTGGAACGAAGGTCAGTATATATGTAAATAGTATTCCAATACTTTTAAGGCTATGCAATATTACTAGAGCCATGAATATTACAAATTCAATACAGATGCAATTTTCAAATCTAAGGCTTCAAATCCGTTTTCTTCACAAACTTAAGGCGTATATTGAATTATAGTAAGCAGATTACTATCACAAGTTCAAATCAGTACATACGTTATATTTTATTGAATTATTTATATTATATTTGAGGGTCGTTAACTAGAGGGTGAAAGTGACTCATTTTTTTAATCTGTATGGGGCAAGATCAAAGGAAGCATTTATTCGTTTATTTACTATTTACTACTTTTTAGTATCGATATTTTGTGAGCATTCCTATTAGCATTAAAAAAATTGTCGTTATTATATTATCACTACCTTGTTTAGTTAAAAAAAATGATAAAAATAAAAGTGGTGATTAAAATTTGCATACTAGTACTTTGTCTACTCAATTATCGCCTGCACTTTGCCAATACATTATGTAAATTCTTATTTTCTAATAAAAGATCCCCAACTAATTATGTAAGTAAAGATGGCGCGTGTCGGTCACGTGGCGACATTTCTGCCAATCACAAGTCATTGTTTTGTCCAATGACGTCATCACATCGTAAAAAAATTAATAATGGAGTAAGAAAATTAGATTTTTGAATTATGCAATAGAAAAAGATAAAAGAAAAATTTAAATTAATGATATGAAGAACTTAATTTTTATTAAGAAAGTGGTAGGTATATTTAGTATTGAGTGTTACAACAAGAAAATAAAAAAAAAGTATAGAAATTTCTACCAACTTAATAAATAATAAAAGCTTGGACTGCAAACTAAAACAAATGTGAATACTATTACTACATACATTTAAGTATTTGTTAGTTTATTTGCTGACTCCTTTTAGGGGAATATATAATATCTAACGCCTAAACAAACTAGGGCTTACAGGGAAGTTGTCAATAAAGTATGTTTGTGTTAGAATTAAGAAGGGTGGCAGGTTCTTTGAGAATTTCACGGATGACTCCCAACGTCCAGGATATTTGTACACCTAACTTATTTTTAAGGGTTCCGATTTAACACACAGCCTTATATTAAAAGAAATTGTATTAATATAACCCCAAATATATAATTCAGAATAAGAAGAATATAATTTTTGACTTTATAAATGGTTTTGTTTATTAAAATAGATATTTATCTCGTTTTTCAACGCAGTGATCAATCTCTGTCGCCTCCGCTCCAATGGATTCACTTGACGACGTTACTGCTTTATTTTAATGTTCATATATTTAAACATTTCAATACTTTATTTAGGTATTGGAAAGTAAATATAAACAAGGCAAATTTCTGTTAATTTTATCTTAGGATAAATTGGAAGATATATATAAGAACTTCTTGTGGAAGTAGTTTAAAAACACAAGTAAAAAAAATCTACTGGTATAAATTAATAAGTCTCATGCCGTCTTCATCTGAAGTCTTTTTAATCAAATTCTATCCATTATCTGTGGATAAATTTATAAAAATATTATACAATAACAACTTGAAACTTTACCGCTAAAACATGCCGCCCCTGTCACTGTCAACCTAACAGTTGACAGCTTGACAGGCGTGAAGTATTAGACCATTTCTAAACGAGTGCTTCATTAGGTTTTTGGTTAGACAAACATTTCTATTACATTTTCGTTTTAGTAAAGTTTGGACGTTGTTTTTTCTAAATCCTCTATAAATAGACTTGACAGGTTTACGCATTAATTATCTGTTAATACATATTTTAGGTTTTACTTTTGAATGGTAATCCAGCAGTGGACAAGGTCTAGAGTTAGTTTATTGTTGCACTACAACAAAAAGTACTACAAGTATACTATAATTAGACTAATAAAATCAATTTCAATAAACAACATATTCAATATGAATATTAAATCATTTCTATACGCTGTTAAGTTTCATTCTTTACAGAATTATTAATCAAAATATGTTTAATACTTTATTCAAGAAACTGTATCATCTACCTGTTTAAGAGTTATGGGTAAAGTATATTTCATTACGCGGTCTACTGAGACCAAATGAACTGGAGCCAAGATACGGCTGAGACTAATTTTCAATTAAAACTTCATCAAACTTTAAGCTAGGACCAACTTAATAGCAACTTTAATTCATAAGCGCTAGAATTTATTACAACAACTTCAAAGTTTTACTCATAAAATCGTAAAAGAAAGAAAAAATCAGTACCTTAAAGACTTGCAGTAAGGTATAAAAGCAGTAAGTATAAAGTATTTTTTTTAATATAAGTAAATGATATTGACAAACCTTGGTCTAAATAGTTTTACTTATTAAATTGACACTTGTCACAAAATAAATTAAAAAAGCTTTAGACTCATAAGTACCTACATAAGTTGGGGAAAAATGTTTACAAAACTAAAGACTTGAACGTAACTTAGATAGTTTATATTTATTTAATAATAGAGTACTAATCGCTTTAAGTTTATAACTTATAGCAACACGAGATAAAATCTTCGCGAAGGCAAGTAACTGCAGGTAGGACGAGATAGCGCCTGTAATGTAAACGTTTATTTTGGCCATTAATTGAGAACATCAAGTGGGGTTAATAATTATGTTGAATCCGTGCTTTAAATAGCAATTAAGGATATCTGAAAACAGATAATAGGAATATATGTTATTGAAGATATATCGATACTCTTATTGTTGGTTTTCATAGGGCTGACACTAAAACAAACTTAAAACCTTATAATAATCGTTTCAATCATGCTTAGTTTCAGAAAGCTTACACCGCAGAAATTCTATTATATTTCTAGTAATGGGTAAATTTACCATCTAAAATACCATAAAGAATCCAAGGAACAGCATCCTAGTCTGCATCCGACGGGTAGTCTGAACCGTATTTTATCGTCAAATCCGATAAAAATCCAATTTTGCCGCGTCGCCCACTTGTGACGTCACGCATGGCAGATGACGTCGACACGTGTCGGCGTTTGATAGGATTTAAAGCCCTTTTGTCTAGTTATCTTCAAGTGAATCTATTCAATATTAGATGTGACGTATTATATTGTAGTACCTGTAGGCTTGAAGTTACTTATCACATTAAACTGACGAGCAGAGAAAAATTATTGAGTCAGGTATACCTATTGGCTGTACTACTCCAACTATAATCAAACAGTATCAATAAAATGACTTAAGTGTAAATTCAGACAGTCTTCATAAGAATAATACAGACCTTTTTGATAGTCGTAGCATAGCTAAAAAAAAGAAAAGATCATTGTTTTCTCCTTCTCCATTCTTTATCATTTTTCTCTGACATTGTTGATGTCAATAGGTAGAAGCCTCCATATATCATCAGATGGGTTAATGACCCCTACACATAACATTTGTGTCTTATTCTTATTTATTGTCATGCAGCGCGAGGGAGCGGCTCGCAACGATGCGGAGCGCGAACGGCGCGCGCGCGGCGACTGGGAGGCGCGGGCGCGCGCTGCGGAGGCCGACGCCGCGCGCCTCGCCGGCAAGCTGCACTCCGCGCAGCGTGAGATTGCCAGGTACTTACTAGTGAAGGCTTAACATCCTTGTTTTCTTTTCAGAAACTTCAGTAGAATAGTTTATTTTATGAATCCGAAATGGACTTATTTCAGTTTTTTATTCTTAGACTTAAACTTAAACGTCAAACTTAATTTTTTTTTTTTGGGTTTGCTGATTTTCTTAAATATTAAATTGTCTATTTACATATCAAATAGAATCAAGTGCCTCTTAATGATGAAGTCCATTAAAGTGAAAACAGGCGAAAAAATTCAATTTCCAACGAGACCGAACCTTTGCAAATTGGGTCAAATCTATTAGAATCCAAGCCGTAAATCCCAAAGTTCCAATTTCTAACAGTTACGGCCCATCGGCCAATCCGAAGAACGCTTATCGCTATCCAATGACATTGCTCTGATTACCGGCGCCGTAAATTTGAAAATGGAACTAAACTTCGTTAATTATCGTACTACGAAATTACTCTGATATCGGCGACAGATCGTCGAATGAGATTCAGACTTTGATTTTCGACGACAATTATTGTTAGCTTTTATCTTTAAATTATTAAAATAAATAGTCTTGTTTTGTAACTCAATCAAAAAATAAATACAATTATTATTATAACTATATAACAGATATTTCGTTAATACAATTACCTCTATCCTCGATTAACCCGATTGTAAATGGGTTTTATGACGCCATTAAATTTAACGGAGTATAATACTCAATTATTCAGAACACGTATCCATATACATTTATTGGTGATGTAATAATAATAACCAAATTGTTATAACGAAATTAACTTAATTAATAAAAAAAATGTCTGTTTGACATTTAATTCAGTATTTTAACGGTATCTTCTTTGAACATTTTTTTCTCACCTGACGTCGTTATCAAATTCTCGTCGTCAAATATAATAAAACATGCCAAATGAGTTCAACTCAACTATCATCCCCGGACATCGACTTAAGATCAACCTTTAAGAGGTGTTTCCTAAACAAATAGGTGTTATATCGCATCACTACATTGACAAAGTTTAAATACACACACATATGTATAGGTATATGGTGCGAGAATAATGTGTAATACATCAGTTGGACTTCAAGTCACTCCATCAAATCTGACAGTAATTTATTTTTGTTGCACATGTTTTTTTGTTTGAGTTTATTTTAAAAAATATCGTAAGAAATACAAAAAAATGTACCGACACTTCAAAACTACACCCGATTTCGTTGCATATGTATGGTGAAGTGGCGGAAAAAATTAATATTAACAACAACAATATTTGTTTTTAGTTACAAGGAATTAAAGGTAAAGAAACATTATATCTGTTGCAAATGTTGGTTTCATTACATTAATATTGATTTTGTATCATAATGTACCGAAAAGTTGTTAATTTTCGGCAAAACTGTAAATGAGTCCTAAACTTCAAAACTTGTATTGTTCACTTGAAATCTTAACAACAATTGTAATACATTTACTAGAATTGTATCTACGTATTGTTTTTTTTTAATTAAGGTAACAACATTATTGAAATAAATATCTAGTATATTTTCAAAAAATTAATATGCATGTAATAAATAATTATTAATTAATTACACATATTCGGCCTTTTTTGTAAATAATGTCACAAACAACCTATACTTTTTAAGTACACAAACAAATAACGTTTTAATAAAAGCTTAAGCTGAAACCGAAAATAAAGCTGGAATGAAGCTATTGCCAGCGAACCGAGAATCAGAGGATCAGCGTCACTCACTGGATGCTGTGAACCTACATCTGGCGCTAAGTAAAAAAAATACAATTCGTCAAACCCAGTCAGATAAAACGATTATTGCGGTCTAAAAAACATTGATATGGGTTTTTTTTAAATGAAAAAAGTCCGTCAAAACAAAGGTTGGTTGATACTGAATGTTTTTGTTGTGATGTTTTGTTTTCTACTCTCCAATATGTTCTGAAATTCAGAATTGTTTTTGACCAAAAATTTTTAAATAAACCAAATAGAGGTGTTTTTTATTTATAATTAATTTTATATTTTACAAATACCTTCTTGGTCACAGAAATATAATTATTGCCATTATAAAAAATATAAAAAAAAAATAAAATTAAATGCAACTTTAAATCCAACAATATACAAATAATAAATTTACATATTATACACATATTTCAAACATTTCCTAGAAAACACAACTTAACCATGAACTTCAGCTTCCGATCCCGACCTAATCCACGGTCTATTTTCGGGATCCCCCTTCAAAAACTTATAAATAATAAACGGGAGATGTAGGAATCATCATAAAAACACACCAACATTGTAAAATGTACCTTATCTTTATAAGCAATAAAGCTATTATTACAAGGGCAGTCTAATATCATATAGTAGATAGACAACATAATATGTTAATGAAATTTAAGTCGCATTCTCATTGCTTTAGGGTGCATTTTAATTCCATGAGATAAAAGCATTAAACCATATGCGTTACTACATATGATGCAAGATAATTTAATGTAGTTTGTACTTGAATGGAATTTATGAAAGCAAAAGAAATTTTAGCTTATCTTTATTATCATAGGTTATATTAATAATGATATCTATTTATATATATAAGTTAAATTATCTGGCTCGAAGGACCATAAATATGATTATATTATATCTCTTTTATTTCTGTATGTTGAAACAGATGGCATTTGTTTATAACTGATTATCCACCTAAAATAATAAGACATTCGATCCCCTCTCCAACACCCTTAAAGTAGGGGTTGAAATATAATACCTTCAAGTGGTAAAGAAAATCACTATTTATAATTTGAAACTCCCTTAAACATGGGTCGTATTACAAAAAGCAGGATTTTTATGTTTTTTCTTTCAATATATAATTAGGTAATTAAATTTCTAAGTATGTTGTAATGTTTCAAATTTATTTAAAAAATTTATCCTAGAAAATATTTAGCAGACAAACATACTTTTACATTATACTTTTATATTATAAAATCTTTCTTTGGAAAATCACCCAATTATAAAATAAGATGTCTGAAACCTGATCCATGAAAATAATTGTCTCCAGTGTCTTTTGTAAGCTGAAACTAAGGAGTTCGCGCCCCTTTGTTTTTATTTTACGATCTTAAATTATTTCTGTAACCTGAATCTTGTCCTTGAAGACTTTCATTGTGAAAGTGAATCTTATATAACACTTTAAGTTAAAGCTTTTGATATTTTGTAATTATTAAGAGAATTTTAAAAGTACTGTTAAAATAATTGTAATAAATGTTTTATGAACAGACTTAATGTAAATCTCTATACCTAATAAAAACCTGGGCAACTTTTTCCAAAAACATTACAAAACACAAATATCATTAAAAATACTTAGCTTACATACAATAAAACAAGAAACAGACAAAGACGTGAACTCAATTGACCCCTCACTAAAATCACTGTAAAAATAATACAACCATATTGAATGTAATTTAGATAATAGCCAATGAGTTATAATAATGGACACCTAAAGCATTCAAATGATTTAAACATGTGCTTACAGTTATTAATAACTAGCTGTGACCTGCGACTCCATCTGCGTTGACTACAGACGGGTGTCTAGTATCGACTAAACTATTACTTCAGGACTACTGTACCCCTAGTACAATTTTTGACATTACAAAAACTATGACAGTTTACCAAATCGTCAAATATACTGTTTTAAAACATATTTTAAAATGATAGTTTACAATATTTAGGATCTGTCTATAAACCAATCTAAATAATATAATTTATAGATTCTGATTTATAGAATATATGATAATTCTATGTTTTGATTTTACGATTTGAAAAACTGTCATAGTTGTCGTTACTCTACTCTACTCTCGTACTAATAGGTACTAGACTGCTGATCAAACCCAAACCTAAAACATTATTAAAACAAATAGTTTTAGTATTAGTAATGTTTTTAATCTAGTAGAGAGAAACTTTCAATAAAAGCTCTTTATATTTATTCTATTTGTATAGATTTAAAAGATATTAGACAAAGTTATTAAGTTTAACAAAATATACGTCTAGACTCAGTTAAATTGGCTTTTAACAATTGTCTGTATACCTCTACGCTAAATCCAATTCGATTTTGATTAACTATTGTGTCTTATAGTAGAAGTATCCATTGAACAAAAAAACAAATGACAAACACACATTAACTCAGAACCTCACATTTGTTAGAAACTTACCAAAGTTTGATGAATAAACATCCCATTATATCATTGATTATAATAATTTCCTTTTCATATCTAATTTGTATCGAGTTTATAGTATCGAATATCCATTCAATTTATTGAGTTCAAACCGTAAATTTCTCCCACTGTCACATCACTACAGTCCGTCTTCAAACTAAACGGGGGACATCTATTAATAGACCTATTTGTTCGTGTCTCCATTAGTTACACATTTTGGTCAATTAAAATGTTTTTATTTCTAACTTTTACTACACTTTTATGGTTTTTTTTTTATACTTGTGTTGTAATTTCAAAATAGTTTTTATGGTAGGGGCTTTTCAAAGGATATGAACAGTAAAATATTATTGTATGTAATACTAACTTTTTCCTGAAAATATTTTTATTTTGAATAAGAGAAACAGCAGTTCTTGAAACATATAATAAATTGTCTGAAATAACTTCTAGGTTCCCGGTAACAGCAGAGAAACTGCGAGATAACAAAATATAAGAATATTATAGCAAGGAGCGTCAACTTATGCATTATTATAGTCTTTATTATATTTTTAGCAAATATCTCACTCTAGATACTTTTTTATTGTATCGAAAAAAATCCAAATAAATGGATTTCTTTGGATTTTAATTATAATATTAGTAATAATAAATACAATAAACAATTCTTAATCACGATATAACTCTTTGTACATTTTTCTTATTTAAATTCAAAGAAAACAATATTTTAACAGAAAAACTTTTTTAATTGGCAACACCCGCAATATAAATAACGCTGCAAACTTCAGACTTGGCAACACTTGTCAATGAAAATTAAACGAAACGCGTCCCCTCATCTTTGTCACATCTAAACCAACTTTAACAAACGGCTTAAAATCCAAAAAATGACCTCTATTTCCTAGTGATAAGAGTTATGTTAACGAAGTTGCTAGTTTTTAAGAATAAACTACGTTTGTCCAAACAGCTTCTTGTCGTCCTTTCATTTGACTGTTTGCTCTAATATGGATCGCAATTAGCTCCGTGAAAAGAGAATGTTTTATATTATCTCTGCAAGCATAAAAATATCTATCTGTACTAATTAAAATGGCGGTCAAATGTGGGAAAAGAATCTTTTAGTGGACTAGCTTTGAAGACTTTTTCTTTATTTATTTGGTATCACAAAGTGATGGGAATATTTATGTATCATATTGTTAAAACAGTTCTTGTTATATAATTGTTTAACATTAATTCAAACGAACTGTGTTTTAAAAAATAAATATTACATACACATAATTAATTATGTAAAATAATAATAATTTTAAACGAGATTTTACAAAATATAGTTATTAGAAAACTATACAAAGATCATACAAAGTGAAATGTAGTAGTTATTATTTAAAATATTATATAACACAGATATCAGCCATATTTAATATCTACCCATATTAATATTATTTATAAAAAGTGATTGGTTTTAAATATACCGGACATAATCCGCTAAATAAATATATATTTCATGAATATACAAACAAATAAGTTAAATTGTAACGTTTTCAGAGTAAACAATCCACCCTGAAACTGCAGGGAGGAACGCATTTGCATGGGATGTAATTTTCCGTTTTAAATTTAAACAGATTTAGCCCTCAATAGCATAAATCACTCCGCAGCTTCCCTCTGTTTTAACCTTGTTTAATGTACACACGTACTGTATCAAATATATTATATATTTAGTTCAAACATAGTTTAAGTAGTTGTGTTAAAACAATATTTTATAAAAAAAATACAAATTTAATCATTTATTTTGTTTTATCTAAGATAGTAAGGTTGTAGCACACACTTTCTTAGTCTTCCTCATGTTTATTCACCGCACGTATTCCGACCTACGCTGTAGAAACCGTATCGATTTCTATTGACCTTTGCTTCGTTTACAAATAACTTATTTCAGTATAGTTTTAGTAAGAAATATGTACTTATAACAAAGTTATAGTTTTGAAATAAATTCAATTCAAAATTTTGTATATTTTTATTCGCAAATTCCTACTTTGAGATTCATATTAGAAGTCAGCCATATGTAGCGAAATAACTTCGCATTCAAAGTATGCATTCGTTGCACTAAGGAATGAGAGCTTGCAAATTTCGGTCTCTGACTTGGAATTTCCGTACTTTTTCTTCGTAAGAATAATATTCCGTTGAGTGACAGTCGGCACGAGAGCACTGCAATCTGGGCTGAGATGAAACTTCTCTTGCCTTATGAGAGCCTAGTACTTGTGATACGTGACTATCCGACTTCGTATACTTCACTGTTTCCATAAAGAAAATATGGTGAAGTAAAAAAAAATAACAATCAATCATATAATTCCGCAAAATAATATTTTTGCTGTAGATTTATTGAAATAAAACGAATTTCCGAATGAGTGAATGGTAATGAGAGTCAAGAATGACGGAATGAAAGGCATGAAGCCTACAATAATATTACGATCTCACGTAGATATAAACGTAGACGTGACTTGTTTATTACGATGGAGTTTGCTCTAAACATAATAATAATGAATAAGTATAATAAATCAATAATATAACTAGGCTTTTATATCCTTCCTTGTTATACTTTACAAACAGTTTCATCTTATATGTGAAAAGTAACTATATAAAAAAATATTGAGGACAAAATAAACGTTTATTTGTTTGTTTTTCATTCGTGTTCTATGACTGAATTAAAAAGCGACTTTTTATACTCGGAAAGCAATCATGAGAAGAAAGAAAAGTACCCAGTGTAATAGACTTTTTCAAATGTCACATGATCAGCACCGCATTTCCCTTACGTTGCACATTTCCAAAGGCTACAGTGACTTATCTCCAAGACCGCAGACTCCAAAAATACAATAAAGCAATCTCTACAAAACAGAATGCACCTCAAGAAATCAGGGTGCATACCGTTACCCATAAGATATATGATTTTAATAATCGTCAAGATTACTTTTAGGGGCCCGGATATTCCTTCAAGTGTCCCCCCGAGAATCATGTCTTGAGAAATTGTCCTTGCCATTTCATTTGTAGGGTCCTCTTGATATATGCCGTATTCAAACGGTCCCTGTCGTCTAGAGGAATGTCTTTTATTTGTCCGTTTGATCTTTCGTTTAATATAAATAAGATTAGGATTTATATATAAGTAATAAGTATAGTACTAAGTAGTTCGTTTTTATCACGTTAGAAGTATTTAAGCGTTTTGGACAATTACTATGTACCAAATTAAAGTTGATGTAGGTTCATCGATTTTCCTACATGAAATTAGTTTACTAAGTTATAGGCAGACTATATAATCGTATATAAAAATAATGCAAGAAGTGATAAGAAGAATATAAAAACTATAATCAGTTAGCCAAAAGCTTTTATGTTATAATTGTTCCCTATAGTAAACAAATTGACGGCCATTTTCCTTACATTGTAGATTTAATAAGAGACTCATATGTTACCGTCATATCAAGTTACAAATAGTAATTAAGTGCGCGTGTTAATCACACGTCGTGAACGTCACAAAATGGCGCCGTACTTAAGATGGCGGACCGAGTGACAAGACTTTATTAGTGCAACGTGCTGCAGTGGTTTCTTAATAAACGTCGGAAGTTATTAGTCTTTGAAGTCTCGCCATTTGTCGATAATTTCATTTCACTTTATGGCGGTATTACGATAAGATGTTTTTAAGATTAAAGAAAATAAATTAGGTACGACGTTCATCTCATTTATCTATTTTCCGAAATGAAAATGTATTAATTTTAATTATCCTATAGTTATAAGTTGTTAAGAAAACTAAAGCTCATACCACCAGGCGGAAATTTTAGCTTAAATTCGTGAGACACTAAAAAATCATAATAAAATTATGTTTCAGGTAATACATAATAATTTGCCGTCAAATTTGACTATGTATAGAACCACGTGCTGTGTTTTTTGCATGCCTGTTGACATCAGTTAATTGCCTATTTCTACTATTCTCAACCAAAACATTATCGTACACTTGTAATACCTACCATCTTTGGCAATAATTAATACATACTTAAACATATTCTGGGATATCTTTAGACAAACAAATTCGAAGAACAAAGCTGAATGTGGAAGTTAGTATTGTAGTCTGAAATTGGTTTTCAGATATATGCTAAGTACACACAATAGGTTAATCTCATCGCTGCTAGATAACTTAGGATTATCAAGTTTCTAATTACACGCTAAACCAAGTATCAGTCGACGCCATCTTAATCCACAGACTAAAATTATACGATGTATAGATACTCTCTAAATAATGAATATTACTTAAAGTACTTATTATAAATCTTTAGACTGGAAATAAATAATATTAAATCTTTTTTATTGTTTCAACAGCTTCGTAAACAAAAGATTGTATAGAAGTTATTTGGTTTCATAAACATTCTATCGATATTTATTTCATTCATTCTTACGTTCATTCATATACAAACACAATGACTGAACTTTGCCGGTGCAAGTTGAATGCAGTTCGTAATATTATGCTAAAAGTTTGATCCGTATTCTATTGTAGGTACTGATTTCGAGATACAGACCTACAAACACATTAAAAAGTTGTAATTCTTGTTGTTCAGACCTTATTTTCAAATAAAATAAAAACAAAAATACCGTAAAAATTAGTCAATAACAAAGAATACTTATGAGAATTATATAGTAAATATCTTGGGGGAACGTAGACAAAACAAATACAGACGACATTATATATTGTTGATTATGATACCCGGCTGCAAGTGTTATGGAATTAGAGGGAACAGACAGACAGATAAATTAGTTTAGCAAGGCATGTGTTGTGTTTGATGTCAGACCTGTGTTTACGTTCTAGGGATTTGTCGGTAATAGTTTATAAATAATATAGAGTACAGCAATTTTATAAAATACCACTTCAAACTGAAAAATAAATAAAAACTTTAATATTATAAAAAAAAGCGTATAAATTGAGCAGATGCTTATTAAAATGATATGCATAAATAACAACAAAAATGTTAACTAACTAGTACACAGTAAATACTATTTACAACCCCTTGCAAAACATTTACCGCAACTGAATTTGTAACTGCACCCTATGTCTCGGGGCTACTATAAACATATCGGGGGTGCTATTCGATGTGTTTCATAGAAAAAATGTACATTCATAATTGCATATGTACACGGCTTTATTGATCCTAGTCAACGATATGTACAAGTATTACGAGGATACGTAATGTTTATTTGAATGAATGAATTCCATATATTTTATTGAATACAGACTTATAACTTTTACGAAGGGTAGGTACATACATAGGAGAGAACAATACTCTATAAATTTTCTATATCATATATCTATACCGATAGTTTTTTAAATCGTATGATAATTGTAGAGTGGGTCCGATGTATGTAAATAGTGCCTAGGATCCAGACCATAAATCCCCCTCAGTACAAAGCGGATGCGTAAATTTCAAAACGGACTTTGTTTCATTGCGTTTGTTATGCAAATTTCTGAATTACCAACTAAGACGACTTCTCTCAGATGACAATTAAATTGAAACGAGTCAACTTGTTAAATGTAAAAACTTTGTTGTACTAAATTCAGTTTTAACGCACTTTTGAGTTTTAATGTTGAACCTTATCCAGTTCTAAATACTTTGTACATTCGTTTAGCATTAATTTAGTTATAGTGGTCAGATTTTCAAAATGGCGGCTTTAAGTTCAAGCTTATAAAATATATGAAAAAACCAACAAAAATTCCAATGATGAATCTAAAATAACTTAGTCTGATACTTCAGTTTATAACGTAAAAAAAAAAGTTGATATGTGAAAATCTATCAAAGTATACTGCACGTTATTGCGAAATTCATCACCAGAATGAAATAGCCAAGGGCAAGAGTAAAGCTTTGAAAAATGTATCCAATTAGCGTTCTTTTTTTAAACCTCATTGTTCAATACAGGCATGCAATTAAATGTCAAATGAATCATGAACAGGTTGAAATTGTCATTTGGAAATCTTCTATTTTCAACGGTAAGGTAAATGAGTTCGTTTGTTTATCAGATAAAAAAGATTAAAACATTCATCATCAACTTTTATACCTTTTGCAATTATCTATTAAATTTTGCTTATAGTTTTTAATGGTAAAATAAAAATACTGATATAACAATTAATTAATTAATTCATTAAATATTTTATAGAGTTTGTTTTGTTTAAACATTTTAGAAACGTCAAAATAAGTGTCAAATTCTTATAATAAATAGGTTAGAGGTACAAAATAAATGTTTGTTCCTTGACCACTTGAAATATATTAAAGACAATACCAATTTTGACTCTAAATACAAAAAATCACCAACCTTTTTTGTGGTGTTATAATCTTTAAAATAACAAAAACAAGTAATATTTATTACATATCAGTGCAAATAATTTGCATTTCTATTTTCTGTTTATTCGATAATAGGGTGGCCGTAACGTCAGGTGTTCTCGACCAGCGTGCAGTTTATTGCCGTCATATTTCAATACCCCTGAAAAAGACGCCCCTTCTGATTTGCATTTGACAACGACTCCAACGTAATAAGGAAGCCCAATTTAGCAGTTCAACTAAAGGAAATAGAATTTATATAAACGATTTTCTTTTAGAACTTTGAACTCTCCTTATCGTCTCTATAAATTATATTTTCTGAGTTAGTATAAATTAAAATATTTATTGTTTCTGATAAAATAATGTCCATCAAGCACAATTATTGAAACAATTTTTTGACCACATAAAAATATTCTTTAATATTTACGTCACCTAGCAAGGGTCAATGATTGGTTGGTTGGTTGGTGGCCCACCCATGGCTATCAATTGACCACTTAACGTTGATCATCCATCGCCGCACATCCTGTCTCAATTATCCTTATTTTAGCCCAACCGGAAATCAAAAGGCGATATCATCTTGTAATTCAAAGACACATTCGAATTCATCTCAAAATCAATCTAAAATATTTTAATCAGAGTATTTGTACTTTTTTATTGCAATTACGTTCGGAAATTCGTTTCATAAAAATGCTATATAAGTTATATAATAAGTATAATATCGCAGCCTGAAATAACAATGCAAGCGTGTCACGGGTCACCTTTGACGTCACACACCTCCGACCACTTTGATGTTTGTTTTTGTCAAAGCTTTCTGACACATTTCCAATAAAAAGGGTGCATTAGTTTCCTTTGTTAACCTTTACGTTAGTCTTTTTTCGTGGATTGAAAAACATGTAAAACCTTATGTATGTGTATATGTTAAGTCGATATAAATATCATCTATTTTAACATTCAAGAGTTGATCGAAATGTGTGGAACTTGGGTTATTGACTCATTTGCAGAGTTGATGTTATAATGTATAAGTCAAACATTGCTGAATTTCATTTAAGAATAACAACTGTTGAGTTTCTGGCTTGTTCTTCTCAGCATCACACCGAGCTGGTGGTAGCTTACGTACAGCTTGATTATACTGTAATTTAATGTAATTGACGATTCAAAAGTGCGTATAAATGCCTACTTGAATAAATATATTTTTAATTTGAATTTGAATCTTAAATTTTTGCTTATAAAATCTATATACTAGTAGTAATTAAAATTAATTTCTTTTATAATTAATGATCTACGTGATTATAAACAAGTGAGGTCCTAATTGAGGGCTCACTCCTTTTGTAACAAATAACGAGCACTTAAAAGTTTTAGTTAAAAAGTGTCCCTCGCTTTCCTGTCTAGACCGCTCCAGGTGTCCTGGAGCACGAGCTATAGTGAAAGTTTTAAAGGTATCGAGTGTAACAATTTAAATTTTATTAGATAATGTGAATACATTTACAAAAAAAAATTGTAATCTATTTTTTGATCGAACGTTTGTTAAGTTAATAATATAAGATTTTTAAACTGATATCTTAAGATAATCGCCCTAGAAATGAATTCAAGATAAAACTAAATGTATCTGTCAAAAACAATCTTTTTATTATACCTATTTCAGAAAATTTTGAATAAAAAATTAAACACAGCATAAAATTAAAATTCCTAAACACCTTAAAAGCATTTAAAACTAAGTCTAATGTCTACCAAACACGGCTAATCACACTTTCAATACAAATTCAAATGAGGTGCGAAGTTTTCAAAGAAAACACATTTACATCTGCTTTGTATTGTCAAAGTATATTAATTGTTATGGTTTTCTTAATCGTTACGTTTTAAAACAGTTTCAACTTGTTTATTTTGTTTAACGGATATGGCTTTTGTTTCTAGACGTATATGGAATATATTAATGGATGACATTTGACTAAAAAGATTTCATGTACCTGAAAGAAGGAATATTTCCCTGACAGTTGGTGATATACATAATTCTCATTCAGCGAATTTGTTATAATTGAATAAATCCAAGGCCATTTTGGTTTGTATTATTATATTTAAACTTAAAAAACGAATCTGCACGTTGCAGCTTATTGCCATCGGCACCCCTTCCCTTTGTTTGCATAACTCACTAAAACGCACCCCACTAATGAAAACCTGAGGGAAAATTCGGGAAAACTCATAATAATGAGGGTTGCACCCTGTAAGGGTGATTAGATTTTGTTAATTTTTCAAAGTTTAAATATGTTTGTTGGTAAATTTAAATAAATATAAAATTTGAATAAAACTTATTTAAAGTTATTAAACATATTTTTTTATGAAAATGGTCACTTGTACAAGGTATTGTATTGTTGTATTATAATTAAAGCCAGCTACTTGTTTAAACATGCGAGATATATATTATAATAACATAATGATTTTATATGTAATTCATTTAAATATAAAAAGAACATCCTGTATCCTCAAATATAAATTCAAAGGCCGGTGCGTCTCAAATTGTGCGAAATCCAAACTTATGCAGATTGTACACAGATGTCGCCCCTCGATTATCGTATGGAGATTAAAATGGAAAACCCTGTGTTTATCCAGGCTTAGCCTCACCTGAAGAATTGTAGGTATCTTCTCAAAATATGATCTTAAGTTTTTATTTTTATTACGAGTGGTCTAATAATAAATGTCTTAAAACGCGTCATGGAGAAATAATATGGTCTCTCAAATTACAGTAAATTTTAATCCTATTAGTTTTTTATAATTTAAAGTTTTTAAACATACGTTTTTTATAAACCAAGAGAAATATATTACATCTCTATGCATTAAAAAAATTAACATATTTATCTACTCTCTAGTAAGTAAATATAGTTTTTAAGGTATAGTTTCTCAGTATCTCTTCAGCTCATTCCGTAATCATGGCATGGAACAGAAATATCGAAAAATAAATACATAATAAATACTCCTTAGAAAACATTATTTACCGAATGTTATCTCTTGGTTTCTTAACAACGTATGTTAGAAAGCTTTCAAGTAACCGCAATGTAATACAAATACGAATTAATTATAGACATCGCTTATGAATATTTAACTTAATCGAAACTTGTATCTCAAAAGTTGTGTACATTAACGTATAAATAACTACAGGCAAATGTAAACGTTATTATCAAATGTTAAGGATTAAATCGGGCTGCATTTACTGTTCAGGTGAAAGCACTAATAAATTATTTACGTGTGCGTAAAACTCTCCCCTAATTTAGGTAATTATTTGCGAAGGGAATCCGCTATTCAAATATTAAAGGGAAGCTTGAAATTTGAAACATTTACGGAATATGATGCGTCGTGGTTATAACGTTGACGTTGATTTGATTCTATGCTTTGTACATAGATAAATATAATAACATATAGATGAGTGTTAGCAATACAGATTATATTAAAGAGTATCCAAGGAGTTTCTTGCGGTACCTTCTTCTAGCGTCTGTCCATCTTAAAACTATTCAAACTGTTGTTTTACAAGCTCAATTTGTTTTTACGTATCGTAATAAAAACGAGTTAATAATTTCAATTATTAGGGCATCGAAATTATTAAATTTTATCTCTAACATAAAATTAAAATTGGATAAAGCGTTTCAGTTAAAACAAACAATTTTCCCATTCAGCAAAATCTTTAAGCTGCAAAATAAACAGCAATTTTGCATAAAAACCCATATTAGCATTTCAATGAACACGTGACCAAGCGTTTTGCGAACGTATTAGTTCCAAACAAACAAAGTTAACCCAAAGTTCGATCGGACAGTTATCCAGTTTGGTGCCCTAATGGCCGACGTGAACAGCTGACGATACCTATATTTTGCTATTTGCATAAATACCTTAAATTGCTTATACAAGAGAAAGTTTCATAAATTATATATACAAAATGCACTAATATTTAGAATTAAGTCTGTGTGCTCCCCTAGTACCAGTTTTGACATTACGAAAACTATGACAGTTTGTCAACTGTTAAAATAAAATCAAAATTATTATACACTCAATGAATCAATATCTATTAAAATATTTTAAAAAATTGTTAGAAAATATGTATAAATTTGATTATTTAGGATCATTCTATAAATCATCCTAAATAATATAATTTTTAACGGTTGCAAGGCCAAAACTCTTACTAGTTAGTAACATTAATAGATGAACCAAAGTCTCTGGATTTGTTTCCCGTACGGAACAATTTTATGATTTACAGATTGTTGTACTGAGTTTAGGTGCACATTTTGTCCGTTATTCAAATGTTTATGACAGCTGCTTTTTGCAAAAGTGTTAATTATCGATAAATCTTTAAAAACATATGACTTAACATTTATTAAGGTTTCAAGATATTTGGTTATAAAGGAGGAACCCAAAATCAAAACACAACAAACCTAATCTTGTCTGGTAATGAACATTTCAAACGAGTCCATAGAAATAGGCTTTTGCGCTTATTCATTGCGGGTCTATAGCACCCCATTAGCATTTAAGGGGTTATAGCCTTTTGTAAACCTTAGCTTAATCGGTTTGTGGTTGACACGTGAATTTGAGACCTCGTACCATCGATACTGTTTACAGATATGTTGTGTGGTATAAGTTACGAAAAATGGTACCAAAAAATAAGAACTATAAAAAATATTTTAAATTGTCTAGAGTCATGTAATCCTTACTTATTTTTTTTAATATATATAGAATAAAATATCATTAAATTGCGATCTCTGGCAGTTACCGTCGCTACGGCAACTGAGCCTTCGTGACGATAGTCATATTGATGAATTTAGCATTGTATATAATATAATTGTTCTTGTTAGGATGTGTAGGAACTCTTTTACATATCTTACGTATATATACATAGTTTTGCAACTGCCTTGTTTTAATAAATAGTTAATTATTATGAATGAAATATGTGCATAGGTACTACGAACTTTTGCAAGCATATTCCATAATTATAACACATTTATTCTGCATACATGGACCATACCCTATAACTTTTTACAACTCGAGTACTCGTTTCTGAAATAATACAATGAACACTATCGAAGTTGATGGCGGCTGTTAAAAGATGGCGCTCTATAGAGCATTGTTCTGTCTCTTTTGTTCGTTTTATTGACGTCTTGAAATATCGTACGGCACGCGCTTGACAGGTATTATGTGATTCTATGGAAGATTTTCATGTATTTCCTTATAGGTTTTGTTCAGGTGTTGTAATTATAAAATTATGTTGTTACTTTAACAATGTATATGTTATTTATGTATTCAAATGTTTCGTTCATCACACTTTTACAATATTTTATTCTTTCGCGAGCTAATATCACCGGTTAGCTTTCAAACATATCTTGTAACCAAATAAACAACTAAGCTAAACAACACATAGACACACACGCACATACGCACACGTACGCACACAAAAACATACACACACTCGCGCAATTTTAATCAACAGTAACTTAACGAACTACAAGTAGGAGATCGTATTTACAATCCATCCTAAGAACTACACAAATACGTCTGTATATTTATGGCAAATTAAAACAGTAGCGAGGCAGGTGTCACCGTTGTATCACTTGCCCCCAGCAATAAATCTGGGATCAGGTGCCCACATACTGGTTCACTGGTTATCGGATGCCTTGGAACACGCTTCCTTGAAATAAGAGGTTTTACATGGTACCAAAAAACATTGCATTCTCGTCTAGTTCTTACACAATATATATATAAAAAAAATCGAATAATTCTTATTGGCTTATTGTAAGTTCGATGCAGGGGTAAGAAATATTTGTGTAAAATATAAATAGAGAATTTACGTAAATTATATTGTAATATGAAAAAAAACTGATTGGAAGTAGAATATAAATCAAGAATATTGAAATGTTTAAATTCAAAGAAGAGAAACAGAATACAAAATTTCCTGAGAAAATTCATTTAGAGCTGAGAGTAAATATGCAAAAACTTTGTAGTTGTTTTTTTTTATTTTATTAAGTATTATATTGCTACAAAATTATAATAGTGGTGATTTGATTTTAATACATTTTGATAAGTAAATATAGGATGAAAAATCTTTTCTTAAATAAATAAACAAATAAATCAGAAACCAGAAGTTTTTGTGAGTCTTAGAAATAATCAAATTTTATTTTATTTATATATGCAATGGCCTCTTCTGGTCCTAAGAATAATAATCGAATTTTAATAAAAGTTGTAAAATATAGAGTTCATTAATTATATTATTACAATGACATTCTCAATACATATTATAACGTTAGTGTATTCAAAATAAGATTTTTCTTTTTATTATTGTAAAAAAGTTATGTTATTTGTCCAAAAACTGTCAAAGTGATCTCACACGAAGTTTTTAACCTCCAAGTGATGTCAAAAGCAACCCAAAAACTGCCAGATCTGTACCGAAGCGTATGTTTGTTTTCTCTATTCTTGGCGGCGCATAAAATCTAACTTGGGCCGTGTTAATGGGCGCGGCGAAGTCTGAAGGGTTCCACGATTTATAGACTGCTTGTGTTCTATACAAAGTTATAAGCGGTTTGAAATAGTATGAAAAGAATCACTTCTCGAAACTATAGGTCTAGTTTTGAATACTTGTTTAATTTCGAACACAATCAGAACCAAAACACAAAACCATCAGATATAGTGTATGTATGTAAAAACAAGAAGAATTTACATAGATCATGGTAAAGAAAAATATTTCAACTAATTAAGTATAAGTATTCTTTTAGTAGTAATTAAAGGATTAAATTTCTTTTGTATATATAAATCGCCGTCGCCTATGAATTAAACGTCACCGTTTCTAGTACAAGCCCCATAGGCGGTATAAAATGCACCTGCTATATGGTGGCGATGTGATTGCTGCGTATAATTGAATTACACACAGAAAGATATACGATTTCATTCGGCAGTTTTATAGCATGGAGTCCTTTACTACGCATACTGATTAATGTGTTTAAATTAATGAAACGGAAATAAAAAATACGACTACTTATACTATTTCTATTCTTATCAGCTTAATATATTAGAAAACTATTATTATTTTTATTTATACATCAAGGAAAATATTTATTATCTTTATAATATCACATAAAATCTGCTTTTAGTGCAACATAATATTAATTACCATTGCAACGTCTTAAAATATTGAAAATCTCCTTTATTTGATCATTGCCTCTCCCGAGATACATATTTCATCGATCCGAGAACATAATTTCTTGTGTTTACATAAATCTGGAGCTTAGTACTCCTGAACAAATAGAAGGAGGGGTATGTTAATACGGCCTAACTAACCTTACCTATCAAACTTCCAATGTTAGCTCAAGACACAATGAGCGTGCTATACTCAGTATAAGTGTCAACAATGAGAGTATAGCGCTGTCGGCAACACTTGGAATTTGCTTCTGCTTCGATAATATGTTCATTGATAATGAGGCAATTTTGATGCTTTATAAAAGAAAATACGTCTTACAATTATATATATTTATATAATAATTTAATAATTTCGTCTTATCTGACATTTAATAGGATTCTATTTAAAAATTTAAATTTCCCTTCAAACTGTATCGTCAACAAAATACCTTGTATTAGAATAATTTAATACAGTCAACCTAAATTAATAGCATGGTGTTACTCGCCTCGACAATGGTGTTCGAGGCGTAATCAGTACAGTCAGCAACGCAAACATTTACCCAACACATTAGTGGGGCAGGTAACGCTTGTATCTCATTAATATTAACCCCTTGCTTGGGATAATTGGGCGTGTTACATGAATTTTTGCTGGCAACATTTTTTGAGCTTTAGTCGGCAGTTTTTACTAGTGTTGACTTGGCCGCTTGGAATTATTTCGCTGACTTGCTAAGCAAATTGTAATCAAATATTTCCTTCTGTGTTATTGGTTCAAAATTTTAATTTTTTATTTTTGCATCGTCGCTTTGGTGATACTCTAATTGGTTATTTCACCTTCTACGTGTCAAAAACATACCTTTGAAGTAGGTACCGCTATCCAATCTACTAACATATTTTCCTGACTTCGGCATAAATGCGCTGTCCTAACGAGCAGTCATCAAATTGGTTAAACGTTAAGCGAATTTAGCACTAATTGTATTTGACAGAGCGAGTCGGCGAAGTGCAATGTTGTGTGCGACGTTTTGTGCTTCACGGAAACTCTGCGTTGCGAGTAATTTGAAGTTACATTCGAGAATTGGATTTGATTTCAGTTGCGTTGTTACATGGTTCTTTTCTTTTTTTAATGTCGTATGATTTTTAATTCAGTTTGTTGCTATTTGACGACGGCGACTGTGTCCGAAGTTTGTCTATATTTCATACTATAATTGTTTAAAATAAGTAAATAAAAATGAAGTGATGGAAAGAAATAGCAGCAAAAACAATATAAACAGCATAATATTTCGAAAAAAGAATGGAATAATTTAATTAAAAAACTTAGGTTCTTGCTGGCTTCTTGTTCTGGAAACAAATGAAGTTTAAACGTAGGTACGACATAAATAAAACTACATATATATAATTTTTATTATCAAATGAAGGGTTAAGATATAATGATCTAATAGTAATGCATAAAATATTAGTCAAACTGTTGCTGTTCCCAGCTTCTTTACTACGGTAGTTGGTTGTCAGTCAGGTCACGCGCGTGTTCCGCACACCTCCTAAACAATCGGTTAAAAGTCGATCGAATGTTTGCGGAAAACATTTTGACGACCGCAGTTGTTTGTTTAGTGTTTTGAACATCACTGAAGACTTTTATTATATAATTAAAATTTACTTTGTATTAGTAAATAATATTTATTTATATATTGTTCCACTACAAGTACTAGTTACAAATGCCCTTGCATTGTATTGTCTTGATTTTGTGAATGCCCTGTGTAAGCTGGCATTACCTAGATTAGGGGATTGCATGCGATCCCGGCTAGACTTTTCAGTTGTTTACTACTTACAGCCAAGATTACATACATACTAAAAGTTAACAAGGCAATATATAATTATATATATGTATATATATTTGAGGGATTGTAAGTTCACATATGCGACAAAAATACCATTTTTTTATATTTAAAACCTGTTTTCGTAGAAAATTCCTTAAAAACTAAAACATATTATAATAATTCGGGTACCTAATTAAGATCGCCGCGATATTTTATACAAAATGTAACGATTTCTGGAAAAACTCGTTTGAAGGCAATAAACGTCATAACATGATGGACGGTCTATTTCAAATTATACCCAAAAATGCAATTAATTTTGTAACAAATACACTTAAAATACCCAAATTTTACTAAAATAACATTTTTACAGCTTTAGTTTGCCATCGTGGGGGTATTAAAAAGTATCGTTAATAATAATAATAATAAGAAAATATGTTTTTCTAATTATATTTTGACTTATGTACCTACTATTTGCATGCGTTTTGTCAGTCATGTGTTAATAGTCCACAAATCAAAGAAAAAATAGTTCATTAGCTAAGTGGGAACACAGATAAGGATTGATTTAAAAAAGGTAGGCAAGATTTGGAATATTTTATGAATGAATTGTTTATTACAAAATCGTTACGTTTGTTCTACATACCTGCGATAGATATCCTTTTACTTTACTATTTCATCAATGTAATAAACTCCAGTTATAAAAAAGCACAAATAAATTTAATGAAATTCTAATTAATGATCGTATGTAAGGAATGTTAATAAGGAATCTACCGCCTCCCCACCGGCAGCGCCCAGCCTCAGCTACCCGTCTAGACTCTAGACTAAGCTTCGATTACTATTAATAAGATCCTGAAGAAATAATTAAAAGTTTATTGAAATTTACATACATACATTATTTATACAACTAATGCATTGATAAGATGTGAATGTAAAATGTCTGAAGTTTTTTTATGTGCTCCCACTTTTATGAAACTAGGGGCTCTCAGCAACTCTTAGTAAACGAAATATATTCTCAGAATTGGTAATGTCTATTTCTATGTATTTGTATTGTTGTCTAACACCCTTAACACAAGCATATAATTTGCTTACTTAGGGGTAAGATCAATGTGTGCAATTTGTCCTGTGATATTATTATAATAATAAATAATAGCACAAACGAAGATACATAAATACTATCTTATTAGATATTTCCTAAGTATTTTCTTTATAAATTAATAAGAGGTCCATTCTACTATTTATCGAGCAAACAACTATTTATAACTTTTTCGAGAAAGCTCTTAGCAAACCCAATTAGTGTGAGACAGAGTCCAGATTACTGAAAGGATATTTATTTCTCATTTTCCTTCTTTATTACTTATTAGTAAAGTGAAAGGGACGAGAACTAACGACTGTTAACTGTTTTCTTAATGGAATCTGGAATTTTTGAGACTCAATAATTGTTATTTGCGTGTCAAATGTTTAAATATTTTTTCGGATTGAGATAAGAATCACATAATGTTATATATAAATCACGGCAAAAGAATTATTATAAATAATGGTATTTAACTACCCAATTATGGCCCCGTCATGAATATCCTCTAATATGTGCTGAAAGTTACCTTAACATGTATTGATAACAGAGTGCAGGACTCAGAGTGAGATGAATGATAAAGAAAAATAATGATATGGAAGAATAGCTACTGGGCATCCATCTTTCCCATTAACACGATGATAATCACAGCTGGACGAAGGTCTTTTCGACATATAAATGTTGCAATCATTCACACACATATAAAGCAAATATTCTTCTATATGTATGTATATACAATAATAATGATGTGACACGTCCGCTTAATAATTAATTAACGAAACAGTATGTTGTATGTTGTTGTATGAATTCCTCGTCCACCTGCCTTTATCCTAACAATTTTAGTTGCAGTATGTCAATCTTCTACGCTCTTCTATCATACGTCATCTCTGTGCAGACTATTTTCTTTGTCGTATAAATTTTCCATCTCTTTTTCATTCTCCACATTCATACTTAATACTCTCTTGTTACATGCAA
This sequence comes from Napeogenes inachia, assembly GCA_959347355.1. NCBI lineage: Eukaryota > Metazoa > Arthropoda > Insecta > Lepidoptera > Nymphalidae > Napeogenes > Napeogenes inachia. Next base: position 23,372,019 of record OY365794.1, read on the forward strand.
CTCTCGTTTTTATCCATCCATATTATATGACCTTAAATTAAATATCACTGGCAACTAGTATTAGTTTTTTCTAGATATTTCTATAAATACATTTAAATCCCGTAGAAACACAGCTCTAATGCAATTCAATACTCCAGTCATTTGATACACGGCCGCAGCCCATATAGCGCTCGCAAAACTATTATTCCCTCCATTGTTCTCAATACATCAAACCTTAAACCTCGGATTTGATTTACTGACTCATAAATCAATTCATAAATCTTTTTTACAATTCATTTTTTTTGTAGGTATAAATCGATTTTTTAAATGAATTCTCTATAGAAAGTTATATAGTTCTACATAATAGAAACCTTATATGAAATCATTATTTAAAAATATTACCATAATCGATTATTTTAACACCAATACACTTTCAATGTAAAATAGATATACTTCATATAAATAATTCCCAAAATTCATTAACAATAAAATTGAACATGACAGTAATTCTGAATAATTCATACCACGTACTTCAAACAGTCGTAAACATTTTCATATGGGATCAATGATCGATGACCGATTTCATGATAGCGAATAATCGGCCGCATCGGACCTGAATAATAATTTTATTAATTTCAAGTACGGAATACGTGTATCTGTCTAATTACTTACTCTTTCTTTTACAAACGGTTTCATACTTTAAAAAAAATGAGCAATATTTTCAAATTTCGAAGATTATTTTTCAGCACAGGATTCTTTTCTATACAGTGAAGAAATGTGACATTTAGAGCTGCCAATAGGCAATCGCTGTCATGATACCCACAGCTCTTATATTCTATTCAAATACGTGTGCCATGCGATATCTCTGAGTTATTATTGTTGACATTCATGAAACTAGCCCTAAACGCACTAAAAACCATACTTTAGTATTGGATCGTCACGTTATGATGTGATATGGTAAGTAGGGGGACGATAAGCGGCGGAAGTGTTTAAAATACTCTTTTTATTATAGACTCGCTATATAATATTCTGTACCTTATTAATGTCATTTGTTTAATATTTTTGATAATAATTTAAATGTTATATTATATTTTAGAAAATTACGTTTATATTTGTAGATATTTCAATCAATGTACAAACTTTATGTACATATCAATTTTGAATTAAAATAATTCAAAATTACTTGTTAAAAACATTAAAATAATTTTTGAATTCAATTTGTTTCAGGTAAGCGACAAATCAAAATAATTGAAAATGTCGTGATTAAGGTAAATATAATAATGTTATCATTAAACCTTAAACTATAATTAACGTTTAAGAAAATATACTTATAAAGAAATATTTCCAACCCCACTTAGACCAACAAATCTCGTCGAAGCGAGGACATGTCAGAACAAGAACACTTGGATAAGATTAATGCCCCATTACAGAGAAAACAAATATTTCATATAAACCGCTGGGCTAAAAGTCATATGACATAACCAAATGACATATTGCTCTAAGTGGGTGTAGATACGCCTAATTGGGTCGATCGTTACTTTCTATCTATATCAGATTTCGATAATAACTTACTAACAAACTTTGATTATATATTATTTGAGTCAATTTTTCAAAATATTTTAGAAGACACATAACCGATAAAGCTACAAATGTCAAATTTGACATTATTTATATTGACGTATAATATGCACAATGCGACGACCAGTTCAACAATTTTTAACAGCGACATGCGAAAAAAGACGTCAACTTTTGTAAAATAAAAGGATTCTTGGGAAGTCCTAATCAACAATTATTCTTGTAATCACAAGAACCCAAATCAACGAGACTATTACAAAGATATTATTTTGGTCTGTAACTCGGTTTAACAAAAGTAAAAATGCAAATTCGAGTTATAATGTTATCTATGTTTGTACAAGGGTCTCTTATAGTCTATGGTGAAAATTTAAATCAGTTTAGCCCAATTTCGCGCGGGAATCCGCCGTAGTGGCGCCATCTACATGCAAATTGGGGTTGCTAGAGCCTTCCTTCGGTATTTCAGGCTGAAATGGCATTTGATGTGCTATATGACGTTCATTTCACATGACCTTATATAATGCTGATAAGTTGCTTTCGTAGCAAAATTTACAAGTTTGTTTACTATACGAATGCAATCTCTTTCAATAAACGTACATAAATAAATATTTTATATCAAATTTCTATTTATTTTTATTCCTAATTTCAAAATAACTCTTAACTCTTTTTTAGAAGAATTATATTCCAATAGTACATTTTTATACGTAAAATGTAATCCAATATTTTGTAGTAATCACCCAAAAAACTGTCACAAACATCCGTAAAAGCTGGACAAACATCTCGCTCTACAGCATCCCCTTATTTATTCTTAATGTTCCGCTTCTTCAGACCGAGATTTATACCAAACTCTCTACTGTCACAAACAGAAACGCCAAATAATTATTTTCCTCCTTGCTCCTTTTAGTTTCGATTTTGATCAACTTCGGTGTTCGACATTGATTGGTTGTCAAGAAATTTGATCCGTTAGAAGATTTAAATATCAAAGAGTCCTTATTTATTTTTGTTTTTTATTTTTTTTGCCAAAAATCTGCAAACGACTACAAAGCAGTTCCAGGAATTACAAAATATAATGTAAATTATGTGTAGAACTCGACTTTTTGATTTTTTTATTGCTTTTATATGTTTATATTTATTATAATAATGCGTTTAGCTTTCGCTGTCCCCGATACACGTGACAAAGTACTGTAAGAGTATTAGCAGGTTGTTGACAGGACAACTTGCTGGATATGGAGTGTAAAACTGTAGGAAGGGTATTTTCATCGGTACTTATGATAATTAGCTTAGTTTTATATGTCGATAACAGTGTTCTATGCACGTTAGTTTTACTAGATATACCGAATAAATAAAAGTAATTTCATGAATCACTCACTGACCCCAACTTGACTATTTTGTTATTTATGTGCCTCGTCTGATTAGTCATCCAAATAAATCATTTTATGCTATATGAAAAAATATTTTTTGTCAAGTTAATAATATTCTACATTATATCCCAAAATTAGTCATGGTTACGAAATTCTCCTACGAGTACAGAAAATCACAAATTATGGATTCGATAGAATCAGTACTGATAACTGTAACCATTTTATTATATAGATAAAGCGCGAAAACTAGAACAATCTAAAGCTCTAGAAAAACTGTATCCTAATTGGTCTTAATTTAAAATAGGCCACATGTGCACTGGATAACAAGAATATCTACCGGAAGTCACACACTGAGCAGTAATACTAATGCGATCCCCTTAAACATCTTATAATATTAAGGCCAGAAGCGATATATGTCACTGTGTCTTACTTAATTGCATTTGTAGAAAGAAATGTAAACTATGGGCACAAATGAAACTTGAGAATACAATTTGTTATTTACTCAAAGAAAACGTTAGTGATATTTCTTAATTATTGAGGATATTAAGTTTAAATGCCTATACATTTTCCACAGTTATGTGGCTTCTAAAGATTTTAAGCAAACAATGCTTCTCAACTGCAGATCGACAGTTACGTCTTGGATTTTCCAGGAGATGGATAAGTAGAAGTGCTTATCTTACAAAAATTTTACGTCCGGAATGGAAGGCAGGACTGATAAATTTAATGCATTCCTGTTACCACTGGAGACAGTCTCTAAACGTGTATCATCCGATGCAATTCTATTCCTCCAACATTTCCACATAACGAAAGGCGTCTGTTTACACAATGTCCAACTACCCCTGTATCTATTATCTGAAGTGACTGGACAGACGGCTTGATTATGTGATATCTCACCTGTCTGCAACACCCTCATCATTGAATGTGAACTGTTTAGATACTGATCGTTGTTGTAATTAACTGTAAAGATAATTTATTGAACTAAATATAGAAAACATCAAAAATATATTTATCTTTATTTTCCTATAAATAAATCAATAATAATACAATTTTCGATGGTTAGGTTTTACTAAAAAATATGACACTACTTCTGTTGAGATTATTATATAATATGGCAATATTATATATAAATATCCAATCTTAGAAAACGATTCGTTCTACACTTAAAATTGGTTAGTTAAGAAGCCGATTTAGAAATAAATAAGCCAGTCAAGAAAATAAAATAAAATGTATTTGAGTTCAATTTCATGCCAGCATATTATTTAATATCGACAGTATTGTAAAAATTGTTACATTGAAAAGAACATCGTTCCAAAAGTTTTAAATTGAACAAAATTCGCATCGGCGTATGTGACATAATACCTCAATTATATAGTGATTGCAAAAGCATAAGCTGAACGGTTAACCGCTTATAACCGTTAAAGTATCACAGGATTAGAACCGGTGCTTTAAATCACGTGTCACACCATTATCTTTTTCTGCAGATTCACTAAATCGCTGCTAAACGTGACCCAGCATGGATCACAGTATTTTTCACTTTATCCTTTTATAATTATTTCGTTAGCGCTGGTAACTTAAGCAACCCACAGTATTGCCATTATTTATTATTTTATTAGCGAGAGAAAATAATCTTATTCAATTTCACATTAGAATTTCAACAATCGACTTTTTGAAAATGTTTAGGTCAGTCCCTATAAAACCATTTTAAACGGATTGAAGTCGTAACTTACTTATTTATAGATTAAATATTTTACGATATTTACAATCTCTTTTTGCAATTCAAATGATCGGGATAAAAAACATGAATGAAAGCATTCCTAAAATTTATATAAATTGATAGAAAAGAGAATTCTATAATTAAAAAGAATATTATAACACGTAACTACGCCATTTATGTATAAGTTACATAACCTCAAACAGCGATGGTTTTGTTGATAAGGTCTGATAACCGCCGAGGTCAATTAATAACCTTCGCATTTTTTGGTTGATTACTTGTTTCTTAATTCCTTCGCGCTTTAGCAAGCCATTAATGAACTAAGCCGTTATAAGTACTTATTAAGTAACAAGTAATCCGCTATAAGTGTTATAAGAACGTTATAAGCTCTTTGTCGAAGGTGTTGCGGTGCGAGCAGTGTCGGTGATAAGAAACGTTGAGGTCAAGCCGATAACCTCAGGCGTAGCTTGCGCACTTTCACGTTATATACGATTAGAATAATTAAAGTGATTTATTACGAAATCCAAGATAAGCCGATGCAATGGAGTACTTTGGCATATGGTTTTCAACAATAGTAGCGCTTCAAGTCAGCGCTTTACGCTGAAATAAAACATGCGAGGCAAATAGTGAGTAATACAAATAAATGATATCCGCTGACTTCACAGGCTTAGCATAAAAAAGCACACAAATGTTCGCCATTCAATATCCATAAACACAAATTTTTGCTTACTCCGCATGACGGTAACCTCAAGTGCGAGGGAGAAGTAAACATATAATGTATATAAGTGAAAAGAGGATGGAAAAGACATAATTTTCACAATGCCGCTTCATGTTATTTAGTGCAACCTTCGTAGTCGTTAAATACGTTTGGTGTTTTTTATTACTATTTGTATTTTTTACTCGAGTTACTGTAAGGTGTTAAGAAAAAAGACGTTAAATATTTAAAACCACATACCACTAATAGATTATATAATTTGTATTTTTGTTCACTCCATAGACTATATTATTTATTTTCAGATATTGGAAGAATTAATTACCTGTAATAAATTATCTTCTTTATCTTAGAACTTGTAAACGAACTATGGAACTTTCCAAATCTGATATTCACATAACTTTTCTGGGAAATGACATTGTTTGAAAATACAATCAATTAGTCAAATTCATTTGATTTTTATCCCACATATGGAATCATAATCCGCTAAACCGCTCAGTCGGATTAATTGATTCAGATTAATTTATATCAGTTTTTAAGCTTTACTTTATTCGACTCGTCGGAACAGTTCGACGAAATAAATTACACAGATAATGTTATTTATGTCTGAAAAAGTATAATTATTATACATTTATATTTAATAAAATCCAAAATATACATATACCTGTTTATTCTAGAATTGAAACAGAATACTAAATTAATCATGGCACCGACAAAGCAATGGGAAGAATTTCAAGAAGTCACGAATTTGAATTATTTTGACATATTCTATATTGGATATTAAATTATATTGACTATATTGATATAACCATTAGTTACTGTCACATTAAATTAATTAAATAAGAAATTAATTATAAATTAATTTTAAATGTTAAAATAATTAAGAATATTGCAAAAACAAATTAAATTTAAATTCAATTCATATCACATTTGGGCATGTCGGGGGGTGTCAAACAAACGTGGAACAATGGCCGCCAGACATAGCTGTCAGCCGCCGAACGTCTGTTACACACTTCGATGGCTATTGAAATTATGCTTAAATGTAGCTTTTAATTAGACTTCTGTGGACATTCAATAACATTTCATAAATATACAAATTAATTTTTTCATAATTAAATATTAAAAATGAGGTAACCTTTGAAAGTACATGACATACGTTAACATACGAACTATCTATTCCAACGTTTTAAGGAAATATTTTTTCGCTACATTGTCATTTAAAAACAATAGCGCAGTTGACATTCGGCACACAATGGGTGCAATGAGCTGTCATGGCCAACGCCGAATTTACGATTTGGCTTATCGCCGGCCCTCTGTAATTCGATGAGTGCGATTTTATTGCGGAGCCTCTGGCAAATAAAACTAAAATATTTTCCAAAATAATTTTTATTTTCTTTATGAAGTTGAAACAAAGATTATTAATAAAATGTCACTATACTTCTATTCTATTACAATTTTATTTTTGTTGTCATACAAAAAACTGGCCAATACAAAAAAAAGAATAAAATAAATAAATTCTTATAAAACCTTCGGAGAGCTCGTTTTGTGGAATTTAAAGAATACAAGGTACAGACAACAAAAATGCAAGTAAGACGCAACCGTCTGGGCGGACATAAGCGAAAGTAACGCCATCGATTGCTTCACAATCTCGCCATATAAGCCCCAGGCTATTGCTCGCTACTCGGTCTTTTGTGCTAAAGCTCTTTGGTTGGGAAATGGCTAGTTTAGAAAATTCAATGCCCTAAACTTATTTATAAAATTTAAAAATATATATTCTTTATTTTAGTTTGATTTATAATTAAAATAAAAATAGCTAAAGTGATATTATCATGTACTCTCCGTATTTAATTTCATAGTCTGTGGTATCTCGTTCGGTAACCATTACAGAGTTACGAGTACTAGAGTTAAGTACTCTCTAGTGCTTTCACGTGGCCGGTGAGAGCTTAATTTTATTTTATTCATTGTGAAATTAAATTTTAGCGTGTTTTCTCATGTGTATTTTTTATTTAGTAGGTATATGTTAAAATAACTTTATTTAACCACATATATAATATAAACTGATTGTAGATCCAAATCGTGTATTTTATACCAAGGCGTAATTAATTTATTATTAAATTTATTTATACTCGTGTGAGCTGTAACTACAAATCCTATATATTTAACATAACATATGTTTTGTGGTTCTGGATCAAGAACATTGTATATTTGTTGTTTTTTAGTTTCCGCACAAAAAAGAAGCTACTGTACCGATTGCGGTCTGATTTTCTCTAATGGAAGGCTATAATTTTGAAATTGACAAAATATATTAGTAGCCCAATAATTAATTTTGTCTCAATATCTCTCGAATGTGTCATTAAATATTTAATATATAAAATCTCAAATATTTTCATGTATTGGCAGTTATAGTTATTATGGTTTTTGTAGACGAAATCGCGGGTTAAAATATTTCATAAAATACGATAATAACATTCGTAGCCAAAAGTAGAATTATTGAAGCGTTATAGCATTCGCACATCGAGTCCACGTTGAAAGCTCGATCTGCCTTTGTGTCGATAAATAAACCCACAAATCCTTAAAAATGAAACCTTCTCGAAGTTGAGAGTTGAAGAGAAAATCGAAAAAGTCGATTTATTTTCAGAAGTGAATAAAATTTAAAAGCTTCTGTGGTAATGTTTGGTAGTTGAGATTTATTAGAATTTCAAAACTACAATAGGTTAAAAATATTAAGATTTTAAATTAAAATTTCTGAAAGAAGCCTGATAGATGTCACTGTCAACCCAATGATAACCTATATATATTGAATGCTATAAGTTTCCCAGAGGTCGCAGATTCAAGCCTACCCATGCCTTCAATTTATTACTGTTTAACATGACTAAACATGTTAACAGAATTTCAAACAATATTTATGTTTCTTTGTTTCATTAGATCAGATAACCTTAGATTCATGGCGTATCACAAAGTGTCTCACACTTGAACTGCTTCTCTAATTGCGCCGTTTAGCACTTGAGAGCAAATAACGTCTACCCATTCGTCAGTCTACCTGCAATATCTTACCTCTGATACCTACATACTGACAATGTCAATGATAAACGAGTGCCGACGACTTGTTGACACTTGTTGACAAATTATCTTTAAACACGTTGAACTTGTTTGAATTTTAATATACATACCATGAAATTATCATCGACACGGTAGTTTAATTTTCAGAGAGACGACAGTCTGTCAGGGGTCTCAGGTTCGAGCTCTGGCCATGTTGTTTAATTTTACTTTTTCCATTTATTGAAAATGAGTTACATATTAACGTCATTCGGACATAATTAAATTAAACATCAATAAATCCTATATTTTGAAATTAATAAAGCATATTTTCCCATTCAAAAGTTAATTAGCATTAATTATATCATTCAATTGTACAGCAGATATAGAGATTTGCAATTATAGCAAATACGGTTCATATATTCAAAATCTAAATACAGATGGTACTATTATTATTTATATTACTTGAGTATTTGCGAAACTTAGAGGATTTAAAAAAACGAATTGCTATTTCAAATGTTCCTTCAATCTAATAAAGGAGTCTTACTCGTAACATGGATGTACCACAGAGAGTAGTAATTTAGATCTGAACAAATAAAGTAAGCTAAGCGACTTGTCTCTTTGCGTCTTAGTTTATTGAATGAGGTAATATAAAGTCAGTGTACTGTATTACATTTTAGTTGTATTTGCTACCAATATAAATATGTACACTGTAAAACCTTACCAATTATTTTTTTTCATGAATTTGATTAGATATCAGCCTTGAATACCTTGGATACCGCCCCGCCGATCTGCGAATTGAGCCACCGCGTCGCTGGTCGTTTTAATCTAAAACACTCTAAATTTAAGATTTTATAGAGTGGAAACGAAATCTATTAACCATTATTGTTTTCTGTAAAAATGTCTGTTATTATCAGCAACAAAAACAAATTAACTAATAATATTTGCAACTTTGGTTTTCACCACAATGTTTACGCCTAACCATAATTGTACAAACTAATCGGCCGTGTGTAGTCAGGCGTCACGCTCCTTATTTGCGTTGGGGTGAACATCACTACACGACCGCAGATTGATTAAACAGCACCAGTCGATAACATTTAATCACAATGGCATTTAATAGTGGAACTATTTCATGTATTTCAGTTACATATTTTCAATCTCCACTCGATAAATTCCATAACAAATTCCGCAGTACATAATTTATTCTGTAAGCGTTTTGATTTATTTAGTGCTGTGCTAAGTAGTTTTAAATTAACTGTTCGCATTTTACATGTTCCGTACATGGTAGTACAGAATTTACTTGTCTCACCACACTCGTGGCGAGCCGCAACGAGCAGTGTCGATGCAATTCCCTCACCGTCTGTCTGGAAAGTCCGTCACTATGCATTCACGTAACTCCAGTAACAGATCAAACCTACAAACATTTGCAACCTTATATTATTAACTTAACAACCTTATATTATTAACTTAACAACCTTATATTATTGACCTAAAACAAATCTATAAATGTTCCAGTAATAAAAACATTGTGTGTTGTTCTAATACTTATTATACATAATATGAAATTTCTAAAATAACTAAGTTTTCTCCATCTTTTATTTCTTCGCTCAGAATCGGATCAATAGGAAGGTTTATTTTATACTATTAAATTTTTGATATGTTAACACTATTTTTAGAAATTTGGAAACTCAATTTACCTATCCATTACCTCTAACTTTATTGCATACTCCATATTTATTAGTTTTATTGGTTTTCAGTATGTATAGCAAATTATAGTTTATTATATATGTATATATAAAAAAAATGTTTTTTTTTTACCTAAACCCACATAATTCTGAGAAACAATATATTAAAAAATAAATCCAAAAAATCTCTTTACCCACATTACAAGCGCATAAATAGGGGTTCACTTATCTATCCCGAGATACGTCCCGGATTTACGGGACAGCAGGACATTGACCCCGTAACTCTTCTGGACCGTCCCGATTCTTCTATCAATGTGATAATAAAGTGTTTGTATTTTATTACTATTGATATATAATGATAAAAAGTGGCATCAACCTTTAATAATATATATACGTCGGATAGTTGAATTCTTTTTCAGTAGGGATTTTTAATAACATTAATTGGGGATTATTAGGTACATTGTTATCATCAATTATCATCATCGGTACATTGTTATCATCAATTACCTAAAATGTATTTTTATAAATAATCTACTTTTAAAATGTATTAAACCTTTTTTAATCTAAAATAAAAGCTTCACGGTTAAAAAATAACGAGAACTTATTAAAATAACCAAATCATAACAATGTTGAAAATGTAACTTAAAAGAAACGTTTTTGGTATTTTAAATTTGAAAATGATATTTGATCTATTCGCACGCGTAGTGAATTCTGAATATTTGCAAATCGCTGCCGAATCACAATGGAATGGAGAAATAATAGAACGTTTCCAGCCCGCTGCTCGTAGTTATGGAAACCAGACGATCTCCTATAACATGTTGTGCTCCTGGTAGTGACGGTTTTGACTACTCGAATTTTCTAGATTCGGAACTTCAATATTACTGAAAATGACAAACAACCCTATATGAGATGAATTCCTAGTAGCGACATTATTAAAAACATATATCTTATGTAGTACAAAAATAGTTTTTTATTGAATTCTTGAATGAAAAAAAGTACTTTACAGAAAGAATAAAATGTATATAAGTTTTAATTACAATTGTTACTTATTTGAAAGATGTTTTATTCAAATTATATTTCAACCAATATCCAATAATAAATTTTTGCTTGAAACAATTGATTTAATTTCCTCTTGATGTGTTCGAAACAATGATTCTGGATTTTGAGTACAATAATTGTATCAGTAAATAATGAATGGGTTGATATTATAATTAAATAAATTATTACTATTTTTAAAACAATAGCAACACAACAGTAATAAACTTCTCTTTCAGTATTAACTTTGTTAATATAATTATTTTTTTGGTCTTTATTTCTTATAGAATTTCTTCTACCAGTTAAATTTATTTCACATTATATATATCGGGGCAATAGAACCGTATTCGCTTATAGCTCAAGTTTTTATTGTTCTCGTTTAAGAGGCCCTAAACTTGGTTCTCGTAAATCTGGATTTTGGAGACTGATGGACTGGGAATACCGGATTTTTATTTTGTGTTTATCAGTACGCCAACGATTCCTTATAATTATGAAGCGGTAATTTTATACATTACATTCATGCTTATGAGCCATATTTTCTTTTTGTGGCAATACTTCTTTATTGAAAATCTCTTAGAAAATAAATATGATGAGAAGAGAAAATACACAAAATCTTTGGTCTCCATAATATTGAAAGACATTCAACATTTAGCTGCAAAACTAAATCTTAAGGAAATCTTTCAAGTGGCTCATAAATACACAATGGCTAAGAAAAACGTTTTCTTTCTCACTATTCGGAAACCCCATGTATTCATGGCAGGGACTATTCACATTCACTGGATAAAAGAAATTAGCATGGCGTAAATATTCTACGACACGGTTTTTATGTTGTATTGTGGACAAAAAAATATTTAAAGAAAGAAAATCTTCTTGTTAATTTATTATGATAATCTTAAAAACAAAATCTTTCTTTCTAATAAAAAAAAGAAAGCTTTTTCCGACATCTTTACAGTGGAGTCTTATACGTTTGGAACATAAGTTTAGAACTGATAAAATCCAACAAAAAGCAGCATTCGATGAATATTAGAATGTTTTAAAAAACATCAATGTTTTAAAATATTTATTAAATATTAAGTGCAAAGAAAAACCAATTCGAGAAACAATGGCAAACAAACAAAAACACTCTTTAGCTTAACTATATTACTACAGTAGTACGTGAACACACAAGATAACGGTTTTAAATACTTAGCACATTCAACCAATTTCCTAAGTAACAAAGTTAATTTCCAAAGGTCTATGTGCAACCCCCACCGGACGTCACGTAGCAGTTCGCAACCACGGAAATGAATTAATACTACCGGTTTGAGTTATATAAGAAGTGTGCTCTGATTTTTTCCAACCTTTAGCTGTTGAATGCGAATAATTTGTTTTGTGTGATTTATTAAAACATATCTTTATATTATATCTTTTCGTTCTTGCTATCTCTTGTGGCTCTTTTCTTTATATGTATTGTTTGACAGTAGTCATACTTGTTTTAATAAAAATATATCTTTATCTTTAATGTTTCTTTCTCAATAACTGGCAGAAGAAAACAAATCTCCATTAGTTATCTACCGTTGCAAAAGTTGAATAACCTGCAAAAATGAATATTTTAATAGAAACATTATAAAGCTTAGCTCTTATTTTTGCTCTCCTAAACAGTAAATTAGTCAGGGATTCAATTCAGGCGTAGCATACGTGTGTGTCTGTCTCGCTAATTGCCAATGTATTGTACTCTTCATGTATTTGCTTGTATTTTACAATATTATCCTCATGTTATAATAAACATGTTTTTCTGTCTGTAGGTCCTTTTACAACTTAAAAATGTTTGACCACCTTGATAAATATGAATATTAAATTAGAACATCTAATTTCGCACAATATAGGCTGTACATAATATTATAATATACTATTGGTAGATAAAAATAAAGGCGGTACAGTTTGAGTACGTACCGTACTGTGCGAGTAAAGCAGCGGGCAAAAACTAGTACACTTTTATTTTCTTTTAAAGAGGCTTACATGCCTTATATAAGCTCATATCATTACGGTATACTAAATACAGCCTTCCTCTTAAAGGCTCTATCGCAGACATCGTTAAGAGCATCCAATTTATGTCAGTGTGTATGTCAGAGTACGCTAAGACGGGAACTGCGGTCAAGACGTACCCTTACCTACAAACCACTTTAATGGGACCCCACTCCAACTAACAACGCTTTTTTCTCCCCTCTAAAACAACGCACACAATGAGCAAGGAGAGATCTTCTAATATTGGCTAGAGCCATGGCCACTTCGAGCCCTATTTGATGCTCAAGTGAAACCACTCTGAAATCCTTCAAGAGACTTAAATTAACAGCTATATCTTACCATAGCTGCAACCACTTATTTTGGTCTTGATTACACACTATTTTTGTAATAATGACAGCTCTTGCAAATTGGTTGCTTTATCAACCTGCGACTTATAATGACATCAGTGTTACTTTGATGTTTAATAGGTCATATTAATTGGTAGCTTAATAAAGTGAAACCTTATATTATAATACCTATAAGTACTATATTCGAATGAAATTTGATGGTATTTTGGTTAAAATAAGTATCGTGGGATGGAAACTTAATTCGTCTGTGTGTCTAATGCTTCGTGAATAAATTTCATTAGATTTCATTGTGTTTCGTGTTTAATGTGCTGTATCATAAATATCAAATGTATTTAAAACATCATTCATTAGTAAATAACCTAATTCAATATTATTATTTACATAGAGATACAAAGAGAACATCCACCAAAATCTATTGACATGTACAATTAACAAATTTATTGTTAAATGAAATGTTATATCTTTTCCAAAATGTTTAAATTTCACGCAAATGTTTAAATTTCACCCTTCAATAAGAATTTACCCAAAAGCTCTAGAAAACAGCTTAAACATTTTTCTCTAAGTTACATGATAATAACTGAATTAAAACATTTGCTAATAACACCTTGAATCAAAGAAGCTTTTAGGAAAGATACAAATAAAATAACTCTACACGAAATATAATTTTTCGGGCTCCGAACTGTCTATCAAATATCTTTATAGTATTATATCTTAGTAGTGGGTCTCAAAAGCTTTTAAGGACCAAAACGTATTAAGAGGGAAACATGGAAAAGGCGTGGTATTTAGTTTAGGGAAAAGAAGAGATCAATTTGTCTACAACGTATTGAAGCTATTTCTTAGATTTTTCGAATTCACTAAATCATCTGGTATTTTCTCAGCATTAGCCTAATATTTTTATCAGGCAATTACTATTATTTCTACTTGACAAGCTTGCAAAAGTATGCTCTACAAACAGAAGTACTTGTTAAAGAGAAATACTAACAATGTCTGGTTATTTCCTATCTCCTGAAGCGCTCTAACTATTCAGATAGTTGGTTAATATTTTTACATATTTTACACAAACGATCTAAGAGACTTTATATATTTACATTTTATCATTCTTTTAAATAAATAAAACATTGTAAACAAAAACATTATAAAAACTATTTTGAATAACGAGGCGACTGTTAGACGAGTCATTGTTAACAATAAAGCCTCTACTTTTTCTAGCTTTACCAACAGTTGGCTGGAAGTTGCAAAGGCTGGGTCTATGTCAGTTTTTATTTCATTAAATTAGTTGTTACCCGAAGCGTTATGTCAGAACAACACAAGCTACATTAATTAACTTAGAAATGTCTGTTTAGTACATTCCGCGCAGTTACTACATTAATTGTAACATTTTTTTACGGAAATAATATGTCATTTAAATATGTTTTGATTTTAAAGAACAATTTATTTAAAAATAAAATAATCTGAAGCAACTTGTATAAAACTTATATTTTAAAAAGTGTCTGTGCGACTTGCACACAATTGAAAAATATATTAAAATATGTTACAAAATGAACACTATCAAAATTCCATGAAATGCTTTGTCCCGAGTTCTGAAAGTTTCACAAAGTCAGCACTTTAAGTTAGATTATTTGATATATCGCTCGCTACACGCTAGTTTCAAGCCTCTGCCCCTTTACGAGCACATTGTTTGATGCAACGGAGAATTCGTTTAAAGGATACAAGAATACAAGCTAGCCCACAAAGGATCCTGTAAGAAATAATTAAATACAACAGATAAATACTTATGTGGCTACCTACTATTGTATTTTATATATTTTCTGACCATTATACAAATATGAAAGTTATTCTATCGTGAATTCATAAACAAAAAATGCGTAAAAGGAATTTTAACAATACTTTATTTTTCGAATATTTTTGAGTTATTATAGTTATATGTTACTCATTTTATTTTAATTATTATGAATAAAGATACTATTAGTTTAAATCAAGTAAAGTCAGTTTTTTTTTAATATTGAAGTAATATAATTTTTCTGGCAACATTTAGAAAGTACTTAACTTTTTAAAATGACCAAATTTTTCATAAAATCTACATCACTTATCATATTTTAATAATTTAAATATTTTTCATGTTCAGTAGTTTAATAATTTAAATATTTTTCAAGTTCAAGGGGTTCAAAACCAAAAGCAAAATTTTAGATGAATTCTAGAAGACGATTTTCCCAGACAGCTGCTTGCAATCTATTTTCAAATCAATTTTAATGTCTTTAGGATCATTATCGGTTGGATACAAATTAATGAAGTTTTTCTCCTTCTCCCGAGACGAATGCATTGAAAATGTCTGCGAGGAAACAGATGTAGCTGGTGATTACATACTGATATCATTATTATTTTGACAGATTTTGAGTTAAAAAACATACTTAATTGAAGTTGATATAATAACGTCCATAGTTTTTTTTTTTTGTTAAAAGTGATTGGTTGTTGTAATGTATTATTGGTGTTATTTTATTTTATAATAACCTTGTATGTAATAACGTCATAGCATAAACACTCTTGTATTGTTATCGCGTAGCCCCAGGCTGAGAATTTCGTTGAAATTTCCCAGAAATTCTGAAATCGACGGAAAAACATCAACATGGGACTTGGAGCCCATTATCCTATCAGAGAAGTTTGTCAAATAACGAGTATTAAGGGATAACTCACAACATGTCATGTCCTTAAGTCTTGATTCTTTTACTTTTTTGTTTTTTTAGAACCGCTTGCGGCGTTCTGTATAATTTTTAACTTCATTTAAAGGCATACATACATAGATATCGATGTATGGGGGAAAATAATGATCGAAGTTCCTTATTTTATTAACAGATGATTTGACAATAATAATATATATATGAAGTACTCTGTACAACATATACAGCCTGATTTTCTCGCTTTAAATTAAGGTTAGGAGGTCTATTGGCTAGTGATCACTGTGACTACTGAGCCGAAGGGCATGGGTTCGATTCCTTCACGGGAAAGTTCTTTGTAATTCACAGATTTTTGTTCCAATTGAGTTCGTTCTTTATGTTTATAATTATAGGTTTGTCAATTTAAGGATAAGGTTCTTCTCTAGTGCAAGCTTTATACTTTTTAAAAAACCACACTACCAAAATTAAAACTGTAACAAAAAGCATACCCTTGTCTCCAATTATCTCCGCTTTTAAAATATGTCGTCACATTTTTCTCATTTCATAATCCGATTATAAATAAAACCTACACGTCTTACCTAAACGTTTATATCCAGTAACAAAGGCATAACGCTTCACAGAAATATAGGGGAACATTGGTTATATTTTATATGACAAAATTGTCGTTTTTGTGTTCCGTTATCGTCTTTCCACGTCACTTCACTGAGATAACACGATTTTATTGCACAATTTGCGCTTTCTTTGTATTTGATTTATAAGAATACATGATACGTCGTTATCGAGAAAAATACTTCCTCTTTGGTAAAAACTTTTTGGGAATAAATATTTTATGTTTGTGGCAAAAAGTTCTGACGTGGTAGTAAGAAAACTTTAATATATTTCTTTATTATTCTTAAGGTTGTCATTGCAATTCAGATGTGTGTGTATGTATTTATAAAACAGATACAATAATCATAACCGCTCTCACCCCGCTACACCAAACACATCTGCAATGATTCGCGTCTCTATCTAACTTTCCCTCGCTGGTCCATTAACCTCGCCTGTAGATAATGGCCGATTTAACCACACCGTTGCCTCTTAAATTAATGTCTCTGCTAAGATGTGCAGACAGACTTCGGATTTTTTTTTTATTTTTTATTTAACTTAGGTTTCTTACTTTTATATAACATTATTTTTAATGATGGGTTTTCAAATTCTATTTTTAATGATGTTAGGAATCATTGTCGCTTGGATATAAATTATTGAAGTTTTTCTCCTTCTTCATAGGTAAATATATTGAAAGTGTCTACGAAGAGATAGATGTGACTCGTGCTAAATACTGAAGAAAAAACGTAATTAAAAAGAAAAAACTTAGGTTTCGTACTTTTTATAACAGGATTTTCAAATTCTACTATAACTGTTTGTGAAATTTAAATAACAGAATATTGAATTTGGTTATCATGTGCAGTAATAGAAAATAAAATAGCTGTTTCCTGAGTTCATGTGTAATACTATTTATATCACGAATGTTTACTTAGCATGACTAGGATAATATTTCAAAAGCAAAACAAAGACCATTAAAACGCGTTAAACGTTGAATAATAACAAGTAATTTACGCTCATTAATCTTAGTTAAACACGTCTCATATGAAAATTGTTTCTCATTTTCCTCTTTTCTATACAGTGACTGGCAAAAAGCATTAAACATACACACGTATTTAACACAACCTGCTACTAATCACTTGAGAAACAATATGTTATTGAAATATAATAATCTTTTAGTATGTTTTTAGTTAGTCTATTTGTCATCGAAATAATAAATATATCTATAAAACAATATCGACAATGTGACCGAATATTCTAAAATATTAAATACTTACCCCTATTAATAAATAACATCATACTATTAATATTAATTCGTCAAATCCCTTACCCATGGTACAAGCCTGACGTGGTCACTACGTCCTTACCACAGCCATATCCGGGACAGCCCAGCTGCACTACTGACTTCCGGAACACAATGGCGTCCCTCCCGTTTCCGATAGACGTTTCCCTGACGCCATTTTGCAATTCGAAAATTATAATGGATTTTGGATGGTAATTTTCTATATTCATGTGTAATAAAGTTAAATATAGGACCAAATTTTTAAAAAATAATTATTATTCAAGTAGTTGGTTACTTTTTGTAAACAGATTCTTTGTATGAGAAGAACTACTGATTGCACCTCATTTGTTGTTTTGTAATAATACATTGTATGCAGTAATTTATAGTAATGCTTATATTATCGCATTTAATTGAAATATTAGTTTATTTGATTTGGGTTATGTATATTTATTAAATACAAGTTTTCAAAGAATCAAAGAGTGCAAAACTTTGTTATTTTTCTCTAACAATGCTCTCCATTTATATTATAAAATCTTAAATAACATTTCGCTTCATTCAACATTTAAAAATGTTAGGAACTTCATGATTTTTCGGAATGAAAAGCGTCGAGACGATGTCATTTTCTGTATTACAAGAGAATTTGAAGAGGAAAATCGCTTAGCTTAAAATGCAGAGAGCGAATAAGTACGCTGAACTAGCTCATCAGAATGCAAAATATCTTAAGTATTAATTTATTATCAGAATAAATTAGTAAAGGTTGAAACTTGAAGTTTCATCTGGATTACATACAAAATTTCATTAACATACATGGCTGCAGCAATATTCACGAAAACATTGCATATTATTAGAAGAAAATACAACCAACTAAACTTAGTTTAAAATATATTCCAGTTCAAATTTTCAACATGTTCCAAGTTCGTCAACATCTATGAAAACAAAACTACTGAACAAACTGGAGTCAACAGACGCGTTGGTGCTAAATTTATGCGCATACAAGATACCGTGGTCTAGGCTTCGAAAATGACTCCTCTGACCGAAAAACTAAATAGGTTATTTATGCTTTTAACTCAAGGTTGTTTAGTAAATAGTTTTCATATAATTATAATGAATATTTTTTATTTGTGTGTGTTCTTTTTCAACAGTGTCTGTGCTCATATTATATGATATTTTTGCTTTCTTAAACCTACTAGCGTGAAGTTTCTTTGTCTGAAAAAGTGATATTAAGTAGAGACTACATAATAAAAACTATTCGCTAACTAAAGTTACTATGGCGCGCCCTCTGGTAACTAATATAGGCTGAGCGTTTTCGAATCACATTTTTTACACGATAAAAATAACCTAATTATATGTATCTATTTATTTGTATGTATTTCCAAATAACTCCATCGAATAATCATGACGTGTTTGAAGGGCAAACATTCACATTTATAATATTAGTAACATAATTTATAGTAATGCAATTTTCCAGCAACAAGCAGTTCGAAGTAATCCAGATGCAGAGATTCTCGGCATTACAGCGGCCATACTTAGTGTAACTCGACTCGGATTGCAACAATTTAAGTTAAGATCCGTTCATGCGGATTTCTCTAGAACTTGCACGGATTAAATATCCGTCTGGAAGTGGTAAATAGTTTAAGACGCTTTATCTGATAGAAGTTCTTTACACTATTTCGCAGACAGTCCGAAACTAACAACTAACAACTCATGTGCTTGAAAGTTATTCTAATGTTTTAGAATTATAGTACATTCATATAAGTTATATTTACATATAATGTAAAAATTTAAATTATACTCTATAGAGGATTCAAATAAAGCACCAATTTTATTATTATTTTACTTTAAAATATTAAAATCATAAATATATTATTAAAAAATGCCACATCCAAATATTGATAACTCCGTGTTCCCAACTTTCATAGTTACCATTGCGGACTCAATCTAGCGCCATCTACTTCCGTTTAACGAGATTGTTAGTGAAATGTATATAGTTATATATATTTATTACACCTAAGTTTATCTACATTTATATCATAATTTTGTTAGTACCCAGAAAATGTCAAGTATAAAATAACAGTAATGATAAAAAAACAAAAAAGGGAAAAAATGTTGTTAATTTGAAGCTATATACATACTAAAATTATATGAGAATCGCTTTAGCAGGTTAGCATTGAAAACGTAACAGGGTTATTAATAAAAATGTATTTTTTTTATTGAAATGTATGTTTGGAAAAATATCCTGGTTTATATTTAAAATAATAAACGTAATCACTACATTTGTCATATATTATGTTATAGTATTTCAAAATCATAATATTATGAACTGTTTTAAGTAATTTAAACGTAACATATGTAGTGACAATAAAAGAACAAAAAAGTTTGAACAAACGTCAACACCAAAAACGGTTTGTTTACTCACAGTCAAATAAAGCGTGAATTAATTAAAGTTATAAAGCTATTACTTTATTTACAATTATAGCTAATAGCCGTAATAAATAAGAGAGTACTATTATAATTCATTTTCAGGAAAACATTTAGAAAAGCCAATGGTGACCCAGAATTGTCACTATCTGACCCACTTGGTGAAGCGCATTGACCTCTGTATACCAACATTATTTTAAGGCGCACCCAAAAAGCTTCCCACGAAATTGAATCATTGTTACATGGAATAAAGCGTAAAATTGCGTGCAACAATTTTTAATTTACAAATTTATCTTTTGAATGATCATGCGAGTGTAAACTTTATATACCTACTTCGTAAATGGCTGCGGCGTGCACGCGCCTCATAAAGTGAATTAAGTAGTGCACTGTTTATTGTGTTAACACAAATTTGATAATTGAAATTTTGATGAAGTAGCCGTTATTGTGACCTATTTTTATATGAAAATTGTTAGGTCTCGAGTGGCTTATAAATACAACTTTTTCTGTCATTACAGCCCAAATAAAGTCTGTAGTCGACCTTAATCTATTAATTCTAAACTTTAATACACTGCTCAAATTTATTTCAATTTCGAATAAGCTTCAGTCAGATAAAAGCGAATGAGACTTGAAGAAGGAACCAGGGAAAGCGAAAAAAATGGTCACAATAAGTGAATGTGCGAATTTAGTCTCGTTTAATGAGAACCTTTCAGAATTAGGCGTCGTCAGCTCCCGTCATAAATTGTCACCGTTCCACCCTCCGGAACTTTACGAAAAGGTCCGGTGGAATTCCAGCGAAATCGGAGTCTGGAACTCCGAAAGAACATTTTAGATTCGACGGCGCTCGTTTTCGATCTTTGATTACGCTTCCCGAATCCCGTGATATGGCTCTTCTATCTTTATTGAACTGAATTGGTTTGTTTATAGCAGTCTGGAACGTATTTTTTATACGAAGTATACTTTTAAATATTGCGTTTATTATTTCTATATTAAATGATAAAGATAATACAAATTAGAAAAACTTTCTCCTAAACTTCTAAGACGAGTGGTTTAACTATGCTTACATTTAAATATTTCCATTATTATAATTAAAATAAACACCGCGTCGGCCATCGCTTTACATAATAAATACGATGAATGAATATTTATGACGTCTGGAGCTGTAAGAATCTTTATTACTTGTCTTTTATTTGCAGACGCTGTGAGATCTTATTACCTAATTATGTATTTGATCGTTTTTATGTTCTAGCCACTAACAATTTTATATACGGACCTCATTTATATCTCATCTGCTAATTACTTATTAAAAAAATGACTATAAATCTGTAATAAACAATATAAGAACAACAAACATGTCCTATTAATAATGTATGAAAGGAAATCATTGATGATGAAGTCGATATAAATTCAATACAAACCATCCATTACCCGCTTTTCATACTCACATACAAGGAGTTTCACTTATTATCCTAATATTTAAATCAACGCAATAGAGCTAGCGCCAAATCCAGGCCTGACCCACTTCCTTTCAATCTGCCTAATGCTAGTCGCTTATTTTGTTGGTTCATAGAGATAGCGATCTTAGTCTTAAAAAATACAAATAAGTTTCTATGAAAATAACTTTTTCCTTCAACTTAGAATGAGTATTATAAAATTTGTTGCACAATCCACGACTTTAATGTATTTCTTCACAGAACAGATCCAGTTATAATATTCACAAAAAAAAAATATTGCTTAAAATATTTTTTTTATGAATGTGCAGGGCAGTACATTCAAATTAATAAATAAACGATAAGTAGTAATAATATATTGAAAAGCAAGTTTTTACGGTTATAAATGTCGTTTATTAAAACGCTGTAACTGAAGACGAACACAAATCCTAACTCGCATCCGCCTCTCATCGTCTTTGCGTCGCAAAAAAAATAATAACACTTTGAATAAGCATTTTTTGTCGCCTCGCTACTTTTACATTCAAATTTTACTTTCCCTTAGATAATGCTGTGAAAATATTGTTTCTAAAAATCAGACATTTTTTTAATTTAATAAATAAAGAATAAAAATAAACCGATACCGGGACTCGAGCCTACGACCTTTGGGAAACCGTCCCGTCTGATTGAGTTAAATTAACCAATTGAGCTACCGTGTCATCACGGTTGTGACATCTATTTGATATTTTTAATCTTTGGTGTTGTTATGATTAAATAGTGAATATATCATTCACTAGTAAATACAAAAGTACACTATATATTGTAATGTTTGTGAAATGCTTTAATTTTTCTCTATAAATTACAGTTATCAACATAATGTAGTCCAGGACCTAATGTTTCTTTTTCAAATGTAGTAAAAAAAAGGCAGAATGTAAACAAAGACTCGCTTTCGTTGGATAAGCCATGAATAAACATTATGGAAGTCGCTGATTTACTGCCTTCCGACCAAGCTACTGTGCATTTACATTATAACAGATATTATGAAGGAAATAAACCTACCAGAGATTAATTGTCTCAATTGCTCAAGAATCTCGTAAAGTTCAACAGATTTTCGAAAACAAAATCTACAAAAATTTTAAGACATGAAACCAAAAAAAAATATTAAAAATTATTAATAATTGAGTCAGCGATTGTACATTTTTTTTAAGCAGATGCACTCGCATGTCGCAAATGCACGAAAACGCGAGTCGAATTGGCAAGTTAAAATGTAGGTTAAGCGTATGCTTTCTATTTATAAATATGAGTTCTTAAAAGCCTTTTTACGTATTGAGTGTAGGTACATTAACTTAAATATAAGATTTATGATCAGATGTTTTTTTTATATTAAACATAAAAATCATATATTTTTATTATTAATAATTATTTTATGGACTTAACTTCAATTTCAGCTTTTTCAAGATTATTTTTAAAATATTAACTTTTATTACATAAAGTCCTCCCAAACTCCTAGTGTATTTATATATGCATTATATTTGACTCTAATTCTGATCTTGCACCGGAGCTTGATTGAATTTGAGTCTTATAAAATATTCATGCGACGCGCCCTACGGATTACTGCCTCATAGTTTAGGCAAATTGTCGGATTTACTGATAGATATGGCGAAATAGATTAGATTCATATCTCCGACATACAATATTAATGTAACTTTCGATGAAATATCAGACTAAATTTTGTTTATTTTAATGATTATGAAATACAAACATCTTTTATAACACTTAAATGATGTTAATTAGATAATGATGTTTGGAAACTACTTATCAAATAAAATTCCTAATATTATTCCGTTATAATAAATATATTTATTATAACGGAATCTCTAATCTCGGAATTTGGAACTCAAAAAGCTAAGTTACATTCAAATTCGTTATCCCCAAATTGTTCCCTCGTAAAATATAATCTTGTTAGAAAGAAGTTATTTCATAAGTCGAAAGAAAAGGAATTAAAAGAAAGAGGATGAGATGTAATGTTTATTGTTTTATTTTGATTGCTTGGTTTTACTGGTTACTGTTTTTATAAAATATAATATCACAGGACAAATTACACAAATTGGTGTAACCCCTAAATAAGCAAATAATGATACAAATTCACAGAAATACACTTTATAAATATTGGGAATATATTTAATAAATGGTCAAACCCAGAAATACAGACGTCTGTGTTCATTACATATATGCCTGTCCCTGTCGGTAATTGAACCCGAGCTCCTTTCGCGCCGGTTTGCATTAGGCCTTTGCGCTAACCACTTGACCAACGAGGCTACAGTTTCATTAAGATACATGTATCTGTGTTAGAAGTAAGGTTTTTTGTGCGAAAAGAAGTCTAGAAATCTATTTTGTTTTCGGGGTTAATTTTTATCTTCTTAAAATTACAGTATTCCCAAAAAAATAATGACTACTAATAATAATCAGTAGAGTTAATCTGGACCAAGCTAAGACCTACTAAAAGTACATTCTAATAAGAAACAATAATAACATGGACTGAAAGAATTCAAAAAGCCATTGTTTTTTTTTTAACAATAAGTCTCCCTCATTATTGTTCTGTGTAATAACATAAATCCAACTGAGTTTTGGAGAACAAATTTAATAAGATTGCAATACTTGCCTCTAATCGAATTTGGATCTTGTTTGAGAAAATTAAAAAATATTAAAGGATGTCGGACGTCAACCAAATTTGTGAATCAATTTGTTACAAAAATCATATTATTTTCTTGCCTGTAATATGGGTTCTTATTTTTAATTTAAGAAAAACCAACTTTATTTTTTAAAGTTTCAAAATTATATATTTTATTTTAAGTTTAGATATATTAGGTACCTATACAAAATTATATATATTATTTTTTTAAAGTAAAACACTTTTATATTATACAAATGCGTTTTATAATTTATATTAAATTATATCCTAAAAAACATTACGAATATGAACATAATCTTGTGATAAGATATATTTTTCCCATCAGTAGCACCGACAGACAGACATCTAATCTATCTCTACTTACACGTCCGAGCCAAACTTCATTCGTAATACAACGCTGTCCTGCGGCTATTTTCACAAACGGACACTGTTTGCTTGCAGGATATTGCCAGCTAGGGCCTTTGAGGCCTGCATTTGTTTTTTTAGTGTTGACTCACGTATTTACAAAAGCATTGCACTTACGGACGGATGAATTATATATGTTATTTCAATGATACCTTCATAGGAAGTGGTATTTTCTGAAGATATCCACTAATGCTTTCAGTTTATTATTAACTATGACCCACCAACCCCTATCCTAATTGATTGGGGTCGGTCTAATGTGTCAAATTCTTCCACGCTTTTCTATCGTAAGTTTTCTTATCTTAGTAGAATCTTCCTTTGCAAAATATTTTTTTAGGCATACCATCATGTCGTCGGCGCCCTATTCTCTTAAAGTAATTACATTTTTTTATATTAAACTGTATTTTAGAAATATTTATTGACCACAACAACCAGATACCATAAGCTTACTGAAGATATAAAATAAATCGCCACACACTATGAACGCGTAGGGTTTTTCAACTACTTATTCTTAGCATCCAAAATTATTTCACGAAAAGAGAATATAAATAAAAATTTCTTTCATTGGCAGTTTAAAAGGGTGGCCATGAGTTTCTTTGCCTGAATCTTCTCATGACCTCAACTAATTCAACGGCCTTTTTTTTACAAGTCAAAATGTTAAATTAATATATATGCATATATATATTTATATATGTTATTTGATTATTATATTTCTATTTTTTTGCAACAATTGTTTGCCTGCGATAGTTTATTAACTATACGAGTAACTCTCTATGTAATTATTAGGTATACCTATTACGATGATTACAGATTATTATTTTTGGTCTTTACCAAATATACATAACTATAAATATATATTGCGATACTTCTCAAATCCCGAGTTATTTTTTCTGATTATACATTGATATATATGGACAGATTATTTATTTACCCTATAGCATATTCTTATTATATATTAAGTAGTTGTTACAAAATACATAGTTAGCTTTTATGTATTTAAATAATCGGATGATCCAGTAACCCACCGTCAGTTCCGATACCCTCAAATATTTGCGAACATGAAGCAAATACAATTTATCAATAAAGTAAGAGTCTACAAACCAGTGGCTTGAAGGATCGAACAAACAGACCATCATAACGTGAACCCCGTTTACACTCTATCGAATCTACTGAACTGCCCTATATCAAACTAATGAAATAACCACAAGTATTTCCTTGCTTATATAATACGATATTGTTTTCGTCAATCCTTTAAAAATGTTAGGAATTAACTAACGTGTATAGGTATTCAGATAAGTACAATAATATAATAATAATAATAATAATAATATCAGGACAAATTACACACATTGATCTAACCCCTAAGTAAGCAAATTATTTGCTTGTGGTAAGGGTGTTAGACAACGATACAAATACATAGAAATACACATATAAATACTGAAAATATATTTAATAAACGACCAAACCCAGAAACAGACATCTATGCTCATCACATAAATGCCTGTCTCCGCCGGGAATCGAACCCGAGCCCCATTGCGCCGTGACACGTTAGGCGTCTGCGCTAACCACTCGACCAACGGGGCGGTAATAATCCATTGGAGGTTTAAATATAAAAACAAGTAGAGGTTTAAAAATAAAAACAAGAGTAACATACAAAGCATACACAAAACGTAACCTGACTAAAACAAGCCTTGACCAGATACGAATGAAGATGACAAATAAACAAAAAAAGCCACAATAACTGTCTGTAATAATTTAATTAAATGCTTGCCACTCGACAAGTTGTCGCGATCGGCTCGACTGAGTAAACGGTCCTCACAAACATTCCAACCCAATTAAATACTCGAGGTCTGTGTGCTTAGGACCCTTTGATACACGTCTTTTATGCAACCGTTTTGCATATATATATAAATTATTTTGTCCTTGCAAATATAGATTTGTCAGTTCGTTCGTGAAGCAAATGATGTATGAATTGGATGATAAAATATATAACATTTGCCTGCCCAAGATACGCAACGCTATTTTACCTACTTCTGAATATTATATTACATTAAAATATGTAATAATTACTAAAAAGCTCATAACTTTGCTAGAATTCCAGTAAAGCGTGACTTAAGAACGTCTAACATTTTCAGAAATATTTTAAGAATATGAGTTCGTTAACATTTGTAAACCGCAAAATAAATGCTTTTAAATCAAAATTAGGAATAAATAATAAATATATATATAAGTACATTTGTAAGAAAGATCTTTGATAAGTATGATATAAAAATTGTATAAAAGTATAGTATATGTAACATCTCAAGAGAAGAGATGTATCTTTTGACAAATGCTACACAGGATATTATTGAGACATGACTTGGCAACTTGCCGCCTCATTGTGGATATTTGTAAACTATAATTTAGTAGGAAAAAAATGCTCATTTCATTTATTATTTGATACATATCACATCTGTAAAAGGAATAGTATGTTTTAAGATGGTTCCTTCTTAATCGATTGCTAAGAGATTTTATCACAGAGCTTATTCTTATCACGTAGCAGAAGCGTAGGTTAGTGCTACATTATGTAGCCAAACGTAGCACCTGTGTGATTTGATTTTATTCGATACTAATGCCTTTGCGTATTTAAGGAAATATAATGTTTCAGAATAATTATTTGCTAATTTAGTTCATTTATAATATTTATGACGTCTTATTCATTATTGTTTAAATATTCAAACCCCTTAGGTTCTTATACCGGGCTCATTATTTCATAGAATATTTAATGTTCTCGGGAGGACGTTGAAAAGATCTCTTAGCAAACAGGCAAATATGAATACAGAGATAATTATCCCTTAATATGATATAACAGGGGCACTCAGGGGTCGTCTTGAAAGAGACTCCCGAAGGATCGTTTATAAAGGGCAATTTAAAAAAAAAACAGATTTTATTTATGTATTGTGAAGATTATAGTCATAGTAAATATGTTTTTTTTAATAATCATTTTCTTAACTTTAGTTGAAGATAAATATAGTCTTTTACTTACCATAATTCAGTTTTAGTAATTAAAGAAGTTGCTATAATAAGCTCTAAATCAATAAAATATTTTGACAGCTATATAAATGACATATAACATATCGATAAGCATTCGTAGATTCTATATCCCTTCAATTTAACATAAATACTGATTACAAAAATGCTTATATCTTCATAATAATTGATTACAAAAAAAATATTATAACGTTCCTTTAAAAAACATTTCGGTAAACAAGTGAAATCTCTTGAACAATTTTTTTTTGTTCAATAATATTTATATTTTTTTCATTAGGTTCATTATAAAATCACGAAACGTAAAAAAGACGCAGAGTCACGTAACCACAAGCTCGATTAAAACTGACATTCACAATGTAATTAGCAACCCTTTCCGTTGTCTGTCTGTCTGTCATAATTATTACAGTGACGTGTGGAAACTGATTAGGTAAGCGTCTCAAATAAAATTGTACGTATTTACGAGTATATGCCTAAAGAAAGGTCATTCACATCTCTTCCTTTTCTAATTGTAAAATTTATAAAAATATATATATAATAAACAAATTCAAAATAAAATCTAAGAGAAAAGTCTTAGTCGCTCACTTAAAGGTCTCTGAAGGGTCGGTATTTAGCAAAATCTCGTTAGTGCACTGAATTTAATCTTATATTTTATTAACGGAGTGTAATTTATAAACTTTCTTAAGTACGCTATGAGTATAATGCCAGTTACCTCTGAGGTACGAAAATCAGACTGGTTTTACTTAAATTCTGACATTTTACTTGTTTATGTTTATTTTTTGTATGAAACCTTAACTTGACTATAAAGACGATCATATGTAATAATCATTTTGCAAGCAACGGGACGGTTTCCCAGAGGTCGCGGGTTCGAATCAATGCCCGTATCGGTTTTTTTTTCATTCTATATTTTTATAAATTTAAATAAGCTTACATGGCTATATAGCCATGCTATATGCCATATATAGCTATGTTTATAGATATTTTCATACATTAAATTAACATATTTCTGATTGAGATACGTAAATATTATATTATTTTAAAATATTATCTGTGAGCATCATATAGTCTAAAGTCAAAAACAATCTATCCTTCTAACATTAAACTGAATGAAATGAAGTAATAGAGTCCATTGAACTCAAAAATATCGAGTAGGAATATATCTGCATTAAGTTGACTGATATAATTTCGAAGCCAAAAATTCTTGGCACTGTCATGTCCTTACCATTCATTGTCTATCGTAATGTTTTATGGGTTTCTAAAATTAGGCAACCATGGCTGCCAACAATAACTTAGAGTACATTGCTATAATGTCTTATTGTTATATTAAACTTAACTAAATTGGATTTAAAAATGTATAAAACTCAACTAAAGTGGAATTAAAAATATATCCCCTCTTTTTGCTGTGTCACTTGTGCCAACCCTAACCAAATCAAAAACTCCTTAACTATTTACAATATTCATATTATAGCAAATTTTCTTCAAAACAGCTTAATGACAAAATAAACTGAATTTAAAAACTTCCCGAGGGACCAGAGGAGGGATGGTAATTTTTCCGACGTAAGCTATATTACACTAAATGAGTGGATTTTTTATTCTTTATTAAATTTTAAAGGTATAATGCTTCATTACCTGCTTTACGGGGAAAACATCAGAAGCAAAAATGTTTTTATAAATATAAAGTAAGATAGTTACTTAAATTATGTGTTATAACTCCTAATAACTCCTCGTGCCTGTACAAAGATACGTTTAAAGAAATTGACATTTATATTCCTAAATCTCCAATCTTGAACGTCAGCAGTATAATTTCGACCCCCTCCTCTCTCCTCCCCACTCTATATTCTTTAAGAATTTCATAAAGAGGAAATTAAATTTTCTATAAAGCCAATAATAACTTCGGAAGTTTGTAAATCGATGGAACGGGATGGTGACTTAAAAATATACGAGCTGAGATGAAATTTTAAGATTAAACTTTATTAGATTTTCAACTGCTTCCACGTGTGTTTGGCTATATTTGATGGGTACAATATATATATATTTGTTTAGTTTTTCTTATACTAATAAAGTAATTTTCTTGTTACAGGTAAATTGTTGATACGCGAAAATAATATAAAGAATGGCAAGTATTAAAGACTATTCAGAATTTTCAGCAATAATTATTAATGGTGATGGGCTTGTATATTGTAATAATAATATAAAACACAATACGAAAATTTTATACAAAATCCGCAAATGTTTTATACCACTGTAAAATAATTTAATCTCGAGAACCTCTGATGAGTTTTGGCTCATCGAGCATTCGGACGACATGATTAGAAATAATACCCCCTCCTCCTTGAGGGAGCCTTATTCATAGCCCAAGAAATTTCCTCTACATAACAACTGTAATAATTCATTCAGTTTTGAACTTTCTGTTTCACATCTTAAGAGTTGTATTAGTTCTACAATACCCTGGTCTATTACAGTAGAAGTCCTGTAATTAAAGTTTACAGTGGAAGTTTCTAGAAGCACAAACGCTTCGTTGTACGCAAAGTTACGTCTGGACCAGTATTGTGACTCTTTTGTTTTACTTCTTTTGCCAGCTCTTGGTTCCAGAGCTTTGTGAAGTTCAATTGATTATGGGCAGTTTTATTTCAGTACAGCCTGCTTGCAGTTTTATATGTATTTAATTAATTAATTTTGATTTACATTTGATATCGCTCAAATATTAAATTCAGATCTTGACTATATATTTGGATATATTTTTGGCTTTTTATTATATGTAGGTATACATAAGAAAAAAAGCAATAAATAATCAGATTAATATCTTGGGTAATAACTTCCCCAAACACATTTTAACCCTTTCCTTTAAATCTTTATAACCCTTTCAAATGCTGCTAAATCTTAGTCCGTCACGGGAGAATTAAAAATTACACCCCCCACGTACCTTAAACCACTTTCTTCGGTCCTTTGTGTAGTTAATCAGATGAAATATTTAATTACGGAAACTTAAGCTGCGGCTGTCAGTGAATACTCAACCCTTTTAAAGAGCTCGAGTCATAAGCGATAGCGTTCCATATGTATGCGTTTTCAGTATTATTATTTATCTTTAGAAATTCTTAGTGATTATATTTATTAATGTGGAATATTTACAACTATCATAGATTCATAAAAAATACACTCTTGCATTGTCTATAAAAACTGCCTAATCTTATAACTTACAACGTATTATGTTAGGGCTGAAATATTTCATTTTGTCAAGGAAATATTTCAGGTTTTACTAGTTTCCTGATTAGTCCGAATGTTACTCGAATTTTTTAGGGTACTACTGATTTAATTTTAATCCTTTTCAGGTGGTTTTTGTTGTATCTTACACGATGTATGATTTACAGTACTTATCAGAAAAAGTTACATTATTATAAATAATTATTACTACATTTATCGTACTACGAATATTTTTTAATTCTTATTATACTTAATATAAAATATATCTGTAGACAATTTTACAAAATTTACTAACAAATTTACTAACATTTAACAAAAAATTAAACATTTTAACAACAGAGATAAAGCTCCTTTGTAAATTAATTTATGTTACCTTATTATAACATAATTGACTCAAATTATATTATCCAATTTAGCTAAAATACGATCTTACATGATATATTTAATCTCATCTTAAACTGCGTCTTAAGGACGTAAATGAATTATCCATATTATAAACTCACAAGGAAAGAGACAATGTAGCTAGAGAAAGCGGGTAATTAATTAATAAAATGAATAAATAACTAGCGGAAGCGGATAAAATGATGTTGGGAGAAACGCAGACTTAGGTTGCGCCTAGTGGAGGTTAATAGCAATGACGCAATTATGCGTGCATGCGCATTGACGTTAAGTGGGAGTAATCATCTTTATTAGTTATATGCAGTATCACATCACCACAGCTTTCAACATGTAAAGTTTTATTATCTGCAATTTTGATTGTGGATATCGGTGATTTTGTTTCATTCTTTAATAAATTTTTATGCATAGTCATATGCATTGAAGCACCTGAATCTACATACCAGTTTGTACAATCATTCAGTTGCATAGCCGAGAAGGCTGCCACAAAACCTTTATTTTCTTCTTTACTCTGTGATTTATTCTTTAGAAACCAACAATTTTTACCAAGGTGCCCATGTTTATTACAATTGAAGCATCTTGGACCTTTTGACTTTGATTGATGCTGAATGTTTTTGAACTTTGATTGAGTATTTTTGTTACTTATGTACAGAGCTGAATTACTTGTTGTATCTTTTATTTCTTGCAAAAGTTTTGTCTTAATTAGATCTGCACTTATTTTTACTAATGAACTTTCAATACCCATAATCATAGGTTTGTAGTTGTCAGGTAACCCTGCCAGCATCAATGTCCCGAGCCATTCATCGTCAACATTGAACCCTATGTTCCTAAGTTTATGAGCTGAGCTCATGATTTTGTTGACATAATCTTCTACACTGGTGCTAGTTTCTAAATTAGTGTTAATCAAGTCTCGCAACAAACCAACCTTTCTCAGTAGACCAGAGTCTTGAAATGCTTTTGATAAATTTTCCCAAACCTGTTTGGGGGTCTTCGCATCCTGTATATGTATAAAATTTATCGGATCGACTAATAGTATTAGTTTTGATTTTGCCTTTTTTTCTTTCTTTGGATCAGTGTTTGTACCTTGGACACATTCCCACAAGTCATCAAGTTCCAGGTATGCTTGCACTGCGAAGCTCCAGCTAGTCCAATTTTCTCGGCCAGTAAGTTTTTCAATTTGTATTAGAGATCCGTTTGATGTCATTTTATCAAAAAAATATATCTGAAATACAGAAACTTCTCGACCGCGTGGCAAATTTTTAGGTTATGCCTATTTCTGATCAAAATCAACTAATTTACTTCAAAAATCCACTGTATTATATTAAACAGGCAGGTACTGGGCCCATAACCTGATGAATTAAATAAAGAGTAAGACGTTTATCTATAGAAAGGTATTTATTTAAAGACTATTAACAACTGTGGTAGTGAACACTTCGAGATTATATATGAAAAAAAAAGATGATTACTCCCACTTAACGTCAATGCGCATGCACGCATAATTGCGTCATTGCTATTAACCTACAAAAGATACCAAACCTTGTGAAAGATGGCTACAACAGTGAAATATTAGTGAAGAATGTTTTATTTGTGCCAAAGTTGTCCACAAACTTATTATCAGTAAGTAAAATAATAAAATCTGGCTGTAAAGTTCAATTTGATAAAACTGGCTGCTCAGTATACAATTTAAATAATCAAAAAGTAGCCACAGCAGATCTAATCAATGATACATATAGACTTAACATAAATTACAGTAAAATATTTGCCATGTCAGCAAAAACAGAATCAAATGCACATCTATGGCACCAACGTTTGGGCCATCTAAACTATAGAGATGTGTACAAGTTACCTAACTGCACAACTGGTGTACAATTATCTTCA
Source organism: Napeogenes inachia (assembly GCA_959347355.1). Taxonomy (NCBI): domain Eukaryota; kingdom Metazoa; phylum Arthropoda; class Insecta; order Lepidoptera; family Nymphalidae; genus Napeogenes; species Napeogenes inachia. Next base: position 23,405,435 of record OY365794.1, read on the forward strand.
AAAAAAGAAAAGTATGTCTGTATAAGCTGTCTAGAGGGTAAGCAGATAAGGCAACCATTTCCTAGCACCGGCTCCAGGGCAAATGGGTTGCTAGAACTAGTGCACACAGATGTATGTGGTCCGATGCAAGTAGATTCGATTGGCGGTGCCAGGTACTTTGCAACATTTATTGATGATTTTTCAAGAAAAGTCTATGTATACATACTTAAAAACAAAACAGAAGTGTTTGAAAAATTTTCTGAATACAAAAACAGAGTAGAAAATGAGTTAAATAAAAAAATTAAAATTCTACGCAGTGATAATGGATTAGAGTATGTTAATAAGAACTTCGCTAATTACTTAAAGAAAAATGGAATATTGCATCAGACTTCGAATTCGTACACGCCGCAACAGAACGGTCTGAGTGAGAGAATGAACCGGACATTAGTTGAGCGAGCAAAATGTATGATGATTAATGCTGATTTACCAAAAAATTTTTGGGCTGAAGCTGTAACGTCTGCTGCGTACATAATTAACCGCTCACCCACACATGCTCTATCAGACAATACACCTCATGAAGTATGGAGTGGACAAAGGCCAGACTTAAGTAATATGAAAATATTTGGTTGCCCTGCTATGGTTCATATACCCAAAGAAAAGCGAAGAAAACTTGATGTAAAATCTCGACAACTAATCTTTGTTGGGTACAGTGAATGCACAAAAGGCTACCGTTTTATAGACCCAAAAAACAATAAAGCAGTGATCAGTCGGGATGTACATTTTCTGGAAGATAACATTAAAAGTAAAATAGTAGAATCATCTTCTTTTTCAGCACTTGAAACAAATACAACTAATATGAATGAGGAAGTACATGAAATGCAAAAAACAACAGAAAAAGATAAAAACAACAGTGACAAGAGTAATAATGATAAACAAATATACTTACCATTAAACAAACTAAAATCTGAATTAATTACACTAGATGATGAGAATGCAGGTAAGGAAGAGCAGTCTTCTTCAAATAATCTGAATAATAGTTTCACAGATACTTCGAGTAATGCAGATTATGATGACCCACTGGATGAGACATACTTACCAAGTCATAATGGTGATATACAGCCTACATATGAAACAAACATCAAAACCCGTCGGCAAAGAAAATTGCACACAGATAATGAGAGTTCATCCTTATATCTTTGCATGAATGGTGAGTCCACATCCATCCTTCTTAATAATGATCCTCAGAGCATAGAAGAAGCTTTTCAAAGTAATGAATCTGATAAATGGAAACAGGCGATGAAAGAAGAGTATGAGTCTCTCATTAATAATAATACTTGGTCTTTAGTAGATTTACCTGATGGGAAGAAGGTTATTCCATGTAAATGGATTTTTAAACGAAAATTTGATCATACTGGAGAAATAACTCGTTATAAGGCTAGACTTGTAATTAAGGGCTACAAACAGAAAAAAGGAATAGATTATAATGAGATATATGCACCTGTTGTACGATATACATCAATTAGATATCTAATAGGTGTAGCTGCAAAATACAATTTAGAAATTCATCAAATGGATGCCATTACAGCATTTCTGCAAGGAGATGTTGATGAAGATATTTACATGTCTCAACCACCCACTCTTGATCGAGGAGAGAAAGTATGCCATTTAAATAAAGCTATTTATGGTCTTAAACAAGCTAGTAGACAGTGGAACAAAAAGTTAAACTCTGTTTTGTTAAACATTGGCATGAAACGATCAAAACTTGATCCTTGCATTTACTTTCGTATATTGAGCAAAAATGATATTTTATTTATCTCTGTTTATGTCGACGATCTACTGTTATTTTATAATAATTCTGAAATGGGCAAAGAAATAAAGAAAAAGCTCGAAGAGAATTTTTGTATGAAACACATAGGAAAAGCTAAACAATGTATTGGATTTACAATAACACATGAAGAACAAAATAAAATATCACTGGATCAATCAATGTATATTAAAAAGATACTTACTCGTTTTGGTATGAATGATTGCAAACCAGTCTGGACTCCATGTGATCCAAATGTTCAATTAAAAAAGGCCAATAGCGAGAGAGCAATATTGAGAAACATACCTTATCAAGAAGCCATTGGGTGCCTATTATATTTGTCACAAGGCACAAGACCTGACATAACATATATTGTAAATTCATTAAGTCGGTACAATGGTCAACCCACTGCAGAGCATTGGTCTACATTGAAGAGAGTTTTAAGGTATTTAAAAGCCACCATTGATTATAAATTGACATATGATGGAAAGTTTGAAAGCAACATCACAGGCTATTGTGATGCTGATTGGGCCAGTCATTCTGAAGACCGTAGATCTTGCACTGGATACCTTTTTATTTTTCAGGGTGCAGCAATAAGTTGGTGTTCAAAAAAGCAACCAACTATAGCCCTGTCAAGCACAGAGGCTGAATATATGTCTCTGGCCACTGCTGTGCAAGAAGCAATTTGGCTGAAACAATTAGACGAAGACTTCTGGCCTGAATCATCAGCCATTCCTATTGTTGTACACTGTGATAATCAAAGTGCCATTCGCATTTCAGGAAATGAAAGTTATCATCCCCGCAGTAAACATATTGATGTTCGTTATCACTTTATCAGAGAGAGAATTGCTGTCAAGCAAGTTCTAGTAAAATACCAAAGAAGTCAAGACATGACTGCGGACATATTGACTAAGGGGCTGCATAGACCAAAACATGAAGCCTTCAGCAGAGCGATGGGTCTGCGTCCAGGAGAGAATGTTGGGAGAAACGCAGACTTAGGTTGCGCCTAGTGGAGGTTAATAGCAATGACGCAATTATGCGTGCATGCGCATTGACGTTAAGTGGGAGTAATCATCTTTTTTTTTCATATATAATCTCGAAGTGTTCACTACCACAGTTGTTAATAGTCTTTAAATAAATACCTTTCTATAGATAAACGTCTTACTCTTTATTTAATTCATCAAATGATAATATCAATAAATAATTGTACTATTTGTTCGTGAATGATTGATTAAATAAAACAAATAATTGTACTATTTATTGATTAAACAAAACGGAACGAAAAATAAAAACTTGTCTGCTTTAGCTTTATGAAGAAAGTTCCCTTACTTAGCAATTTAAATCTTTCAACGCTAGTTTTTCTAACTTCAAAATATAAGATAAACTGTATCACGAGGATTGTTCTAATTATTTTAAGATGTAATGACTTTAGATCTTAATCCAAAATGTTAATTAACTTTTTATGCTCCCTGAACGTCTGCTCATCATGCGTTTCGTCGAGTTATATCCTTAATTTTGTTAACTGTGGAATGCCATATATTATTAAATAAAATATATATAAAAATTTAAATTAGAGTATATATTAATCTTTAACTTGCAAACAATATGAAGGCCGAACATTGTTTTGGGGTAAAAAAATATAAACACCAAAAGTATTCCACATCACGTAAACTACGTGACGGCACAGATTATTAAAACAAGTACATAAAACCTTCATAACCTGCCGATAAAAAAACAAAGAGGCTCTGCAGGCCATAAATAATACGTTGGCGTGCCGGGGCGCTTTAACGCAATTCTGGATGCAATATCCCAAACGAGTTTTATGGGTTAATCACGGCCTTTGAAGTTTGACGAATGGGAAATATTTATTGGTTCCATCACGATATAGGTGTGCCTTCCTTAGTTACTTGGATATCGGTTTTTTGTTTATGCTTAGCCTAATTTACATCATAATATATATTTTATGGATAATACTTGGAGATGTATGAGGGTATGCCATTCTTACCATTTGTACTATTATATTATATCCATCGCAACAATGAATTTCTCAATCTATTTAATTAATAATAGATAAAGCTTCCCCTGTCTGTGCTTTTTTCTACCCAATACCACAGATCTATCTAGCCGTTATTTTTCTGGCAATAATGTATTGAAAGTTTGGATTCAACCTCCTCATCGATTATATGATCCGAGTAACATATTTTAGTAATATACCATAAACCAAAGTTTATTCTAATAATAACCAAAAAGGTTTATTACATAAAATAAAAATCTCGATAAACCAGGATATATATTTTATGTATATAGCCCTAAAAACCCAGTTTGGGACAAAATGACTTACTTATTCGTCGTAAAATTCAATATGACACCAAGAGTTGCGTTTCAGTTTACGATCGCATTGATTCGATAGTTGCCGTAACGCCGCGGCGTACAGACAAACACACAAAAGTAACTCATGAGATCGTTAGATTTACATAAATACCATACATTGGTTATGTCCGTGTAGAAGAGGGGGCTGTGTAGATATATATACTATAGACAATATGTACACCAAGTTTTTATTTCTCAGCTTTGGATTTTTCTCGTTTTAAAGTTTACATATTTTTATTCAAAGGTTATATTTTTGATGACAGATCCCTTGGCGAACTTTGCATCTGCACTACCGTGAGTAGGGATTCCTTAGTCTTTTCTTGATGATTTTAATTTTTTTAGTATCTGTGTTTTCTCTCTGTTGTGTCATATACGTAGTACTTTCAGCTTTGCCTCAATTACTAATAAAAACACATCATATTTTTTAATGGTGTATCTCTTAAACCTCAATACAAAATATAAACATTGACACAATATACCTTTTCATGTTCCAGATTTTATGCATTAAATGTTCTTGTTTTGTAAATAATATTATAATTGTTATATAAATCACAGAGTAGTGAAATAAAAAGATTTTCTAAAAAAAAAGAATTTCAAACTATCGTAAATTTCAGTTCTGCTAAAATGTTTTACATAATAATATTTTCCTTAAGAACATACAACCGTTTTATATAACAGCACAAATTGACAATCAGATATACGACGGCACAACTCACCCAACTTCACATTTTTACGACTCCACCGCCACTCTCATAAACAGAGATGTAGTAAAAATGGATACGATACATATACTCTTACACGTAGTAACAACTTTATAACACAAATCATTAAATTGAAACCGAACCATCTGCTTTTTTACAAAAACTATGAAGGTATTATGAACAGTGAAAACGTGTTTTTAAACTCATAAAGTTATATAGTAATATGGATTATCCATATTATTTTCGTAAATCCCATATCACATTATGGTCTCAGGTAATATCAGTGCATTGATATATTATCTGTCGAGAACTGCGTCTCAGCATGATCGGTGAGGATTTATTGCTCCATTTCTCTAAGGAATGCATAATGTTGTGATTGCTTTATTTTGAGTTATGCGATTTAAAAATGAATGGCAATTGTTCTTTAGTATATGCTTATTACGTACTTATTTTATTCAGAAACATTATTTTTTGCGCGCATGAATACGGCTTACATAACTCAGGAATATTCTTTATAGAAGAATACTACGACGTGCCGCAGAGGCTACGGTGTAGCGGCTACGGAAGCCGTAGCCTTTTTAGTTTTAAAATGACAAGGAACGCGAGTTTTTTTCTGTCGGTTCAAGTTAATGCTGCTTGAGGTTCAAGTGAACGAACAAAAGCCTTCAATGCTATTGTAAGGAAGCCTTTTGACCTCGATCTATTGTGTCGACGTTAAAAGACTTTATTATAGGGAAGCGAGAAATATCTCTTGAAAATGTTGCCATTTCTAATAAATCATGCCATTATACTATTAACAACAATAACATGTTAATATATTTATTTATTATCATATTAATTTGTTATTGCGTTATTATTTTAAAAGACTTCTAAACCTTAACCGTTACACACATAAGACGTTTGATAGACAGGTGATAAATGAAGATGAGAGGGGGTAATGAAAGTGGGAGGAGGGGGGCAATTTGCATAAACACCTAATGGCCTGCTAAGGTGTATTAGCAATAAGGGAAGATAATCTACAGGGTTAGATGAGTGATGGGGTTGTAATTAGAGGAAGATTTGGCTAAATTGCTTTGAAAATATCTTAATATTGTAAGTTCTACCTTACATTTAATATTTATATATTATTGCTAGTATTTAAACCAATAGGCAGTTTTGTTATTAGATATACTTGGCACTGGTTCAATACATCATTGTGTAAGAAGACGGCGCCGCGACGTCGCGCGTCGTTTCCGCCATCCCATTAACTTACTTTTACTTTCTCTGAACTTTATATGGCTATGTTTGTTTTAATGTAGTATTGCTTTGAAAGGAATTGAGATTGGTGTTATCCATTCTAATCTTGATGACTGTCATTTGTAACATTTTAATATCACGACAACCTAACCCTAAAATGAAACCTTTATACGACTTTCAAACTCCGAATTCATTTAACAAAACGGCGTAAGGACGTATTCGTTAAATTCTTCAATTCCACTTTGAACGCTCTCAGTAATGAAACGTTTTAAACAATCTTTACCTTAAAAGGTTCATTTCTTGAGATGAATGTGAGAAATTTCGCTAACGTTTTGTTTGGAGAGCGCAGACACCCGACCAGACAAATGTATAAAAAATAGTGCTTAAGTGCTAATTGGAAAGGCATTTGTGGTGATAAATATTTTGTAGTAGAAAATGGTTTTTATTTAGAATGCATTTTTGCGCCTGTAAGACTTTTTTTGTGAATGTAATTACTTAAATATATATTTTTATTTATTAAAGTAATTAAAAGTTTCCTTACATATATTTAGGTGATTTATATATTAGTTAATACATTGAGACGTAAGTCAGCGTGACATAATCGCTCCGTCACACGTCGCTCTCATTATGAGAATCTTTGAGAACTTTTAGCAACATGGCGTCTTATTTTAATTCCCGTAAATAACTCTGCATTTAGCAATAAAACATATTAAGCGGGAGCATACGTGTGACAAAATGTACAATCTTGTTACTAATGTGTTGAATTTGAAGCTCATTGTAAAGTTTTGTAAAATTAGAGAATTATGTTTTAGCACCGACATGTTGGATATTGTTGAAAGTTAGAGTTAAATTATGAACACGTATTTACCGCTTAAAACTTTGATTTTATCTAGCATAAAGCTTATTTTTAGTACTAAATATATTTTGTTACAAAAAGATGAAGAAAAAATCCATATGAGGTTTAAACGTAACCACATTTTTTATCAATCAATATAAATTAAAAATATATTTAATCAGTCTATCCTTATCCCAGTTATTTAAAGTCAGTGCAGGGTATGTCCATTTTATCTACGCTCATCTTTCACAGTTCATCTCAGTGGAAGCTTGACTTTTTGTCATAACATTTTCCACTCCATCCATCCTTGTCTTTCTCTGATTCGACCCCTTCTCTTATTATTTGCCATAATAGTGCTTAAGATTCCCTCTTTATATATTTTTCATCTCTGCTCATCACGTGGACATACCACGGCTAACCATAACTTCTCATTTTTCTATCATCGTTGATGATTGAAAACCGCAATGAAGGTGAGTGGTGGAAGCCGCACCCTTTGCGTACTTTAACAGTTTCTGTTACAAAAATATAACTAAACGTCATAAGCAGAAACTATAACACACCGCAATTATAGCATTACATAAATTAGCCGCAACGTCACGGCCGGCTAGGCTTGTTACGTAAGCTATTACGGTACTAATCGCGGCTATTTTGGCTATTCCACCGATCGGAAGTGGGCGTTACTCACCGATATTAGCGAATGGACGCAGATGTGAACGGCTACCTGAAGAATGGTATAGTTTGAAGTAACATATAGATTATTGACTGCTTTCCTTGGTACTTATAAGTCGGCACTAATAACAAAACTTTAGATTTGGTTTTAAGTCATCTCTATATATATTTTAACAAAGATTTAAGATTTCTAAAGTAATCTAACCTATCTCTTACATTGTCATTGTTACCTCTTTAATTGAAATTTTCGAAAACCAATCCTCATTGATCCTTCAACGTCTATTCTCCTCGAGGAAACCTTGAAGGGAAATGAAAATTGAATACATCGTCTGAGCTCAAAGCAAAATGGGCGGCTTAATCGGGCTTTCTGGCTGCAAGCGATAAGTCCATAAGTTATTTTACTTAAGCATATTGACAGTGGGATCTTTTAAAAGACTTCAAAGGTGTTTTGTGAGGTCTTTTACTGAGGGAGGATTTTATCGTACAACTTGCATTTCGCCAGTGGCTGTGTGTTTTGCTTAGCTTTGTTTGGTTTCAGCAGATGTTGCTTTGCGTCTTTTTAGTTTAAAAATATCTGAAACGTATATGAAAGATCATCAAGATGAAGACATCTTAGCAAAACATATTTCTAGAATAAAAAACTATTTGATAGGCAGTAGTTGACTAACATTACTCCGGTCTCTCGTTAGTAAGTGCACTCCCATTATAATGTGCATTACGAATGCTCTATTAAGTTTTAGTTTGAAGTAGGAGAGGCAGTAATTACCGCTCACAAAGGTACATCTTAAACTAAAAGTGAGGGTTGAGATATTAGCTACAATTAGTACACTTCACTACTATAAGTGAACTGTTTTGTAAGTCCTTAAAATAGCGACTTGTCCTACAATTTCTTTGTAGTGAAGATTCAGAAAATGGTAGGGGATAATATAAAATATATATAGTTCAATTTTTAGATTTGTATTAAATCTGAAAAATGAATAAAAATACATTAAAAAGTCGATAAATACTTATTATAGTCATATTTCATATGGTGAGTAAGAGAGCAATATGCTATAACACTCGCTGTTTTCTCTTTGTAAGTCCTAATCCGCGGTCCTGCCTTTCTCAGAAGTGCCAAAGCTTTTTTAAATGTCCATTTATTTGCAGTGTCTGTAAGAGACAACTCGGTTTCTTTCTTATCTCATAAAAAAGCGTAAAGATATGATTGTTAATATTATTGATTATTGCATAAAGTTTCTTATTTAGTTTTATTTAAGTGACAAATGGAGATACAAATCAAATTGTGTATCGATTTATCTCGCTAAGAGTTCACAACCTGTAAAATGCTTAGCCTTCACGTCAATTTCCTCAGCCGCCGCGGCGCCGGTTGCAACTTCGAATAAACTACAGCAATTTTCTTTGAAGTGATGACAATATAAAAGGAAACTATCAGAACGAGAACTGGTTCAATATTCAAAACAGCGTTGTATTGATATAGCTGCTAAGCAACCATTAAATTTTATTTTAATAAAATAATTCAATACAATACCATATGTTGTGGCTCTTAAATATCAATATTTGTAAATTATGTCATGTTCTGTGCAAATCAGAGAGTATAATAAAGGCTTACTTAACTGAAACAGTTACTTATTAATTACAGTAGGTGAACTACGAGAAATTTCTTGAAATTTTTAAAACTAAAAATACCTGCAAACTGTAACGTTCTAATTACTACACTACTGACCCCGAAGTGCTCGAGATTCTTTAGAAAGAATAACTAAAGAAAACACTGATTGTTTACTATTCATATAAAATATAATAGTTGCTTTCTTTCAAACGCTTTGTCTGGTGTCCTTTTGTCGAGCATTTCCTTTTAACAAAGCAGTGCTGGGAATTAAATTAATTTTAAAAGGGATTTAATATACTTTTAGTTTTTTACTTTACTAACTTCATTTAATTATTGTTCTTAAGTAAATATTACAAGAACTAAAGCAGCCGTCTGGTGCAGCAGTATCACTTGAATTGACGGGGAACGAGGATGAATCCATTGCGACAAATCATATTTGTTTTGGTCTGGATGGTGAGACCTACTTATCTTACAACTCTACATCATTAAACCTGCAAACTCGCAGTAGACTATGTGGTGTTCCGGAGCTATGCATCTTATGTAATGTACTGGAGGTTTACTATATTTATATATGAAGTCCAAGCCCAACTGTGAGATATGTATAACTCATACTCTGCAAACTGAGCTGTTGAATATCTAGAATACTATATTAATAACCTTTGTCATGCTTGTCTACTAAGAAAATTATTACATACATATTTACTATGATAATTTATTAAGATTGAAAAACTCTTATTATTATTCGACAAAACCTTTTCCTAACCCACAACAAAACGATATTCCTTTAACTCACTTATCTAAGTCCCTTATTCAAGTCTCGATATCTACATAATTTCGTATGCATGCATATCCTTAATCTTACAACCCTCTGACCTTTGACCTCTCGTTATCGCCTAAGGTCTGGTCGGCCTAATTGGGTGTAGGAAAAGGACATTGTAATATTGTTAAAACGATCCTACGTTACACCAGAAATTTGGGTTCGGAAAACCAAAATTAAATAACAAAACATGTAGCATAATAAATTCAACTGTATTTGGGTGGTTTTGTTTTAGAATCAGAATAATACAATTCTTTAAATTTATGTTCTTGATGCAAAGTAAGTACAAATGTATTTTCATTACATTTATAAGGTATGTATGTGTGTGTAGTTTTCTCATTCTTTCTATTTTCATTACTATTTTCTTTCTATTTCTTTCTATTTTCATTACATTTATAAAGTATGTATGTGTGTGTAGTTTTCTCATTCTTTCTATTTATTTATTTATTTATATTCATATATTTTTTCTTAGTGTATTATCAAACCCTTTTAACTTTATTAAAAAATTCATATCCCACGAAACGTGGCATTCAATGGTGGCTCTATGGTGGTTGATACGTGCCGCAGGTGCCATGACCCACTTTGTTCATACCATAACAAGTATAATGTTGGAAAATATGGTAAAGTATTTATAATTTTTTTACCTGTAGCTTGTAAAAGAAAAACAGGAACGCAAATATGAAAAATATTACATTTTAAAGTTAACGCTAAGTTAAAAAAAATATATTTATGAAAATCGTGTTAAAATTCAAAAATATTGTGAATAATTAACATGTGAGATCTATTATTTTCTTGTATCGAAACGTATTACAGAACGTAACGTGAGATAAGCAGATGCTGTGAGTCGGTTATAATATTAAAAATGTGGGCATGCCTCACTTACTTTCTTACAAATTATGAGATAAAAGCTTTTTGTGAAATATTGGCTAACAAAATATCAAAAAAAAAATTATTGATAATTAATTTACACAAAGAATACTAATAATAAAAATACCTACCTTTAATAGTCTCTTTTATAGGACTTTCAACCTAAACCGCCACCCACTGGTGGATTTAATTTTCTTTAGAATAATCAGGTTTCTTGTCCTTCAAAGACCGATATAAACATTGAGTATACAAATACTTTGTAATAACTAAAGATGGAACTCCGTTATTCCAAGGATAGGCTTTAATACGTCACATTACGTATTTCAATTTAATAGAAAAAAACAGGAAAGCTATCATTTTTACAAATAATAAAGAATCATTAAATTGCAGTTTAAATCTCATTTTCACCTGTCAGGGTACAGTCATTACCGACTTGCGTGAAACGAGTCGCGTGTGTTTTCGGCAAAATTTGGTAAAGTACAGTCAGCATTACAGTTAATCAAGAAAATAATCATAGAAATAATTCTAGAAATAATCGCTTTTTAAAATATTGCTTTTAAATTCAAATTAAAAAGTTTTTATCTAAAATTAAAATAGATATTCAAAGTAATATATTGTTTGTTGTCTAAAAACGAATGAAAATAGCATGGTTATTTAGTACAACAAAACCAGAAAAAGGTATAATTCAGGATAGAGATTACCGAGCTTTACAATGCGGGTAAAACTGCGGTTAAAAAGCTAACAATAAATTTATTAAAGGTTGACCGTGTGATACATCATCTCATGTGACACCCACGACCAAAATTACTAACCTGGTTGGACTTACAGTACTGTAAAACATTTTATGTTATTTCTTTTCTCTTTCATTTTTCTATCAAAGTATGAATGTAATATACACATAATTTTATAGATTATAACGTATTTAAAAAAATCTATCTATAAACTATGTCAGGTTTGATTTCCTACAGGGAAAAGCATGTATGTGATGAGCATATATGTCTATATTTCTGGGTTTGGTCATACATTAATTATATTCCCAATATTTATAAAGTGTATTTATATGTAGGTATTGATCTCGTTGTCTAACACCCTTAACACAAGCAAATAATTTGCTTACTTAGGGGTTAGATCAATCTGTGTAATTTGTCCTGATATTATTATTTTAATTTATTTACAAGTAAAGTTATGCAAAATACGTATATATTGTCGAATAACAAAGTATATAACACTAATAAAACAAAAAAAGTAATTAAAAGAATTAAATTCAATTGGTTTCTTATAAATATTTATCTTATAGCATTTTTTTTTGCACGTCGTACTTTTTCATTATTCCCCTAAATATATCGGTAATTGCACATGCTATTTCTCAAAATTCGGCCTGTTCAGCCTGTCCTGAACTTTCAATGAGTAATTTCAACTAAACCGACTCGTTACGTACGTCCCTTTTTGAATGCATAGACAGCTCATTAAAATTAAATACTTTGTCTGGTAATTTGAAAACAAACCACAAAAAAATATTTGTCCAAGTAGTTTTGGGAGCTTTTGATCATTTATGTAGTTATCATAAATAAGGTTAGAATAGAGCAACTGTACCATAACTGGGATTTAGCATAAACCTAGTTCAAATAACAATTTTTATGGACTATATTCATACACCTATTATATTTAATCGTTCAAATCGATCCTAAATCCGCACAGGTTTAATAGGCAAGATTTACGAGGCTCATCTGGTCAAGGGAGAGTAATTTGTCGCTGGGGGACTGTGTTGCCATATTTACAATACACGTCCGAAAGGATTACGAGCGCGTTTTGGAAAATTTATTAAGGTAACACTGTCTGTCATTAAAACGCATTTGAAATTATGGCACATGTCAAAAATATGTTTTGATTAATAACTTACTTGTGGCATTTGTAATTAAAATGTTGGTCAGTTTATATGCTTTGGGCATTATTTTTTTTAATTTAATTCGATTAAAAAAATTCAAATATTTATATATAAAAACAAAAAAAACAAATATTTTTTATTTAATGTAGATTCCAATACGATTTATTTTTCGTTAAATTTTATCTATTATATATTATTTCGAATATTCTACCTATTATAAAACATGGCGGGAGTGATGACGCTCAAACAAAACTTCAATATTCAAAATCGTCAGAACAAAATATTGCGTCCGGTCGATAGGCTGCCGTGACTGCCGGCAGTAAAACATTGCCTGTACAAAAAACGTTGCTAGTAAAAAACATTAAATTACATCGTAATAAGTCCGCGGACGCCTAACTTCGGGTGATCGACCCGTTACAAGATTTTTTCCTCTAGATTTTTCACTAGGGAAATACGCGAGGACCTAATAAACGTTTATGTATCTCAATGCGTTTGAAAACTCCTATTTGCAACTTCATATAAATTTGTAAATATCACGGAATGCTAATTCAATTTGGTAGAAAGTCTTTGGTTACAAATTTCCAATGATCAAAACTTGAACAGTTTCGGTATGCATATTTTTTTATATTCTAACATTGTAAATCATAATGAAATTCTTCACAAGGATGTCGAAAAAGGAATATCGCATCATATTACTTTCGTTTCCATTCGGAGTTATTGAAAAAGTTCATTCATTCGGTCTCCATCTTGTGCCCATTTGCTTCACTGAATTCACCACCGTGAAAGTATAAAGGCTCCTTTATTATGTGACATATTTCTTACACATTTACCTGGATTTGATAAAATATTGAATATTTGAATTCAGAGTGGTAACTAATATACCTATATATTGTAAATCAATATTCCTTCTTGGCTCAAAGCTTGTTGCATTTCATAATCTTGAACGTTCTCAAGACCGTTAATCTCCGCTCAACGGTGTATTAATAATTAAAACAGAATTGTTCGGAGCTTTTGTCTAAAGAATTATCTTTTAAGCTCCACCGACTTTCTTCGGCGCAAAAGTAAACCACTTTAAATTAAAAACTTTGGAAAGTTCAAGAAAGATTACGTTTGAATTTTAAGGATATACAACTTAAGGCACTGATGCATTTTTTTTTATAGTGTTAACGTATATAATTATGTAATAATAAATGTTCTAAATACCTATAAAAGAGTTTAAATACTTTTTTTTTATATCAATCGCATGTAAATAATTTACTGACATATCATATAAACGTTACTTTATAGGAACTCATTATTTTGTTGTGTTAAAAGATTTTAAGTCTGGTATAATATAGGTATTTGTCTCCGAGATTTACATACAAAAAATAAAGTCTCAGTGTATGCAAATCTTATTCTTTGGATTATCCTGGAGTGGATCCGCATAATGAAGAAAGATTTAGTGGATCCGTTGTTTTGTGAGCTCGTGAATATCTTATTAATATTCAGATCTAAATCACTTTAGAATTGTATGTGATCTAAGCAACCTTCTTACTTAGACTTTAATATGTACATAATACATCTAATACATTCAGTATATTCTCTTAGGCACTGTTTTATATTTTACATTATTGAGAAAAAAAAATGAACATTTATCTTTTGTAGTGAACTGAACGGTTCAATTCATATAATTCACTTAACACAGTTTGTATCTTCCGTATTCGTAGTGACAATTGTTCATAGCTATATTGGAATTTAGCGGATAACATTGTAGTGAAGCAATCAATCAATCATAATTAGTCAATAAATTATATATATTAGGGCTAAAATTCCTCTTACTCTCCAATATATGTTGGCACAATCCCAACGATATGAACTCGATGACTGGCTCCATTGTCGAATTATAATAAATGACATATCAATATATGTCAATTCTTCCTTTTATTATATTATGTGTATATTACATTTTCTAAATTGTTTCAGAATGGAGGATACGGTGCGCTCGCTGCTGCAATACAAAGGCCACGTGGAAACTCTGAAGCAGGAGAAGTCCTCGCTCTCCTCAGCGCTGGAGGTACGTCAAATTAATGATGATGATAATAAGCTAAGATAAAGTCCATATAAATTCCAAATGTTTTGAAATCTTAAACTACTAATAAGTGCAAGTTTAAAAAGTTAATTTAATTTAGAAAAAACTTATCGGTTTTACAAGTAAATTTGTTTTCAGAGCTAAGTTAATGTTATGTGGAAATTGCATACATTCAACCTATAAACTAAAGGCCATGAACTACAAAAACTGCTAAGTTTATACTTAGAAAACATTTATGCAACAAATTAATTAAATTACTGAAATTACCAAAAAGCGTTTTATTCAACTGCACTGTGCAAGCAAAATGGAAATTGCATACCTCATTCAACTCAAATAGCTGTGTTGCTAAACAACATACGGTTGGATTGTTTTGCGCTCGTTTATTTTGCTTCTGATGCAATTTTGGCAAAGGTGCAGTATTTAAGTAGAATGGTTACTTATTTCTGTTATAACCACAAGCTAATGCTTATGTTTAGTCAGCAAAGCTATAAAAATAGTAATGTTTGTATTATTAAGTTTTGCAACAGCTTTTCCAGTGTATAGTTAAATTTATCCTTTATCTCCGTACATGGTTCCAAAATAACTATAGACATGAGCTATTTAGCCACATTAAAGAGCATTTATCGCAGAAGGGACCGATCATTTTTGGATTATGGCTTATATCTGCCCCTTCAGATAGAGGAATTAATTTACGAAAGTACCAGCATACGAACCGACATAACTTGAACTCCAGATTCGCAAAATTACCCCTCTTCTTCTACTACTTTAACGTAATGTAAGCAAGGGTGAGGAGATCATACACTTTTGGGCTGGTCATTGGACGTTCTTTGAGGGATTATGAGAGGAGTGTTTGAAAGGGGGCCATGTTTTTTGCGTAATTAGTGAGGGCCTTCCTTGATATAAGTGTCCACAATGTTTGGTGACAAAGCTTGTTAATACTTCTGCTAAAGCTGAGTGCACTCTCGCCGTTTAATACCCTTAACAGTTGTGAATATTAGACCTATCTGTGTATACGTATAACGTTTGTTTGATACTGAAACCAGTAAAAAAAATAAGATTAGGGTAAATGTACCCATAAAGTCGCTTCCCTAACTTCGAAGTGGCTGACAATACAATGTGGAAAGCAGATATTAAAAACGGGGGCATCCATACAATAAGGACCTGAGGTAGGACGTTTAAGTGACGGGAAATGGAAAAATCAAAATTCATATACCCCATTCAAATTCACGTTTGATGCGACGTACCGTAGTCAGTGACAACAATGACCGGTTCTGATAAAACATATCAGACATAAATTTATAGTAATATTTCAGAACAGTTTTTCTATTGTCTGAAACCAATATAGGACAAAAATGCCTTACTGGGATATACTTCTAATACAATTTAATTATCTATAGGTATTTTACCCTATTTGCTTTTCAATAGCCTTGGAATACCCTCATAAAGCAGAAGCAAATATTCTCAGAACGTCAAAGTTTGTATTCTATGCAATGTATCCATACACGATATATATATACGAGGGGGACGGACAAACAGTCCGGTAATGAAATATTTTGAATATTTGTATTTGATTCCTGCTTCAAACACAGCCAGCTTAACAGGACCCATCGGATCCCTTCTTAGGTACTTTCATATTTCCGTTTGCGAGTTTATTCTATATTGGACTGTGTTTATAAACGGGACCCATAGTAGATTTTTAATTTGGCAGCTTAGAAAATATTTGGGGAACAATTTGAAAGTTAATATTTCACAACGCTGAAGGATTTCCCAAGTTTTTATGAGCTGTTTGTAATTTTTTTGTGCTTCTTAAGATTTTTTACGAAATTTGCCTTAAATTATATTAAATTCAAAAATTGGTTGTAAATTGCGAGTGTTGTTACAAATTACATTTTTCATATTACAGATTACAAGGGATTTTATTACCTTTTTTTGTAAATTCAGTACAAAGAACTGCAACTCGACACTTTTATATTTTTGCGGTCATCAATTTATGTACTTTTTAAATATGATTTAAAATACAATAATTATCTATGGACGGTTTATAATATTTTATACTCATATTTCAATAACACATTTTTGTGATTACTATTTAAAACTATATGTATAAATGATCTATAAATTAGTATGCAAAATATTAAAACTTAAATAAAATAATAAATATTGGCTAGAGCTGGATTTAAATAAAAATTTCGACATTCATAACTATTAATATGCTTCAATATTAATGAATTTAAAATATTATAAATAATACATAAATTAATAATTAAAATATATATTAAATGATAATATGTATAGAGATTTTGCAATATATTTACAGCTTATTACCGCTGTAAAATGCTCTGTAACGAAGTTCTACATAATCAACATAGCCATAACCAATGTAGAGATATTAAAATGGCGGAAAGCGGGAAATCGGCTATGCACAATAGCTGGGGCTTCCCGGTTTAAAAGGCTCCCTCTAAACAATAATTCAGCTTCACCCTTCCGAAGTGCAAGGGCGCAGTTAGTGAGGGCAGCTCGTAGGGGTGACTTGTGTTAATATCGATGTTACTGAATAATACTAAATACTGTATCTTATACACTTTTATTCTTTTTATACTTGTTTTATGCCTGTTTAATAATTGTCAAATCGATCTTTAGATTTCATAACTGAAATATTTATTTAATTCGTTAATTTCTATGAGAACAATATAAGTATCCAAAGAACACTATATATAATATAGCTTATTTTGTATAGTTGTTAAAAAACCGTATTTATTTTAATAATATCTACTTAGCGGTCCATCACTAGCGCTGGTCACGGGGTGCATCGTTTGAGTTCCCCGGAGTCCGACTCATGTACACGAGCGTTCTAATTGTGTTTGGCTCGTATTTGGTTATGTTATTTGTAAACTGATGCTCAAAGATAAGCAGAAACAAATAATTATAAAAAAAATATCCTACATTAATGAAATTAATTAAACGTATTAAATTACGGGAACTTCACAAAAACCTAAATAATTACATATTTTAATAAACTAAAGCTACCACTAAATTTATGTCAACTTAAAAACATAACAGAGCAACTGTAAGTACAACAATGTGAAACAAATACGTTCCGGGAAATTCCCAGATCGAAAAACCTTTCACGTAAGCACAAAAACGCAATGTAAACTGCTAACAGAGCAGCTTTGCAGCTTTTTATAACGTTTTGCAGCGCGTTGCAGCTTTTTGCGTTGGTCGAGCGGCATCTTAATAATTGAGTTGCCGCATTGCCTCCGAGGTAGCCCGGTTGCTACTCTGTAGTGCTAACGAAACCAATTAGTATGTATCCATTGGCCAATACGGCACGACTCTACTATGTTTACGAACACTTACACTGCTCTTTTTTCGAGCAAGCAACGACCATGTCGTGATTTATGATCTTAATAATTTTATATTTATGTATATTGTAAATATTGGTTTTTTAAACCTACAATTATCCAACGATTCAAGTTTATATACTAAATTTACAACCCATTTTAACCTATCACAGAGTATCTTACTCATATATTTATTAAGAGTCAAAAGTACGTCTATATAAATAAATTGGAAACAGTCCGCGTGCTGCTCTCAACTACTGCGGCTGGATGAGTTAAGATTTATGCAGCCACTGATGCATAGTGGCGCCATTGTAGATAATAAATCAACTCTATCAATTATACCAACTGTTTCAATATTATAAATGACATATCATTTGCATTCCTTTGAGTTATAATATTACTGTACAATCTTTTATTGTATCGGTAAAATACAGATAAAAATATATTAAAATTAAACCTTTAAAAATATGGTTTTTGGTCCGAACGCAACTGTAAATTTTATGTAGAAAAAGGTAAAACAAAGATTACTCTGGGAAAAAATAATGACTATAATAGCGATAAAGAAAAGTTTTAATGACCTGTTAACTACAAAACGTTGTGAAAAGTAAACTTGAAAGCTCAAACCGCCGGACCCTCGTTCATGCGTCAATGACCAAAGGCAGTGTCTACACAGCATACTATGATTAATGACACACAGTTTAATTCCAGATATTGCCGTAAATGTAATCACTTCGATACCCTCTTTCTTTATATGTAAAAATATGTGGCCTAATACGCTCGATTTACTATTAATCTTATGAGTTGCGTATTGTTCAAACCAATCAATTTGATAGTGACAGCGCTAAAATGACAGTGAAAGGTTTGATTGTAAAACAAAATTATGAAGTCTTATCATTGAATTATTTTCAAAATATGTTAGATAAACTTTATTAGTAATCAAATTGAAAATATAGAAGCTAGACACAGCGATCGTTTATAAGTAAGTACAATAAGAAAATATATGCCATATTTTACAATTAATATTTGTCAATTATTTACAATTAATTAAGAACGTCTCAAAGACGGAAATGGATTCGTTTATGTCGCCGTTTGATAGAAAAGCAATTTTCAATTTAATTGCTTTCGTAAAACATCTGCGGTTTTGATGTGCTTTCTGTGAAATAAAGGAGAAATACTTAGGTTTCAACATAAGTATAATAGTCATGCTTTAAGTATAAGTATACTTATAATAAAAGAAAAATACTTAATTATTTAATTATAAAATCTAGATCTAAAATAAAAATGTATTATGTATTTTAATGTATTTAATACTTTCATATAACTCTTTAAGATCTTTTATAACAGATATAGCAATGTCACATCACAGCTCAATACTATTTTGTACAAAATAATATAATAACAAAACCTTTTCGTAGTCTGGTACTTATATCTGCTTATTAAAAAAACCTAAACAATAGTCTAAAATTACTAGGGACACGTGGAACAAAGGAATTTTGGAAACCTCGGCACTGAAAGACCATGACGAAATGAAATGCACGAAACCATGCCATTGACTCGTCACCCTTCCGACACTGTATCAACCGCGTGTTTTTACAGACACACGCACAAACAGATAGACCCCTTGTCTACCCTTGATGACTAATGAAAACCTCTTGCCCGAGTTTATTTTAAACATCTTAGCACAATTTGAACTCTACCACTTCGAAATACATTCCAAAGTTGACAGGCTCATTAAACCCTATTTCCGAAACCAATGTTAGTTGAACCCTATGGTTTAGGTGTCCAGTTTACAGTTTTAATTGAGAAGGACAAATACCGAGGTGGATCAATTTAAATTGGTTTGTTTAATTTGCTCTGGGTGGCCGTTTAATTAAGAGCGCGAATGATAGGTCGTGTTTTATATTGGAAATACAAAAACATTTTGACGTCGATTCGGTGAGATGAGATGTATATCTCGATGGAAATGTTTATTTTCTATACTCATTCGTTTATAAGGAAAATAAGGGTTGCGCAGATATAATGGTTTCGTATCTGAATATTTAAAGAGAACATGGTGAAGAATGAATGCATGATTTTTTCTAAATACAAATATTTTTTTCTAAAACATAACGTCTGTCTCAAATACATTACAATACCTACTTTTATTTTGCTAAGTTTGGCTTCTCTAATAATTTTATTAATTTAACTACTACTACTAAAAATGGCAAACCTAAATTAAATTATATCTCTAATCTAATCTTATCTCATAAAATGCGAGAATATTAATGAACATTTATATTTTCATGTGTTTATTATACTAAAATTAAAGTTACAGTAAATATCACTCTAATAACGATACCCAAAAATAGCAACGCTCAAAATTTAAATAAGTAATTTAGAAACTCTTTTCTAGGCCTCAGCAGCGCACTATCAAAGCCAGCTATCGGTGCTATCAGCAGAGAACGAAAGACTTCGTGGTGAGCTCTCCGCGCTATCTGCTGGCGTGCACGACAGCGACCACGAAAAGCGGCTTGATGATGTCGCGCAGCAAGTCGTGCGAGCGCTGCTCTCGCAGAAGGTAAGTTGCAATATGATGATCTTATCACTGAATTTTTTACTCCCTCAGTTACCATTCATTGAGATTCAGCATTCTAAGAAATGTTTGAGACACGTTTTGAAACTTAAAAATAATTTAACCTTCAAAATAAGTGTCGTAAAGTTCCAACTTTTTTATGAAGATAGAAGCTGCGAAAGCGAAAGAAAAACAATTACCTTTATATAAGATGGAAAACTTTGTAAATTAATACTCGCAAAAAACAGTCCGCCATTTAAATCTCTTAATCCGGCGTGGGCATTAAGATGGAAACCAAAATTGTTTTCTCATAATTATAGGCACGAAACACCCGTGGATACCCAAACATTCGCACATAAATTGTATGAAATGGGACACTTTAGGCTAAGCTGTACCGTAATAATTCTACGGAGCCTCTGAACCACTATAATCTTGGCATAATCTGGATAATGTGGATGATTGTTTAAATGGAATACGAATGTCTATGGTTTCAGTTGCTGCGGGAACTTTACAAATAAAGATGGCGCGTATTGATGTTGACAGCTTTTAAGTGCTTACCAGAGATTATTGGTTAAATTAGTACAGAAAGTTTGTACGTAGTACGTAGTTTGATAATTGAAAGTTGTACTTAGTCTGGCCTTAAATACTGTTACTATTAAAAATAAAACATATTACATTTGAATTTGTAATCTGTCATTTTTATACGATTGTTTATTGTTTTTTTCTTATTTTGGCGCCAATACATTGTACAATATTTTGCGATATTAAAATGGAGTGGGGTGATAAAGAGAACAGAATCGCTGTGATTGCATTACACAAAGTAGGTATGGAGCCAAATGCAATTTTTAAAACTCTCCATACACTTGGTATTAGTCAAATGTTGGTGTACCGGGCTATTAATGGGTACAATGAGACTTCCTCTGTTTGTGACCGAGAAGATCTGGCCGTCCACGTAATGTTCGTACAAAAAAGGTGGTCAAAGCAATAAGAGAAAAAATTTTAAGAGATCTTGCCCGAAAGCAAAAGATTTTATTTCGGGAAATGAAGATATCACCTGGAACCATATCGCGTATTTTAAAAGACAACTTACCACTTGCAGCCTATACGCATTGGTCATTTCTTAACTGATAAATTAAAGATGAATAGGGTGCGAAAATCGAACCATATTTTTGTTAAAAAGGTATCAAACATCGCCACAATTGTATCAAGATACCATTTTTGAGAAGGTAGTTAAGCCCCTTAATAGCACCATGTTCAATAAAGAAGCATGGTCTTTCCAGCAAGACTCTCCGCCGGGTCATAAATCTCGGTCCACGCAGTCTTGATTGGAAGCGAACGTCTCTGACTTCATCAGAGCTGAAGACTGGCCGTCGTCTAGTCTCGATCTTAATCCGCTGGATTATGATTTATAGTCAGTTTTAGAGAGTACAGCTCGCTCTAAACGCCATGATAATTTGGAGTCCCTAAAACAATCGATACGATTAGCAGTGAAGAATTCTGAATTGCCCCATGGAAAGAGCGCGCTTCTATTGATAACTGGCATCAACGTTGAAAGGACTGTATTGTCAATGGACACCATTTCGAATAAGCTTTTTTATATTTTTAATTGTTTTATATTTGTGTATTAAACTAACACATTGTAAAAGTAATTTACGTTATTTACAATTAAAAGAAAACATTTTTTTCTTTGATACAATATTTATATCAAGACTAAAAATATAAACAAAAACAAAATGATTGTTATTTTCTTCCAGAGCTCCATGTCTGGATGTAAAAAATTGTTATTTTTTAAAATGATTACAACAAAATAAAAATATTGTAAAAAGTACATACATAAACAAAGCTTAAATAAAACTGTTAGCGGATTAAATTAAAAAGTAACAAGTCTACTGTAATATAGGGTTAACTAAATACCATGTTATATAATTGCATAATGGCACAGACACATGGTACACTATCAATAAACTCGAGGGGTGAGCATCTGTCACATCTAATCTGCGAGATGACGTTGATTACTTTACAATAGTTACATCAAATGTTGCTAAAGACTATTTATTGAGGGTAAATGTGTCTATCGATATATCAGTAACAGTTTAAATCATGTTTAAAACGTACTTATTTAAATTAGTACATTAAAATAAATACAATTACAACTTTATATATTTTTTTTTATTATTCTATTAATGTAAAAATAATTTCACATATGCAGAGTTTCTGTTATCCTGTTAATTAAGTACTATTAATTTCTATTAATAAAGTTCATATACATTTTGTTAATTTCTAATACTAGTAACATTTAGAATGACGCTATGCGTATCTACCATCGCGCCTTAATTACCTTCCGTCAATTACTTACTCGAATTTAATTTGGCTAATGAAGCATAATTAAAATATACGCGTTTATTTCTAAGACTGACGAGGGATGTTTCAAAGCAGCGTAATGTGAAAGACAAATACCTACCCTTCTCTAAATTATCGTGTATTATAAGAAACGCATTCCAAAATTATGAATATTTGTATATATTTGTCATTTTCCATATATGGCGGCATTTACACTTCAGTTATATTCCAAAATCGAGAGTTTTTGTTATGATTCAAAAACATTGCATTTTTCCTAACTGTATTAGAAAGATTTGGATTATATTATGTTTTTATTATAAGTTATTATTAATATTAAAATTTAAAACCTACACTTAGACCTGGAACACTGAGACCTCAACATTAGTAAGACGTTCGTAACTATTAGTAACCACAAAATGTAAATGTACGCCTAACCTGAAATTTTATTTATTTCTGAACTCGTAAAAACATAACATCGCACCACTACAGAGCGTGCGCGAAGAGCTGGGATGCGCACGCGCACGTATCCGTGAGCTGGAGGCCCAGAACCGCGCGCTGAGCTCACTGCTCGTGCGCCAGCTACGCCCGCAGCCACGACCCTCGCCCGCCACGCCGCTCACACCACACGCCAACAGAGACTTGCAAGGTAATAAATACCCCCTCGTTAACATCAATTATGCCATATTGTTAAAACTTTAATATCTTTGAAAAAATACAGAACCATGACCTAAAAGGTATTAAATGTTGGTTTTACACGTTTTATAGTACACTTAGTGGACGTGGGCTCGTGCGGTTCGCTTGTGTCATTTCGAGACTCCCCTCCTCCCGCACCGCCTGTGACGCAGCCTCATCCCCTAAGCCAGGACGACAAGCGGAGACATCAAATACTGGCCGATATATGGACTGAGCTGAAGGTATTGTATAACAATACCTTTGAACCAAATTTTGTTTTCCTATTTTCCTATCCTAAGTATTTTCTATTGATATGGTATCATGCCACTCCACTGCCTGTAACATCTCAAGAACACTGAACTCTCCAGGGACTCGAGGTGACGCCTGCTAACCTGGCACGTGCGCTATCCGCGGTGGACCCCACGCTGTGGGCGCCGCCTGCGCGCCCGGCCACGCTCAGCCTCAGCGCGCCCGTCGCAGATCACGCGCCCGGTTAGACCATTTGTTTCATGCTTTATTTTTTTATTAAAGTTTTATCGAAGGCAAACTCTTCGGACTTTACAATACTGACTTTTTTTTTGTTCTACTGGAGGCGTTTTTATTGATGTAAGTATCGACTTTTCCAGGCGCGACGAGAGAAAAAGCAACGGAAGAAGAAAACGGTGAAGCAGGCGCTGAATCTCCCGAAAGTGGGGCGAAGGACGAGGGCTACTCCACTATGTCTAGTGACGTGCAAGCCGACGCCTCCCGACAGAGCGACCACGCGGCCGATCGCGCGCTCCCCGACCTTAATGAGGCGTCCGACGAAACGGACAACCAGACGATTGTATCTATTAATCCTAGAGAATCTCGGCGACGCGCCAGACTGATAGCTGAGGCTGATTATATATATTTTCCCATAGGTGTAGCTTTTGCTGGTATTAGAGGCAGTTACCCGCCGTCTCGGCCGGTTATACCTTTTCAGCATGTTGTGAGAAGTTTTTCAGACTCCCACTTATGCTTGAAATTACTTACTAGCACATCGTGTCCCCCGAGCTGTCTAGAAACTCCGTCACCGAGTTCGGGTATCTTAGTTTTAGATCTGAAACCTGCTCCAGAAAGACCTTTGAGACGGCCGGCTATAGCATCCACCACGAGTTCTGAAAGAGTATCGTGGGGCAGTACGCTTGACGAGCGCGCTGAGGCTTCACAGTACGACGCAGATTATGTCCAACACTGGCTAGAGTTAGATGACGCGAGATCTGCATTACAACAGAGGCATAGAGATTTAGCGGACTTAGAGTATGATAGAGCCGAATTAGAAGACTGGAGCTTATCCTTATCGTGTGAGGATCTTAGAGATAGACAATCTCCTTTTGCAGAAATAACTACGCCTGGTCAGATATCTCTGTCAACATTACCAAGCATTAGAGAAGACGACGCGTTAGAATTAGAGGAAGATGTCGGTGATTGTTTGTGGAATGATTGTGGATTTGCAACGGTTGAAATCGATGAATGTAGAATAGGGGATGAAGTTGAAAGCTCTGAAAAGAGGTGGGAGTATTCTGGAACACATTCCCCTGGTGGATCCTGGTCAAGTGCTTCTGATGCGCCTGAAAAGCAGTCTAGTACAGCTTTAAGTGAAGATGGTGATTGCGCCAACGTGGGTCTCGATTTTACGAGAGATTTTTATCGACTTGTTAAATATGAAAGCACAAAAAGCTTAGCATCAAATTCTTCAAAAGGCGTAACCTCACAGGACCCAGCAAACCATTTGCGAATCACTGATGTCCAAACTGTGGGCTTGCAAGATCGTGAACAAGCTCTACAAAATGTTTTAAATTTTATTGCAGAGCAGCAAAAATACTGTCGAGATAGGGAAGAGTCTGATTCTATGCCATCCCGTCCGGTTTCTGAAATACGAGAATTACCTCCTCCATATGCATCTGCTGATTTTGACGATGAGTCTGTAGACCCCCGGAGCGAAATATCAGAAGATAGGCAAAGGCCAGATTCTTTTGGCAGCTTTTCTGAAAACGATTCGTGCGATGTTGTTCCCATTGATAGAACAAGACTCTCATTTTGTGATAATGTATCCCAGCCAAGATCGACTCCTAGATTCATAGAGCGTGAAGATCCTTATGCTGAATCCGAAGATTTCTACGATTTATCGCGGGTTGAAAATGCGGAAAATGAAATAGATGACCATCATCTCTTAAAAGTTCAACGCAAAAACGAAATTAATAGAAACATCGATATAACCATTTCAGCAGATGGAGAACAACTTATTCCAGAGAAAGATGAACGATCTTGTGATATTGAATCTAGTCGCAGCTTAGAGAACAACTCCGCTTTAAAAGAGAATACTGTAAATATCATGTTAAACAAACAAGGGTCAATTGAAAGAGAGGTTGAAACGTGTCTGTCAAAATCTACGAGTATTCAATTTACTGTGGAAAGTGAAATATCTCTTGTCGAAGAATCATTGACTGTATGTAGACGATCGTCCGCCGCATTGGGCACCGTGCCCGAAGAAGAGGAGAGTTCATCGCCCGAGACGAGCTCTCCGCAAATGACTGAATCTAACACAACAAGCACATCTACAGCTGAAACTGTGATAATAAGTAATAAGAATGAGGGCATTAACAGAGAAGTAAGACGCAGAAATGATAAAAGCCGCATACCTACATTATTGGGAGGTAAGAGGCCGCCGTCCTCACCACACAGGACGAGGTCCAAAATTCCTGTAGTTGACAAAGGAAAGGCTACACCCACTCAAGCCACGCCACCTTCAGAACCAATTATTGTAAAACAGGAAAATACTCTTAGTTTTCACGAAGCTGCCACTTCTAAAGAGGTCATAGAAGAACTTAACAGGTATAATGACCCTAAATTTCGTAATGAAAGATATATATGAATATTTCCTAAGGCAATTATTTTTGTTTATCTTGTAGGATGATCCGTCAAAGCGAGGGTGCTGCTACTGCCAACGACGTAAAAGTTGAAGAGGGGCAGGAAAAACCATACGGACATAAGGATAGCGCACTATGGGCACCGACGGGATGGGTACACGTCGAGAAAGATATCGACTTCAGTGATCCCAAGGTATTATAAATTATAAATTCTTTATCGTACATTGAATACGGCCGGAAAATTATCAACTAATTGTCAAACCAGTAGTCTTTATTAATATGTCCGTTAATTCACGACTTGATGGTCCCACCGCCTACATTGCAGGCTCGCGCCAACTTGTTGGACGTGATGCTGGCGTCCAGCGACTCGTCCCCGTCGTCGTGCGGGTCGTCCCCGGCCGAGCCGCCGCCCTACTCCCGCCTGCACCGCCTGCATCGCTCGCGCAGGCAGAAGACTGGTAAATATTGATACTTTCGAGCTAGTAACGATCGTAGTCGGTGGGGAGTTGGACAATTTCATGAAAACACTCCTCCCCGCCGACATTACCTATGTTGCCTCTCATTAAGTGTTGTTTCATTGTTCACTTCTCATGCGCATTTAATAAATCTGGGAGTAGAGACTTTCATGTAAGAGAAATTGTATAACTGAGTAGGGGTTTAAAATCTTGCACTCTTTACTGTCATTGGTATTTAGTATGGCTATTTATTAACTAAGTTACAAAAACTAAATGCTTAAGTTAACTTCCAGACTCTTGACCTTTGTTAAGTGTTCCATTTATCAATAAGTGTTACTTGAAAATTGTACAAAATTACTTGTATACCGAGTTTTAGTACATTATGAATATGTTAATGTTCAAATTCTCTCGAGATATTCCAAAGTAAAGTTCTATCTATATTTATAATCTAAGTCGTTTTACGAGTTTTATGTGTGATTAATTGTTATTAATTAGTTACTAATTCATGCAGATTTTGGTAAATAAATACCATCTTCACGATCATTTGTCAATAACTACTCTTATCAGTGCTTAATGTGGTGGAACTTTAAGTTTATTTATTTTTAGCTTTTTCTGTGATTAATATGTTAATATGTGTGGTGTGAATATTATAAAATTAGAATAAATGTAGAAGAAAATGTAAAATTACAATCAATAATAATTTATGGAAATTATAATATTCATATTTAATTGTCTGTGTTTGATTAAATTATGGCATTGACGCGAACGCATTCGTTTTATTTTAGTACGAAGAAGTATAACATATTGAAATTATCGAATTAGGAGAACAATTTTATTGGAGTGAACTAAGTCCTACTTCAATAAGACGTGTGTGTTTGCAAAGGGATCTCGTATGTTAAATATCGTCGAATATAATCGGTGTGACATGTGCGATCCCCGTATGTCATATTTGTCATGTCTGTGTCACAAGCCACGTCACTGTTTCCTCTCTCACTCACGCACCATCTCACTCTCGCCTCATCGAGTAGATCTTACAATAGACGCGCCGCTCCAGCATTGATATCAAGATTGTAGTCAATCTTTTGAAAATTAAATCTATAAAACCCACTATTGGCCACGTTTCATACATAATTTCTAAGAATTACTTAAATTTAATTAATATCAATAAAATTGCTTTTTATTCAAGTTATTTCCAAATTAAGACAGCAAAATATAAATAAAAAAATGGAACCTTATGATAAATTTAAAATATGAGAAAATTATTTGAAATAAAAAAAAAGTTAAGTAAATCGAACTAATTGAGAAACGTAGCCAATACTCGGAGCGGCGCAGTAGTAGCGGGGCTGTGCGCGTGCGAGGGTGGGTCGGCTCAGGCGCCGGGCGTCGGGAGCGCGCGCGAGGCGCTAACCTGTGTTGGTGCAGCGGCGGCGCTGCGCGTGCGCGGACTGGGCGCGCTGCGTCACGCCAGCCGCCAGCATCGCCGCCCTTCTATCCTCGGTCGCGACGGCTTCTTCGTGCGCTACGCAGAGCCCGAGCGGGCCGCCGTGGCCACGTTCGACTTTCTCGACGACCTCTCTGCCGGATCGTCCCCGGACGCCAGGATCGATATGTCGTTGTCGAACAGGCTTAACTAGTGCGGTGGCATAATTATTTTTATTTATTATTATCGAAATTTTCAATCAAATTTATATTATTTTTCATTGGGTTTATTTTGATGATTTGAGATGTTATTGTCCGTGTTGTTTTAAATTGAAATTGTAACAAACAAACATTAAATTTATCGAAACAATTTTTGAATGCCGGACTGTCGGTTCATGTTACGAGAGTCGGTAGAGTGTATTTGTGTAATTCGGAGATAATAGTATTTTCTCTTCATTTATAAATTAGACTACTCAATGAAATAGCGTGTATTCGAAATTCATACAGCATAACATATTTTTCTACATCGCTCGCTTGTGATATTCCAATATTTTTAGCGACTTGTAGTCAGCTTTAGTGATGTGACGTGAGCCAAATAGTTACTAGTGTAGCCAGACGCCTGCAAAGGCTGCAGCTTTTAGTGTCCGCCCTATCGTATTAGATCGTAGGTGTAGTCGTATTTCGATTTAAACTATTGACGATCACCTAGTCTTAACGTTCTTCTTAGATTGGTATGACACAGAAGGACTGGGACATGTCGAGGCGTAGATTCTTTGTTTTATAAATTGGCGCCAGGACTTGTATCTTCATGCGTTCTGTTCTACTTCAATATAATTTATATATGCTATATGGCATATTTAATACTTAAACCACTAACATCTTTTGCGCTTGAAGAATGCTTTTGTTATAAAACAGATGACCAGAAACATTTAATTGATTACTTCCTGCGGTGTCTGCTTACGCTTCGAGCCAATAAATATGAATTAGGTAAGAAGACGTAATAAGTAAATGACTAAGTAAATGAAAGCTGCGGCCTCGAAGTAATGTGATATTTTTGTATATAACTGTAAGTCCCACTTATTTTCTTATACATTTAAATGGATTCCTTTCTAACCGAAAAAAGCGTTAATGTTGGAATAAGAGTGATGTTGTCCTTTAGGGAACTCGGCCGTGTGTTTGGGCGCGAACTTAATATTTTATAATATTAAGACCACTTTTAGCGCCTGACCGCGGCCCTGTCTATGTAATGTTAGGTACTTATGTAAATATTGATGATTATAATTTACGTAGATATTGAATTAGTATTAAAACTTAATTATAAAGAAGTCATTCTATAACAATCGAATAACCTTAAATCCATTAAATCGAAGGGTACTAAAGTATGTTAAGTGTATATATGTTATGAGGTCATTGAATGCTATTTATTGAGTTGTATTTTTTTGCGAATTATCAATGGTTTGTGTATACTTAGGTACATATCATGAATTTGTATTATTTGTATTGTTACGTCTCGAATTATAAGTCCGACGAGTATTAAAGGATTTTTTAAACAAAACAACATTTTTAACCTCTATAATTCTTACTACCTACATATATTCTTACATTTTCTTCATATTAATCAATTAATACTCGTCCTATTGTGTACTTCATGAATACGGTTATAAACCTTGTGAATTTTTTAGGTATTTGCGGCTTCTATTATTACGTGTAGTTATTATAATGGCGGAACCAAAGCAATTTTACACAAAAATAAATATTTTTGCCACCACTTGTTACGCTGCGACACTAATATTTTGACAAATGTTTATTTTCCCCAGCTTTGTTTTAATGGTAAATATCGAAGACAATAAGGAAGATTTATAGCTATTATTATGAACGATATCTAAAATATAAACTAATTAGTATTTATATTACCACGTAATGTCATAAAATTGGAATGATATATTGTACATCCCTAGTTTTCGTCGGATACACGCTTTGGAGTTAAAAAAAATTGCTACGGTTTATCTTTTCTTAAAACATAAATAATAGTACTCTAAAAATGAAAACATAGCAAATGTAATATAATTCTTCTCTCGAACATAATTTGTATGTTTTCTTAATATTTTTGATTTATTTTATTTATTTGTTTTATATTAATATTTTTTTTTTCTCTGCGTGTATTCGAATCGTGTATAAGTTTGTGAAATTTAAAGAATTTATGTAAAACAGCAATATTTTCCTCCTACAATAAACTGGGATACAATATCATATTTTTTATATTGTAATTGTTCCTATATATCCCTCGATTTAGATGTAAAGCTATTATAATTGGCTTGATATCGTTTATCATAAAATTGTACATCATATATTCATGTGTATGTAGTACTGGAGTACTGTGTTCTGTAACTACCCTCAACGGCACTATCGGTTGGAGGGTGCATTTGTTAGTTCATTCGAACCTAAGACATAGAATTAATTGACATAGGTAGGTACTTTGAACAGTACAAAATACGTAGACTAACAGTATTTTAATCTACTACAGATGGGTTGAATAAAGGATTCCGTTCAGATAAAACAAGTCTTTGATTTCTACCAAATTTACCCTTTGTTTCATGTTTTTTTTTGTGTATGTTAAATCAATTATTCTTTTTATAAACAGTCTATCCTAAATTTAAATACAGATTTAAGTAGGTGTCCTTACTTTTTTATTAAACAAGTATATGAGTAGAAAAACATTACTTTTAAAAATTAATTGATATATATAAAAACACTGGTAAAAAATACAATACATATCATGAACATATGGGCGAAAGTAAAGAAATGAGTTATTCAATCAATAGGTATATATATAAACTAGCTTTCTCCAACGGCTTCGACCGCCCTGTATAGTTATAACAAAACAATTTGGTCATATTGTTTAGCTGTCCAAAAGTTTTTTGTCCAAAATATTATAATCATCTTTTTAATACTGTTTTGCCAGGTTATAAATTGGCTATGTACTGTAGAAGGAGTTACAATATATTAAAACATTGAGTAAAAAAAGCTACGTAAGGTAAAAAAAAGCATTGATTGAATAACTGGTATCTTGCTAACCTCCAAAACATCTGTCAAAAACCCCACTGGAATGTATTTATTAAGAAGTGAATGCGTAGCCAGAGCTACTTAATAAAAATGTATTGGATGTCTATCTGTCCGTTTATCTGTAGTAACGAAACTTTTAGTTACTGTCTCATCTTTCACTACTTAAATGTGTGTAACGGACTAAGTTTAACTACTAAGAATTTCGGGAAAAAATCCAAAATCAGTGACTCCCTTAGGGAGTAGTTAAAAAAATACAGCGACGTAACGTAAAAACTATTTGTTCTAGATCTTCTCACAAGTAAGAAAAGCTTGGTTTTCTTCAAAGGACCTGAAATACGAAACAATTATTAAATAGAAAATTTAAACAGGTGTTATATATTTTAGTAAGCAAAGCAAACACAATTAAAACTCATTTGTGTACAGATAAAATTTATTTAAAATTATAAACAATTATTATGGTTATTGTATTATTAATAGACCTCAAACATCACAGACATTATATTAACACAAGATATAGGATTACAAAATAAATTTTATTTAACTTAAGAAACTCTATATGAAAGCTAGTAAAATGTTAACGAGAAACACGTAACAGAACTACATACATACAACCAATTAGTACAATTCAACCGCAGCTAACAAACCATAAAGTTTTACATATTCAATTAGTTTTACAAATAATGAACAAAGGCTTCTAACTTTGATAAAAAAACTATTTCAGCTGAAAAGAAATGGAACTAATTTGATATATATTGTAAAATAAAATCTAAACAAACGATCACTATTATATACAAAATATATAAATATCTGCAGGAACTTAGACACGTTTTGTGACCTGAAAGAGTTTTTGTGTGATCATATCAAAATCATTACATGTTACCCACCATTATTTATGAGTGAACATAATGATATTAAAAAATATATATTATGTACCTTATATTAAAATTTTAAAATTGTCATGGTTCATGTAGTAAATAATTACCAACCAGTAATTCAGTTAATAATCAACTGGAAGTAAGAGTTAAGACTATAGTTGAGAAAAGTTTTTTTAAAAAATTACTCTGCTTCAGAATTTCACACGAGAAGAGCCATTTCATAATATAATAGATATTTTGATTTTTTCACGATTACTATTATTAATAAACACACCTATAATAAATAATTTATACGTAATATATTTTGTAATGACCGGGGATTGATTCCTGGACCCAATTATTCAAAGCAGCATTATTAAAGTTACGCCAGAGGGTCATTTATCTACTGCGATACCGATTAGGGCCTACGCACACTAACTCTTTGAAACGAGCCAAGGTGCATTGCAACCACATGCTTACGCGAGGCGCGTTACCACTTATGTACTCGTGTGCGTGTTTATGTGGGTCAACGCACCAAGAGTTTCTGCATAGGCTCCTAATGTGCTTATTTCATTGTCCTATCTCAACTGCGCACTAATTGACCCAAAAATAGTGACTAAAAGTTTCCACCAATCAGATAGGACCACTAGCTCACTAACAGACTTTTTAAATGTGACACCAACTCTTAAAGAATAAAGATGAAATATAAATTATCTATATGACTAGATACTTAAGTAAATACCAAAACAAAAGTTTTGTAATCAAAATGTAGCAATGATTTTAATGATAATATGGTAATGAATGATAATACAGTAATTTGTGAAAATGATACCCATTTAAGTAAACTACTAATGCACATAACTAAATTTAAACTATGGTAATTAAATAATATTTTGTACAATATTATAAATTCAAAGATGTTATCACTATAGGGCCATATGGTTTTTAGTTTCGGAACCCAGTTATATTGTTGGGTGGGCGTTGACGGT
Organism: Napeogenes inachia; assembly: GCA_959347355.1. Lineage (NCBI taxonomy): Eukaryota > Metazoa > Arthropoda > Insecta > Lepidoptera > Nymphalidae > Napeogenes > Napeogenes inachia. Next base: position 23,438,847 of record OY365794.1, read on the forward strand.
GTATCTACAGAGAATGTTTCAAAATGCAATTGAATTGTTCAAAACGGATTCTCCAATCAAAAATCTTGTTTAATAAATATCTTCAAACAACCTTCACTGGATGTCAATGTTGTGATGATTACAAAATATTTTTTACAAAAAAAAACTATATAAAACTTCTTATCATGATTATACACATCCTAAGAAGAAAAAAATAAATAATCTCATAATGTTTGAGACAAAACAATGACTGATAATATTCAGTCAGTAAATTCGCTTTTTTCCTTTAAATATATTAAATTTTAACTCCATAGGCTAGGTTTCGAGCTACCCGAAGAACAGCGGTCACTTTTCAAGTCTGCATTCCCGCTATGCGTTTTCTTCTGTCCGTCCGTGTGTATACTGTTAGAACATTCAGTATTTAATCATTGATAAATATCCTCCATGCAATATATATGTATATATTAAAGAAGCAATTTAAACGTGCACAGTGCATGCCGGTACCACATGATATACGATTTGAACCCCGAAAATGGTATAGTGTTAAAAAACACCAAACACAAATTTAAGAAATAAACATTATTCAATATTAAACCCTAAATAGTCCCTGAAATAAATATATTATACTGCAATCAATATTATCAAGACAATAACATTGCTCCATAACGCTAATTTATGATAAAAACATAAAATAAAGTCAATATCACATCAAAATACTAACTTATCATAAAAAAACAGATTAATTGTGTAGGTATTCATAATCATAATCAACAAAAACGAATCAAATAATGCACTCAATAATCACAAACGAATGTACTTAAGAATTTACTCATAAATAATGGTAAATTAAATTTAGAAAACATTTACGGTGATTATTCTAATGTATTCTGAAATAACCAAACTAGTAATTATTATGACTTGGTTTTAAATACCAAAAAATAATTGTTTAGTTTCCGCAATCAAATTCCCATCAGTTTCCTATAACATGATCTAACAATACATCAATAAATATAACTTCAATAGTCAAACAATTACTCGAAAATCGATATAGGTTATTCGAGGATAAGCCGGCATACTTATCTTTCGAAATTAAATACTTATTTTTAAACAATAATAATATGTATGTTATTACCTCATCTACGCGGCAAAGGACACGTAAGTTGGGTGAATAATGAAGATAAAAATGACGAATCACGATCCGCGTTCTACGTGACACTAAGAACGAATCCTACACTATACACGCAATACACTCACTATACATACTACACACACACTATACGCTATAGTTTATAGAACAATTTCATACATTCACCAAATTTAACAAACAAGTTTTCTAAATATTTACCACTTTCTCATATGCATATTTTGTACAAATAAAGCTAGAATAAATTGAATGTCACTTGTAACAATTACAACGATCTTGCAAACTGCCCTAACAACAATTTACATAAACTATTTTTAATACAAAATATATAATTTAATTAAATTTATAATTCGCTTCATACAGACGTATATTTATTTAATCTTAGTATAGTATGTAGCAATATCTATATTTTACTTTTTAAGCGGGTCTTTGTGGTAGACATGATCTGTAAACTAACCTTGACCTAATATTCAAATGTAGGTCTTTAAGCCAAGAACCATATTTAAATTTATATAAATATAGAATGAGAGAGTAGTATCGCGATACGGTAGCTCAGTTGGTAGAGCGACGGGACGGTTTCCCAGTAGTCGCGGGTTCGAATCCCGGCCCGTATCGGTCTTTTTCATTTTAAATTTATATAAATTTAAATAAGCTTAACATGGCTATACATGTTTATAGATCCCAGAAAATCCTTGTTTCTTAATATCCCTGGAACTTTATAGGTAGTTTATATTTAAATGAAAATTATTATTCTTAGACAGTAAAAATGTGTTCTTTTCAAAGAGTGACGTAACTACATAAAAGTAAAGAAATAGTTAAATAAAATAATCCTCTTTTCAGTTGCAGACGCAGACCCAGACTTGATAATGAGACTTCAAATATTTACGTCTTTGTGACGAATACCACGTAACCACCTGCGAGTTTACTCTTACTTGTCTCATTGTTGTGAAACGTGACGATATGGTGGTGAAATTTTACCTATTTTTGAAAATTATTTCGTAATTGACTATTTTTAAACAATGAACAGTATTTTCTAAGACACTCGTATATGTTACAATTTTTGTTAAATAAAAATGTTAGGTATTTTACTAATATTTAAGGTAAAAAGTAATTATACATCTAAGTATCCATACAACAGTAAATAAAATATTTTCTAAAACACACCAATTTTCCCTTTTATCCATTTTTTACGGAGTATAAGTACATAACTGTCTCGGAAATAATCCGGCAAGTCCGCTCTTACAACTAGTAACATTATGAAGACAAATTTAAGTACTTATTACCCTGATCACATTATAATCTTTCATACATAACGGAATATTTCTCATCCGAGAATTTTTAGTAACTAAATATTTCGTGATGACGTACTAAGTGAAAGCGAAGTAACTTGATGTACATTAGAATGAATAAGAAAAAAAGCATATATGTATCTACTAAAACCATAGTTACTACAAGCAAAGCAAAATTTGGTTAAAAGACACTCAAAAAGCATATAATACATAAATACATAAATAAAAACACTCATATACATTATTAACATATATGACCAACCAACATTAAAGTACTTTCATTACTATAAAAAGCGTAGTGTTTTTGTTTAATATGTTCGTAATAATTTATTACTTAGATTTTTTAAGGATATAAAAACCATCTCACCTGAGCATATTTCTGAAGTTTTCTAATTCTCTTATACTATTTGATAATCTAGCAAAAGCATTAAACAGTGCAACTATCTCAGTCCTCTGTAATCTTTTGTGTGACTTGTGTCTCAATATTATTGTACTTGTTTCTGCTTCTTCATCAAAACTATCCCACTGACCCGAAAACAGAATTTTAAGGGCAGTTCCTAAGCCTTGAGTCTGCAACTTGCCCCAAAGCTTACATTTGTCACACCCCACACAATCCATTATCCGTGAAATATTCCAGAAGTGATCACGGAATTCTTGCTTAAGTTTTGCAGCTTGGCTACCACCGTTAAACATGGACGACTCGTTAAAGTGATCTGGAAATGTGTAAATAACGCCCAACATATTACGAATTGCATCTCTGGTCTCCTCATCCTCTACAGGATTACCAGTGAAATAATCCTCACGTTCTAAATATGGCCCAGCTTTAGCCAAAGCCCTCATTTCAAGCAAGTACACAAAATATAAATTCTTTAGCCAATTTGGACCTTCTCCAAAAGTTTGAGATGGATCAAACCGTCTTTGGAATTCAGCCAAATTTGGTCCCCATTCACCTTCTGGTGGTGCTGCAAAACCTAACTTCTTTTCTGAGAGCAAGAACTTTGAACATAAGTGAATATTAATACTGGAATGTAAGCCAGAAACTGCTCTGTAAAATACCCTCTTTTCCAAACACATATTTCCTAAGTCTGAACTTAAAACATAGGGAAAAGATTGATATGGATTTAATTTAGGCCTGAAACAATTCTCTTGATAAATACTTCGCCAAATTCTATGTGCTGAGGGACCTTTATACCCTGTATATCTTTCAGGATTTAATGACAAATCTACATATTCAGCATCAGCATCTTTGTCATCACAATCACAAAAATTACCTACTGAGTCGTCATAAGCTTTCCACTTGGCGATTTCATATTGACTTGCTACACTTAAAGTCATATTCAGGTATCCAAGGGCTGGATCATGATCAGCATCACGGTTACAAGGTGTCTGGCCTTCTTGGGAATACTTTAGTGCCGGTGGTTCCTGCTCAAGTTCAATTTCAAGATCATTTTCGAAACCGGGTACACTTTCCTTAGAGCATGTTTTAATATGGCAATATTTCATGGCACATCTGCTGTCGTCCGCCCAAAATGGGCAATTCTTTTTTAAATTGACCTTGTAGAAACGAAAATAGTCTTTGCTTACAAGACTCTGGATGCGAGGAAAAATCTTTACATTGTTGAAGTAGTCGATTGTGTCCACGTTACAAGAACAATCTCCGAGAGCACCGTGAAGTGAATCGAAACATGCAGTGCTATCGCAGGCAATAGTTTCGTACAGCTCCGTGTCGTAACCAACAGCTTGGACTATCGCGAGAGCGAAAATTAGAAGCACAACACAATATTTTTTATAATCCATTTTAGAAAGTTTTATAATCATTATAAGTTTTAATCACTATTAAAAATATATTATACGTCTAGATTCTGGGGCATTGAACCATTTAATTCGATATGCAAAATTACATTACGTACTAGATAATTTAAAACCCAGATTTACGAAAGTAAAAATTTAACGAGAAGTACGAATATAAACAGCACTAGCTACATTGAGTATTGAAGTCTGACGATTCAAGTCGAAGTCATTTAGGTGTTTCAAGTTTCAATTTTATCTTCAATTTTGACAAGATGAAATGACATTGACAGTAACGCTTCGTGAATTGACATTCGATAATTGAGGCCGTGTTCCGAAATACAAACCAGTATACTGGCCAGTGCTCTGTGCTGATGACGTCAAAAATTGCCGCCATGCTGGTGAATCGCTCCGAAATATGATGGCCAGCACTGAATACTTTGACAGCATAAATTGACACTACTGACAGAGTATTACAAATTTCTTTTTAATCTGTGACTAAATATTTATTTTTAATGTGTCTATTTTAGATAGTTATACATTTTATTACATAAAATAATAAAGTTCCAAGAATGGAGTTACAAAGCAATTACAACAAAAAGTGTTGTTAATCAGATATTTAATTCTAAACAAGTACAAAAATTATTTAGTAAGACTATGATTATAATTAATTAATAGTAAATGGTGAGACGAAAGAAATAAAATATTTTCAAACCTAATAAGAACGAAAATGAAATAAGAATCATCTATTTACCTTAAATTGAATTTACTGCATAGATACTGTGCATTTATGTTATTGTAACTGTGTTAATAATTTACAAAACTTACAAATATAAAGTATATATATTTTTCAAATATAAGAATGACACCAGTGCAATATGGCGTCGGTGTTATGACGTCATGAGCCCTGGCCAGTATGCTGGTTTGTATTTCGGAACACGGCCTGTCATTTGAGAACTAACATCATAGACTTAATAAACAATTCTATGATTTAGATTTGTTAAACACAGACAACAGAGCAATGTCTCTCCACTCTCAACCTAAGACTATTTTATACCGCAATACAAAATAACAACAAAGTGATTTTTTAGTAAACTGATCAGAATTGTGAATACTATAGTAGGTATAAAAAGAACACACTTATATGAAAACTTGAGATGCCAATTAGTATTTAACAGTATAGTATGAGACCTCGTTTTATAGCATTTTATTATATCTGCTTATCAAATTAATATTTTAAATATTAAGATTCTTCAAATGTACGATATATATTTCTTTTAATTCTAGCTCTTATTCTTGTTAGAACATTCCCGTCTTCAATTTTGACTTTTGAATACTTGGTTTAAATACTCCTTTCCTCTACCCTCCATAAAATATGTAGAAAGTTCTTGTCATATTGTAAATTCTATATAAATTAGTTGTTTGTTATATTCATACCTAGCAGACATGGCAGATTTTCTTGCCTTGGAAAAAAAACTGAAATCAGATAGCAGCACCACATTACACATAACGGTTTAATTGTGATTATATCTAATTATCTTTGTCTAATATACATATATACAGATAGAGAATAGGTAGCCTAATTTGCTTTTTCTTTTTCTTATGATGGACATATTTTAAACAGGCTCGGCATTTGTAAAGATGTAGTTGGTGAATACTGATGTTGTATATTTTATCGACAGAAATATAATTAAGATCATATTTATGATAAAAGGTGACTAATACAACCAGTTAATAAAATAATACTAATATAACCAGTTAATATAATAATTTTAAAATTGCTACATGCAATTAATTTTGCTTACAATTCGAAAATTCTTGGCATTTATGATTAGTTTATAAATTAATTTATTGATCATATATTATTAATACATTTTGTTAAACGGATATATTAAGTGAAGTTAAAACAATTTTGAAGTTAAACCTAATTGACAATTCAATCAGATGATAAGCTAAGTTTATTTTTAGATATCAGAGAGAGGTCATTTTATATTAACTTCTTTCGGACTCAAGACTTTTTTTTTAAGTTCTAGCATAAAAAAAGTGTTTTTTTTTTAAATCGCAACTTTCTCTAAGCTAAGAAAAATTTCTGAAGAATTTTTTTTCGCGGAACATAATATATTTTTTGGGACATTACAAGTCGGGTAAAAAAAAGGATTTTACGTTTTAGCGCTAAAACCTATCAAGGATATTACATGTTCATAGCTAAACTATAAACCCTGGAAAGAAACAACATTATCATTTATCAGCATCTGTAATATTTCTGTATGAGACACATCCAATGCAAAGCTATATATATTTTTGTGAACCCTACTACTGTACTGTACTAATAATATAGTTCTAACTTGCCAGTTAGATCTGAGCTTTGAGTTCTGTGTCATGTAACTATCATATAACGACCAGGTAACTATTATTTTCAAGAAATTGTTTTTATAAGACTCAATGAGGTATCTAATATTAAACATTGTAAGATCAATGACATCATGTTTTATTCCTTTATAACAAAGTTGGTAAAATGACATTTAAACTCAAGTCCTACAAATAATACAATAATTTTATTTAGATTTATTTATTCATATAATATAAAACATTCACAAAAGCAGTATCATCAGAAATGTATAAGAGATTCAAAATAACAGACAATTTCTCCTTTTTAATAGTGAGTAACAATACACAGAAATGTATACATTGAATACTTTATAAATGTATATTTAATATTGGACGTATAAACATTAAAAATTACAAGCCGAATTAAGAAAATAGTTATAATTTCAAATTTATGTAACATTACAAACAGTCACTTAACTAACTTAACAATACCTATCAATAAATTTTATAAAATGACAAAACAAAAAAATGAACATTATAAATAAATGTGTAGTGTGTACAAAACACAGTCATTTTTAATATAATATACAAGTGTAAGAGTCATTTACCAAAAGGTACTAAGATTTCACAAGCAACGCTTCTTTATAATCATTGTGTACTTGCTAAAATAATTAGTAATTTTGTTAAAACTAAAACTGACTCTAGCGATAGCAATTTTTTTTGTTATGGTAACAGTTCTGAATTTGTAAATATCGAGGTGGGGCTTTATCATACCTATTAATAACTTGTACATAAAATATATGGTATGTTGTGTCGATTTTATTGTTCTTATTCGAAGTTATTTCTCGTGTAGTCTTCTTTTCAGACGTACCTGTTGTAAAAACTAATATTATTATACTTATCAATACTAATGTATATTTATTTATAGTATAGAGAAACACAATTCTGGTTCCATAGACAAAATCACACCAGGGTTATTGTTTTTCCTTTTTTCCTATTAGTAACTTCCAGTGCACATAAATGTGTCCATAAAATATTTTATTCATTTGCAAAAAAACAACAATTAAAAAACAAAACAATGCGATGAACAAAAATCAGTATCATGCAAATATATGATTTTTGAACAAGGCTAATAATTTTCATGCTATTAGTATTTATAAAAGTTTGTACTTACCTCAGGAGTAAAAAAAATAAGCAGAATGAAAGAACTATTGTAATATATGTTTTATTATGTAATTTAATATTTACGGCACAATAATCAATACAAACTGCCGAACATTAATTAAATGAGCATTATTTGGCAATTATGTCAATGCTAACTTACTACAACTTGTTTACATCAACTTTTCTAAACTTATTGCAAAATAGAAATCAATAGCTTTTTAAAAAGTTTAATAAATTGTAAAATATATCAAAAAGCTTTCAAAGCTAATAATTGTTATAAATTTTTCAAAAAACGTTAACTTTGTTTTTACTTTAACACTGAGCACATAAATACTTTAAATACAAAGCAATAAGAAAGATATAATATGGAACACAAATAAATTTCTTAATACAAATAATAATTCTCCGCACTTAAGAATATTCATAGCAAAGGTTAGTAAAGCAGTCCCCAAAAGGTTATAACTTATAGATTTAACACAGACAGTCAATAAAAATATATTTTAAGAAATATATATATATATATATATATATATATATAGTAAATAGTTATAATTAATTCCGTCCGCGATATTCACTGTCTGTCTGTCACACCATATAAAAAACACAACCACAAATGACCACTACAGATTGTAAATTAATATCACAAGTATTAGATTGAATTATTGATAAATCAACATAATTACATTTTTCTCTCTTTATAATCATTGAGATTGATATTTCAATTAGAAAACTTAAAATATTTTACCAATATGATCAAAATGAAAACAAATTTCTGTTATTTTTGTGCTTTAGAAACAAAATGATGTATAAAATTTGTGATTGACATTTAACAACCCTTCAGACCAGGTGGTGGTGGCACCTTAGACAAATAATAAAAAAAAAAACAACTATAACCATTATTTTGACACAGTGGTGTAATTAAGTGAATCAACCAAACCGCCATGCAGTGAGCATAATCCAATAGCATTAAAAAGAACCAAAAAATTGTGTAATAGGTACCAGGTCTAATACAAAATATTAGTAGCGAGACCTTCTGTCCATGTTCCGTATAGAGTTGGCGAGGCACAGTGCGAAAAGAGCTCCAACGACCTGAAAACAGATACAATTCTATTAATTTACCGTAAAACCAATATGTTCCTTATAAAATATAACAAAGACATGACTTTTATCTTGTAGCAGAACGAGTAGTTAATGTGTTGGGGCATTAATTCTCCGATTGTGACAATTAATTCTTAATGACTTGTCTAATTTCCGTAAACTTTGGTGTCCTATTCGTACCTCAACACAAGCTATTCCGATAGATATCCCTGCGATAGGCTTGCTCCACTTCAAATACAAAGCAACCACGCGGGACGAGCATCCCTCCTTGTTGGCGTCCACCAAGGTACAAGTGTTGTCCAACACTTTGCCAAAGGTGCCCAACTTTGTGCAGCAAGACGGGGGTAAGGACACTGCGATGTAGTCTGTAGGGCCGTTTTTACCGCAGCATTCCAACTGGAACATTAAAGATTATATGAGTGATGGTTTGGAATAGATATATACATAAAATAAGATAGTAATTAAGTAACTAAACGGATCATTATGATACATTATAAGATATAAGTGCAGTTAGCTGATAAGATAAACATATGAAAAAATACTATAAAAAAAAATATTAATTTTTCTGCATATATATTTTTTTTTATATTACAAAAGCTGTAGTGGTAATTTTTTTTTATAAAAATATACCTGTTGTTCAAGATTTTCAGTGACGACGTTGAAGCTGGGGTCGGATTGTCTCTTGTCGAAGATGGAGTTGATGGTCTTAGAAATCCCTTCCTTGACGGTGTCTGAGTACGTGAAGAGTAGCACAGCGAGGATCACTTGTATGATGATTATAACCAACAGGAAGATGGCGTACTAAAACAATATTATTAAAGTTTTAATTTCTGTTATTAATTAAAATAGTTTCTTTTTGTTATGCTATATTTTCTGATAAGATATAATCGACAAATGCAAAAATACAATCATAATGAACTTAGTAATTAAAGTCAGTTAGTAGAACGAAAGTTGCGTTTCTGTACTGAGAACGGATTCCTCCCTTGTACGTCGGAAACAATGTTTAAAATTCTTTCCCATTGTAACTGTTAACAATGGGAAAAGCAGTAAGTACGTACATGTTTGACGATACATGAATAATTAAGAGTTTTAAACTATTGAAATTACCAAAAGGTGTGTCGATGCTATATTTTCTATATAGTTTGAAATAAATAGTAAACATTTGAAAAACTTAGAACCTATATTGTTAGTTTAATAAAACGGTTGTTATAAAATCGACACACCTCATTCTCTACGCCATATGTATTGACGTCGAAGAATATTAATTAAAAACCTATTAATAATAAAACAATTATAGTTTACTATTAAACATTTATTTGTATTGATTAACCGGAAAGTACAAAAGTAGTTTAAAATAAGTTACATCATCTTATGAAAGAATACACGATAATGAGTGACAAATTGAAATATGAGTCAGGACTTTTATTTTACCGTTTTAGCTCTATGTGACTGGGTATGTAGAGACATTTACGCTGGTATGTGACAAATTAATTTAGATAGATACTTACAGTAACAACCATGCAGTGACTCTCCCGGATGGCCCCACAGCATCCGAAGAAGGCAATGACGAACATCACCGCGCCGATCACTATAAACAGCCATGGTGCTACCGTGAGATAGCCGTTCAACTCATTCTTCACTACCGCCCAGTTCAGGAGAAATGCAACTCCGACGCCGATCACCGCTAAGCCGAAGAGCTGGAAAGGTAATAGTTTTTTTAGTATGGTGCTAGACATATGATTTTGTCCCAACTCCCAAGTTACATTTTATGGTCAACGAACTGGAATCTTGTTTTAAACAGTGGCCATAGTAATTAAGTCTTTCAATGTTCGCTTTGATTTAACAATACTATGCGATATTTTTTCTCACTAATTGAGATGATCTGTCTCACTCCTACAAGTTACTATAGTACGAATACTCAGTGGCAAAAAATATCAAGGTCGCAACCAACGTCTTTGCCTTAAGATTGGTTGTAAATTTTGTCTAAAGGAGTTTTATGTCTGTTGTTAAAGATCATACGGTCTATCTGATTGTAAGTGATACTGGAGATAACTAATACATGTTGCATGTGAGTGGAAGCATACAGGTGATGCAGATGATGCATAACATAACCAATTATACAGAAGGTACACATGTGTGTGTAGGATGTTTTCTATACTATACAGAATACAAAGATCTAACGACTTCGTAAGATTCGAAGTAGTCCTAAACTTGGTATTCTACGATACGAAATGCATAACTCTGTACAGAGAGTCAAGCGGATACGTTTTAAAAATACATATACATATTATTTAATACGCGCGCAGGATTCAAACCTGCCAAATTTATGACACAGTTGAAGTCTCAGGTTCGAAAACTATAAATGAATTTTTCAGACAGTTATTAAACATTTAAATAAGCTTGAAATGTCGGAACATGTTTATAGCAATTATTAAATAATATTTCCTTTTAACTACATCCATTTTGTAAATTTAACTGTAAATACAATTTTTAATAGTGCCTATTAAAGTTCCTGTATAAATAAATATAAAGAAGATTGTTTATGATTTTAGCCAAAACCCAATTTAGAAAATTGGGATTCCCAGCCAATAACTTAATTGATCAATTGCCAATCAAATTTGCGGTCTAATGATTTCTTACTACTTAACTAATATATTTTATTTCTTCAATATATACTAAGATATATATCTGTCTATTTAGAGCAAGTTTCTTTTGCCCCAATGATAGGTTTTATATCCCTGAGCACAAACTGATAAATAACTTTTGTAACCGATGTAATATATGATCATATTGATTTTATTATGTATGCAAGTACACTCATATTAATGCTATGTAGTAATATATTATTAATACTACCTATATAGTATGTTAATATGGACATGCAAAGATCACAGTAATAGCCATGGCTCATGAGTGATGAGGATAACTGTCAATGCTTACAGATTTAGACATAAAACATATTCATTGTTTGTTCGCCCAAGGATAATTATTGTTACTGTACGTAATTAAATTTGGCTAATTATTATTACTTTATGTAATTAAATTTGGCTAATTATTTTTAGTTATCACACACACACACACAAGGCAGACAATAACACGTTCTCTTAAAACTGGATCGCGAACACGTTTTGTATTCAAACACCTTAGGCTTTAGACAAAAATAAAGACCGTTGCTGTGCTACTTTTGCTCAAGCTGACCGTACAATGAACCGGGCACATTATTTGTACACTCAAATTTCGTCCTTCTAACCCAACAATAAGTGTCAAATCTCTGGGAGTACATAATCAAAATATCATTCATCTCGTTGTTACAATGGACAATAACCTACAACTACTTCTGTTACAAGAGCCTTTATAGTTAACGATATAAGAGTCACTTTAATAACTATGGTATGTGTACTCAATTTAAGTCTTTATAGTTTGGTAATAGATAACAGATTTGTGTTACTTTCATTTGAGATAATAACAGATTTGAAAGCATTGCATAATACCCAGATGTGGTCATTGGGGTCAGAAAAATATGGTGTTGAATTGCATCTCCTAATACAACCCTTAAACAAATCTCATAAACTTTAAATTTATAACCCAAATTCATAATCGATTGAAACTATTGAACATTGAAAATACAATTCGTTTCTTGAGTTATCAGTGCAAAATAACCGAGGTATGGTTTAGTTTATTAAAAGTCTTCGAAGGTAATTACCAATTACTAATTTCTATCATGAATTATAGATGGCTTTTTAGTTTCGGCCGATAACAATTTATTTAAGTCAATAATTATGCAGTATATCGCATACTGTTAAGTTAACTATTAAAACTTATTTTTTTAATACTTTCATATATTTTTTTTTTGTGAACTTCTAAATGTAAAATTAAAGCCATCGAAAAGATATTGCGTTGTCAAATATCACCACATATTATTTATTTATAATTTATTAAATTTCACATGCTATTTGTAATGTCCTAGTTGTCATAAACTAATTTGCCATTAGCACGAACATCAAATTAAATATTACTTTATTGGAGTTGATATACTTGAGAGAAATGATCGTTATTTTAAAAAGTTGTAATTATATTCATCATGTTTATAAGTTACCCTCTGACCTGTCCAGTGGTTTAGGCTCTATGATATCTATCAGTGGTTGACAGTTTATATAAAGATATCAAGGTCATTGGATCCTAACTCAGAATATAGCGTTGTTATGTGTCCAGTTAAGAATATTTAGGTATAATCTTAAAAAATACTTCTAGCGGAAGGTAGACATGTGACATAGTATTGTTAGGATGATAAGAAGCACTAACTATACTAACACACTAGATATCTGGAGTAGGTTAATTTTGTAAGACCTGTCGAATATCGGTAAACTGAGTTCCTAATTTTTATTTGCATAAAATGTGTGAATAGATCCTGATATTTTCATTTAATTTTAACTCTACTTATAATAAAATATTTCTCTGTTTTAGGGTAAAGACTGGGTTTTTTATGTTTTTTACTTATTCGTATGACACGTACCCCTATTAAGATTATTAACCTTACGAAACCTATGACAATTTACCATCCTAAATAAGTGAAGTTAAATATTATTTTTAACAGATTATTTTAAATATATCAATAAATATTGATTCATAGATTTTAATAATACTATTTTTTGAATTAGTAAACTTAGTAGAATTAGAATTGTTTAGTAAACTGTCAGTTTTCGTAACGTACTTGTACTAGAAGTACAGTAGGTACTATTAATAATGACGTTATTAAAGTAAGTTTATGAGTTACAAAATATTGTTCGCTGGTCACACGCAAGGACAATTATTATTATATCGACCACAGTCCCTATCTGATCCTGACATACGAGCACCTATGAAGTGTATTGAGTGAATTCAACCTCGATATGTCAAGTAGTTCTGACGCTATAACATTACGAACATACTGTCCCACCCATTGATATATATAAGTAAAGATGTTATTAAATTAGATACTTCGGCCTTGACTCCCGAGGAAGTCATTCTGATGACTAAAATCTAAAATTAAATACAGCAGTGTTCACAATGATGGCGGAACGTGAAGAGAACGTAGTACGCGTGTTATCTTGGCTAAAATTGGCCAATTACATTATTGCAGATGTTGGCCTCGAATAAAGTTAACTTTAAATGTATGTATGTTCATACATCATACCATTATTACTAAACTTTATTTATCTATTTTTTTAAGTTACTTATTAGTCTCTGTCGAGTATTACATATAAATGAAGTCACAAAATTATGCACTAAAATCAAGATCCTAGATTTACTGTAAATCTAGAATGTATTCACTTAGTACCAGTAGGTACCTACACACAAAGTAAATTATCTACTTTGTACAACATATAAAGCTCCTAATAAAATATGCTGTATGGTTGTTAGCCTTTAGAGCGAATTAATCATTTTATTAGTCGCTTACACACAATAGACGGTATAAACACGGCTTACACAAATAACAAATATATAAGAACTAGCTTTTGCCCGCGACTTCGTTCGCGTGGACTTCAGGTTCGTCCCGTCTAGTCATAACCGAAATATAACACGTCTATCACCGAAACGGTATTTATCGCCGAAATTGCTATGACTCTGCATTTTAAATCTGTGATATCTTCGAAAATATTTATTTAATTTACATGCTGTAAAAAGCCATATTGATCTTTCTTAAATGCACAATGTATTTAAGATACTTAATTGGATAAGGATTAATACTGTATTGCTTGTATCGCTTCGTAAATAATCCATTATTTCTCGTACAAAGTAAAGGATAAAAAATGGTTATTGTGGGTTATTCCTAAGAGATAAACATATACCATCACGGACTTTTTGTAGACCTTTTTAAGTTGTACAATACTGTAGTAAATTGTTTTGATCTCTCTTGTAGGATTCAGTCAGTGTTTTTTTTACGACCTCACATTAAAAACCTCAAAAATTGTAGCCTATGTGTTATTCTGATGTATAAGCTATAGCCTATGTGTTATTTTGATGTATAAGCTATATTGTGGTAAAGTTTCATTCAAATCCATTTAGTAGTTTTTACGTGAAAGAGTAACAAACATCCATACATCCATACTTACAAACTTTCGCCTTTATAATAGTAGTAGGATAATTAAATTTTCAGGCGAAGGTTTTAACATTACCTTTAGCAACTGGGGAGTAAACTCCGAACCCTCATTGTCACCGTTAACCATACAAACAATTAACCGACGACAACACTACTGTCTCTTTCAAACTTTTTTTTTTTTTATTTAAAAGTTTGAATAATTATATATTAAGAATTTTAATCCATTACAGTGCGGACTTACTTTTACGTTTTAAGTTTCCTTGTTTTTATGGTATTTCGGCGCTTGGATGTTGGGGATGCAAAACAAATATATTCCACGTCAGTTTGTTTTTAACCCTGCTCCGAATATCATTCCCAAAATAAGATCAAATCTTAACACATGTATAATTTACGCACTTATTTTTTTATACTTATTTCAAGCATAGGTACCTTTTTTTTTTTTTTTTTTTTTTTTTTTCGTTGGAAAAATGCGTTTCCGCATCGTCACCCAGGCCAGGAAGGCGATGGCCGGGCGGTATGTGCGGCACCCGGCGACTGCCATTTTTAAGGCACCCCACTAAAAAACCAACGGCTGCCCACGACGCTACAATGGGACGCCACGGGATCGCTTTCGCACTCACCGTGGCGCCCCGGCGGAACTCCTCCATATAGGGGTACCCCGGGCAACCAGTGTACCCCTACCTCATAGACCTAGTGCAATGGCGAGAGAGGTCGCCCCCCCCTCTCACCTAGGCCTACGGCTGGGAAGGAATGGGGGCTGAACCCTTCTCCTTCCCAACCTCCAGCGCTGTAAATACAGCAACGGAACCACTCCACAGTCAACTCTGCTATCAGAGAAGTACCAAGAGCGATCCCGCGACCCTACACCACACGCGCTCCAGCGCACTCCTCCCACGACAGCCACGGAATTCCTCCCGGCGATGCTGGATACCTGAGGAGGAATCCATCACTGTTTCCGAACCCCCCGCAACCAAGTGCGCCCCAGCACCGCACCTGGAGCAAGAAGTTCGGCCCACTCTACCCCACACGCCCATCAGCAGACAGCCACGGGATACCTCCCGGCGATGCTGGATACCTGAGGAGACACCCGCGACTGCCCCCGAAACCTCCGCCACCGAATGCGCCCCAGCACCGCAAACGGCAACGGAAATCCCAGGCACCGCAAAATGCCCAGACCATCTCCAGGTCCAAGCCTCCCTCTCGCAGACAGACCACCCCGAAAGGCAGCCTGCCCGCCGGCCAGCCATGAACCGGGTACAAACCCCCATGGCCGACCCACCTCGCGCCGAGTATTAGCCAACGGCTAATGCAAACCCGAAGGATCACATTAACCGTTGTTGCCCAGGGAGCACCGGCCCGTACCGCTTCCGATGCCACCGAACGAATCCGAGCAACAAGGGAAACAGACGGGTCAAGCATAGGTACCTACGATATATCGTCAACAATGTTGTATGTATTTTTATGGTAAACGTATGATGGTTTTAATTATTGTTTTTATTTTAAATACTTACTAGTTACCTGTAACTTCGTTCGTTTCCAAATAAAGATAATAATTTTTAAAATCCTTAAATATTTTTTCCGTTATCTACATATATTAATAGTAATGTAAATAATAAGGATAAACTGCAACATTATACAATTAACACAACAGCAAATTTTATACAAATCTACATACAGACGAAAATGGCATATTTTTACTCTTTTTTAAAACTGTCTGTTTCTTCTCTTTTTTATGTAGAAACTTATATCCAATTAAAAAAAAAGTTATTATAAATGGCTTATTATTGGGACAGAGGGCAAATATATGAAGTCAAGTGCAACTAGTAAATAAACAAATACTAAGAAAACAAGCAGACAAGGTAGAAGATATTTAATTATTGAAATTACAACGCGAATTGGTTAAGAAGTCTGTCAGTTATAAATATCGCGAAAACGCTTTTAAAGCTGTATAAATAGACCAGCGGCCTACCGACTTGATGATATTATATTGCGAAAGACATCTCTACTGTGGATATCATTTGAATGTTTGTTTTTTTAGAAATTGCTAAACTTAGCAGTGGTGGTAGCAATCTGGTTAGATAATTATTACAATTTGTAGATTCATATATTTTTAAGGGAAGCGTAAAGTATGTAGTTGAATAAACAAATACTGAGAATTTAAAACAAAAAGTATATCTTGGCTTAAATATAAATTGAGAGTTAACGAATGTATGGTAGGTATATGTAAAGGTACTAAAACCAAGACTCAAATTTAGTTGTTTTAAAATATACATGTTGAAAAATGTTATTTTATAATTATTATATATTTATATTTATTGTTACAACACATTTTTGTACAAATTTCTTTAAGTGTGAGACCACAAATAATATAATTGCATAAAATAAAATACTTAAGTAATTAGAAATGTATTGTGAGTGTACTGAGTTTTCATATTTTTTTGAGAAATAACTTTCAATTAATATTAATAAAGCATCATTATTAGTTATAACATTCTTTGAATTTGTTGTTGAATTTCAAGAATAACTTATCCGAGCTGGTCCAGAATTCACCAGACTTAAGTTACGAAACTAAAACCAAGCTATCTTTTTAAGATAAATAAATACAAGCCTTGAATTCAGGTACAAATGATACAAGTACAAATAATAAAAGATAACATCTTAATTTCGTCAGCTTAAAAACGAAAGTGTGAGTGACCTCTTTCATACTGAATAAATATTGCGAGGCAACATTGCGATTACAAATTTTATAGTTTGTTTATCAAAGCGTTCTTTATGTTTTTATAATATCCCCATGATTTCGAACACCTGGATGGTATCATTCTTTACTGTAGAAATAAGAATATATGTACATAGTTATATAGGTATGTATTTGAAGCCGTCGACATCAACACTGTAATGATTTAAGCAATATCAGCCATTACTTCATTCGCTAACTCGCACAATTAGGACCAATGAGGGTTAATTGAACTTCGAGCCCACGTTCACTTTTCTTTATAGTTCTTCGAGATTCCAACAGGAAGTATTTGAACCTCGCAATTCGAGATCATATCTGCACCGGTAATCCCGGTAATCCCGATTTTCTCATTTCAACTCATTAAATAATTGTGATACGTTTTTAATTAGTATAAACAATAAAAACGGCAGGAAAAATCTGGTCTGATCTGGTATATTTGCAGAAAAAGTTTTTTGATTTAATATTTACGTCGAATATCGGACAGACGGATGTCGGAACAGACGAGAACCTTCAGATAGGTGTGGTCGGTACTTCACGCCTCAAGTCTGTTTTACAATAATTTCAACATTATATTGAAGTGACAAACATACAAACGCAATTTAATCATATAGAATCGTGCAATTAAAAGCACCATTAACTCGTTCAAGTATTAAATACTAATAAATGATTTATGTATCACAAGTTACACCCACGCTGCCGCGATAATCAAGATTACATAACGTATATTCGAGAGCGATCCTGCGCACACGCATAACATTGCGTCATCGACACGACATTTACTTTCGAGCTCACGCCTTTATATTTTGTAAGTTTATTTAGGTTATTTTACCTGTTTTATAAAAAACGCTATATTCAAAATATCAATTACATCCAGAGAAAATATTTATTTAATTGCTATTTATATAAACATTATTTAAAATCTAATACTGTTTATGATGACTATAGAAAGTAGAGTTAAATATAATCTTTTAATGTATTCAAATAGATCTGAGCTTGTGTAAATACTTCATTGAAGTATAAGTCGCAGTGATTAGTTTATTTGCACAGCGTTAATTAGTAATCTAAAATGCCAAAACTGATGACCTGGGGGTCAAAGACATCACGATATGACGTGGAGCGCGGTGAGGCATGAACTCGGAGCAGCGAGCTCTATGACCCCTATGAGCTTTATTGTTGAAAGATGCAGACTACAAAGAAAAGCTCTTGTGCAAGAATTCTCTAAAGTTCATAGAGTTGAAGAGATACCCTTTATAGGGTATCTTGATATCTTGTAAAGTGGATTTCAAAATTAAATTCACATATGACAGGATAATATAATAATGTCTTTACTTTTTCAAATTGTTATATAATATATATAGGTACTTTATTTCAAAATCTTACAAGGGTTAAAACCTTTTATCTATTTCACCATAATATTGGTTACGTAAAAACACGTTCTGCTACTTATTAACTTGACTTGTTCTTGATATAGAAAGTTATCTTCGAGTTAACGAGTTTTCAAGTTCTTATGGAGAATATTAAGAACTTGAATAATAACAGAACTTGGTTTTAATTAAGATTGTTATATTGTAAAAACTTTATTATTTTCGTAAATTATATATTTACAAATTAAAAAACAAACATGTACGCTCATATTAACCAATGTATAATTTTATGGGTTCAAGGGAAATAGTCCCATATTTTGGACCTCTTCGAAATTAGAAAGATAGGGAACTATATTTCGTTGGAGGGTACATATAATATTTAGACAAACTAATAAACGTGAAGGACAGTCGATTTCTATAAAGCTATCGACCTGCTGACCTAAATGAACACGTGACACGAAGTTACTGATGCCCTGACGATTGAAATTGTGTGAAATAAAAATAAAACAATGAGTCACATACCCTACCTCATCTCAATGTTAAATGATATTATTTTAGCACAAAGACAGAAATAAAGACATTAATTACAACTAGATTTTGACAATGGCATATATTGGTGATAAAACTTTATTTAGTTTAGTGAATGTGGGTAGTTTTAATATTACAATTGCTTGCTTGCTATCTCTATCTAACCAATTAGTAAGTAAAAAGACAGAAAATTATTCTTTTATTAAATATGAAAATATAACTGTAATAAACACAATTCGTAAATTGATTGTGTGATGAAAATATGTAATTTAATAACAATAAAGCCTAAAATGCAATGCAAAAAATTAAATGCAATTACTTCCAGTGCTTAAATCAGTTTCGCAGTAAGCTATCGGCCATGGCTATAAAAACCTTATAGCACAGGTCGACAACCGTGGACGACCTAGATTTACTCAAAATAGACCATGCTGCTCATTTTTGATCGAAATTTCGCTCCTGGTTTCTAGGTGCAAAAACAATTTAATTTGAATGTTTGTTTGCACAGTTTTAAATACCGTAAGACAAAATACTATACAAATTTAATACTTCTTAGAAAACTAATTCTGGTACACATTTTGGATCTGGAATGTCTTTAAACTAAGCTTAATTAAACAGTTAAAAAATCTTTTTTCTGTAAATCATGGTTTATAGAAGGTTAAAATTTGTCAAGGTAAATAGTTTTACCTGACCTCCAGATACTTAAGGCTGAACTATTCACTCAACTTGGATAAAATCAAATTCTTACATAGAATTGTTTATTTGGTAATAATGAAGAATATGAATAAACATTTTCTTTATATAATTTAAAAAATAGATATTGTATATTAAAATATCGTTTTATTGTTATTATATATTGATTAATAATTGACATTGTGTTTGAAAATACTAATATGACTAATACTTAAATAAATCTTCTTTAAACAGATGTCAAAGAATTGCATGTATTCAATGCGCATACGCAATGGGTGAATGACCACTGCCAATGAGGTGATGTGGGATATAGTGGGAATCCTAAAGAGCAGTTGATATCTGCCTACAATTGAACAGGTTAGAAATTTCAAGGATGGTAAATATATTACAAACAATTATAATACGAATAACCGCAAGTCGTAACTAAAGCCTCATAACTTCTTTTATTGACAATTGTGAACCAAGTAATTAAAGGATTTATATCGTATAAGGATTTATATCGTATAAGTATAAGGTTATAAATACGTTGGAATAATCATATATATGGACATAAACATATTATTTGTATACATATATATGCCTTATCTAGATATTAAAATACAACGGAAGTGAACTAGTGATGTTGTATACAAATCACGTTGCACCTTATAAACATTCGAGGCACTGATCAAGACTCAGTAGAAAATATTTTAATGACTCCACCTGGACATTTGTGAAATCCAACACTGAATAATTCTGGTTTGATACGATTTCTTTTTTTTGTTTTTACTATTCAGATACTCTTATTTATTTTGATTGTATAACTGTTCTTTCTGTTGAGGAAAATCCTTTAGTACAGCCAAGGTCGTTGCAAGCTCAGAGATGAAATATTACAGTAAATATACGATATAGTTCGGCGCCGCGTTGGCGACATGGGGACAGCGTGGTTTTATAGTTTGCCGACATTTTAGTCAATTTATTCCAATAAAAAATATATCCTTAACAGTTTATTAAGTTAGCGGTCAAGATACGTTGGTTTTAACTGATTAAGTAGTCAATGTCTTTGAATATTGATAATAAGCAATTAATTATGTACAAATTTGTCTATTCATAATTTTCAGAAAATATTGTCAGATTTTTTTGTTTATAATAAAATTAGTACAAATTGTAACAATTGACCCATTATTAATTTGTTAAATAAAATAATGATTTCCTGTAAATTTAATAGAATGTGTATTATGTAGGTAGATATCAAAAGTAGAACGATCGAGGTAAAATAAAAATTACGTTTTTACAAGGTCACCGAACATGGTACGCAACGTCCGTTTAAAGTAATTACAGAAATGGCATCATTTATTAGAATTCATTAAAACAGGTTTAACGAATTAACACTAGTTTGTTAATTGAACGTAAGAATAAACACACTGTTATATTTTTTTTTTCAGCGACAACAGTACTAGCTATAATATTTATATTGAGAACGTTTTTATACTTTTTATCAAGTTTTTGATCCAAAGCAACCAATAAATAAATTAATATTTGTTCTAAATAATGCTTTTTTATTAAAATTTTAAAGGAAATTAGAGAACATATTCAATATGTCAAATGTTTTAGTTACATATATTATTTACCACCATCATACAATAGTTAATAGGTATTTGGCATATCCATAGTATGTGTATTAGTTAGTTCGTAGTAGTATTGGTAGTATAGGTAGTAGTAAGTAGGTATCCAACTGCAGGCGCCGGGAAGGCGTCTGTTCGTTCGATGATGTCATCTCATTCCGATCTCGTGTTGGAAATTGCTATAGATCTTAATAAAATGAAAATAACAAATAATAAAATATGCTTCTGTTTCTGCATTGTCGATAATTAATTATATTTACGTTCATAATCGCGATGTGTGTGGGTGTGGTACCTATGGGAATTACTAAGCACAGTAAAAGTGCCATTGACCAATTAGGCTTATTTAATACTTTTTTAAAAGCAATTGGTGTGTTGTAAGTACATACATAAAGAAACGCCTTAAATTTTTTTTATATTATTACGAGCTAATACGGACACTGAATAGATTTTGATGAAATAAGGTGTGATAATAGTTTGTTTTAGTCAACATATAGAATACTTATTACAACAAAAATAATCCTACAGGAAAACATCAGAATTACAATCAAATTGTAATAGTACTAATTTATTAAAACAATATATAATATACCAATAAATGGTTGTCTGTGCAGTTGATATCACGGGTTGCAGTTGGTAATAAATTTATTGATACAAGTATTTTTTCCTTGAATCATATTATACATATATATTTTTTTAATTGTTAAATAACCTTCAGTATTATGACAGTATAGAACTCAATCCTTTGATCACATTTGACTCACGTCTTTGGTTTTCCTTCAGGGACTTTTCCCTGACATATTTACGTGTTACGAATATCATATTGCAATAGAATAATTTGTGATGATTTTAATACTAACTTAATACATATTAAATTAATTAAATTAACCTCATAACAATAAATTTCGGTATAATTAGATTTTTCGTAATATATAATTAATACAACTTAATGGCGTTTATTAATAATACAAGTAATGATCACGTGAAAGCTCGTAATAAATTATTTTTCAATATTTAGTATTAAGCAACCTGTTGGTTGGGACTTTGGGCTAAGCGTATAAGGGACTTCTGACACGCAAACCTCGGCCGGATAACAAATTAAAAAAAAGAACTTGTAATGGAAACTTTTTAATAAAAATACTACAATAAAAAATTAACAAAAGCAAAAATATTATACGAAATATGCAAATCGAGGTATGACGCGTATTACATCTCGGAATGAGTGCAGGATATAAGCAGGCGTGATGTCATGACTTTAAGTCTAAGATTGAGTCATTAGAGGCTATATATTTTAGTAAGGTTTAAATCATTGTCTGATTATTCAATTACGATTAAAATGTTAAACATAACCGGTGATATATCTTAACTTTATAGAAATATATCGTATAAATCGCAAAACTGTACTAAAAATGCTGTACACTGTACACAACACGTTAAAATTCTTAATAACCTTACGTAGACACCAGAGAGATCTCTTCAAAACACCATAAGTACGCAACTTGTGGTTATAGCAATGTAGTTGAAAGACGTCCTTCCTTTTCTCGTTAGGCTTTGTTCTCCAAGAGTAAAAGAGAAAATAGATCAAGGTTTGATGTTACAGAATTGCTTCTTAATTTAAGGATCGTCAGATAACATACACATATAAATAACTTATATTTATAATAAATATATTATATTTAAAATAAAGCTTTTAAGTTTTATTACTTCTTGACTTCTTAAATACTACTGACTAAACCACAACTAGACGCTTAACAGTCACGGTTACCGATTAAATAAAAAAAGGGATCAAAAACTACATTCCGTCACTCACAAGCGAGCATGGGGCCACGTCGAACAGCCGTGGGTTTCACTGTTCGCTGACCATTATAGTAACAAGGAAACCGGTTCTCCCGCCCTTTACCCCAACTTACCGCGACAACCAGGTTGAAGAAGAACAGCACATATTTCACAAAACCAGTTCCACACCCCATATTGAACACAGCAATTGAGTCACACAGAACTTCACAGACGGAGGTCACTCACGGACTGACTTGTTTACGCGTTGTGGTCGTAGAGGCGATACAACCTCACCTCAAAGTGTATCGAAAGCAACTAAATGAAAATAAACGGGAGATCGCGATGGCGACGCTTTCCCCTCCCGCTACCCGCGGGCTTACTTATGAATCGTGACCCCGCATTCGCTATTCTGCTCACACCCATTTACAACAACACGCTAGAATCCTTATCCGTCTCGTTCTGGTTCATCTTAAATATGACTTTTATCAAAAAAAAATAGTTGGAGGATTGTAACCAACTCATTATTCTGTAAACAACAATTGAACAAACAATTTTTTTTATTTAAACAACTGAATACAAGGACTTATATTACAATTATTCAGTATTTAAGAGCTTTTTTAAAACAATAAAGGTTGTACAATAGAAATCTTTAAATTGCATTTCGGCTTTTTAAAAAAATATAAAATAGGAAAATAAATATCTCTGTTGACTGTTCCACAAGTATTCTTTAATTAAAATACTGAAAACTTTAAGAAAAACTACGAAAAGTTAACATACATTATAATTAAACTTAAACCTAATACGATCTATAAGTATAGTTAGCTATTGTTAATGTGTTTTTTATAATATAAGGGTACAAAGAGTTGACGATCCATCTTATAACAAGTGGCCCATGGACATTCTACAGACCACAAACGGGAGAAGTTGCTGATGCGTATGATAGTTAGGGAGGGGCGGATAAAGGAGAGCACATAGGACGGAAAAGGGGAGTACATGGACATCCAGCAACCTCATTCATCGAAGGAAAAACAGCTGTACCTAATGATAATTCTATCACAAACTTTTGTGAGTGTATGGTACTAAATCGGTCGATCCAGTCCATGTACGAAATGCAGCCAATGAGCGACATATAGCTTTTACCACACATTGAGAGGGAAACGATATATGTGTTTTCTTATCATATATTAAGTTGGTACTTAATGCTTTGAAAGTCCATTAATTAGTAATTAATTAATATTATAAAGAATTTTGTAATAGCACGATTATAAATTATACATTAAAGAAATTTTAATTACTAGTTATTACTTTTATTAAAGAAATATAGTATTATATACAAATACATAGTAAGTTTAGACGTTGCTAACAAGCTTAGAACACTTACTGGTATGGAGGAACACGTCTCAGCCAGGGTTTTTACTTCTTAGTCTGGAAAGCTTTAATGGGATAATAAATATTGCGTTCTATTAAATATAATTTGTAACACTTAATGACAACTATACTTTCAACAAGGAATAATGGTTTGGTGGGTAGATGTAGAAAAAAAGCTAAACCATAATTTGGAATATCTCATAAATAAATAAAGTATTTGTCTGTTCCTTGCATTATAAACGTGTGAGAAATATCTCTAAATTGTACCTAGGCAGTTAGACACGTATCAATACGTGCTTACTTTAATATCAATATCTTTCTTTAGTTGTAATCAGATTTTCTCAGCACTATAATTATATTACTAAATACATATCGTATGTACGTGGAATGAACTGAAAAATCATTTATATTTACTGTGTTGAATGAAAATAATAAATTTCCATCCAATTAAACCGAATAATCTCTGAAACAAAAAGCTATGTTTATTGATCTCGAATTCAATAGAGATTACAAGAACTGAAACATTTAGGCATAAGGTAACAAGTTTAGGTTAATTAAAATTAAGTTTCATTAAAATACTTATGTACCTTAGCGCCAATTCATTTTATGATTCCATGCAATTTCTTTATTAACACTGTTAGAATCGTCGCTTTGCGGAATTTTCCCAACGTATTAAATTTCTATGATATCTCTTTCTGTCGATATTATTTATCTCATCACAAGATCTTATATTAACGGAATAATACTGAGATTGATTAACTTTGCTGTTTTTCTTAACATGACTATATTTTATATTAACTACGGTTATTTGTATTTAAGGTGATACCAAGTACATCAAGTTGTTCGCTTTCTTCAAGAAAAAGTAGCTTCATGCCTGCACTAAAGCAACTTACTAACTACTTAGCAAACCGCGAGGGAAAGCTGCGCGTCGGAAACCTAAACGACGCGTTGCCACTTTCCATTACAACACCCTTTATTAAGGCTTTGAAACTTTAATGAGATAATAAATCATATTAAATATATTACACACATTCTTGAAGTCTTTTAGTATAAGTGATGGAAAATCGCACTTGGTAACTTTGAGACGTGGGTTGTTATAAAGACTCCACAAATTACGGTAAGTAAAAGTATGGATTGGGAGAACCATCTGGCGAAGAGAAGATCTTGATTGGCTGAGTAGAAGGTGATATGTTTATCAGAGGAGGGTACACAGAAGTGACAGAGAAAAGAGGGAACCAAAAATAAAGTGCTGTGGTAGCCCTATTCAGTATGGAATAAGAACAGGAAGAAGTCTATAAAAAGGCGATAACAACTTTTACATTGTGTGGAACATTACATGATTTCGTCATAAGTCCAATTTACTATACCTAGAGATATAAAAAAAGACTATTATGAATAACTTTATAACTAGTTATGTTACTTGCCCAAACAGCTTCTCAAGAGGCTTAGGTCGATATACAACTATACAAGGATATTAAAATGTAGGTACAATTTAATAATAATAATTTCTGCAAAAACTGTTTTATTTACCTAATAGTTACACTTAAGTTCTTTTTACATTTATATCAATTTAAAATAAAAAATAAACCGATACGGGTAGGGATTCGAACTCGCGACCTCTGGGATCTGGGATATTTTTATGTATGTATTTTATATCACCAAAAAGAAACTATGATCTTCTTTTGAAGGTACTCTACCTATCTATTCATGTCGAATCTATTCGACATAACCAAAAGAAGTTTTCCCAATACAGCATTCCACACCTACAATGACTCTAGGTCCTGAATTACCATGTTATTATATTATTTTTGCAATACTTGCGGGCGCGTTAAAGAGGGTGCTCTCAAGGAGCATTGGTGTTAGATGATTTTTGAGTAATAACGCGCAAAACTTGTGTCGTGTGGAGGTTATACTAGATAAGTTTACATTAAGCCCATTATAAGACCTAGGTTTAGCGATATGACTACAGATCACTACAGGTACTCATATGACTACAGGTACTCACAAGTTTATGTTGGTATTGTTCTTCGTTTTCAAAGATAACGACCGATAACTTTAGCAACTCAAAGTTATAATTAAGGAACGACGAGGGATATAGCACGCTGCCTTGAGAACACCAGCATTGACGACCTTAGGACACAAGCAAAAAACCATCTTACGTTATTTTCGGTTAGGACAAAAGATCGCCAGCTAAGTGAATGTGGCTAAAGTAATTTTTTGTTATGGATTAATGCTGATGCTTCAAAGTATTTTTTAGTTATTTCTGATATGAAGATGAGAACACTAAGGAGATCATTTGTCTCTAGTTCGAAGGTTCAGATCCTAATGATTCAAGATTGGGGACTTCTAGTTCTCGGGGTAGATGTTTGGAGTACTATTGGAGTTTGGTTAAATATATTTCACTTACTCGACTTGTAGCGTCTAAGGAAAACAAAGCTAATTTTTCTTCCTTATCACAATGACCGACATTGAGTTCCGTCACCTTTGCATTCCTGTAATATCTGCTACATGTGTTAATTATAATTTTTAATTAAATTATTATAACGACCTTTAAACTTCTCTAAAACAAATGTATTACATTTAAACGAGATAGTTATATTAAATAGTATTTTAATTATATATTTTTTAAATATGTTTATTTTCTATAGAAATAGAGGTCATTGAGTTGTTATTAATATGTCTGACTTCTATCTTTTATTTTATTAGACTTTTTTTTTAAATTGGACTTTATAATTTAAGGGAATCTCTGTGTGTCTAGACGATCTAATCTTTAAAACAGGTGATCTGATTTTACATTCTGATGAATATAAGTACAAGAAAAATAAAAATCTAATATATTTATAATTAATGTGTTTATTGTCAAAGCTTAAAAACTTCTTTAATTTTATTATAACTTAACTATGATACAAAATCCAAGTTCCGTTTTATAAGGCATTACAAATACTAACTAAATTAGTTGGCAGTTACAATAAAATCTTAATCTATCTAGAACAATCTTTGTCACATGGTTTACTTACTGTTATCAGTTCTACTAATACTACCTACCACTTCCTTGCTTAGGACCTTTCTACCACCCGATGTAAAAAATCTCAATTTCACCTCCCTATAATACATATCATTAAAAATAGACATTAATCATTTTTTTTACTTTGTCATAAGTGATGTCATAATAAATACTACACAATAATACATTCTTAATTAATCTTCTCACTCACAAACATAATAAATCTTATAATAATATATATATTAGTTCTATTTGTGACCATTAAAACAACCTTCTACTCAAAATGAAGTGATCAGTTCTTTGTCTACCGGTAGTAATCTACCGGCAATTCAAACAAACTCTCTAAAACATCAAAATTCTTACTTTCTTCCGAATATTCTCGCAATATTATAGAAAAACTAAATTGTAGATTACTAAAGTGAGTTATAATGATTTGAAATCACTGACAGCGTCACTAAGTAAGTGGGAGAACTTAGGTACTTATCGAGAGCGTAAGCCGTGAATATATGGGATCTGAATGTCCTATAGAAGTCATATTAACTCTTGTTTTATTAAACCGTATTCGATGTATCTGGTTATTACTTATCAAGTACTCAATTTAAGTCATCTCTAACATATATAAATAAAAATAATCTAAGTATAAAATTAACTTAGAACTTGGGTAGGCATTCCCTTGATGTTCTGTATGATGTTCAATCATACAGTTTAATATAATTATCACTTATCGTGATTCAAAGCCTACAAATATCCACTCAATCATATGTTTGTCATAAACACTGTAATTAAACATTTATCTCATGAAATATTTGCTCTACTATTTAAAACATAAAAGTAGTATATCTGATATCTCTATTATAAGTAATGTTTATTGTCATCTATATAGAGTAAGATTGATATATTTTGTTATCGACAATTTAACATCTAATCGAATCTACAAGAAAATTAGAACTTAGTGTGTGCATTTCTTACACTAAAATTACCTACTTAGGTACCTAAATAGAAATTGGAAATCTCATTCTCGAGGACGGATTCCTGATGCATAAAAAATACCCTTGTAAGTGACCACTCGTAATAATTACTGATCTCAAAAATACTCAGGTAAAATAGTTAATCAATATTTTGGCAAGGTTTGATTCGGGGCAGTCGGCGAGGCGAGGAGGGAGTCGTCTGGGGCAAAGTTCTCACGCACTGATACGGAGTGCCGGAGAGACGCTCTTCGCTGTTCTTTGATCGCATGAGCGAGGAAGAAAGTGCAAAATATTCCGGTACTCTGAAAGAGAAAAACAATATTATTATACAATTCATGTGTGTTATGTGATTGGGTGGTTAGCGAGCAAACGTTCAAAAAAGTATTGAGTGGTTGTGTCGGACATTTAATTACAATTATATATCTACAAATATTTAAGATTGCAAATGCTTTTACAGAAATACAGAAGGAGACAAACATACAGAAGAGAAAGGGTACTCTCATTCACCGTAGAAAATGTACCTATAATAGAGATCATTCAGTTAGGATGTCTTTTAAATTTTAATACATAGCTAAAAGGTTCAATTAATTACCTACTAAAAACCTTATCGTATACCTAACTCTCTTTAATTACGTAAAAAACACGTATGTATTTTTTACGTAATAAAACAGAATATAGGATAAATAAATTATCAACACTCAGAACGTCATTAAAAATACTTTTTAATGACGTTCTGAGTCACTATATTTATCAAGAACAACGGAGAAACCCAGTAAATAGACATAATTAAAAACAATGAGATCATTTACAATTTACCGCTAATTATAATGAGATGAAAATCAAAGTCTATCACTTGATATACATTTTGTTTTCTAAGGTTTTCACGAGTACTACACATTGAAATAAAACAGTTCAGGATTTACACAAAACGCACTAACAGTATCTTGAGGTCTAACAGTGCGGTCACAGACATGGGATTTTATATTTCCCAATTATTTTTTTGTGTGAATCATGAACTGTGCGTCCGGAAGATTAGAAACCGTTGGAGGTAGATGACTAATTAACTGACTTACTGACAGACACCTCCATCTCGTCTTACAGTGAACACGATTGCTGCAAAGCATTCGAAACGTCGGTTTAGGTTTAAAATGTAGATTTAAAATTTAATTCAATATACGCGAGTTAAATCCGTAAAATAGTTTTATTTCAAGTATACATTAAGTATTAAAAATAACTACGTTAAAAAAACCGACTTAAAACTAAAAAAATAATGAAGATTTAATAATAATTATATACCACCTATTATTTATATGACCTATTTACTAATAGGTTTGAAGTCAGTCAGTCAGTCAGTCAGTCCTTCCGGAGGAGCTAGTTCAAAACTTGGACAAAAATGATCATAAAATAAAAACTAAAAATTTCATTACACAGATTTCAATATAAATGGTTTTATTTGTGTACGAGATACGAGATACTTAGTCTGTCGGTGAGTTAGTTAGATATCTACGAATTGTAAGTCGTTAGTGGTAACACCCGATCTAAAAAACACATCCCTCGGGGGTTAAAAACATTGTTTCCCTTACTTTACTTTCCTATATGTTAAAGTATGCAGTTTGCATATAAATAATATAAGTGTATAAAAAATGGGACCAAAATCCATTATTTTAATATTTATTGTTTATCCGTTTAGTAGTAACGAGCAAACATAGGAACAAACTTACAAAAGTACAAATCGAACTCAAAACCATCGTTTTGGGTGTGATTCACCACAGTATTGTATGAAAATCACTATAAATATGTATAGCCAGGTTAAACTTATTTAAGTTTATAAAAATATAGAATGAAAAAATAAACTGATACGAGCAGGGAATCGGACTCGCAACCTCTGGAAAACCGTCCCGTCGCTCTACCAATTGAGCTTAAGTATTCTACCTAGTCTTGCCATAAATATTGTGACAAAGAAAAAAAACTTTTTTTTAATTGCAAATAACATTTATTACTTTTACAGTGTGTTAGTTTAGTGTGTTAGTATACACAACTATAAAACAATTAAAAAGCTTAATCGAAGTAGTGTCCATTGGCTGCAATACACTACTTTAAACGTTGAGGCCAGGTGTCAATATAAGCACGCGCTCTTTCCAAGGGGAAATTCTTCACTGCCAATTGTATGGATTTTTTTAGGGACTCCAAATTATCATGGCGTCTAGAACAAGCTGTACTCTCTAAAACTGATCATAAATCATAATCCAGCGGATTAAGATCGGGACTAGACGACGGCCAGTCTTCAGCTCTGATGAAATCTGTAGGGTTATTCTGTAAGAACATTTTATAATCTCGAAAGCGGAATCTAAAACGAAATGTAAGATTTATAGAAATTAATGGCATATTTTGTTAATAAGGCTTGGACAAAGTATATCGATATTATCGAATCTCTTGATTAGAAATGCCAAAATGTAAGCTGGAGCATTCGCTTTCGAATTTTGCGCACTCAGGGGAGATTCGAATTCGTGTTCTGTTTTTACAGAATAGCATAGCTGAGATGTTCGCTTCCAACTCAGACTCCGTGGACCGAGTTTTATGACCCGGCACCGAGTCTTGCTGGAAGGACCATACTTGGTTATTGAACATGTTGTTATTATGGCGCTTAACTACCTTCTAAAGAATAATATCTTGATACATTGTGCCGATATTTTGATGTTCAGTCACTTCTTCATAGCTAACACCCCACCAAACCATCACTGAAGTCGGATAATACCCACGTTGCACTCTGTCGACTAATTGGGAAGCTTCCTTAGAGTTTTGAGCATGAATTCGGACATTTTGTTTGTTAAAACGTTGCTCAAGTGTAAAAAAATTCACATCCGTAAACAATTTTTTTCTGTGACCTCCCTTTGCGTACCGCTTCAGTAGTTGTTTCGATCTTACCACCCTATTCATCTTTAATTTATCAGTTAAGAAATGACAATTGCGTCTCTTATTAGCTGCAAGTGCTAAGTCATCTCTTAAAATCCGCGACATGGTTCTAGGTGTTATCTTCATTTCGCGAGATAAAATCTTTTGCTTTGACCACCTTCTTAGTACGAAAATTACGTGGACGGCCAGAACTTTCTCGGTCACAAACAGAGGAAGTCTCATTGTACCTATTAATAGCCCGGAACATAAACATTTGACTAATACCAAGTGTATGGAGAGTTTTAAAAATTGCATTTGGCTCCATACCTACTTTGTGTAATGCAATCCAACGATTTTAATCTCTTTATCGCCTCACTCTAATTTAATATCGCAAAATATTGTACAATGTATTGGCGCCAATAACACAATGAACAATCATATAAAAATGACAGATTCCAAATTCAATATTTTTTATTTTTAATTGTAACAGTATTTATGGCCAAACTAAGTATATGTGATCGTCTTTATCGATACACCGGTAGGAGTCGTTCATGCGACCTCTGGCATACGCTCGCATCGCTTTGGATCACAATTGAGCTATCCGTATTGATGAATCTAGCATCCTATATTCTGGTTATCCAGACGTGACAAACATCTATTAGGCTTCTTTCGAAAATCCTTACCAATGTTTTACTTTTATAGCAGATATTATTATTGAATGTTTCATAAAATGTATGCTTATTTAAAATGGAAATAAGCTTAACTTGTTTATAAATAAAATCAAACAGAAAATAACGTTTTTTCCGCATTCGCACTTCATACATAAAAAATGATTACTTCCTTCTCTACATTGATACAAATACAATTAAACATTTCTATACATGCAATTAGGTGTCTTTGTTACAGATAATATAATTAATCATATTATGATTTGGGGATAAATTTTTGTTATTTTTATTTATTTATTATTAGAGGTCCTGGGCACATTAAAATAATTGACTTCTATTTTTATTCTCTACAACATGCAAAGTGTAGATAAGCAAAATTTGTTATTTATTCAACTGTTCATTTTATTATCTTTGCTCACATTAAAAAATATGTAATGAAATTATAATAACAGTAAGTCTTTTAACATTCACAGGTTAGTTCTTTAAGAAATATATGTTTATTGAATAGGCACAGAACAAAAAGTAATTGAGCAGATTTAAATTTCAAAAACTTTCAAAAATCACTTATGATGTCTGGTACCAGAATTGATGAATAAGGGCGAAATTGAATTGAATTTTATCAGGCCTTTGTGAGTTCAACAGCCCTGGACACAAGGAAAGACAAAACGGGATATACCAATTATTTATCATTCGTGGTTTTTCCGTGTGTTCTTTTGTAACTTTTTGCAGTTTTGAATTTCCGCATTTTTTTTTAATTATTATAATAACATTACTTTAATTATGGTTATACAATTATTAGCTTAGAAAGTTCTATTATATTGGATGTATAAAGTTGCTGAAGTTATAAAATGAGTGCAGTGTTACTGTATAATTTGAAATTGTTATTAAAACATGACTCACCTTTCGAGTGGAACAATCAGCTCTTTGCCTACAGTTTAATCGCTTTCAGAGCAAACCACTGTGTCCTTATCATATTTAAATTTGTGACATGGTTTTTTAGCTTGAATACTCCTTTGTTTTCAACTAATAAGAGTTACCCTATTACTATGAATATTTTTCCTTGTAATAATTCTTCATTGTATGCTCTATGTGGTAAATAATTAATCTCATATATAAATATAGCATATTGATGATGTAACCAACGTAATAAGAATTGAGCATGTCATACATGTTTGTAGCATTTTCTAACAGACCTACGTCTACATTTAACAATATATTTAATAATAATCATCATCAAGTAACCTCTGGTCATCGATGACGTCACTATATCTTGTGGGTTTTATTAATTGATCTCGATTTTTCCAATCCGTGACTCAAAGTCTTAAAATAAACATCATTACTTTCCATTTTTTATAAGAATTTTAATATATAAATTTATCTTCATCTTTAGGCTCAAATATACCAGAGTTCGAATCCTGACATATAAATTTAATTTATTTCTAAGTAAACTACATATCTAAGTATATTT
Source organism: Napeogenes inachia (assembly GCA_959347355.1). NCBI lineage: Eukaryota > Metazoa > Arthropoda > Insecta > Lepidoptera > Nymphalidae > Napeogenes > Napeogenes inachia. The sequence goes on from OY365794.1 coordinate 23,472,777, forward strand.
AATAGATTGATCATAATATTTTTGAAATGTTATAAAACATAAACGCTGAAATATCCCTGCAATATCATTATAACCCTTCCATATCCAATGTAATCATTTATCCTCTGAATCCCCTGCGGAGATGATCTCTTTAAATCTCCCCATCAATGCTAATGACTATTATCTCTTACTAGGTTATCTGTCCCCCTCTATGAGTATGTCATAGACAGAGATAGGGGAGTTACTACGCGCCATGTTCCCACGCAGTTGCAGGTGATATACCATCTCATAGAGACGCTTGATTGGACCATCCTCTGTCTTTTAATATAATTACATGTTTAAATATAATTTGTAATTCTTAATAGGATAATATTGCATAACATTTTATTAATAATTATCCGTTTGGGTGATGACTGTTTTAAGTATATTATCTTATATATACATTTTTAATAGGATTGATTGTTCCTTATCTACTAAGTAATGTTATGTTAGAAGTAATGTTATATTTTTAGTGTGTATATGACGTTTTTATGAACGTACGTGGATATGGAACCAGAGAGAATATTATCACTGACTATAGAGGAAGGACAGATTATATATTGGTAAAATATGTAACTCTAATAAACGATTATTTATATTAGCACCTTCTTGGAGTGTATAAAATTGTATAGTTTTGTTTACTTTGCGTTAAAGACTAGATCAGTTTACACCTTAGTAAGAAGAGTGTTAGTTATATATAAGGGCCTTTGATCTCTTAAATTTCGGTATGTCATCTCCAAGATAAGAAGAGCTATGACGTCACTGCGCTTGCGCACTCATTCAATTAAGAGCAAGGTTGTAGCATGGCCTAAAAGATAAATTCAATAAATTAACCTGTAGGTATATTTTCTTATGTCTCAAATGTTTAAAATTTCAACGAAATTCCTATCCTCCTTTGTTTGGTAGGTAATAAAAAACATCTAGAAAATATAATATAATGCTATAAACAACATATTTAGATGGACTGAGAAAAATATATAAAAATTATCAAAAACATATTAGAGAGGTTGGGTCTTTGATGGTTGTAAATTTAAAAAAAATATTTATTTAAAAAACTTTTTTTTATTTAAACCAATGTCTGATAGCAACAATATGTGATAAAAGATCGTGACATTATTTAATATATCATGTCATATCCCTATCAAATAGACAAAAGGTCATTTTTTTAAGTTATTCTATAGAAGTAATAAAATATGGAATAGACAAAATCTGTCGCCTGTACTATCGTCTATCTATACTGTTATTTGTCAAAATATTGTCATAAAATATGTTATGATTATTGCACCCGAAAAGATTTAGAATACTTCTTATTCTCGAAAAATTATTTCATTTAATCACAAGAACTAATTCAATTTATAGTAACGACACAACAAAACTACTAAAATTTTGATAAAAATAGCCTTCAGCTATAATTATATTATATGTTATTAAAAAGTATGTATAAGTAAACATTTTTGTCAATTTAGGTTGGTTATAATTTAAGTCTGTAGTGCTATTCTAAAAGAAATATTAAAATATTAAATTCTCTAAAACGTAGTTTCACACTTTTAAGTGTGAAAACGATATTTACGTGTAAGATTTATGAGAAAGTAATGAGTTATGTTGTTATTAAGGCTTGGACAAATTATATCGACATTATTGAATCTTTTGACCAGAAATGCACGATATACACAGGCCCTTCCGCTTTCGTGTTGGATTTTATCACTCATGTGAGATTAGAATTCGTATTCTGATTTTACAAAATAGCATAGCAGGACTCGGGAGTCCAGAGACGCAGACGAAGTCGATGAAACACGTTACACGTTACTTAAGTAGGTAGTTCGGCACATTTGCTATCGGAATGTATGATTACTCTGGAGTTTCTAGTTAGGTTTTATTAATTACATTACATAGTAGTTATAATGAATAAAACCTTAACATCTGGTTTTCTTCATGGCCATATTAAAGTTTGTTATTATCTAGGTACATTATCTTCTAACTGGAGTAGATACTAATGGGGATTTACAAATTTAGTATTCTTGCACGGAAACAAATGGCCAAAGTTGACCTAGGACTTATAATAGTACTAGATTTCTAAAATCTAAAATTCTATATGTCGTATCCATGCAAAGTAAACTGGATACTTTACTTTACTATAGAAGTAAAAGCTAATATCACACAAAATACTGGTTTGCAGTATATGTAGTTATTAAATATTCAACACGTAGGAAATGTTAATCTTCGAAATAAGTATGATATAAATCTTTTATTACGAGAAACAATGCGAGTGGCCTTGGATTGCTTGGATGCGCGTGCGACGATGGAGGTCGTCTGCCCACTACGGTCGTGGTGAGCTCATGACAACACTAGTACCTTTGCAAAATAGGACTTATTGTCGTATTATTGTGACGCCTTTATGACTATTGTTTAATATATTTATTAGTGTTTATTCAATATTTTTATATATTTTAAACTTCGAATATTTGGAGATGTCATCCACTACAGTCTATAACCTACATATATGTATGTACATGTACATGATATACCTACAAATAATGTAATTTCAAACGTGAATCATTTGAATAGTTACACATATCTACGCCAACATATACATGTTTATGTAAATGTGAGTTTGTAACGAGTTCTACAATCTTATAAGAATTAAAATACGATAAAAAAACCCGTTAAACCTGGATGAGTCACATATTATTATTATTTTTAAGAATTTAGCAGATCTTTCAATTGAATTTTAAAACGTAGGTACGTTGAATGTTTCATTAGATATTTTTAACATTAGAAGTTTTGGAACATTGAAATAAAGCAGTCTTGGACAAACAGATAATCATAATGACTATAAAACTTAACAGAGTTATTAATTCCATTCAAACTGGGAATCAAGATGTAACTTCTTATATTATAAACTACCTAGTTTCCATTAACAGCTACATATCCTACCTACAACTACATATCCTTTGACGAACTTACTACTATATTTATATTTAAAACTTGTCTATATATAGATATATAAAGTAGGATTTTAGATTGTTTAAATTTATATTTCAAACTTATGCTAATAACATAGTAACAATAGAAGGTGGAAAAGAGATAGATAGATAGATTATCAGAATATCAGAAAAATATTTCAAGTTAATTAGTTGTTTGTTGGTAACTCATTAAATACAAAGATTCTAACGCAACAGAGTTATGTATTGTTTTATTTTAACATAATTATTGTTTTATCTTTCGAATAATGGTTATATGTATGCCAAAAGTATAAATATCTTTGAACTGTTTACTGTTATTGAGGAAAAATATACATCGATAACAAATAATAATTCTACTACTTCAAAGAAACCCGGATGTGGATGCAACATCCTCATTGTAACGGTTCATTGAACATTCAACTGGAATTTGTAATCAGTTTAAAGTAAACAGCGCCATTTAAAAGAAATCAGACCTTGCTAATGTTGATACTATAACTTAATTAATCATTTATTTTTTTATAAAAACGAGTAATGCATTAGTGAGATAATCTCTGTCGCGGAAGGTTTAATCGAAACTCGAAACATATCAATCTGTGGATCACAAAAACAACTGTCTCGAATAGGAATTCAACCTACAACCTTTGGCTCAGCAAGAAGACAACTAACAACTAGACCAACAGGCCCTCAATTTATTATATCTAGCCATTTAGTAATAATGAATTTTCAAGTATTTATCCATTATCACTTTTAAAAATGCGTCTCGTTTCTTAATACATAACCAATACTAAATTATTTACCTATAAGATAGTATTATATTTTATTATTGTTAGTAACATATTATCGAAATATAACAATAACAAATAGAAATCATATTGCTTGAGTGACTTGTTACCACATGAAGGTATATTACCTATATTGACAAATATTAGGTACATATAAAATTGGCGTTTTTCGTACTGACCACTTTAATCACAAATTTGTCTCGAAGCCCCTTTATTAAATTTCTGAAATATATTTAACCTTTATTAAATTTCTGAAATATATTTTTATACCACAGTTCGTAACGCATTTCTTTTATTTTAATAAGCTAAGTAAGTAAGGCGTTCGCTGTTCAGAGCAGTAGTTCAGAATTTCGATAAAGTAATTATTATCTAGTTTTTTGTCTGTTTTGTTCTGTTAAGGTTATGGCGTGTTATGTATGTAAGTCATAAGTCTTTAAAAATATATATTTTTTATACAAAACTAAGTTAATGCTTGACTACATTCCACATTTTGACATGATTTTGACAAAATTGTGGAAACTGCCTGAAGTTTGTCATTCAAACGTTGCACCATGGGTTCTCTTTCAGACTGTACTTGATCTCTACTAGCCCGAGTACTCGGCAGATATCTTTCTACAAGTGTGCTCTCGTCTGCATTTCTATGGGTATACCGGGCTCCAGCAGTTCGTTAATTGGCAGAAGAAAAAGAGTTGCAGAAAGAACGGATCCCTGAGGCACTCCGGAATTTATTGTCAAGGTTTCCGAGGAACACCCGTCGACAACTACTCGGAAAGATTTCTGCCCCTTCTGAAAGTCCGTTGCCCAGCCGATCATACCAGGAGATATACAGTACGCTGAAAACTTTCTCATAAGGCTCGCATGCCAGACCCTGTCAAATGCCTTCGAGACGTCCAGAGAGACGACAACCGCTTCTCCGTTCTTCTCGATGGCCTCGCCTAAAATGTGTGTAGCGTACGCTAGAAGGTCCCCAGCGGACCTATTTCGGCGAAACCCGCACTGTTGGTCACTGAGGAGATCGTTACCTTCTAGGTACGCTAGAAGGCACGAGTTCATTACACGCTCCATAATCTTGCAGAGTATGGAGGTAATTGAAATTGATCTATAATTGGCAGGATCGGCTGCCTTTTTTGGGCGCGGGTTGCACGTTTACAAGCTTCATGGATTTCGGCACTATTCCAATCTTGAAAGAGAGGCGATACAAACGTGTAAATACAGGAGGCAACTCAGCTGCGCATTTCTTGAGCAGAATGGCTGGTATACCATCAGGACCACGGGCTTTATTCACATCTAAACAACACAATGTTCTCCATACCTCTTTCTTTGTAATGCGGATTTCAGGCATCGAAATACCGCAGTGAGGAAGATGTGCTGAAGAAACATTGCCAGTGTCTAAATGCATGCACGAATGTATTTTCTTCTTAGTTTGCTGATAAAATTATCAGATACCAAATATCAAATACATTCAACAAAATAAAATTATCAAATACATTCGCTTTCTCTGTTGCTTTATGAGCCAGGGATCTGTCCGGCTTCAGCAGAACAGGCAGTGAGGGTTGGCAGAAGTTCGACTCGATCGCTTTGGCAAGAGCCCAGAAAGCTCGACTGCCAGTTGGTCTGACAGAGAGCTTTTCGCCATTCTTAGCGATTCGATCGAGACGAGCCTTTCGCAATGCCTTCTTGCAGGACTTGGCAGCTTGGTTAAAGGCACTCTTCTTTAAACTTACATCTGGAGTTTTACGGCTTCGAGCATCAACCCAAATGAGGTAAGCTGAATGTTTTCGGTCTTCAGCACGATCACATTCGGCATTAAACCATAGGTGAGCTTTGCCATCGATGGGTACGTCAGCAAAAGAAATAAAATGTATCATTGCCTGATGCACCACATCGGTTTTAGCATAGGGCAAGTCGACGGATCCACAGAAAAGAACAGACATGCCGCCAAGGATAAGACGCAAAAAAGTGCCGCATCTCATCCCAATCTGCTAACTTGTATTTCCATACTCGACTAACACCATGTGGTTCAATAGCTGGTAGGGAATATGTGAATACGGATTTCACCAGACAGTGGTTGGTTCTCAAAAGGGGAGGTGACCTCTACACGATACATGTCCGGATCAATTGTCAGCAGAAGGTCCAGGCAATTGGTTGTATGGCCTATTACATCTGGTACCCTCTTCGCTTGCCCCACCAGCTGAAAGAGGTCCAAGGACAACGCAAAATTCCGCACTTCTCTTCAAGCATGGTCGTTCTTCTGGTAAGGGAACAGCCAGTCAAATAGCCAGGAAAATATTTCAAGTTAATTAGTTGTTTGTTGGTAACTCATTAAATACAAAGATTCTAACGCAACAGAGTTATGTATTGTTTTATTTTAACATAATTATTGTTTTATCTTTCGAATAATGGTTATATGTATGCCAAAAGTATAAATATCTTTGAACTGTTTACTGTTATTGAGGAAAAATATACATCGATAACAAATAATAATTCTACTACTTCAAAGAAACCCGGATGTGGATGCAACATCCTCATTGTAACGGTTCATTGAACATTCAACTGGAATTTGTAATCAGTTTAAAGTAAACAGCGCCATTTAAAAGAAATCAGACCTTGCTAATGTTGATACTATAACTTAATTAATCATTTATTTTTTTATAAAAACGAGTAATGCATTAGTGAGATAATCTCTGTCGCGGAAGGTTTAATCGAAACTCGAAACATATCAATCTGTGGATCACAAAAACAACTGTCTCGAATAGGAATTCAACCTACAACCTTTGGCTCAGCAAGAAGACAACTAACAACTAGACCAACAGGCCCTCAATTTATTATATCTAGCCATTTAGTAATAATGAATTTTCAAGTATTTATCCATTATCACTTTTAAAAATGCGTCTCGTTTCTTAATACATAACCAATACTAAATTATTTACCTATAAGATAGTATTATATTTTATTATTGTTAGTAACATATTATCGAAATATAACAATAACAAATAGAAATCATATTGCTTGAGTGACTTGTTACCACATGAAGGTATATTACCTATATTAACAAATATTAGGTACATATAAAATTGGCGTTTTTCGTACTGACCACTTTAATCACAAATTTGTCTCGAAGCCCCTTTACCCTTTATTAAATTTCTGAAATATATTTTTATACCACAGTTCGTAACGCATTTCTTTTATTTTAATAAGCTAAGTAAGTAAGGCGTTATCTGTTCAGAGCAGTAGTTCAGAATTTCGATAAAGTAATTATTATCTAGTTTTTTGTCTGTTTTGTTCTGTTAAGGTTATGGCGTGTTATGTATGTAAGTCATAAGTCTTTAAAAATATATATTTTTTATACAAAACTAAGTTAATGCTTGACTACATTCCACATTTTGACATGATTTTGACAAAATTGTGGAAACTGCCTGAAGTTTGTCATTCAAACGTTGCACCATGGCTTCTCTTTCAGACTGTACTTGATCTCTACTAGCCCGAGTACTCGGCAGATATCTTTCTACAAGTGTGCTCTCGTCTGCATTTCTATGGGTATACCGGGCTCCAGCAGTTCGTTAATTTGCAGAAGAAAAAGAGTTGCAGAAAGAACGGATCCCTGAGGCACTCCGGAATTTATTGTCAAGGTTTCCGAGGAACACCCGTCGACAACTACTCGGAAAGATTTCTGCCCCTTCTGAAAGTCCGTTGCCCAGCCGATCATACCAGGAGATATACAGTACGCTGAAAACTTTCTCATAAGGCTCGCATGCCAGACCCTGTCAAATGCCTTCGAGACGTCCAGAGAGACGACAACCGCTTCTCCGTTCTTCTCGATGGCCTCGCCTAAAATGTGTGTAGCGTACGCTAGAAGGTCCCCAGCGGACCTATTTCGGCGAAACCCGCACTGTTGGTCACTGAGGAGATCGTTACCTTCTAGGTACGCTAGAAGGCACGAGTTCATTACACGCTCCATAATCTTGCAGAGTATGGAGGTAATTGAAATTGATCTATAATTGGCAGGATCGGCTGCCTTTTTTGGGCGCGGGTTGCACGTTTACAAGCTTCATGGATTTCGGCACTATTCCAATCTTGAAAGAGAGGCGATACAAACGTGTAAATACAGGAGGCAACTCAGCTGCGCATTTCTTGAGCAGAATGGCTGGTATACCATCAGGACCACGGGCTTTATTCACATCTAAACAACACAATGTTCTCCATACCTCTTTCTTTGTAATGCGGATTTCAGGCATCGAAATACCGCAGTGAGGAAGATGTGCTGAAGAAACATTGCCAGTGTCTAAATGCATGCACGAATGTATTTTCTTCTTAGTTTGCTGATAAAATTATCAGATACCAAATATCAAATACATTCAACAAAATAAAATTATCAAATACATTCGCTTTCTCTGTTGCTTTATGAGCCAGGGATCTGTCCGGCTTCAGCAGAACAGGCAGTGAGGGTTGGCAGAAGTTCGACTCGATCGCTTTGGCAAGAGCCCAGAAAGCTCGACTGCCAGTTGGTCTGACAGAGAGCTTTTCGCCATTCTTAGCGATTCGATCGAGACGAGCCTTTCGCAATGCCTTCTTGCAGGACTTGGCAGCTTGGTTAAAGGCACTCTTCTTTAAACTTACATCTGGAGTTTTACGGCTTCGAGCATCAACCCAAATGAGGTAAGCTGAATGTTTTCGGTCTTCAGCACGATCACATTCGGCATTAAACCATAGGTGAGCTTTGCCATCGATGGGTACGTCAGCAAAAGAAATAAAATGTATCATTGCCTGATGCACCACATCGGTTTTAGCATAGGGCAAGTCGACGGATCCACAGAAAAGAACAGACATGCCGCCAAGGATAAGACGCAAAAAAGTGCCGCATCTCATCCCAATCTGCTAACTTGTATTTCCATACTCGACTAACACCATGTGGTTCAATAGCTGGTAGGGAATATGTGAATACGGATTTCACCAGACAGTGGTTGGTTCTCAAAAGGGGAGGTGACCTCTACACGATACATGTCCGGATCAATTGTCAGCAGAAGGTCCAGGCAATTGGTTGTATGGCCTATTACATCTGGTACCCTCTTCGCTTGCCCCACCAGCTGAAAGAGGTCCAAGGACAACACAAAATTCCGCACTTCTCTTCAAGCATGGTCGTTCTTCTGGTAAGGGAACAGCCAGTCAAATAGCCAGGAAAATATTTCAAGTTAATTAGTTGTTTGTTGGTAACTCATTAAATACAAAGATTCTAACGCAACAGAGTTATGTATTGTTTTATTTTAACATAATTATTGTTTTATCTTTCGAATAATGGTTATATGTATGCCAAAAGTATAAATATCTTTGAACTGTTTACTGTTATTGAGGAAAAATATACATCGATAACAAATAATAATTCTACTACTTCAAAGAAACCCGGATGTGGATGCAACATCCTCATTGTAACGGTTCATTGAACATTCAACTGGAATTTGTAATCAGTTTAAAGTAAACAGCGCCATTTAAAAGAAATCAGACCTTGCTAATGTTGATACTATAACTTAATTAATCATTTATTTTTTTATAAAAACGATACGATTTTTTATAAAAACGATTTTATAATGCATTAGTGAGATAATCTCTGTCGCGGAAGGTTTAATCGAAACTCGAAACATATCAATCTGTGGATCACAAAAACAACTGTCTCGAATAGGAATTCAACCTACAACCTTTGGCTCAGCAAGAAGACAACTAACAACTAGACCAACAGGCCCTCAATTTATTATATCTAGCCATTTAGTAATAATGAATTTTCAAGTATTTATCCATTATCACTTTTAAAAATGCGTCTCGTTTCTTAATACATAACCAATACTAAATTATTTACCTATAAGATAGTATTATATTTTATTATTGTTAGTAACATATTATCGAAATATAACAATAACAAATAGAAATCATATTGCTTGAGTGACTTGTTACCACATGAAGGTATATTACCTATATTGACAAATATTAGGTACATATAAAATTGGCGTTTTTCGTACTGACCACTTTAATCACAAATTTGTCTCGAAGCCCCTTTACCCTTTATTAAATTTCTGAAATATATTTTTATACCACAGTTCGTAACGCATTTCTTTTATTTTAATAAGCTAAGTAAGTAAGGCGTTATCTGTTCAGAGCAGTAGTTCAGAATTTCGATAAAGTAATTATTATCTAGTTTTTTGTCTGTTTTGTTCTGTTAAGGTTATGGCGTGTTATGTATGTAAGTCATAAGTCTTTAAAAATATATATTTTTTATACAAAACTAAGTTAATGCTTGACTACATTCCACATTTTGACATGATTTTGACAAAATTGTGGAAACTGCCTGAAGTTTGTCATTCAAACGTTGCACCATGGGTTCTCTTTCAGACTGTACTTGATCTCTACTAGCCCGAGTACTCGGCAGATATCTTTCTACAAGTGTGCTCTCGTCTGCATTTCTATGGGTATACCGGGCTCCAGCAGTTCGTTAATTTGCAGAAGAAAAAGAGTTGCAGAAAGAACGGATCCCTGAGGCACTCCGGAATTTATTGTCAAGGTTTCCGAGGAACACCCGTCGACAACTACTCGGAAAGATTTCTGCCCCTTCTGAAAGTCCGTTGCCCAGCCGATCATACCAGGAGATATACAGTACGCTGAAAACTTTCTCATAAGGCTCGCATGCCAGACCCTGTCAAATGCCTTCGAGACGTCCAGAGAGACGACAACCGCTTCTCCGTTCTTCTCGATGGCCTCGCCTAAAATGTGTGTAGCGTACGCTAGAAGGTCCCCAGCGGACCTATTTCGGCGAAACCCGCACTGTTGGTCACTGAGGAGATCGTTACCTTCTAGGTACGCTAGAAGGCACGAGTTCATTACACGCTCCATAATCTTGCAGAGTATGGAGGTAATTGAAATTGATCTATAATTGGCAGGATCGGCTGCCTTTTTTGGGCGCGGGTTGCACGTTTACAAGCTTCATGGATTTCGGCACTATTCCAATCTTGAAAGAGAGGCGATACAAACGTGTAAATACAGGAGGCAACTCAGCTGCGCATTTCTTGAGCAGAATGGCTGGTATACCATCAGGACCACGGGCTTTATTCACATCTAAACAACACAATGTTCTCCATACCTCTTTCTTTGTAATGCGGATTTCAGGCATCGAAATACCGCAGTGAGGAAGATGTGCTGAAGAAACATTGCCAGTGTCTAAATGCATGCACGAATGTATTTTCTTCTTAGTTTGCTGATAAAATTATCAGATACCAAATATCAAATACATTCAACAAAATAAAATTATCAAATACATTCGCTTTCTCTGTTGCTTTATGAGCCAGGGATCTGTCCGGCTTCAGCAGAACAGGCAGTGAGGGTTGGCAGAAGTTCGACTCGATCGCTTTGGCAAGAGCCCAGAAAGCTCGACTGCCAGTTGGTCTGACAGAGAGCTTTTCGCCATTCTTAGCGATTCGATCGAGACGAGCCTTTCGCAATGCCTTCTTGCAGGACTTGGCAGCTTGGTTAAAGGCACTCTTCTTTAAACTTACATCTGGAGTTTTACGGCTTCGAGCATCAACCCAAATGAGGTAAGCTGAATGTTTTCGGTCTTCAGCACGATCACATTCGGCATTAAACCATAGGTGAGCTTTGCCATCGATGGGTACGTCAGCAAAAGAAATAAAATGTATCATTGCCTGATGCACCACATCGGTTTTAGCATAGGGCAAGTCGACGGATCCACAGAAAAGAACAGACATGCCGCCAAGGATAAGACGCAAAAAAGTGCCGCATCTCATCCCAATCTGCTAACTTGTATTTCCATACTCGACTAACACCATGTGGTTCAATAGCTGGTAGGGAATATGTGAATACGGATTTCACCAGACAGTGGTTGGTTCTCAAAAGGGGAGGTGACCTCTACACGATACATGTCCGGATCAATTGTCAGCAGAAGGTCCAGGCAATTGGTTGTATGGCCTATTACATCTGGTACCCTCTTCGCTTGCCCCACCAGCTGAAAGAGGTCCAAGGACAACGCAAAATTCCGCACTTCTCTTCAAGCATGGTCGTTCTTCTGGTAAGGGAACAGCCAGTCCTGATGACAGGCATTAAAGCAACCGCTGTACATGCTTGTTCTTTTTTATTGTGCATTTTCATTAAATAAATATAAAAGTAAATAGGTATGGCAAATGTCAGTTCAATGAGGCGGTACGTATCGAACCCGACGTCGAAATTGGTGTTGTCATGCCACTGGGAGGTTAGTCTAGAGACTGCGGGGACGCACAAACCCCCCAGGGATCGCCATCTTAGCTTCTCATCTGGTCGCCAACCAGCACGATGGAGCCACCCTGGGATTTAATACAGCTGGCGGGGCAGCCTTTCGTGACTGACCCATTAACTGGGCCCCCAACTAAATTTAACCACTGTTTACTCCGGAGCAAGCATTTAATGAAATCTCAGGAGATTTGTTAAAAGAATTAGGTGTGTCATTTAAAGCAGGCCATCTACAATTGATCAACATCTGCAGACCAAAATTCATATCTTAGCTAGACGAGAACTAGTCTTTAATTGAATCTAGAATTCATGTCCAAAACATTGGCTTAAAGCCAGGCCCTAGTGTTTTTTGAACTGTGATACTCTCAAGATACATTATTAAGTGTATTATCGAGAGGTCACAGCACGATCCAAAACGGGCTCTTCATACTCTTTGTATGTAGTCTTAAGTACTTTAAAAAATATATACCCACCTCGACATAAAATATGTTAAATGGCGGGATATTGATTAAAATTAAAAAAAAAATAAGAAAGCGTCACCACCTAGAGCTTAGTCATTGAGGTTTAAATTTCTGACGCATTTTTTTTGTGGCAGGGTCTAAGCGAATTATATTGTCAAATTGATAATACAGTATCGCCTGTAAAGGCTTCATTTGACTCTGTGTGATCTGTAGTTCTTTGTACCAAGTTAAATAAATCAACGAGTTTTTGGTCTCACGTTTATCACAATCGCTAATAAAACGCCTACGATATTTGTGATTTATTTTGACACTTTTAAAGGTTTCTAACTTTCTTATTTATAATAGTTTCTTATTTATAATAGTGTGTATTCTGTGCAAGAGTTCAATTGTAAGGTTATTTTTTTTTTGTTATAAAATGACAATCCATTTTTATGGCTAGAAAGGAAGGAATAAGAAATATTAGAAAGCCGAATAATTCGAACAGAACGAGAAATTAATTGTCTTACAACAAATATAAATTCAAAATTCAACTCTTAGGCAAAAATATTATAGGTAATGTGTGAACTATCGTGTATATCTATACATTTAATAAAATTGTCACTGATCGATTTCTGTACATGGAAATTATTGAAAAAAAACATCATGGGAGCCTTTATAAGAGCAAGAGAACCCAAAACAATGGTTTTTAATTTTGTCTGTTTGTCTGTTTGTCTGTATGTCTGTATGTTTGTGCACGTTAATCTTAGAAACGACTTAACCAATTTGAATGCAATTTCAGGAATATATTATAATTGTCTTCACTTAACATTTAGTATTTGTTTTATTTAAATCGGTTAAGAAATAAAAAAGCTATGTCAATTTATGCCAATCACGTTATAGCTGCCATGCAAATCTTCTTCTATATCTATACATGTAGTAAATGTGTAGAGGAGTAGTCTCTGTACATTTAAAATATTAAAAAAATATATACCCCGGATGTAAACGGGTAATTAACAGAATCCATTTCTAGCATTCTTGAAATTACCGTCACTCAGAATAACATTTACTTTTTCACTTTCACTGCACACTCTTCACTCTATCAAAAGATATATGCATGTTACGTGTTTAAGAAATGTATCTATATTCTATATATATATATACAATAAAACTGTAAATTATCGCTGTCTGTACATGGAACATATTAAAAAATGAATCATAATAGGAGATTAATGTAAACTAGAAATACTTCTACACGCAAAAATTACGTGAAGGAGTTTAATGAAACTTTGAAGGTTATACATTAATATGTACAAAAGTAGGTAACGGTACAAAGGGTGTTTTATCGCAATCGGAATCTACGCGTACGAAGTTGCAGACACAGCTAGTAAGATAATAAATTATTCAGACACACCAAAAAAAATGTTTCAGAAACGTTTCATTCGTGATTTAAATAAACTTCCGTGATTTTAATTAAATACTTGGTGAAGACATGAAAAATAGTGACACAATTTAAATAAAACCCGGTGAAATAAATGCATCCATAAATACGATAGGTATATCTAACTTCTCGTTTTTGTACTTAATTAAAATACTTTGAAAATTATAACTGCACTTTTAATATTAGAATATTTGTACTTATTTTTTTATAAACAGTTTTATTCTGAGACGTTCTCCTCCTAAAAATGTAATCTAATTCAGGTATGGCAAATGCATAAAATATAATTTTAGATTAGTGTTTTATTTTATTGTGATACCTATTCTTCAATGTATACAGATAAGCCATTTTAATTATTTTGATGCTATTACATTGATGCCCCCATACAAACCTTCGCTTATGTGCAGGTACAAACAATATCATAAGACTTTGAAGGTGCCAATATATTATTTGAAGAATTTTACAGTAATTAATTGTAAGTAAATTTTTAGCAAGCATTTTGAAACCGCAGCCAACACAACTTCGGTTTGTGAAAAGGTTTCTGACCAAGCTTTTTTTTAAATAATTATTGTTGTATCATCTGCATACATTATAGTTTTACGTATATCCGTTGCTAAATCAAAAATTTCATTAACATCCATTAAAAAGAGGGTAGGACCAAGTACGCTGCCTTGAGAGACACACACACAAATTAGATATTTATTTACTTACAAAATATGAATGCAAATTAAAGTGTTCCTCATGGGTATCAACTCTGTCTTATGAAGAGATTGATTCTTTGATTTTGAATCTTAATAAATAATTAAATGACCTGGTGACAAAAATGACACAACATAATACACCAACGCACCTACACTCAAACGCGTACACTTACACACCCACAAATACATACACTTACATACACATATTTACACATGCAATGATATACCAATTTTGTTTTGTTTAGGGTTTATATTTATAATATGGAAAACTAATCCATAACTAATGTCAGCACATTAGCGAATAGTGTTTGCAATATATTCTTTTATTTGGAGCAAAACTGCACATTATTAAGTGGGCGTTGACGCTGCGCACAGTTTATAACTTTTACAGTTGTCAACCTGTATTTATGTAATACATGTTTGTTATTTTGTTTCAAATAAAAATTATTTTTCTTATTATTATTGAGACTGCTTTTTTTTGTCTATACAGTTACCCCTGTTGGCTATTACAGCGTGACCGGGGGTTATTTAGAAGTGTATCTTTCAGCCACAGATTATATCTGACAACAGAGGATAATTTTAAATGAGCCTATAGATAAAACATACTTCCTATTCTTCGAATAGTTCAAAAATATGATAATTTTAATAAATTAGGGTACTAAACTTTTTAAAAAACTGTCTGGATCATTAAAAGTCGACTGATACTAATTGTTTTTTTTATTGCAAGTTTTTCATTACGATAAATTTCTCTTGAAATCATAAAATAAGTTACAACAATTGGCAGCAGTTGTCTTCAGCTTTAGAATGTCATGAAAAGAACTCGTCTTGGCACGTATCTTAAGAAATAAAATACATAAGAAACTTATTGAGCTGAGCGTAAGCGAAGCTCTTAACCGTTTGGGAATCAATTTTTTGAGGCAACATCACAGGAAAACCACTTGACTAATTTTAACCAAAATTGGCACGCATGTCAAGGACGTGACTGGTTTTCTACTCCAAAAAACATAATAACAAAAAAAATATTTTGTTTTAAAGATATGGTCAAAAAACTGAATCTACCATGGACTTTAGCTAATAGTTTCTAGATCTCAACAGAGGCCGCTGTGCATGTCCATCGTATTTCTGAATCGCGGTATCACATAAAAAATATTGTTGTCATAGTAAATTGGCTTGTTTAAAAATCTCTTTTAAAAATTCAGCCCAGTTCTGCCCTGGAATCAAAATAAAAATCATCTGACGCCAGTTCGTTCATGTTCATTTGGTCATTTTAATATCAATATTCACAGTTTATAATATATAACTGTTTCGAATTAATATTTAATTGAACTGAGCATAAGCTTGGGAATAAATTTTTGGAGGTCACATCACAGGAAAACCACTTGACCAATTTTAACCAAAATTGGCGAGCCTGTCAAAGACGTGACTAGGCTTGTACTCCCAAAAACGGAATAAAAAAATATTATTTCGTTTTAAAGATATGGTCAAAAAACTCTTAACCTTTCCAACTTCTTTGGAAGTCCTTGGGCACGGTATAGACCGACTTTGGTAGCATAAAAAAGGGGGAGGGCGCTCAGCTCAACTCCCGCATTGTGGCGGATCCTAGTTTTAAAAGAAAAGCATGTAAGAAATCTACAAACCAAATTGGAATTCAAAGAGAAAAAACACTGGGAACCTTGGGAACTTGAACAAATTTACGATTCAGGTAATGTTTTTTAAAGCAGGTTGAATACATCTCAAATTTTGACGAGCTTGTAAAAACCATTGCTCTTATTGAAAAAAAAATGAGTTACGTCTAATTTATTATCTCGCCCAGACCATCTACTAGTAGGTTACCTACAACTGTAATAACGACTCTTTTAAAAACTATCATAATTATAAAAAGTTTAATATTACAATAATATTACGTTGATTTCTAACTTGAGCTGCTTAAAACAGTGTTTTATTCTTGTTTTATTCTTGCTAAGTGATGTAAAAGAATGAATGAAAATCTTCTTTGCTACAAGTGTGAATGAGAGATCATTTTTAGGTCGTATAACGTGTATTAATATTTTATTAGTAGACTGTTCAATGACAATTAAACCCCTTGAGGATAATAAAATGGAGCCATAGGTCTCATCTATATTTAAATAACGTATATTATATTATTATGTTGAAATGTAACGAACTGCTAGTGTTTACAAAGTGTGTGCCGGGAATTATTTATTATTATCATATACCGCTTGTAGGAGTATCGTTTATACACTATTTCATTTCACTAATTCATTATTATACTTGTTTCATGACCACTATTCATTATTTGCAATCTAAAATTATTTACTACATTTGCAATCTAAAATTACTTACTATAAACTAAAAAGAAACGTTCATTGTATATTAAATAAGTGGTTTCCATTCTTACATTGTTTAAAGAGTGTGCAAAGCAGCGCGACTTTGAGAAAACGGACATCCCTTAATAGTCCGGGAGCCAGCGACCAATTTTCATCATGAATTTCCTCCCAAGTGAAAATTTGTAAAATGCAATAGGAAGTTGCGTTATGAAGCTTCGCGATCGTCAGCTGCGACTCCGGTGGTGGAGAAGGCAGTGGCAGCCTCCCATGCACGAAGAATAAAAAAGATTTTTTAATCATATTCTCCCATTCTAAAATTTCTTTTGCATTTTACAAATTTTCACTTTGGAGGAAATTGGTCATGAAAATCTGTCACTAGCTCCCGAACTATAAAATGTATCCTATACGCTACATACGCTTATTGTAATGAAAACTTCGAAGGAGAGAGAGAGAAGAGAATTATCTTATAGAAACATACCTCACACATGGAAGTTATTCTAGACTCCAAAACACCAACACGTCAGGCACGTGCTAACATAATAGTATTATAAACACTAACTTGTAACAAAGACGCCACAAGCGCCGTCATCGCAACCCACAGGAGCTGCTGTTTCGCGTACTCATGTAAGAGCTTCCCGCAACCTCGCTGGTACAGCGTGGAGCAGTCCGAGGCGTACGGGCGCTGCAGGGACTCCAGCGGGCCCTGGCCGCAGCACGAGAACGGCACGTGGCCGCTGTTACTGTAGTCGTTTGGACCGCTCACCCCGCAACATTCGAACTAAAAATATTTGTCTATAGTATTATTTTTTTTGCCGAGCAGAATATAAAACACAATATATTTTTTATATAAACCTCCTTTATGATTCTAATTTGACTTATTTGTAGTAAATTTGGTTCAAGTTTCTATTTCCCATTATTTTTTTATTATAATATAATTGGGACTGTTAGATTAGGTGACCGAACTTAGCTCGTTTTTTTTTGGTAAATCGTGTTATTTTTTAAAATTATATTTAAATAAGAATTACATGCTGATGAATGAATGAATGAAATATGAATACCTAATATAATTTTTTCTATACTTTTAGTATTCAAAAAGAAAAGGAATTTTAAAATTTTATAGGTAGCGTTATTTAGTATTTCAGGTGATGACCGATTCACATTAGCATGTCACTGACTGAATTAAATGTTAAATACATTTCGTTCAGTAATTATAAATAGTTTCCATCATCTGTTCTAAATTATATGTTAACTGGTTAAGTATACTTTATTTACCTACTTTTTTTGTATGCAAAAGTATTCAAATTAATAATAATTACCAAAAGTAGAGTATATTACTTTATTGTAACAAATGGTTGGCAAACCCTCGCCCCCGAAACCCTCAGCAAGTTATATTTCCATGCAAACCGTTAAAACCGTTTCGGTGTACCTAACCAATTATATGTATATATAAATTTAGAAGAATTGATCGTTGAAAGTATAGGATTAGTACCTAGTATTCCATAGAATGATCGATGAAATTTACTAATACATTTATGCACCTGAACATGTAAGCGATCCCATCTAACAGCATCTGTGTTTGTTTCCTTATTTTCGTTCGTCATCGTAAAATAGGATGTCATGGTAGTTTTGATATCTATCTCTATGTTGTCCCACACCACCATCGCCCACACGAAGCAAGAGAACTCGACTATTACGACTAGTATTATTAGCAACGCCGCCTGAAAGTTTAATAATTACTTTCATTACTACAAAGAATATACTACGTAACTACTATGTAAACATGTAAATACTACTAATTATTATGAAAATATTTTGAAAAAATTTACCTTACTGAAATATTGTATAGTATTGTAGTGATATGAGTATATTTTGATGACGCTAATTAAAAGAAAAATATTGTGTATATTTATAGAGATCTATAAATTATTGGCATTTATTTACAGACATATTATTATAAATAAAAAAATCAACCATTAAAAAACACTTAAAAACTATAATACCTACCAAAATAACGTGAATCTGATGCATAGATTTTGCTGTTCTCCAACCAATCCAGGCAATGGAGCATGTTATTATAGCCATCATTAACAACAATATTGACGGGTATTCCACATTTACTCCTATAAAATGTCTATAAACAAACAACTTGTACAGAAGAAATCCACTTATACAGAAAAGTGCAACAGCTGACATCTGTTGAGGGAAAAAAGTACTATAATATAACACGAACAAATTATGTAAACGGCAAAACAATAAGTAAGTTATGAATGAAAACTACGTAATTGTTTGAAAATGCAATAGAAACTAGCGCCACTGTAAAAAGAAAACTGCTGAGAAAAGTGTTTGATACAATTCAGCAGTACAGACTTGAGTAATTATATTTTTTATATTTCAATGACAACTATAATGGGACCATGTTTTTTTTATTTACTCTGAATAAGTTACTGTTATCAGAGACAATATACAAGAGATTATATAAAAAATGACACAGAAATATAATAAGTTATCTTCTGCGAAGTTTGATCGCAGGTTGTTATGACAACACAAAGGAACTGAATCAGCGTAACGGGAATCACAAAAAGCCGGACATAGATTTATGAAATAAAATACTCACCGCAAACAGAATATTAAAGGTCAGCACGAGATATTTCCAGCAATTCGATGAAAGAGCCATTGTTTCGTCTTGGCATGTCAAAGATCTTGTATTAAAATGAAAACAAAACACGACCGCAGCCGTTCCACCTCGGGGAATGTTTGTATGTTGCTTCGCGCGCGTAACTCACAACTGACGGTGCAACGACACACAGACGTACAGAATTAAATCAACATTTATCTGCACTCACATTATCTCGGTCAAAAATGTACCTACTATGTATAGTGTAACATTTAAAAGAAAATGACTAACTTTTCCATTTCGCTGTAGGGCCTTATCAGTTTATCGAAATGATTAAATTCATGTTTAGCATTTACTTGTGACGAATAGTGATATGGATGGCGTAATTTAACCTACTTTAGCTTACGACAGTACTTCTCTTGCTGCGTTAGACTGGCTTTAAGATGTACGAGTATTAATAGCTAATGACACTTCTATTTTCGTGCGCTTGTTCCTGAGCGTATATTTTATTATTTCTAGAAAAAACTGTTTTGTTTCTACACATTTCTTATCATACTCGTATCTGATAACGTTTGACGAGTAACCTACTTGATAATCATGATAAAATAAAAGCGGCACCTGTAAAGCATTATTCACCTACATTATTATAAACTCATCATCTCCCTGCCCTTTTCCCACCCTATGTGGGGTCGGCACAACATGTTCTCCTCTTCCATTCTTGCCTGTCAGCCGTCACTTCAATAGTCACTCCTCTTTTACTCATGTCATCTTTCACACAATCCATCCATCTTTTCTTTGGTCTACCTCTACCCACATGTCCTTCCACATCCATATCTAGCATTCTTCTTGTTACATGACATTCGTCCCTTCTTATAACATGCCCATACCACGCAAGCCTTTTACTCCTTATTTTGTCTGTCAGTGGCGCCACTTTCAAACTTCCTCTGATATAAGTATTGCGTATCTTATCAACTTTTGTTAACCCACACATCCATCTCAACATTCGCATTTCCGCGGCATGCAATCTCCTCTCATCCATCCCTTTCGTTGCCCAACACTCAGAACCATACATCACGACAGGTCTTATGACTGTTTTGTATATTTTTCCCTTAATTTTAAGGGGCATTCGTGGATCGCAAGTTGTTCCGGTGACCTGTCGCCATTTCATCCATCCCGCATTTATTCTATTTTGCACGTCTCGGTCTATATTGCCATCGTTTTGAATCAGTGATCCCAGGTACCGGAAGTCGGAGCAGACTGGAAGGGATACACCATCTAAAGCTATGGAGGAAAAACCAGATGTGCCACCGAAGTCGCAGAACAGGTGCTTCGTTTTAGTTCTGCAGACCTTTAGTCCGACACTCTCCAGTCTTACCTGCCACTTTTCCAGCCTTCTCTGGACCTCAGACACATCCTCTCCAACAAGGACAATGTCGTCGGCGAACAGCATGCACCAGGGTGCCTCCTCCTGTATGTCCGATGTCAATGCATCCATTACCAGGAGGAACAAATAAGGGCTTAAAGCCGATCCCTGGTGTAAGCCTACAGCCACATTGAACTTGTCGGTTACACCTACATTATTATAAACTATATGTTTATAAACAATACACCTATATATTTAACAATAATTTCATAACAAATTATACAAAAAGTATCGGTTTGTATTTAATAACAAATTCCAATGTTAGTCATAATTATGTCAAAATTTCTTACAGATTAGACTATTTTTCTTAAATAGAACAATCTTTTAAAAAAATATAGACATAAATAGTATAGCATTTTTGATCATTCTCAATCTTTTCGCAATTTCACAATTACAAGAACGGATTTTAATTTTTAGACTAAACATAAAACACAATTGTAACTAGTGGCTCAACTATAGCTAGAAATATAATAGACAATTAATTACTTGAGAGAGATCATTTAATTAGATGATCCTACAATTGAAACCGATTAACCAATTAAAATTCTGATTACTACGGGCTTTGTTGTAACTAATAAAACAAACTCGAAATAAAACTTCTTTTTATTAACTAGATGCATTTTCAGTATGAGATACATAGAATAGTGTAAATTATCAATAGTAGTCACAAAAACATACGTCTTTCACTAAAGAATCAGGAAGTGTCTCAATAAGGACAATTTTCATTATTTTTGTCAACTGTTCGTTTATGTCAGAGCTAATGGGACCTACTTGCTTAGCAGTCCGTAACATAGTCCTAGCCTTGTCTACATCTTGGGTGTACATTGCTATAAGGGCCAAGACCGCCCAACCATCGGCAAGCAATGGCTCTATTTTTACAGCTGCAGCGGCCCATCGCTCGGCCAAGATTTCATCACCCATTTTCATATATATACGAGCAATAACAAGCGCGGATTGAGCTGACGGAGCAATTTTATGTGCACGTGCTGCACGTTGGAGAGCAGTTGTAGGATTACTCTTCATTCCTCCCAATGCAGCCCGTAATAACAACAAAGGACTGGAAATTTCTTCTTGGCGGTCTGCCTTAACCAAACTACGTTCACATTCAACGTCCCATCCTCGTATACAAGTTAAACAAACGGCACGCATTTGCGACATCATTGCGGAAGGCCCAAACTTTTTTATTCCTTGTTCTGTTAACTCTAAACTTTTGTCCAGTTGACGCCGCAGAAGTAATGAAGCCGCCCTTAAATAAAATATATCTACAGTAAGTTTTGTCTTTAAACCAAAACGTGAACCTCTAGTAGCACAATTATCTTCTGCACATCGTAAAAGCCTTTCACTAAAGGTATAACACCTTAAGCATAAGAAAAAAGCTGCTGCAATGAACAAAGGGTTTTTAGTATCTATAGAAGAGGGAATCCAAAGTGATTCCTCTTCTCCACTTGCGATTATCCATCGCTGAAGCCATTCCTTCCAATCACTTGATAACTCAAAAGACTTGCGCATTTTTCGAAGTGCCACGAAGGCTGCGTAAATATTCTGATTGTGATGATGAAAAGCATGTAACGCCGCCCAACCAATAACTCCTGTTATACCATCAGACGTATCACCCTTAACAGCAATACGAAATGCTGCTGCTGCTGTTTCACGACATTCCGCTTTATTATATTCTGTTCCTCCCAATATCCATAATAAATATCTATTTCTCGGCTGTGAACTCAATCCATTTAAAAGATGAGTTTTTGCTTCACTATCGTTTCTTTGTTCTAGACAGCGGAGTGTCTTTGAAAGTAAGGGTCTAGGATGCCGTGGTGCAGCATTAAGATTATTTTCTATGAGTTCATTTGAAATTCTCATATCTCCTGTAAGGCGGCTCCTAGCAGCTGCAATGCGCGATGTGGTGCGTAGTTGGGGAGGTTGTGGTGCAAACGAAGACGTCACTGCGCGGCGACAAGCTGCGTGTTGGGCTGTAACTGTGTCCTGCCAGTCAATGTATGAACAGTCCTCAGGTGGAAATTGTTTCAGCATCGATCTCAATCGTAATAATAGCTTATTTGCTGCCGTTCTCTTAATACTTTGATTCATTTGTACTGTGCCTCTACATGCTAGGCCACTTAATTCTTTGTGAACAGATAAAGCCCCACCTTCCTTCCTTATACGTCGTACATCTAATTCATGTTCCTCTGGTAACAAATCTGGGCATAATTCGTCTATAGGTGCAATAGGACCACTTAGAGATGGAAATCCTATTGATTGAAATAAAGAAGCCATCTTTGCTTTAGCAATTAAGGGTTCAAATAAATTAAACCTCAATAAAATATAAGCGCTATGTCCGCTTTCATCTGTTACCATGCCCGATTCACGAGTACTCTTTTTAGCACTTGCTGGTGGTAGTTCTAAAAGAGCTCCAACGCCTTCTGGTATCTCTGTTTCATTGTAGTATGAAAGTTTGGCACTCACAGTTACTCCAAATTGTCCAGATTCTAATAAAACACCACCATCCACAAACGCCATGTATCTTCCTCTAATGTCAATTTTTCCAAACCGCGGTACTCCTGCAAGTTCTACTAAAAAGGGTGCTGTCAATCTATTTCGTAAAGTATTTGCGTCGACAAGAACACGTGTGACGGAATTCCAATAATATGAAGTACACATATTTGTACATTGTGGCTCTAAATTTTCGGGAATAAATAGGTCTTCATTTGGTACACTATATGCAGTGTTAGCAGCAAATCTGCCATTGCTTGCCGAAGACCATACAAGTTTTGTAGCTTCAGAATTACTTAAGGACATCCCAAAGTTTACCGCCAGTGGTTCATGAATATTATTTAAACCGATAGCACTGATTAATACCGTTCCCTCTCTAGCAATCGGTAAACAGTGCGCCGAAATCATAGTGAGCATAAGAGGAATTTTACCATGCTCGTTTTTACCCGGACTTTTAGCAGTCACTTCCACTGAACAGTCTATATTTATTCCTGAACCTATATTAATGAAAGGAACATTTACTTTTATTTCTTCTTCGCCCAAAAGAAACGGAAATAAATCCACTGTAGCCCCTGCGTGATTATCAGCGTTAAGTAGGGGATCAGGATCTTTAGATTCCTTTCCACCTGTGAGGCGTAACATGAATATTAATGGATGGTGGGCCGTTATGGATTGATAATTAGGTAATTTCAAGTCAATCACTAAAGCTTCAGAATGAAGAAGGAGCTTATTTTGCCAATTTGAATCGACAATTATTTGGCCATTAAATATAGCTAAAAATAACCAATCTCCTGGACCCGGACTATCACCTTTTAGAAGTAAAGAAAGACTTACAGATCGAGGTGATATTATTTCTTCTTCAAATTCATCAAACACGCTTGATTTTTGAGTAAGTGATTTTTGACTCCTTTTTATATCTTTTCGAGACATTTTATGAATAAAATATAACGTCTAAGTCTAGCAAGTAATCAGCCTGATGGAGATCTTGATGTACCTTAAAATTATGTATATTAACTTTTTGTAACTGTAGCCCTTGTATCAATTACAATTTGACGTAATTTATTTTCTTTTTTTCCGGTCTTGTTTTTTGTACAAAGGGTATCTACAAAGGGTTAATCCAACATTTTAATAGTTTTTTATACCTTAAACTACACGGAATCGTCATGCTTTCACTTAAAAACTATATTACAACTACAAATTATTCAATATCTTAAGCATTCATTTTTAACATATTCAGTCATGTCGTATTCGCTTACTAGATGCATAGTATTTGTGTAATATCTCTATGACTAGATGAGCTTTGTAGTGGTTACTGCTAGTGAGATATTTGGTATAGATTATAAAAGTATTTTTTTTTAATCTTTTAGCTGTTGTCCTGTACAAAACTTAACCTTTGCTGATTTAGATAAAAAATAAAACAATAAACAGTTGTCAAATGACGTAGACTGTCATTCTTGATTTTATCATTTTAATTACAATTTAGATTTTTGTGTTTCTTATTGTCATTCCAGATTTTGTTTTTTTTATTTATTTATTAAACAATTAAGATGTTTAAAAATGTACACTCTAATTCACGGATTCTATAATTATGTTATTCAAAAAGATGAATACTTTGTTTTAATTCTAGGACTCGACAATGCGGGTAAAACGGTAAAAAAATATCCGAATCTTCTGTATTAATGCAATTTTTTTCTTGCAATAATTATTTCATGTTTTTTCTAGACATATTTGGAGGCCGCTAAAACGAAATTTACTAAAAAATATAAAGCCATGAACCCCAACCGAGTAACAACTACAGTAGGTTTAAATATAGGCAAAATAGATGTAGACGGAGTTAGACTTAACTTTTGGGACCTAGGGGGTCAACAGGAACTGCAATCCCTATGGGATAAGGTTGCTAACATCAATTTTATAAAACTGCTTATTTTATAAGTTATTTATGTTTTTTTATAATAATTAAAATAAATTATGCAAACTAACTATGTTGAATTTTGCAGTATTATGCTGAATGCCATGCTGTTATATACATTGTTGATTCATCGGACCGAGAACGCATTTCCGAATCTAAAGAAACTTTTGGTAAGGTCTTGTTTAATAAATATTTTAATATAAAAATAAAATAATGTAATATTTTATATAATTATAACTTAAATTTAAGTAATAATAACAGTTTCTTTATGTCACTTCAATTAAAAAAAAAATTATATAGCATTCTGTAAACTTAACAGTATCTATAGTATCTAATTATATATGTATATATTATACTGTAAATATTTAAATGCACTTATTATTTTCAAACACATGAACTGAAATCACTTAACAAATATTCTAGATAATAATGCAATTATTAATATATAAAGTTTAACTATGACAAATAAATGTTTTGGCCAAAATTTTAATTTTGAATAAATAAATAATAAATATGTTCTCTTTATTACTTTATTAGATAGAATGATAGCTTCGGAACATCTCTCTGGGATCCCTCTTTTGGTGCTAGCTAATAAACAAGACATTCCGGACTGTATGGGTGTTCACACTGTGAAGCCGATATTCAACCAAAATGCCCACTTGATTGGAGCAAGGGATATTATGCTAATGGCAACATCAGCTTTAATGGGGTAACCATATATTTAAAAAAAAAGCCTTAATAATAAAAAAACGGACCAATGAGCCCATTTCATTATCCAATCTACAGTGCACTACTTGACCTCCAAAAATATTGAATAAGAGTATCCACCAATCGGATGGCAGTACTAGCTAACAAACAGCCTTTACAGAATACTAGTTCCTACATAAATTAGTGACCCAGTGCTACATAAATTAGATAATGAAATGGCTGCTTAACTGATGCAATAGTAACTTGGATCAATGGAGATGAGAGGTAAGGAAAAATAGTTTAGTGTATGAAAATGTTTGATAAAAGACAATTAAATAACATGGTGCTGTAAAGGTATAAAATAAATTTGAAAGGAAGCGTGTTGATTCACACATTTTTTCATCTTATGCCCTGTGTTTACCCAATGTTGGGATTGGAGTAGTATGTGTTACTTCTATTTTTCTCTGTCGTATTCTTCCGGACGTCATTTCTGTACACACTCCCTTCTTCATATCATCTTTCACGCAAAGCATCTATAATTTTTATTTTTTCGGTCGTCCCCTTAGGCATCCTTTCACTTAGGATCTTATAAAATTAAGATTATTATGTACTAATTGAAGTCGTTGCGTCGGGGGACAGCTAAATAAACAGTCCCTCGACGCAACAACTTCAATTAATACAAAATAATATTATTTTAATTCTTTTTAGAGATCTTTTTGTATTGAGGGTTTTTAAATTTTTAATTTATTTTTTTCTAAAATATTTCAGATTATGCAAACAGCCAAGGTTTCTATTTTTTACTAGCCATAAAAAATATAATAATAATAATAATAATACGGGATAAATTACACACATTGATCTAACTTGTGTTAAGGGTGTTAGACAACGATACAAATACTTAGAAATACACACATAAATTCTGAGAATATATTTAAAAACGACCAAACCCAGAAACAGACATCTATGCTCATCACATAAATGCCTGTCTCTGCCGGGAATCGAACCCGAGCCCCATTGCGCCGTGACACGTTAGGCGTTTGCGGTAACCACTCGACCGACGTGGCGGTGTTATAAATATGTATAAATTATTATTTTTTAAAACCACACCAGCGCTATTGTGGTAGGTACTAGAGACTTTATTTTCAGCGTACATTCCGCCACTATGTCAAATCCTTCGATTATATATCGAATAATTATTCAAATAAACTCTATTAGCGTCATTATATTATTTAGTTTCTTAACTTTCTACTTGAATTAATTATAATTATCCTTGAAATAGCTTCGGTATGGCATTAGGCTGTCTTCAAACCAAACATTTTGTCGAGCATTACCTACGTGGCGTACTGCTTTATTATGCTCATAAATTACTATTGGTATTACATATTAATTCTCTAAATTTTCGTTAATTCCTAGTCTATACAGTATCAGTTGCCGTTTATGGTACTTTTTACTAAATAAAAGAATATGAATGCGTATCTGATTTCAGCGAGACTGCAAGAAATATCCCTGACTACCTTACTAAGTACCACACAGATGTAAAATAATTAATTTAATTTATTTTTTAATTATCAAACCAATGGTCAAACCTATATGCCGACAATGAAAAGCGACATTGTCAACAAAAAGTGCAAATTGACTTTTAGTTTTAATTACGCACTTCTTTGATCTACTTTTAGTTTACCTAAGCTGACCGTTTTGACTTCTTGTCTCCTTGTTTCCGTTTCCATGTATTTCTGTATCGATCTCACGAGTAACAGTACAATAATAATGACAGCTAAAATATAACTACAGCTGTACATAGCGCATTTAAAACTCATTGTGATTTATTATCATATCATCATAATATTGTCAGGTGTGTACGAAAATAACAATGTATGAATATATTGCGTAACGCCCGTATTCGACAGCGACAATGCGCTCTTTGTGAGCGCAGCCTTAATGAATATATTTATTTTTAAATAAGCTATATTTCTTTATAGAACGAATTAAATAATTGGGATTATCTTATAGACTTATCGATTTGATTTTTTAAACGTTATTTTTTCAATTGATAAAACATTTACCAAATTTTATTATTTATGTATATGTTTATTTTCAGTGACGGAGTAGATGAAGGTATTAGATGGTTGGTCGACTGCATTAAAAGAAACAGTATTGATAGACCTGCTCGTAATCATGAAGACAATTTGTGAATCCAAACATGAAACTAAATGAACCATATTGATTATACGTTCATACTGCAACAATGAATAATAATTAGCTTTCTGACTAAGATAATGTGACTCGACCCATTGTTTTGTACATACTTATTGACATTTGAAAATAAAATATTAAACGAACTGTGTGTATATTGCTATCCTTTTTTAATGATAACTGTACTTCTGATAAGATATACGTAATTACTAGATATTTGAGGAAGCACCTGCACTTGATAAACACCTGATAAGAGTAGTTTGTGAGTCGGTAACTAATGTGACATACTTGTGAAATGTTTTAATGGATTTAAGTTTTGTGTGCAAGAATTCTTTGTAACTATGGCGTATCCCATGTATGAAGTTGATTGGAGTGTTTTACCTCCAGAACAAAACCGAAGGTATGTTATTGCAATGTCAATATTCGAATTAACAGTGTTTGTAAATGTTATCGTTATGTAAAAAAAGTATATTTTTGTTTGGTTTAGTATTTTGAAGATAATCTTTCTATACAATACAGTGGTATTTCGATAAATAATAGAATTACTACAATAGAAATATCATTACGTCTAAGTTTCCACGTAGAGTATATCTTCTCGTTCAAATATTGTACGTTCACGACGTGTTGTCAGTTATAGAATAGTCAAGTCAAATCCTCATCAAGTATTATCATATTGAAATAAACTGTTTTCTTGTTATTATATATAATAATAATTATTTGGTAATCAAATTACTTATATGAAGACAGTATTTTATAAATATTAAAAAGTTTTGAATAATATTTTTTGAACGTCTTGTGCGAATATAGGAACGAACAAGCTGCGATGTCATGTCGATCGGCCATGTTGAATTTCTTGCAACGCAGGAAATGTCAGCTGGCGGCTGCCGTAATTTTTCCGTATAAAATCTGTACTAAAAGATTTATCCTTACAATTTTTGTTATTACGTTCGCAAATTTAGTGTAAAAGAAAAATAATGATTTGGTTTTGTTATTAAGTGAAAATATGATATTATTGTATAAAAGGTGGTATGTGATTTCACTTGCATTTTTATGGTTTGTGACAAGTTAAAATGGTTATAAGTCTGGTTAATTTCTACTAATTATTCCTTACTTTTTGACAATCACATCTAAGTGTTTCAAAAGAATAACAGTTTGTTAAAGATACTTTTATTCTTCAAATTACGTTACATCTGTCAGGGAAGAAGAACTGTGGATTTTCCATAACTATTATAATTTCTAGAAGTCTACCAATATTAGTCACTTCAATAAAGAATCCAAGATGAACGGGTCGGAATCTGGGTAATTTTTATTTAAACTTTTAATATTAACCAATTTAGAAAATTACATTACTTTGTACACAACAATTATAAACTTTAGAAAAATACCCTAAAACTTAAGTTTTAAAGTTTACTATCAAAATATTTTCATAAAAAATATATATGTAATAACATAAATTACATACACACTGTGCCTTACACATTTTTGTCTTTGGTTAGATGTATTTGACTTGTAGTAACATCTCTAATAAATCTCTCCAACATTAACAACTTATAAGATAAATCAATATGTTCTTTTAATTTTGTATTATATTGTTTGCATGTTTAATATGGTTTTTAACAATTTGACAAACAAACATTTCAGCTAAAAAAAATAAATTAGGATTTAGTTTTAAACAAAATAAGTTGGATATAAAATATAAGGACATATGTTAATGGCTTATTTATATTCTGCTCAAGTATATTTTAATACTATACATTACATATTTTAATAAAACATAGTTTAAGACTATTTTAAAATCTGTAGACAGAATATTGATCAACATCAAATCTTAAAACAAATAAATGAAGGAATGTTTCTATTTATTAAAATCTATTTGTGTCTTGTACATTATCTCAATACTACAGTGTGAATAATATTATATGTATATAACATTATAGTATTAACTATATAAGTGATACTTTAATTAAATGTTTTAAATAATCTAAAATATATATTTTCAATCTCATATTTCTTTCAGGTTTAACCCGGCATTTAACATTGCCACAATAAAACAAGTGGTAAATGAGGCCATTGAGAGAGGTGAGTAGATTTATATTTTTATACCTTTCTATATATTCAGGTAAACCATATCTTTAAAAGACTTTTTCACTAAAGTTAATTTACAATAAGCATCTTAAAATGTGTACTTCTTAAATGTAATATAAATAAAATCAAGAAATAAAATTTGAGAAACAATAAATTTGCTATTATTTTATTATAGTTATTTTTATATATATTTAAATTGCTTATTATCTTTGTAATAATAACACTTGTTTTTACTAACTTTGGGCAAGTTCTGAGACTGATGAATGCTTATTCTAACAATGTTGAAATTTAAAGAACAAAGTACAAAACATACATATATGTTGTATACAAAAATATTTGTCTGGATATTAACTCCATTATTAATAACAAAGAGGAAGATAATGATTTATTTAAATACAAAACATTGTCTCATTCGTGATATTTGAATCAAATGAAACTGATTTACAAATATTTTGTTACAACATGAATCTGAATTTCAGTGTTTTTTTTTCATGTGCAATGAAAATGACAAATACCTTTTTAATTTTATTTGAAATGACTCTTTTGTATTCTAAATTTCGACATCCAAAACTCATATTAACCATAATAAAAACTGATTAATTGTTTCTGTGTGTGTGTCGTGTAACAGTCGCGCCGGTTTCAGTGCGCATGCAGACTCCCACGCGGCTTCGGGATCTGATCCGTCAGATTCGGGCCGCCAGGACAGCGGCGGAAGAGCGGAGTGTCGTTAACAAGGAGTGCGCTTACATCAGGTCCACATTCAGGGAGGAGGATAGTGTGTGGAGGTTGGTTGGCTTATTATATCCCCTTTTTATTGTGGTTCAAAATTGTATTCATTTATATTACTAAATTGCTTATGGACATTACTTGTTTGATTAAGTATCAACAAAGGACCCATGCTTTCTTTTTTTTATCCTATCAGCATCATATTAAATTAGACAATCCAAATCAAACTACACCCCAATCCTCCCCCAGATGTCGGAATATAGCCAAGCTCCTCTACATCCACATGCTGGGGTACCCGGCCCACTTCGGTCAGCTGGAGTGTCTCAAGCTGATAGCCAGTACTCGCTTCACGGACAAACGCGTGGGCTACCTCGGAGCCATGCTGCTGCTGGATGAGCGGCAGGACGTACACCTGCTCATCACCAACTGCTTGAAAAAGTAAGTACTTTTATGGATGTTTGTGTGAATCAACAATTGCTGCACGTACGAAAGATCATCGTTGGAGAAGATTAGACTTGTTTTTATTGTTTGTGTAAGGTTTTAATTTTATAAAAATAATCGGATTTAACATTTTTAACAAATAATAAAAAATATGTGAATCATTTTCATAGTTCTGTTCATATATTAACAAACGTTGACAATTCTCGAATACGAAATACGAAATTTAGGAATAAACAGCCTGTAACATTATTAAACGTTTTGATAACAACCGCAAAGCATAGTTAATCGTCTTATCAGTCATTGCGGCATATTTATTGTTTTCTCACTCCTGAAGGAACGACGAAACAAGGACAAAAATAAATAATTGAGAATAGGGGAAGCCATTGTTAAAAGGTCAACGACACTATAATCTTTTGAGCTTAGATTTAGCACTCGTTGGCCTTTTATATATTATTTATAATGTATTTTGTGTATATGGTATGGTATACTACTCTAGTTTAATCCATTCGTCTTATTTACATAGTATATAGGAGAGAATGTTTGTTTTTGTAATATCTTTCAAGTTAACTAAAATAAGAATTACGTACCTATTTGTAGAAATTTGTGATTTATTTACATGTACTTGTAATGGGGACTAAAATGAATAATATTTCACACGCCAGTAGAGCCATATAGTTCAATAACAAAGAGTTGTCATTTAATACAGCTCTGTCACTGTACCGGCTAATATTACTTTCGTAAATTTCGTCGACCACGACTGGTGTTGCAGTGTGTCAAATAACGTACAAAAAATATAAATATCACAGTTTTTTAGGAAGATTCTTTAGAATAATGTTTTAATAGACACTTGCACTGTACATCAACCAATCAGAAAGTATAACACGTAGACTTCTATATCTATATGTGGTTATTTAATTAAATTGTTTAACAAGAATATGTACGTTTATATTAGCATTTACTTTATACTATAGCTTAATTTTAACTTTATTTTATCAAAATTAAACTTCTTCATTCCAGAGTTCTTGTTAAAAATTACACCCTTTCGTATCCCTTTCAAAGCCGTCCCGGCGTCATAAAGATAACTTTCCCTGAACAATCTTACATGAAAGGGAACAGAATATAGCAAGGTATGATCTAACATAAACCAAGCCTTCCAGGCATGTCTTCAACTTTGAAAGTGCTAAATAGATTTTGATGAAACAGGAACGGTTCGAGTCGATTTAATTATCTATTAAAGCGTATTGAGTATGTACGTCAGAACATTCGTTTTAGATGTACTGTCAGGCAGGCTTAAAAATATATACACAGAGACCCACGCCACACGCACATATACATACATACATCAATAAATAAGAAAAAACAAGGCTCAAACTAAATCAAACAAATCCTTTAAAATCGATTTCCAATTATTTTTTTTATAAAAGCAACCTCCTCTTACATGTTGTTCCGTCATGTCCCAATTACGATACGAGGTTAAGGATGTTGCGTTGACTCTGAAGCGATCTCTCCTTGCTCTGATAACTCTAATTAAAACCAGTTCGGGTTCGATCTGCGTTTATACATCCACTTATGGTTTTAGTAAAAAATGGTTTGTATGTTATTTATAGGTATTGTAAATACATTGTCGCTAACAAATCTATTCAGAGCTGTATAATTTGTTTACTGCGTCATCTTTTTTCCTTTTACGTGTTAATGGAGTGACCTGAGTGACCTACAAACTGTCCTAATAAGTACAAATAGAAATCAGAAATCCCTTTAAAGATTATATTAACGTTAATTTTTCTCTTACAAGAATTTACATAACAATACTTATAATAATTATGATCATTTTACCAAAATTGTGCTAGATTATATTCGATTGCAAGAAGTTGTCCATTTTCATTATAAACAATTCGTAAAGTTACTAAGTACCTTAAAAGCTTTTATGTACTTTTATCGCTCACCTAAATCACAGACTGCAATAAAACCTATTTTGGTGAATAAATAACAATCTTAGTGTGGATTTTCAACTTCTTTTTCATATAATATATTTTCTTATAGTAATGAATGTTTATTAAGTATTAACTAATATATAGAATAGTATCGCTACCCACTTTGGTAAATTAAGCATTCTATGTATGGGCGTCTTTATCGAGACGGTTGTGTCATCTACGATAGCTCAATTGGTAGAACGACGGGATGGTTTCCCAAAGTTCAAAAATCTCTACTCTTGTCGTTTTCTTGTTCAATATTTTTTTTAATTTTAAATAAGAAATTTAATTTTATTAAATGCTTTTAAAATTTCATATTATGATTTATTTGATCTCGTGACTTTAACAGCTATTGGATGTTGAAAATGAAAGTATTATTCAATGGCTTCAATTTGCATAAATTATGATAACATAGGTTATCACCAAACTGCAGTCTTTCTGCTTTACAATTCACTGATTTAATCTTAACTCAACACTCAACTATGCTTCTTTGACATGATGACAACTACACGACAATAGGTCAAGACTCAAGATTATGTATCAAACCGATCTAACGATACTAAATATTTAGTGACTCTTGTTATTTCCTGAACAGCGTAACTAGAGTCAGAGTGATTATATAAGATAAATAGCTTTTGTCCATAATTCGTCCGCGTCGACTACAAAAATCAGTTATAGCAAACGCCCTTTTTGTCAATCTTATATTTCACTTTTTGGTATACTGTTTAAGTTTAAGATGAATACTTTTAAAGATTTCTCGATACAAAATAAAAAACTTAGTATAATATGACTAAAAAAAATGAAGATTCCCAAGTGAAGTCCCACGTTGTCTCCAGTGACCTGAACAGTAACACTCAGTTCGTGGTGGGTCTGGCGCTGTGTACACTGGGCGCCATCGCGTCGCCGGAGATGGCGCGCGACCTCGCCTCGGAGGTCGAGAGACTCATCAAGTCACCCAACGCCTACATCAAGAAGAAGGCGGCCCTGTGTGCCTTCAGGATCATCAGACGGGTGCCCGACCTCATGGAGATGTTCCTGCCCGCCACCAGGAGTTTGCTGACGGAGAAAAATCATGGTGGGTTTGGGATATTTTTTAATAAAACTTTTTATTTACATTATTGAACATAGTATAAATAATTCAAGTAAAAGATTGTAAATTACTGGATTGTAATCTACTGGAAGAAACGAAGACCATCTTTTCCCGTTTTTGTCTTTTGAGACGTTTTTAGGACTATTTCATGACAGCTGTACTAGAATAATACATAGTATCATTGTTGCTTTCAATAATTTATTTGTGTTTCTTTCCAAACTTTTGTAATTTTATGTTCGTTAATTTGCTAACTAATACATTTTGCTTGAAACCTGAAACAAAAATGTAAACATCGTTATCAACAGGAGTCCTTATCACTGGAGTGACGCTCATCACGGAGATGTGCGAGAACAGCCCTGACACTCTCAACCACTTCAAAAAGGTATTTACAACCTTCGTTACACAGCATAGAGTTTAAATTTGAATGTATTTTTAATCTAAAGTTTGCGAAATACTACGGTAGTTTGATATAGGCGTATCCATTGAATTATAAATATTTGAATATGATTGTGGTGATATAATTAGAACATTATATTATTAGATTATTGAACAAAACGCTAAGTCTTCTAAAGTCAAACTATTAAGCAATTTGTTTAACATAACTATTAATACCTTCATATACCTATCTGTGTTAAGGAAAACTCGACAAAAAAACAATTTTAAACGAAAATACTCTTATATAGGTATACGTTTTTTACAGATATTAAATACATATGTTGAATTGATATAAAACATCAAAATGTAAATGTTTTAACATGTTAATATTTCATTAAAATGTAAATGACAGAATCATAATTATGTTATTAAAAATTAATATAATGCATAATTATTAGAATTTTTCTTTCCTTGAAAATAAGATTAATACAAATTTCAGTAATTTTAATATAAAGCAAGTTGCTATAGAAGTCGACTTCCGTTCAAACTCAATCAATCTTGTTCGACGGGTTTCAATCAAAAAGAAAATGGCCCCGAGACTCAAACGTGCCTTGAATATTACTACTTTAAGATATTCATTTTTCTTAGTAATACATTTTCTTTACATAGTAATGAAGTAAATATGTACAATTTAAACATTTTCATATATATTTAATTAAAGTTATTCTACTCTAATACATAATTTTATCAAAATCAGATCGGTATAAAACAAAAATATATTTTAAAAACTTTCGCAGTTAATTTTTTGTGATTTCATGCTGATATAGTTTAAACGATAACAATATATTCATACTTTATCTTTATACCCAATGTGATTTTTATGATTATATATTATTAATATTTGGAAATTTACTTTACTTAATTTTTTATTAAAATATTGATTTATGTACCTTTACTTAAATTACTAAATAAAATTGTATTAGAAGGATTTTAAAAAGATTGTTATACTTAAAAATAACTTTAAGAAAAATACAAATATGTAACAAACACTAAAATATGATGTATGTGTGCTACACTCACACATGTAATGTAAATAGAGAAAGCACGATATATATCGCTTATCAAAGCCCTTTGTTTTAGATTCAATATCGTTTACTTCACCGTATTTACTTAATCTTGAGACATTTATGCATATGAGTACAATGCTAATTACAAAAAATGCTTTATATTTAATAATGTTTTATGCAAAAACTGCAATAATATAATTAATGAATTATTATGCTATAATATATATAGTTATATAAAGATATTAGATATATAGTTTAATAAAATGTCTCATACTAATGTAATGTTTGTGTTGTCCCGTAGGAGAGCGGACAGCGCGAGGTAAAATCGCTGATCCAAGCACCTTGTTCAATCCGTTGATAGCCACGCGGAAATAGACTTTATTAACT
Organism: Napeogenes inachia; assembly: GCA_959347355.1. Lineage (NCBI taxonomy): Eukaryota > Metazoa > Arthropoda > Insecta > Lepidoptera > Nymphalidae > Napeogenes > Napeogenes inachia. The sequence continues at coordinate 23,509,162 of OY365794.1, forward strand.
ACTTCTAAAGATCAAATTTCCTTAAATATTTTTTATAATTTGATAAAAATGCTTCTAATCTTTTAAATATTAATATATTAAACATATTCCATTAAATGAAACGTACTACCAACGGACTGAATTACAACGCATGATTGTGTAAACATTGTGTTGGTCGTATATATATATTTACTAAATATATACAGTAGGCGTACCGGGAGTCTTACAGTCTATTTGAACTTTGACCTTTGACCCACCCAATCAATCTTTGTGAGCCAATTTATGTCACTTTGTAACAAAACTGACCTTATCATAATGACTTTTCTAAAAGAGTATCGATAAGGTTAAAAAATAGAATTGTTAGTATTTGTATATTTTAATATAATTACTGTTGGCACTGTAAGGCTTCTGATTACTTTAATATCGGTGGAAGTATGTTAGTTTATATATCGGTATATCCCATAGTATATAGTATGATAAGTATATAGTATCCCACATATTTCGAGTATCTAGCGTATGTATCAAGTATAATTAAGTGTAGTATAGATATGTAGTTCTATATCTATAACCATCGAACTACTCACGATACTAATGACACAAATATATCAATATTACAAAAACACTACCACGCACAGATTATGTAACTAAATTGCAATGGAAGTAGGAGGGGATTGTTTGAGTATTTTAATTATATCTAAGTATTGCCTCTTTATGGTGGATCGTTGTTTATTATTTTTATGCATTTAGTATATTGCCTGGATACTGTGTATATATACATATTTGCTTTAATTGTGTGCATTATGGGAGATAGGGTGACTTATAGCTGTATACTTAAGTATCTTGTCATTCTAGATTGTTCCAAATTTGGTGAGAATATTGAAGAATCTGATTTTGGCGGGATACTCTCCGGAACACGACGTCAGTGGGGTGTCAGATCCTTTCCTGCAGGTAATATACCATTGTACATAGTTTTTCTTTGAACCTAATTCTCGTTATGAAAAATTATTAAAATTTACTTGCAATTCATTTCTATGTCCTTAATAAATGGTGTTCCATAAAGTTTTAATTTCTCGATAAACGTCGAACCGATCTTTAAATCTCATAGAGTTCGATAACTTCATGACATTGAGACTTATTATTTTACACATTTGTAATTATCAATGCCTTTTAGATATCGATTCAGCAACATTTTTGAACGAATTCCAGGTTAAAATCTTACGCCTGCTCCGAATACTGGGCAAAAACGACGCCGAGGCGTCCGAAGCGATGAACGACATCCTGGCGCAGGTCGCCACCAACACCGAGACCAGCAAGAACGTCGGCAACACCATACTGTACGAGACCGTGCTCTCCATCATGGACATCAAGTCGGAGAGCAGCCTGCGAGTGCTGGCCGTCAACATCCTGGGGCGGTTCCTCCTCAACAACGACAAGAACATCCGCTACGTGGCGCTCAACACGCTGCTGAGGACCGTACACGTAGACACCTCCGCCGTACAGAGGCACCGGACCACCATATTGGAGTGCTTGAAGGTCTGTTGAATGTTGAAGTTATATTGGTCATGTATACAGGCAGGGGCGAGCCCCAGGAGGATCCTCTTTAAAACTGACAGATTACCCCTTTTTAGAACATTGTCATTAATGTGGACCAAAGCGGGTATACTTTTTTACCCGCTTAAATAAGTTTATTTATAAACTTATTACATCTAGAATATTATTATTAGAATATTTATTACTTTTTGGTGTCTATTTTATGGATAATCAAACGGTGGTGTAAAAATATTCAAATCATTCTGTTATAGTACCCGTTAAAAATATTTTTTCTCCAAATAACATAAAGAGGACTTTATTCATATACCTGGTAAACAAAATGTAAATAAGAATCATAATAGTTTTATGATCCATTTTTGTACATTTTTTCAATTGATTAGCTTTTCTTATTATTTAAATTTAATTGGTAAATCTAAAGTAAGAGACTTGAGATGGCAATTTCATAGAAATTTGCCTGTTTTACAATTCACCAAACCGAAATTTGTTTATATTTATAAATAATACAATACTTTCCATCTTTCTAGGATCCTGACGTCTCTATCCGTCGTCGCGCAATGGAACTGTCGTTTGCGCTCATCAATAGCCAGAACATCCGCGCCATGATGAAGGAGCTCCTCTTGTTCCTGGAGCGCTCGGATGCGGAGTTCAAGGCGCACTGCTCCAGCGCCATGGTGCTGGCCGCCGAGAGATACGCGCCCTCCAGCAAATGGCATCTCGACACGCTGTTCCAGGTGTTGCTCAAGGTCCGTTCTAGGAGATGAGATAAACACTCCTTAACCACATAAGGAAATAGTTTCCAAGATACCATATTTTATATTTAATTAGACAACTATATACAATTGCACCTATCGTTACAGAGCATCGTAAATATGTGCTAAAATAAAATTAGCACAGAATAGAAAGCATTATGCAATAAGTGGAGGATCTCTCCAAAGATTTTATTCTTGAAATCCAATATATAAATATAAATGTTAAACAAGTATTATTTTTTCACTACTCATTCGTCTCCAGGCGGGCAATTACCTCCGAGACGACACGGTGTCCAACACCATACAGATAGTGTCGTCAGCGCCGGCGGAGCGCCAGGCCTACGCCGCCATGCGCCTCTGGACCGCGCTGGAGAGCTCCGCCACCGCCGCCGACGCCACGGAGAGGCAGCCGCTAGTACAGGTACCGCACTACTAACACGTATTGTACCTGCTACTGGTAGAGTAGTAGTATCTCTGTCTGGAAGATTGATGTGAGGATACTTATTTTTCATAGCATCTGCTTATGTTGCAAGTGTCCCTGTAAAAATGAAGAGGTCGGACCGTTAGTTTTATTAAACATTGAGTGAGAAAAATTTTAACAAAAGATTTAAGGCTTTATACATTTTTTAAAATTATTTTTAACAAGTAGGTAGTTTTAATCAAAATCCCTGATCACGAAACGATTAGTATGAAAATAAATACATGCAACAACTATGCTATACCAGTACTATATTATATGTATCATAATATCTTTTTAGGTGGCCGCATGGACTATTGGTGAATATGGAGACATGTTGGTATCTGAAGCCAGCAACGCTATTTCTATGGTAGATGATGATGGAGTAGGTGAGTCCCACAATAATCATTATATTCACACTTTAAGAAATATCTTCATTTGTAATATTTTTTGACATTAACTAATACATATGAACTATATCAATTTTTAAATAAGATCATTCATTTTATTATTTATTTACAGATGATTTTACTCGACCGTCCGAAGAATATGTAATAGATATATATCAGAAACTACTGTGGTCGACACAACTGTCTATCACGACTAAGGAGTATTTATTGCTGTCCTTAGCTAAGTTATCCACGAGATTCAACACTCGGCCTAGCCAGGAGTAAGTTAAAACTAGATATTTAATTACAAAAATTATATATATAAATATTATGCTCATATTCAATAACTTTGTTTTTAGTAAAATCCGTGTAATCATCGATACGTTCGGCTCACACATCCACATCGAGTTGCAACAGAGAGGAGTGGAGCTGTCACAACTTTACAAGTAAGATTAAGTTTTTTGCTACAAACAAAAAAATTGCAATGGTCTTCTTTCAAGGAACGAGGCAGAATGATGACGATTAGTACACTTCTGGAAAGGAAAATGTTTAGGGCATCCGTCACACTCACTCACTACTCCAAGCCCACCTGTTAAGAGAAGGTGTTAACACCTTGTTTGATCGAGTTTACAAGTCCTATTTTACCTGCGTCTATCATCCTAAAAATTAAATTGCTAAGAATATCTGCCCAATCTAATGGTCTAATAATTAACTTCACAGACAGTACGCGCACTTACGGCCGGCTCTTCTGGAACGCATGCCCGCCATGGAAGCGGCCGCCCCGAGAGAGGACAGCGACGAGGAACCCGCGCCCGCAGCCAACAACACGCACGCCGCGCCCGAACAGGTATGGGCCACTGTAGACACCGAGCGTACTTTATATAGTCGTGGTAGCTCAGCCAATAACACGCACGCCGCGCCCGAACAGGTACGGGCCGCTGTAGACACCGAGCATACTTTATATAGTCGTGGTAGCGCAGCCAACAACACGCACGCCGCGCCCGAACAGGTACGGGCCGCTGTAGACACCGAGCATACTTTATATAGTCGTGGTAGCGCAGCCAACAACACGCACGCCGCGCCCGAACAGGTACGGGCCACTGTAGACACCGAGCATACTTTATATAGTCGTGGTAGCGCAGCCAACAACACGCACGCCGCGTCCGAACAGGTACGGGCCGCTGTAGACACCGAGCATACTTTATATAGTCGTGGTAGCGCAGCCAACAACACGCACGCCGCGCCCGAACAGGTACGGGCCGCTGTAGACACCGAGCATACTTTATATAGTCGTGGTAGCGCAGCCAACAACACGCACGCCGCGTCCGAACAGGTACGGGCCGCTGTAGACACCGAGCATACTTTATATAGTCGTGGTAGCGCAGCCAACAACACGCACGCCGCGCCCGAACAGGTACGGGCCGCTGTAGACACCGAGCATACTTTATATAGTCGTGGTAGCGCAGCCAACAACACGCACGCCGCGCCCGAACAGGTACGGGCCGCTGTAGACACCGAGCATACTTTATATAGTCGTGGTAGCGCAGCCAACAACACGCACGTCGCGTCCGAACAGGTACGGGCCGCTTTAGACACCGAGCATACTTTATATAGTCGTGGTAGCGCAGCCAACAACACGCACGCCGCGTCCGAACAGGTACGGGCCGCTTTAGACACCGAGCATACTTTATATAGTCGTGGTAGCGCAGCCAACAACACGCACGCCGCGTCCGAACAGGTACGGGCCGCTTTAGACACCGAGCATACTTTATATAGTCGTGGTAGCGCAGCCCGCCGTGCGCGATGTTGTCTTACCAAGTACCTATGACTTACTCCCGAACTGATCAGTTAGTTTATCTTCTTTTACAGTGTTGCTAGCTCAAGACTATGAAATGTATTATATTTTATTGATTTATTTTTGTGCTCTAATAATATTTACTTTTGAAAGGATATGCTATGAAATATGTTATTTCAATATATCTATGTATTTTTTATTTTGTAGGATGCACTGCTTGATCTAATTATCGGCTCGGAGCCTTTATCGAACGGTGATGTGGAGCACGCCCCACCAGCCGCCACCAACAATAACTCTAATACTAATGTAAGTACATATTATATTTTGTTATTTTTGCCATTTTTATACTAAATTTGTGCAATAGTATTGTTAAGAGCAAGATTAACTAACCATTTATATATTTTTTTGTTAAAATAGGACATATCAAAAACACTTAATTTGCCTTTTCGGTTATAATAGGACATCCTAGACCTACTGAGTGGTCTAGACCTAACCAGCAGTGCCCCGGTGAGCGTCGCCAACAACAACGTGTCGTCACCTTCATTGTTGCTAGACGGACTGTTCTCTACGGCTGCTCCCACGACTCCGCAGGGTTAGTTACTTATATCCATTAAATATATTACTTACAGAGTTTTACTGTTGATGGTTTAATTTTCTTAGACTTACACATCCAGGGTTCAAAATTGAACACCACTCTATATCCCACATCTGTGTTCGTAAGGAGGATATCTGCTACCAATTTTGAAGTTAGAAACCTGCCAATACACTTGCTGCATAGACATGGGTGATCATGCCACATTTTTCGTGTGCCTACTGATCCCATAGTCGTGATACAGAGGCAGAACATCTACGACGCGACTGTCTGGACTACTAAAAGTCAGTGGACTAGGATGGATGCGGTCTTCTTATGCCTATCCTTGGATGCAAATTGGTGTCCCTTGCGACGATCACAGTGTCTGTGTTGCTGCTATCGCCGAAGCGATACTACAAGGAATAAACACACCTGGAGAACAAGCGCAAGTTGGCTTCGAAAAAACTGGGAGATATCGACAGAGCGAGACTGTTGTTCACGCTGGACCAAAACGCTTTTGGAAAGTGCAGGTCTAACCACACAAGGAGTGTACCTAGCAGCACGAATCATTAGCGATGACCTTGACGGAGCAGAGTGCAAAATTTAGGTATTTGAGGGGACTGAGAGGTAGGAAGGACGGGGGGGCGAAAAGCCCCTTGGTTCTCCGGTTGCATTCCGCGCACTTTTAGTGTACATTCGAGTACAGAATGGTTTTGTTATTGCTGTTGATTTTTTATTACTTTTAATTTTTTATCTTTGTTAGTTCGTTCTTTTTTTATGCTCTACCCAATCTTTAAAAACTTTTTAAAATATATTTGACAAAATGAAATCTTTGGGCATTGTAACTTAAACCTTAACCGTATTAATGTTAAACCTTAAGTAGGTATTAATGCTAAACAAATTTTTACAACATAAGTAAAAAAAAAATAACACACATTTCGACGATTGGGTAATTATTACAATATTATTCGAATTTAAAAAGTATGTACATATACAAAAATTAGTTATAAAAGTATAGCGTGCGTGCCAGTAACGATGCCTATCCCCTCCAAATTTCGCTCAGCAGTAAACTTTATGCCGCGACTTAACTATTTTCATCTCTGCTCAAAACGACTTGTCGGAGACCCAGAGTTCTGTGAAAGGCTTGATCATCTGGCGTAGCGGAGGAATATCGCAGCACAGAGAATGATCCGAAGAGCTTTCCTATCTGATACTTTACTGTGACTACCGTTATGGCACGCTGAAATGCCAATCCCATGCGCGGCGCTCGCACTACGAAGATGCCTCATTTGTCCTTCCATAATATGAAAATAGTTTTAAATAAATTACTGTTACTTGTATTGGTAAAGTAATATACAAGTTTGAGTATTTCAAAAAAAAATATCATTGTCGTCAATATGACCTACCAAATATCTGATTATTATTTTTTGTTATTTACCACCGCTCCGGTAGTACATTTTTTATTTCTTCTACACAGAGACAGAGACGGTGGTGAAGGCTCTGGAGCGCGCGGGCGTGGTGGTGGAGCTGGTGGTGTCGCGGGGCGCTGGCGGGGAGGCCGGTCTCACCATGCGGGCGCGCTCCCACCACCACAACACCATCACCGACTTCCTCTTCCAGGCGGCCGTGCCCAGGGTACCTGCCTCTGCCACGATATAACTACATAACCTAACATGGACTCCAGCTGCTATTTAATATCAAGCAAAGTTTCTTGCATCAATCTTTATAAATACACACCCATTTGATGTTTCCGTGTATGAAGGTTGCATAATAAATCGTGTATGCAAAACCCGAGCTAACATTCAAATCAATCATACCAATACTCAGTTTAAATATAAAATATTTGAATCTAATTTATTTATTAGTTATTAGAATTTTATATCATTTGATTATGATCAAGTATGCAAAACCCGAGCTAGAAATCCAATTCAGGAAGTCAGTTTGAAGATAAATAATTTTATCTTAATTTATCTTTAATTGTTGTATCATCTAATTATAAAATAGACGGAAATTCAAATATTTATGTTGTTGCCAAATAAATATTACTTAGAAGTTATACTAAACTTCAATTTACAGACGTTCCGGTTAGACATGATGTCACCCTCGGGAACGGTTCTCACGCCACAGGGAGAAATTACACAAGTCCTCAAAATCAGTAATCCATCCAAGGTATACATATTTAATAATAAGTGAAATATATCATTTTAATGTTGTCGTAAATGTGTTAAATACAAACGTATCTGTCTACAGACGCCTCTTCGCCTCAGAATAAGGGTATCCTACACGATAGACGGCAACCCCATACTGGAACAGGCGGAAGTCAACAGCTTCCCACCGGACCTATTTAACTGACACACGCACGCAAACATACATACAGACCGCTAGTTAGCTACGACCTATTGAACTTTTTAAGACGATTTCAAAATAAACTAAGTTGAAGTGAAAAGTGTGAGGTTCCGATGACAATATTAATACCGATATTCACTTCAATTCAACTGACGTGTTAAATCATTTCTATTTTGTTACTATTAATGGTACGAATACTGATCTGGAATACGTTTATAAAAAGAACAGGCGGATGATATTTTAGATCTGTGGGTCAGTGGTCGTTATTTTAGGCCTAAAGTCTAGAAGGTTGTATAAAAATTGTTAAAAATGTTAAGTAATATGGCAGCTTGTTATTTTGCGAATACTTGATAAGGAGTCAATGTTACTATCAAAAGTACTGAATTTCATAGTGTGTGTAATTTAGAATAACTGTCACTTAGAGATTTGTTTAACATTCCACTTTTAGATAGTTTTTTAACATAAGACTATGATTAATTTGGGGGCCCAATCTATAATGAAATCTGTTGCATTGTAGAGACAAATTGTCTAGAAATATTAAAATATGACAATGTTGTTCAAAACAAGGAATAACTACTACAAACATATTTCAAACATTCTGGCCCAATATAAATTTTGTTAAATTAAAAATCCTATTTATCAGTTAACATGTTAATAGTATAAGAAATTTCTAATTCTTAACCAAAATACAATTTGGATGGAGTTATATAAAATCCTTTGTGTCTTGCTCTGTACATAACTGTTTAAGTGTAACATATGTATAGTAATTAATCAGAGGATGATTTTATGGATATGTACTTAATAATTATAAATCTAACATATTATATTGTGTGATACACTAGTATATTCTAAATTCATCAGAGTGTAAAAACGTAGTCATTGATCTTTGTCTTTTATTATATAATATATAAGTTGATTTATAACATGTAGACAGTAGACCAATATTTCATGCATTTTGTTAAGAATAGTTTTTTTTTGAGATTTATTTACTCACTTCTTTTGCTAATATGTTGTTAGGTTAGTATTGTTCCTCTAAGCTATTGAGAATTTTTTATTCTGTGACAATGTAAATAATGTAACATCTCTGATAACAAGAGGATAGATATATTATGGATTATTCCCAATTATTATTGTTTGGGTTTTTAACTAGATGGTTAATTCATTATAGTTTACCTATTTATGTTAGTTATTAACCACATTTTATTGAAAAACTTTTTAACTAGTTCATGTGCTGTTTACTTGTTTACATTATAACAATTGTAAAAGAACAAGAAAGATAAATATAAATTATTATAATTCTATGATATAATTTATATATTTTCCATTGTCCATTTTACATGTATTTTACTTCAAAGGACAGATTTTTAAAAAGTTGACATGTGATAAACATATCCACAATAAGAACTTTTATAATAAAGAGCTTGGCTAAATATCGCGACTTGGTGCTTTTTCTAACTTAGTATCTGATTCAAGTAACGGCCCTCCATAACAAGATGTTATGATTTAATGAACTAAAGCTATGATGAGATGTACATAATGATAATGATTTTATGTAAATTGGTTAATAAATATTTGAGAATGTTTATATAATCAATTATGTGTTTTATTTATTATTTGTTGATGCAAATGCAGAAGGTTATCGGCTTTTACTTAGAAACTTTTATATATATCTTAATATATATAAATTACGTGTCACGTTGTTTGTCCGCGATGGACTACTAAAGTACTTAACCGATTTTAATCAAATTTGCACACCGTGTGTAGTTTGATCCAACTTGAAACATAGGATAACTTACATCCTAATTTTAGGTCACAATATTATTTTATATCAAAATATTGTTATTTCGTTATTGGCCTTGATAAATTTATTTGCATTTTAAATTTTTTCCTTTATTTAGCGGTCGGGGGTTTTTTAATTTTAATTTTATTTTTTCTAATACCGTGACTTCTTAAATAGTTTACTACAATGTAATAGGTATATCCAAAACCTTAGCAACCACTGCAACGCGTGGCCAAGTCTGCTAGTATATATATATTTTGATAATTTACAATAAACTTTTTTGGATTACATTGCTTTGTCTTAAATATTTATTTAATGTTGATCAAGCAGTCATACTTTATCAGTAATAAGTAATAATTGAAACACCTTGCTTCTAGTTTTATAGGAAGGGTAACATTTGAAAGCAATAGATACAAGTTTTATTTTAAAGTTGAAATTTATTTTTTTTTTCTTACAAAGCTAGATAGAGCATACAAATGACAATTAAAATATATTAATAGATTCACTCGAGCATTGGAGTAGGGGGAGATGGTCTGCCACTGACACTATTGAATAGTCTATCTTTGATCATTTGTGCCATCAGTCCGTGGATTACTTCTATAGTAGTCTTGCAAGCATCCTTCGTAGCTTTACCCAGTTTATCTTCAGTTCGTTTCTCGTGGGGGTCTGTGCCAATCAAAAAACCACCACGACCTAAAAATATTAAAAATTGTTTATTTATCTTTCTTTCAACATGTTTTAAATTAAATATTTAAACTTACCTAAACAAACTTCACTCTGTTCCAACTTGTCAGAGAGATCAAAAATCTGGCCAGTTGTGTAATCAGCATTGGTAATTAGACTAGAACTGCTCAAAGTGTTCACCCAGTACTTGTTCCAAAGTGAGTCTAGTAGCCTCCTGTCTAAAGAAGATTTAAAATATGATACTTCCAGTGAGTAGTACTGCTTGCAATGAACACCAAAGTCTTCAATCTTGTTAAGAGGTATGGTCTGGTATTCTGAAGGCTCTTCATTTGCTGGTTTGTAACCCTTAAGATTGAATAAAAAATATTGTTCAATAAAAGTTGGTCAACTTTTTATAATGTGTATAATTCTATTACTATTATAATTCTTTTCTATGTCTAAAAAAAAGTTTCTGTTAATACCTGTAGTCTAATAATAATATATTTCTTACAGTCATCCAACAAAATATATAATATTATTAAGCACAACAATAATAATAACTGATTGAATAAGTTACAAACCTTTGGATAAGTTCTGAAAGCTCCAAGGCAAACTTTCCCTGCTGATATAGTTCTGACAGGATCTATAACAATAGCTACAAATGGTTCCTGGAAGTTTTGGTTGAGCATCTGGGTAGAGACGTCAATCCCGGACAACCAACAACCATAGCCAGGGTGACTGTGGTACCATCCTATAGCATTTTCATGTCTACCAACCTAGTAAAAAAAATATATATTAAATAAGAGAATCTAATTACGAGATGTTTTTACTTGGGTCAGTTTCAAGTAAAATACATTTTATAACAAACAGGTATGTATTTCAAGGGCTCCAGGGATATTTAGTCTAAGCAACATTTTTATCAAAATGAAGCAACATACATATTTATATGTATATAACTATTTCACAAAAATAATTTGATTAGACCAGGGAGCCCTGAAACCTTCTATAAAATATTTTACCTGTTTAGCAGCTTCTATATATGCAGTCATATACTCATAGGCTTGAGCTTGAGCATTTACTCTGGTCTCTGTGCCTTCCACAGGGAGTGCAAATGAGTCCATTACTAACATAGTATTAGCATCAACTTTTCCTAAGGATATAGAACAATAAAAATAAATAAAAAACACAAAGGATTATAATAATGTATTATAAAATACTTTTTAAAAATGTACCTAGTAGAAGCCCCATCACTTCTAATGTACCTCCAGAACGAGCATGCATAACCATCTTAAGTAATGCGAGTGCCGAGATTTTTATATCTTTGAAGAAATGCGGACTGAAACAACAACACAACGTGAAACAAAAATCTATTTAATTATTAATATCATGGAACTAAAAACTTACTCCTTCTCCCATGGCTTCGCAGCTAAGATATCTTGTTGTTGTTTTTTGTCATATCGATATATATCATCAACACTAGACACGGTTTCTATATTGTTTGCCATTACCCATGATTTCTGAGCAATTGTGGTTTGCGAATCTGCACTAGTAGAAGCCATTCTAAATATTATTGCCGTTTACCAAGATATTAAAGTTGTTATGATCAGGGTTGACTATTTTCGAGTAAGAAGTAAAAAAATATATACACTATATTACAATATTAAATTTTGCTCTAAAAATCCTCTCATAAAGTTAGGATATTTGGAACACCGAGAAGTGTTGACAGTTGAGTTTGACATTTCACAATTTTGAAAACACAGTCGATTGACATATAATAGATAATAAATATATAAGGCTCATTAACAAAATACAAATGTACCGATTTGAATATGTTTTATTAGAAGATATATAACTTATAAATTCCCGATTATAATTCAACAAGTCAACAAGTCGTTTGTTGATTGTTTGAAACCATGAAGCACTTCTAGGAAAAATATCAACCACAGGAATTGCTTGAGTTCAGGTGCGGGGCTGGAGGTAGAGCGGCACGAATCTATGACGGTGAAGATACCTTCGGCGGGTGCCAGTGGAAGGCGTAATCTCTATCTCTGTCGGGTATTCCATAAAATTCCTTGAACTCCAAATAGGCTGGAGGTTTTAAGGCTGGCTAGCGCCAAATTTCTTGGAAATAGTCATGGCGATCTATCAAAAGCTCCAAAATGTCAGGGGCTCAGGGTATCCTGATTCCCGACGTTACATGTATACAAAGATGGGTGAAATCTATGGCCCTATGTGGGATACCCATACTGTAGACACTCTCAATCGGACCGCGTTGTGCAGAGGGCACACGGTAATTAGCGTCAGAGCGGACGATGGGATTCCACACCATCCCGTGTGAGGCAAACTGAGATCTGGCCGGATCACACCTCCGAAAATGGATGCAGTGATGCTAGCAGTTGTGTATCGACGGAGGAGGGAGTCGAGGCTTTTAGCATCTCGGCAATATTGGCAATTTGCTCAGTTTTCTAGAGTGAATCAGTCACAAGGGCAGAGTGATTATCTCACGTAGTTTCTTTTGAGACACGATTGGTTCAGTAAGGATAAGTGCCAGGTGGCGGGTCAAGAGCCTGTTGAAAGTGGATATATGTGAATCCTTGGGTGTGTACTAAGATCAGACATTGTCATGGTCTGTTCAGGTTAGTGACATCAGTAAGAAAACATTTGCTGCATTGAGATCTTTACGTCGACTACAGTTTTTTTTACCAATCCCTACCAAAATTATGTTGGCACATTCTCTTCTTCTATCCATCCTTGATTATGCAGACGCAAGCTTTATTGATTTAACTGAAGAAAAATTAAACAAGCTTGAGAGACTTCAGAACCTTGCTATACGGTTCATATTTAGCTTACGCAAATATGACCACATTTCCGTTTTTCGTCAAAAACTCAAGTGGCTCCCCATACGTCGACGCCGGGATTTACATATACTTTCTCTTTTACTGTGTATTATTTCACCCAAAAACACTTTCATATCTGAAGGAAAAATTTGAATAGCTTGGTATCCAAGACACTGCACGAGCGTCACAAAAACTTATAATAAAAATGCCTGTTCATAATTCCTCTTTTTATAATCGTTCGTTCACAGTTCATGCCACTAAGCTATGGAATACGCTTCCTCCAAATATATGTTTGTCAAAATCTTTGGAAGTATTTAAAAAATCCGTTAAAGATATCTACTTGTCTGAAATTAACTAGTTGTTTTGTTTTTTTTTTTTTATTAATCTTTGCTATGGTAGTTATTTTTTATGTATTCTTGTATTTATTAGTATATTTTTGTTATATATTTTATATAATGATATATATTTACTACTAGTAAGTATTTGTGTGTAGTTATTAGTAAGTATGTTTATTATAACCGCACCACCTACCAGTATTTCATATTGTTCTTTTAATTTTCTAACCCTAAGGTCGTCTGGAAGAAATCGCCGTTAGGCAATAAGGCCGCCTTTTGTACTTTACAATGTATTTTCTTTATATGTATTACTTTTTTTTTTCATGTAATGTGGTGTGCAATAAAGAGTATAAATAAATATAAATAAATATAATGTAGTACGTAAAGACGAATGGAATGGCGACGATTGCACTGTGCCGAACATTGTTTTTGGTATTATTCTGTTTTTTAACATAAATCTCAGCTCCTGCTGACCCAGCTTATTGACACCGACATCGGTCACAAGTTGGTGGTATTAGAGGCAGCTTGTGGAAGATTTTATTTTAAGTTCAATAAAAAGAGGAGAAAATGCTTATTATTATTTATTTATTTGATATTGAAATCAAATCCGAGATCCTTCTGCCGAAAAAAACACACACACTTTTTTGTGGAAATCTGTGGAATTTATTAATTATTTGTCTTTACTATAAATATCATGCACAACGCGTTTAAGTGTAAATGTATATAATATTGTTCCATTTTAATCACACAATTGAATTCTCTTTCTTCTATAAAAACACTAGAAATAAATAAAGGTCATATATACAAATATTATGATTGTAAAATCACTAACTCGTACATAAAATACATTTGTTGTTTTAAATTTTAATTTTACTTTTGTAATTTGCTGCTGACACGAATGATGCAGACCAAACAAGTCCAAAATATGACCAGACTAGGAGCATCGCTCCGTAATCGTAATCGCTAATTTATCGAGCACACTTCACACACGTCATTCGCATAGGACGTCCTAAATTTAAAACTAATTTCGTTTTAGTATCGACGTTTTACCAAACTTTCGTTAAAATGCGCGTTATTATGAGCTCTCCACTCAACAAAAATACTTATCTATTATTTTTCAAGAGTATTGACGAAATTATGATAAGCAACTAGGTATCTTTTTATGGTTAATCATTATTAGAAATAGAATACCAACTACACTAAAAACTGCTAGTGTAGTTCTTCTTTCTTTAAACGCTTTTTCGTCTGTGAATTATTATTATCCTTATTATTCTTTTATAATTACTACTAAGAAACTTGATGCTCCTTTCGTACATTGTAAAACAGTAAAAAATGATTTGCAATTAAAAAAAAGTGCCTCGCTTAGATTATATTAGTTAGGGCATTTTTAGGAATTAATATGAAATTATAAATTGCTTAAAAATTATCCATTAGGGAATCCTAATGGGTATTTAATTTTTTTTTTGCACAGATAGGTTATAAACGTCAGGAGAACGTGAGTAGGTAGGTAAGTCGGTTATATTACATAGGTATGGGCAGATATTGTTTTTTAAACTCAGTTCGATGAAATAAATTGGTACAAGTCATTAAGACCCATCAATTTAACAATCTTACGACTTGAATCCGTTTGCTGATAACGAAGACAATCCCTTTTCATAGTTGCTATGATCAGATATATAAAAACAACAACTTATTTTTAACGAAATATTCCATCCGTAAAACAAATAAACCAGATGTCGGGTAAAAAAATCATTAATACATGACGCTACACAGAAACTGCCCACTTTTTTCCAAGTGAACCCATAATTGAATTATTATCAAGTATTTCTTTTAGAGTCAACTTATTGTTCAATGATCTATAACTGTACTGTGGTATCTAACGACACCTATCTAATTGTAAAATATTTTGTGTTTTCCTTAAAATTTACGCAACTATGTTTAAAGTTGCAAGATAAGATTATTCCGTATTCGCTATCCCGCTCTATAAAGCTTATTGTCAACGCCCATTGAATTGAACCCACCAATCGTAATCTGGCACGTACATGTATTCTAGAATGAAAATCTCCATTATTATTTGACATGAGCTTGAGTATGTACGAAGAAAACTGTTTTAACGTACAGACGGAGAATTATCCTCAAAGGTTTTCTTAACAAATGTATTTTGTTATCATTTCTAAAAGTATGCGATCGTTAAGTTAAGAGTGGTGTTTTTGGTGTGTGTATAATATCTGAGGTTAAAAATGAGCACTCCGATAATTATAACGGTACCCAATAATTATCTGGCGGTGGACGATATGGAGTCAAAAGTTATTGTCGATGTTTCTCCTAGTCCACCGTCCAGAAAAAGGAGGTTAGACCATCTTACTTGGGAGGAGAAGATGCAAAGAAAGTAAGTCAACTTTCAACTTTTAATTGCGGCGTCTTGAGCACTTTGCAGATTATATTTTTCACATTATGTTCCTAATATATGAGTTGTAATAATACTTTGATCAAAATATTAATAGAGTTACAAGTCATAACAAAGTATTGTCAGTTCCAAGTTTTATTAATATTTATTACATATTTTGTAAAAACTATTTCAACATTTATATAATATTTACTAATGACATTTTATATACGACTAATAGCGAAAAGTTATAAAAATTGCTACATATAACAATATTAACAACGTCTATTATCCACTACATTTTAAATATGTACATTGTTACATAAATTAAATGAATACTTATTACTACATCCAGGAAGCTAAAGAATAGAGTAGCAGCCCAGACCTCAAGAGATCGTAAAAAAGCTAAAATGGATGAAATGGAGGGCCATATACAGCACTTCATAGACATGAACAAGCGGCTCCTGAGCGAGGTAGAGAGTTTGAAAGCGTTGAACGAGCGACTTTTGAGTGAGAACGCATCCCTGCGCGAGGCAGCGAGGAGCGTCACGGCGGCCCCGAGACCAGCGGAGTCTCATCCTCAGCAGAAGGTTTGTCATTATTGTGCACAAGATCAGATCAAAACAATTATAAACTGTCATGATTATAGTAGTAATATTAACGTAATATATACATATAGTGTAGTTTAAAAATGTATTTGTTTAGGAGGGGCCCCCGCCGGCGCTCCCCGCGCTTCGCCTGCTGATGGCGATGTATGTAATCTCTCAGAATTGCTCGAGCACCTGGACTCCCCCGAATACCTGGACACACTGCACCAACTTGCAGACCAACTACTCCAAGAAATCGATGGCAATGCTGTGGGAGAAAATAAAGATGTATGCCATTTACATTACTATGCATATGTATTAAAAAAAAAAATAGTCAATTATAAAATACAAGTACAAATATGTAATATATTACTTGGCTGATGCAATATACAACCATTTAAAGAAAACTTGTTTATGCAAATTGATGACTAATGAAATATGTAGGCAATATTTCAATAATAAAAAAAATATGAACTAGTTTTAGAGAACTAAATAATATTTGTGTAAGAAATCAAATTTTTAAAGCATTTATTTTTTAGGACAAAGCCACCAGCATTACAAAATGCCTTGAAGGAGCTGAAATGGTGGGGCCCACAACAAAGCAACTGGAATCCAGTCAAAGTGGAGTCGTAGATACTCTCAAAAAGGATATCGACAGGATAATGTCACAGCACTCATATGCATATCCCTACCCTAAAACAGAAATTGTTAAAGAAGAAAATGGTGACAAAGGTGATCTCTTCTATGCAAGTTATGAAGCTAATGATTGTGTTACAATCGAAGTTCCAAGTGAAGATGAGGTTGTAGAAGAAGTGACACCAGTAAAAGATGAAACTGATTTTAATACATTAACAAACAATTGCCTCGACATCACATTAGAATGTGACATGAAATTACTGTCACCAATGCCGATGTCAATAAAATCAATAGAAGATAATGTTTTTGCAGTATCTCCCTCACATACTAGCTTTAGCTCTGATTTAGGTTATGAGTCTCTTTCTTCTCCGCTCAGTGAACCCGAGTCTATGGACTTGTCAGATTTTTGGTTGGAATCATTTCCTGAATTATTCCCCGACTTGGCATAGAAGAAATTTCAGATGTTTTTTCACCAAAGACTGACTAGTTTGTAGTCAATATGACAATTGTTTTAAGTTGCTTATAAGTAAAACATATGACAAATTAATTATTGTTATAAGTTTAATATATTAAAAGTTTAAGTTTCATAGATTTACTATTATGTATATAGGGATGTGTATTTAAGTGCTGTAAATAAAGATGGTTGATAAAGTATATAAATATTTTTTCTTATTTTATAACTTTGAAAATAAAACTACCCTTAACTCTGATAGTATTTTGTAGTTATTTCTTAGTGCACGATTAATGATTATTAATTGAAAGATTGCAGCTTTCAAATATAAAATATTTGAAAAATATGAATTCCTTGCGAAATAATTTTTTTGAATATAACTATGCATTTTAAAATGAATTCTAACATAGCCATGAAGTAAAAATATATGTATCGTAAGCGACAATACAGTAACACGTATAATTGGCAGGTGCAAGTACATGTTTCAGGCGATAAGGAATAATTGATGACTATTATCGATCTACAGTAAATTCTATCAACAAGGTCACCTATAAAATGCGAACGATTTGTATTTATTGATAATTCATATTTCTTTCGAATGATTGTCTTACTTTTCAAATAGAGTGTCATTATATTCAAAGTTATTTCCTGAACTAAGGAAAATAATTTGTTTAATACTAATAAGCTTAAATTAGATCCGTCGCTTTTATTATAGTAATAATTAATGTTTATTAGTAATATATGGATAAGAGAAGTTTTTTCGTTCACCCTTTACCATCAGAAAAATCAATTAAACAAATTTATTAAAGCGTAATCAGTCTCCACTGTTTAAACCATATTTCCGGAATATCCTTATCATTTTAAAATAGTTCTGACCTAATCATTATTTTAATATTACACCTCAGATATGTTAATAATATAGGTATTTGCTTATTTTATTTGTTATCATATGTAGGTAATTTGTTATAACGTTTCACTATTTAAGCATATTGTTATAAACAAAAATTTATAATAATATGCTTACTGTATAGATATTAGGTATATACTTAATTTCCACATCATTGTTACCTCCCACCAAACATATTATATAAAGCGTTTAAGGATGGTAATGTAAATTAATAGGGACAATAATATATTGGAACGGGCGATAGTATCCGCTGTGTATATTGCTTTCTTTTACTGACGTTTGACAGGATTTTCGACTTTAATAGTTGCAAAAGCTGCGATTAGATTCCAAGATTGTTTCATATTCTCAGAGCACGACGTTTTTCAGGTCTGCTCGTGTTTTATGTAATATAAATATCTTGTCTCGATGCTAATGGAATGTATTTTTTTATAACGATTGTTGAACGCTGTAGTAATTGATTTACTTTGACGCCAACAAAAGACGAAATACAAGCGTAATAAAGGTGTATGTGATATTGCATTTTTTTAAAGAAACCGAATGCAGCGCCACCTTGTGATTCCAGATGTAAATATAAACCATTCAGAGATTGAAATTCTTATTAAACAAAATGTGTAACTAAGGGATCTTTAAATGTTAGTTATTAGAAATAAAAAGCAAGAACATCTTCAAAAACATTAAATATATTTGTTAAAATATTACAGATTCAATAAAATCGTCCTCGTTGTTATCTTACCATCAGTTAAACCCGTGGTTAATGTGAACCCACACATGTTACTAGTGTAAATAAGGTCAACTACTCACGAGTAAATAAATGTACATCACAACTCATTTCAAAATGTTAACGAAGAGATAATAAATTAGAAGTGGTATACAATCATTACAATCTACAAAAAAAAATGTATTTTGATATCAAAAATTAAATATACTTATTGAACCTCGACAACCCGTGAGCAGAATGGGAGTTTGGCGCTCAATTAAAACTAGCCGGAAGCGATAACATAATTGAAATAAATCTAGTTCATAAACAATGTAGCAAATAACTATACAGACTTTAAGCTAATGGAAGATTCGACTTAACTAATTGAGTGTTTAAAAAATATAAAGTGATAATACAAAATTAAAAAGTTATTTTACATTTATACCTCATAATTCATAAAAAAGCAAAATTATAAAGTGTATACAAGCCCTTTTGTTACAAAATATTAAATAATGTTAATTTATGGCTTTATTTATACGTTTTCTTTTTAAGTATAATCTGTCTTCTAATAAACGTCTACGACATTTTTGACCAAATTGCACATCACAATATATATAAATAATTTAGTACCGACATACGAACACACAGTTCTTCACTTTACACTTATTCTATTGAAAAAAGTTTATTTAACAATATTTATCTTATAAATAGTATTTAATTCCCGTTGAAATCTATTCGTATGTATAATATAATACATTCAAAAGCAGTTATACATTTTTTAATATCATCTACGTAACAAGCTAAGTATTTATACAAATGTAATGTTAAATATCTGTATGTAAGTTACCGCTAGTGCTATCTACGAAACAGTGTTACAAACATTATAGAGATAGAAGAAATGAGCAATTATTAATATTGTGCGTGGTAGGTAAGTAACAATATTATTTTTGTTATTTAAACATGTTAAAGCTACTTCGGAGAAGTTAAAAAGTATCATCGCGGTCTAAAACTTTTAAGAAATATGTAAATTTAAATTTATTTTGGTATCAATATTCATATACATATTATCAATTTAAATTGGCAGTATAAAGTATCGTTTTATTCGCAACGGTTATTCATTCGAAGTATAATTAAAAATTAGCCAAATAGTTTATCGAAGCAGGTGTGACAGTATGGTTTATCGTTCTGCTCCTTGAAGGTTCCCTTGTTGAGTTGCCTGAGGCAGAAGGCGCAGACGAAGTGCTCCGGGTGGAACTTGCGGAACATGGCGGTGATGCAGCGACCCGCGATGGGTTTGTGGCAACCCGCGCACAGAGACCCGCGCTTGCCGTGGTAGTGCGTCTCGCAGTAGGGCTGCGCCTCGTGCTCGAAGAACGACCCGCCGTGGAACGGCTCGCGGCATTCCTGTGAATGGTGTCAGGGTTATATTATTTTTTTGTAAGATTAAACATAGGTGGATGGAATTTTAATAATAAACGTGGCATCCTCGGTATAATTCCCGAAATCTCCTTTTCTTAATTTGTACGTCGGGATACATGGAATGCGTAACCGTAATTATAGAGGGCTGTGTTGAGTGTGGCAACCCTGGAATTAGGAATAGATTGTTTTATGGTTGTTTGCTACTTTGTCGTGTTAACTGTTACGTTATTTCTAGAATGTGGAACGGTTGTGTGTAACGATAACATTTACGCCGATCTTGAACTTATTTGTTTTCTGTTTGAAGAACTAAACTTAGACGTAATTAAAAATGTATAATTAGGTACATAATTATTTATATGTACCTATTTGTTTATTTTTGTTATATCGATTTGAACTTTACATTCTTTTACCAGAAATATATATATTTTGTATTTTTTGGTTTAAATAGAGCGGGCCAAATCATTAGTAATGAGACTTCTCTTCTCTCTCTCTCTTCAGATGAGATGGTTGTGAAGGAAATACTTATAGTCCACACACCGGTTGTCAAACAACAAATATTTATTAAATTATTCCTAAAAAAGACCATAAGAAAAATAAATATAATCTAGAGAAGACCGACCAATATGAAAAAAAAGTTTATGATATTTTTTTCTAAACGGATAAAATGTTTGGAAAATTAAAATAAATATTACCTTTCTTGTATTGTAATACTTTAATATCTATATATATATAATATAGGATTTCTTCAAACGTGTTTTATTTTTAAGGAACGCGTTATTTTGATAATATTCTAAATACTATATACAACTGCATGTTGTAGATTATTTTAATATAAACCCTAATGTTTCTGTTTTTATTGTTAAATGTTACGACATTGTTAAATTACACTGTTTGATTTAACGTTTCATTTAACATGATTTTGGCAAGTTTTCAACTTATATATACCACGAGTTATATCTTAATCTATTTATTTCGTTCTAAAATAATATGAAAGTATTATTTTATAACAATGACGTTCATCGGATGATGTAATTATTGTTTACTAGTACAAGTTGAACTACTGTCGACTGAAGTGAAAATAGTATTATCAAATGACACGACCGTGTTACCGAGTCTGACTCTGTGACGTCACGCTTTATATTTTTAGTATCAGCTGACCGGGACACTCTACACTCTGGTCTTGACCCCATTTAATATTTCTTTGACTCTTTTGACAACGGCCTTCATGAGCCTAACAATTGATAAGAGGTCATTGCCATGCGCGTACGCACATGACCTTGACGCTCTAAGAGTGTCATTCAATTTAATTTTTATATTGTTTTTTTTTGTTTTTATTGTTTTTTTTATTACTTTTATTCTCTTTATTATAAACTTAACATTACAATAAACTTACAAAAATATATCATATAATTAATATTTCCTACAAAGCTAAGACTAGGAAGTATTGCGAGTATTGTGTTGCATGTGTGTTTTGTGTGTTTGTGTGTTGTTTGCATACATTGCGGCGACGAGCATAGCTGAAAGAGAGAGTTTGGGGAGGGCATCGTGTTGAGGGAATCATTCCTTATTCTTCTTCTTCACCGTCTACTCCAACGCATTTAGGGCAGACAGGCTTACCCTCCATGGCATAGAAAGTTTTTCCCTTAACGGCTATCTGGCAATCCTGTGACACCAGAGTTACCTTATTATTAAATTTACCTTCATACCTTACCTGGCATCGGTTTCATACTTTACCTGTCATTATTTATGATGATGGCTAGGGGATCAATAAAGAGTTACTGACCTTGCAGACGAAGCAGTCTGGATGCCACTGTGAGTTGAGGGCGGAAATATAGTTCTCCATGATGGGCTTGTTACATCCGCCACACTTGGGCGCGAACATGTCGAAGTAATCGGCCCTACAGTAGGGCTTCCCGTCCCTTTCGTGGAAACCATCTTCACCGAACTGTTGCCCGCACTGGGCGCAGAAGAAGTGCTCCGTGTGCCATGTTTTTTCCAGTGCCGTCACGCATTTCTGTAAATAAACACAACGTAAAGATTGAAGTCGCTAGATGTCCACATCGTATCCGGGGACACTAACATCGAGGATGGGTCCGTTGCAGTAGGCGCATCGCGGGGAGAATAGGTTGTGGTAGTCCGGCTCGCAGTAGGGGCGTGCGTCGCGCTCGAAGAAGTTCCTGGTCCCGAGCTCCTGGTTGCAGTGAGCGCACGTGAAGTGCTCGGGGTGCCACGTGCGACCCAGGGCGGTGATCACCTGAGGACAACCATTCACGATTCACACAACCGCCGCTCGATCCCACTCCCCATGCGAGACGTCCGCGAGCACCTGTCCCACGATGGGCTTCTCGCACGCGTTGCAGCATCCCTTCTGGGGCGTCTGTACTCCTTGGCGGCTCATGTCTGCTCGTAGCGAGCCCAGCATGTGCTCGAGCGAGGCGGCCTCGGGCTGAGGGCTGCGGTAGTGTTCTTGCCACGCGCGCTTCTCTCGGTACACGTGGGCCCCGGGCTCGCCTGGAACTGCTCCGCCGCTGACCTAGGCGAATTATATTTTATATTTTTTTTACTTTTCCGACGATATCTCGTTCGGTGGTAGATTGGAAAGCAAATAAATAAACGATAAAATTTCGATCTGGACGAAACGTTCCAAGTCGAAATTTATAATATGCCCAACGTACAGAAGGTGACCGATCGGGTGGAGCGGCTCGAGTGAGTGCGGTGCGAGTGAAGTCTCTGTCTATGTACTCTAATATTAAGCTCGCGGCCCCACTCCGCTAGTGATGTAACACCGAACCTATCTTTAGATGTGAGCTTTGGGAGCGCGAGAGAGATGGCGGAGATGCTGGAGCGTGGACCGCTCGCACGACTGGAAATAGCCGTGGACCAAGAAAGGCGAGTAGTAAATATTATAAACGTTCGAGTGTAGTGCAGTGTGCCGAGGTGGCCATGACAGCTGCCGCCCTATATTACACCGCTCTGACTCAGATTATTGTTCAGGTTGACATTAATGACCAGTACAATTGATTGGTGTTGATATTGATTTATAAAGACTTGTTTATATGTACTATGTAATAATATTCAGTATTATATTATGATTTTGTTGGTAATAACTCATTAAATACTGTATCAATGTAGAAATATTTATCTTTTGTGAGGGTTTCGTTTGTCCATCATAATTATTGTAAGATTTATTTATTTTGTAAAACCAAGATAATGACTTAATTGAATTGAAGGCTACAATATTTGGATTAAAGAATCCATATACACTTAAATGTAGTTTTTAACAATTGAATGCTATGATTTATAACGATAACATAAGAGATACCTACATATAAATCAATAAAATATACAATAGCATAAATCTAAAAAATATAATAGTAAAATAAAATATATAAACAAAATAAATATATTGTAAGTATGATATTTTATTTTTAATATTATAGAGTTTTAAAAATTATGACTTCGCTACTCTTATTTCTGATATAATTTATACTTAGGTCACATTAATTCTCCTTCATTTGTTTAATCGGTAAATTATAAAGACATCTATAGTACATTAATCTAAGAGGTACTGTAGACAGTTTGGCAGATAGATAATTCTAAAAAAATCGTTTACTAAAATATCCGATTATTCAGAGATGTACATGGCTTTCTTTTCAATCAAACCTATTAACTAGTTTAGATTATTTTACGAACATTATTTTTCATTCAAATATAGAAAAAGATTGCACGCAAAATAACTTGAAAATATGTTATATAAAAAGACTGCTATGATCCATCATTAATAAAAAACATCTTTAAATGAATATTTTCATCACTTACCTTAAAGTCAGAGAGCGAGGCCATCAGGTCATCCAATTCCTTTGTGGCGCTGGAGGCGTGGTGTTGACGCACGGTGGTAACTTGTTGAGACGGAGGTGGTACCTGGGCGGGTTCCACCACCGTCTCCTGCACGGTGACTGTGACCTGCTTGGTACCCGGTCGAGGAAGAGTTCCAGGTGGAACTGGTGACACTGATGAACGACTAAGGAACAACCCTTTGGTTATAATCGTAGGGTCGAGACATGGAGCATGTATAAAGAAAACCTAAATACCAAATAGAGCATACATACCATATTGGACATAAAAGAATCATAACAAATAAAAGATAAATGTACTGTCAATAAAAATAAAGAGTTATCAGTCAACTGTCACAAGCTGAACAATATCAGACTAGTTGGCAATCTTGTTTGGCAACAGTTGGGAGCATCAATCATATACCAACATAAGGAAAACAAATTTCACATCATAAACAATCAAATATAATAATAATTTAACAAATATGTTTTAATAATTAATAAATCTTTGTGATATTTTCGACCAGGTGTTTAGAGTTAATTGCAACGTCGAGTGCGCAGGAGTTGTGTTTGCCAACAACAATTATATTACAATGAGAATTGCATGAATATACAAACTAATTTTTATTACATTTAAGAAGCCAAATCAAGGGTCGCATATTATAATTTGAAAACCGATTCGATTTGTTTCTTTAGTATTGTTCTTGTATTGTATTTCGTGTATTTCTGTATTGTTTACATTTTTTAATGTAAAAGAAATTAATTTGACATCTACACACGTAGCTCACGTATGTGTTGATGAAGTAGGTTTTGTCGAAACAGTAAATTTGTTTCTCACGACATCGTCCTGAAAGCTAAGTCTGAAGCTTTGATTGATAACAATTTTATTACATCGATGATCAAACATACTCGCTTAAGGAAATCATAAATCAACATCTGAACCGTGGCCAACTAATATTCATGGTTATATATACGTAATAAAAATATATTTTAACTTTATTATTATACAAACACTAGTTTCCGATATGTTATAAATACCAATAAAATATATATCAATGTATTTAAAACCTTGACTAAACTATTGTTTCTTATTTAAGAACATGTTATATTTCGTAAAATTTTATGTTAATATTGTAAAAAAAGTTTTTAACTGCTAAATCCTATAAGCGATTATTACAACAAACCGACGTGACGTATGGACTATTTACGGATAGCCTACGAAAATATATTTTCACACGGCTCCCTCGCCAAAAAACATAATTGTCCAAAACTACGTTCAAATGGTCTCATGCAAGTGCTTTTTTACACGTTCTTTTAAATTTCAAGGATAAAATGAATATACCAAGAAGAGTTAAGTATCAATGTGGATAAAGATAAAGGAGACCAAAGAAGACATGGATGGAGGGTGTGAAAAATGATATAGCAAAGAAGCAAGTCTGAGATGATAGGTGGTTTCTATCTTGGAATTTGACATCTTGGGCCGACCCCAAATAATTGGGAAAAAGGCAGAGATGATGAACATTTAAATTTTATTAAAGTCAAAGTTAGTTAGTTCGTCAGTATTTACAAAAAATGTTTTGTTTTGTTTAAATGAAATCGTTATACATTTAAAAGACATTTTAGCTTAAGCCCGCCTCAAACTACATAGCCTATGAATCATGATGGTATATTTGAGATGTTTTGTCATAAATTCTTATTAGTTAAGTAAACAAAACTTATTTATTGAAATATTAAATTTTATCTTTTCCACTTTAGACCAATATCAGTCATCACTTGTTTAAGTCAAGTATTATTGAGGAAAGTGATATTCTACAAAGTCAATAATTTTCCTCAATAAATGGACATACAAATAGATTTGTTTAATTTAATCCCATTTATAGTTAGAATAAGGTGATTCACGTTTTTAAATGTTTGTTAATGACCTTTTTTTTTTAATTTCAAATATTTGGTAGAAAATGCGTTGTTAAATATTCCAAATACATAAATTTTTCTTTTCTTGATTTTTTACGACAGAGAAGGAAGGATTCCTACCACTGAGGTATTTATAAATGACGGTCACAAACAAGGAATTTAAAAGAAAATTCATTCTGTAATTAAAAAATAATAGAAAATCCAAATCCTTTTAATTACTAATAAACGAATAACCATTTACAAATAGCAATAAAAATGTGTAAGTATTTTGTAAATGTAATGTGTTCGTTATCGATTTTGAAGAATGTAAGAGTGATTAATAATTTACTAGAATCATAATCACAAACAAGGTACCTACATAAGGTATTTATAAATTAAAAGACAAAATGGCAATCATATTGAAAGTTCTAATTCTATCGTGAATTCTGATAACTTTGGATTATTCTCAAAAGAATGGGAATCTCTTCAAACCTTACTAGGGATTTTATTTTCAAAACAAAATCTTCAATTTCCATCTAAGTTTCCATACCTTGATGGCGGTTTGAAATATTGGGGTGAAAAAGGCGAAACGTAATAGAAATAAATCCTATCAACAAATTACTTCTTAAAGACAAATCTAGCATAATATGATTCTGATTTTACATAAAACATATACGCCGTATTTTATACGACCTGTAACAATAAATTAAAATTTAGAATATTAACTATCGGTTCAGATTTTAATAAGTTTGTTAGTTACAAGTTTAGTTATACTATAGTTACTTAAAACATATATAAAATAACCAACATTGTTGTAGTTTTATTAATTATTTTAGTATGACCCTCAACTAATGTCATCAAAAACGAAACAGTATACAAAATAATTATAAGTTAAAATTGTTGGCATCAAACATAAGTGACCTATTAAATTTAATCAAATCCACTTACGCTGTTTAATGCTTCAGAGAAATAATAAACATTATGTTTACTTGATAATGTTTTGAGTATAGAAATAATATACTTAATATTAAATATTTCATATTTTTCATTATTATTCTTTTAATTAAATATTTGACTCCATTTGTAGTTATCTAATATCGGATGTATGACCAAATCTTTACTATTACTGGTACTTACCCATTGGGTACATCAGTGCTGAGCTGGTCAAGCAAGGAGTCCACCGTGGGTCTGGTGGACGCTGGACTTGTAGCGCCATTTGTGCGTGAGTACCCATCTTTAGGAAGAAAGTTAAATTATATAAAACATTTAGGTTTTCATTCAGTTTGAACGTTCAGATAATTGTTTAGGATAAACCATAAAATTATTTGAATAATAAACCAAACAAATTACAGGTCTTCAATATGTATGTATATCTTCTTATATGAGAAATAAAACCGTTGTTCTTTCTCCTTATGTAGGAGGACATATACAATAATCGGTATAGCAATGTTTTAATGGAGGTCAGACATAGTGACCTATTACTTGGAGAAAATAGCATTATTTTTAAATTATGTACAGGATTATTTTATTAACTATGAACCACTATCTAACTATTAACCCTTAGTTAAATATGAACCTTGTAATCACTATGAAACTGAATATTGCAGTTTATAGTTGAGACGGTTATGATATGTTTTTCTTTCTACAGCAATAGACTAGATAAAAATAGACATTGAAAGTGGAGCCAAAAACAATGTAAAATCTAACGTTGTTAACGACAAAGGAAGGGGTAATGGAAGGACGGTTTAAAATCAATGCCAAGTACGAGATGCCGACGTTACATGTGGTTCAGATTTAAAATTATAATCTTAAAACTAAGTAAGACGTAAATGGAAACTGATGATGATTACAGATGACGGTCGGTTTTGATAATGTTAATTATATTTGCAATTATTTGCTTTTTAAAATAAATGTTAAGATGCAAATAGCATATTTGTTTAAAATAATTTCCTAGAACTATTACAATTCTTTTAGATTAAAATAATGATTGCAAAAATATATCTTTACTTTATTAACATTATATTTTAAAATTAAAGATAGAAGCTACATATGTTTTCTTTTAAATTTTCTTGATGGCATTTCCAATTACCCTCGTTGAAGTTTTAACGTGAATTATAATCACTTTTCATGAAAACTACGTTTATTGATATATATTTTTATCTATATACTTTAATTAAACTAAAAAAAGATAATATAAATTTTGAAAAAATTTTAAAATCTGAAAAACTAACCTAAAGATTTATATTTATTATTTTAAATTTTAAAATGGATTAAACTTAAGTCACATATATTAGGTTGCAAAACTGAAACCGAACCTAATTTTAATTGATTATTTTTAATACATAACATTTTTAAAGTCAAACCACTCTAGTAAATTAATAATAAAGTTATAGAATCTACGTAGGCATCTCTATTTCACTCGACGAGAAAAATCGCACGCTTGCCAAAGAAAACACATTACAATCTTTTTTTGAAACCAATTATGAAAAAAGACGGCTTTAACACTTTCATAAAGTAGAGATGAGAAATATATATTTAGTAAATGGTTCCGCCCTAATAATGTTATCATATAATTTCCATGTTTACGAATAATCTATGCTAGTGTTAAAAAAATTATAGCATCTATATACTTTCTTTATTTTCTTCCTACCTCATCTCCTCTCTTCACACTCATTAATATTTCTAAGAGGAGATCTCGTACATACAAATATACGTGCAAAATCTAGCATCACGAATTCTTATATAATTATACGAAACTCAAATAGATTATATTACCTATACATATATAAAAATAATAACTAATTATGTATATACATTTAATATTTTGATTTCTACGTGTACTTATACAGGGTTATTTTTAATTAGTTGAGCACCTTTTGCAGGCAGCCTCTCTACATCAATCCCAACAACATTTGTTCTACGACTTTTAAAAAATCTTGATAAATAACTCAGAATAAACGAACAAAAAAAATTTTTGCTCCCTCGATTATTTATTACTCTGTATTTTGTAAGCAGTCTAAAGTATAGGTCGCGGCAGGCTAGCGAAAGTCAGAAACTGTTAAATGCGCGCGCCAGCTTTTTTCGTATAGCTTCATCTCTTTTACACCATGTTGCTGTGGAAATACTAAATAATCAAAATGACAAGTATGTGGATTACAAAACACAATTTACATTAATCAAAAATAAAATTATCAGATTAGAGTTTTATAATTAAATAATGAATTGTAATTACATACTGGACAATACGATTTTATGGACTTGCTATTAAAACTAATAAATAAATTCAAGATTATAACATGAAGAAGAAATTATGAAATGTAATTTATAATATTTTTAAAATACATTGATTGTCTGAAATAGAAGAAATAAGAATGAAAAGAAATACGAGTTTTGGCTGAGAAATGGAGCATTGAGGTCCTGATCTTTACAAGGTCTGTTTTGCTATACCTAGAACGAACAGCAACTCGAAACAGCAGAAACCATGATGAAGAATAATTTTATTTGTGATATAGTGACGATCCAACATGTTAAGAAGCCTAAAGTTATTATTTTTAAAGTGGATTGTGTACATTTGTCTGTTTTTATGGTACTTACCTATGTGTTTCTTCTATGAGAATATTATACGTCAGAAACAGTCGATTCACTTCTTACGTTTTAATTAATTAATATTAATGAAAATTATGACGTTTTTCTGTTACGCGCCATCTTAAAGAAATTCGTAAGTAACTTATTGTTTTATTGTCATGATATAAATATTAACAAACGAGATAATATGATATGTATAAAGTAAGTTAAAGAGAAGTTATTGTTTTGTAAAAATAATATTTATTTGGTTTCGTTACAGTGCCCTTATTTCATAAACCAAATAAAAATATTGAGACATTCAACTTGTGGACAACTTCTATTGGAGATTTTGTTTTTTCATTAGATTCTTAAACAGTTAGACAATATGTGTTTCGACTATTGTAGAAAATATTTTAATAAATAAAAGTGGAAAACGATGCTATTTTTTATTACACCTTAGAAAATGATCAAGTTCTAACGTGCATAGCCGCCGCTGCGTCACCCCGCCACCCCGCGCCCCGATGCACGTGGCCTTGGCACATTTTGACAAGTTGCGTGGCCTCTCTTTGCTCAAGTTTAATGCACGTTCAGAGGCAATAAATAAATTTTGTATGGGAAAAACTAAATTTTTAAAACTACTAATTTTAAAAAGTCGTAGAACAAATGTTGTTAGGATTGATGTAGAGGGGCTGCCTGCAAAAGGTGCTCAACTAATTACAAATAACCCTGTATATGTACACTTATATGACACTGCAATCAAATCATGAAATTTCTAAAACTGATGTCGTTATTTTGGCGTATCACCCAAAAATTAGAAGATAGATTAACTCGTTGACAACAGCTAGTTGGTACCTACTTAAATAAGCTAAGATTATATAGATTCTTTTTACGGGGATTTATTAGAAAGAAAGCACAAATCCTTTTTTTAAGGTCTCCGGAATTTGCTCATTAATCTTAATGTATTCAGTGATTACCGACTAGATTTTTAAAAGTTATATTTTATATAGGCCTTTAGGTGTCAGACTTGTCAAACAGTAGGTATTCCATAAATATTTATATTTACATATAAAGAAAATGAGATTAATTTTTATGTTAGTCTATTGTATGATATATCGATTCACAGTAAAATGAACTGCTTTTATCTTTTTAATGGAGCACTTACAATCACAGAATTTGATTTTTCATCGTCAGACGAAAGTCTTACTAAAAAAAATAGTCCGTATCAGACAATCAATGTTTAAAAGTGAGTGGGGAAGATCCATTACTTTTTTGCTATGTTATTTAATCTAAACAGAGATTCAACGTCAAATTATAAAACGTAAGACTTGCACGGGTGCAAAGGGAAGGTTCATGGAGAAGAACGGCAAAAAACTCCATTAATACTCTTTCAATTTTATAGTTACTCTTATTTAGATAACAGAACAAATAAATTATAGAGAAAAATATTTAATACTAGCAAAAAAAAAGATAAAAATTTGAATTTTCCATATTCATATTATAGTACTTACCACTTTTTTCAGAATGTAGAGTATTGTAGGTTTTGTCTACGTAGTTTTCGTATCTAGCATTACTCAGGTCATCTAGAAGCGTGTCCAGTTCAGACAGATTGCGACCAGTCCTGCCGTAACCAGGCTGGGGGTGGGTGTGGGTGTGAGTGTGGGCCTGAGTGTGTGTGTGAGTGTGGGACTGAGGCGTGTACGCTGGTGAGTTGGTGAAGTTTGTGAACTTTGAGCTTTTCTCGTGTGCTGTTGTGTTTTGGTAGGTGGGCTGTGGAGAAACATTTTCATTAGTTCACAATTGAAAAAAAATATTGTTATAGGCACTACGATACAATTTATTAATCTCGTTCATTATAATCCAGAATCCAAATAATTCGTTTAGTAATTAAAACTGTCAAGCAGCGACATCTACTTCCACACTTTATTACAATCTGGCCGTTTTCCAACTTGCAAGCAATTTAAGAATGTCGACAGTTTTGATGAATAGACGTGTAACTAGATGGCGCTTATAGCGAATAAAAATAAATAATCTAGCTAGTATTAACTTTTATATCTTTTACTAACTTAACACAAAGCAATATTTTTTTTATTAAATTAATTAAAGCAATAATTTATTATTTATTAAATGTAACATATATATTTTTTTCTTTTTATTTATGTTTGTAATTATAAACGTACTTTTTGTCAATCCTCAGATAAGATTAAACCAAGGATAAGTTATCATATATATCAAGTTTAAGTTATTCCACAGTTAAAACTAATCTGACGATTAAAATTAGGCTCAAGATAGAGTATACAATCCTCAGATACTTTATAGAAATAGTGTCACCACATCTAAGGGACTATTCAAGTATTACGTGAGCACTATGGGGGGGCGGGGGGGTCTTTGCTCTGCTTATTTTGGATGACATGGGGGGTAGGGGAGTCTAGATGATGATTACGTCATCGGTAGTTATTTACTTTTTTACACGAATGGCAACCCTCACATTGTCTTTGCTTGAAACGTTTTTCGGGGATATAATGCACACGTTTAGACACTCGCTTTAAAACCGTCATTCACCGTTGAGCAGTCGACCGGGACACATGTCCCTTTTACCTGCTTCGCCTACCCGCGCCACCTACCTGGGCCGTCACGCTGACCGCCCAGCCACCTGCGCCAACCACCTGCACCGAGCGTTCGAACACCTGCGCCAGATTAAGATAACGGCCTCCATTGTGTGCAAGCCAGTGTTGTGATTGTGTTTGTGTGTGAGTCATCGCCGCAAGCACACCTGCGGGCCGGCTAGCCTGCATAGGGGTCCAACAAGTCCGGCGGAGCTCTAGTTAGGGTACGAAACGCAATACAAAGACTTCGTCGTAATAGCCTGCGTCGTGTAAGTACCCAGTCGTTAGGATATTAGGCACACCTCTGTCACCTACTGACAGAGATTCGATAGGGTTCACGTTAGGCACTCGCCTCCCTGCCTATGCAGGGAGGACGGCTCATATCTCCGGGCTCCACCATGGACCCCAAATCCGCGGCGGAACCCGAAGATCTGTCCAAGTCGCAGTTTTTTGGTTGGGTCCACGAAATTGCGCCTGAATTATGCCTACGATACTCAATAGTATTGTTAGGTACCGAGTCTCCGCCTTCGAAAACGCGCGCCGCGATCGCAGCCGAGAGCAACTCCGAAATGGAAGGAAGAATTCCGAGTCGGGGAGTTCGTCCCCCTCCTCGGACGCTGATGAGGACGACGCGACGGTTCCGTTTCCGTTCGATCTGTTCGATCTCGTTCTCGTCCATCTCGAGCTTTTCCTTTTTAACTGGACGAAGCTTCGAGAGCAACTCCATTCCCCCATATCAGCGCACCTCGACAAAATTCCTGACCAGCTTATATCGTCCGAGGACGCTGTCTCAGCCGCGACTAACTTCACAGAATATTTGGTAGACACCATAGGAAAGTCCTCGAGGGAGGTCCGAGTGAACTTTGAGGGTTACCGAGCACTCCCTCCGGACATTAGACTTCTCATCACCCGTAAAAACGCCGCGATTAGAGCCCATGACCGATACACGACAGATGACAACCGACGGAGGCTGCGCCGTCTCCAGAGGGAGTCGAGACAAGCTCTCGACGACTTCAGAGATAGCGGCTGGGATAAGACGCTTGCGACGCTCTCTCTCATTCTGGCGGTTGCAGAGAGCGTTGAAGGCGGACACTGTCTCATATATGCCTCCCTTGGTTGGACCTAACTCCGCCATCGCGTTTGACGACTCTGACAAAGCTGAGTGCTTAGCCGACAGTCTAGAGAGCCAGTGCCGTCTGTCTGCTCAATCGGTTGATCGCGATCATGTCGAAATAATCGACAAATCGTTCAATATAATGTGTTCTCAGCCACCGGTCGGTCCGCCAATCAAGGAAACGAACCTAGACGAGGTGACGTCCATAGTTAGGGCGCTTGAAAGAAATCACCAGGTCCCGATAGGATCACTAACAAAGTGATAAAGCTTCTTCCGCCTCCTTTAATTTACCTATTGGTTATCATTTTTAACGCTCTACTGGCCGGTTGCTCGTTTCCAGCCCAGTGGAAAGAGGCCATAGTGATAGGGTTCCATAAACCGGGCAAACCCCGGCATCTGCCTAGTAGTTACCATCTCATTAGTCTTCTTAGTTCCTTAGGGAAAGTATATGAGAGAATCATCCTCTGTAGCCTTAGATCGTCGAGAGACTCAAAATCATCCCAAATGAGTAGTTCGGCTTTAGAGCCAAAAATTCATGTTCCCATCAGGTGCAACGCCTCACGAAGCACATACTGATAGGGGCCACTGTGAGGGCCAAGAAGCATAGGACAGGAGCGCTCTTCCTCGATGTAGCTAAGGTGTTCGACAGGGTCTGGCACAATGAACTGGTGTACAAGTTATACCAGTTCAAGGTCAAGTTCGCAATAAGGTGACATTTTACAAAGCTTGCATACGTTCCGTCATGTCCTATGCGAGTCCCGCTTTTGCGCACGCTAATCTGAAACCCCTTCAGGTGATTCAGAACAGGTTTACACGGATTGCAACCGGGGCGCCGTGGTTCGTACGCAACATCGATCTCCATAGAGACTTAGACCTTCCGACCATCGCTCAGTACTTCAAAAGGCTTTCCCAAAAGTACTTTGAACGTGCTGAGCGACACCCGAACCCACTGGTGGCTGACGCCGCAGAGTATAGACCACGTAAGACTACTTTAGTTAGAAAAAGAAGACCCAAGTCGGTACTCGTTGACCCCGACGACACGTTCACAGTAGGTAATAACGTGTACGCGTAGGCATATGTGACACCACACAACATACAGACACACACCGTCTTTACCGGTATAGACGAGGTCCCAACTGAGTAAGTGCTCCGTTGCTCCGGCGTTCTGCCGTCGGAGGACGCTAGTGTCCAAATTTCCTTAGCTTCCCTCCTGACTAACGACGCCCCGAGCCGAGGTCCGTGTCTCAATCTGAGACGCCCTCGGGACGTCGTTCCCCATGGGGGCCCATCTGGCCCCCCTTTTTAAGGGCGGGTCTACTGACCCACCCGCTCCCCCGGTGACGCTGTAATAAGCCAACAGGGCTAACAGCATAGACAGACAAAAAAAAAATTAGAACCGAGTAGGGGAATTACCGGGCGCTATTCACTCGTTATAATATTAAAAAAAAAAACAATAGTATATTAATTGAAAAATGTTTACGTAAGCATGGGGGGAGGGGGTAAGAGCTTTGCTTACTTTTGCTGACAAGGGGCATGGGGGGGTAAAGAATTGCAATAATTCTGCTTACGTAATACTTGAACGGCCCCTAATCACTATATGTTTTATATGTTTTTATATTTTATATTTACAAAACAAATGACTAGTCGTTAATATAACCTACAGCTTCTTAGTATTTAGATTTAAAACACGTCAATGATATCACGGGATTCTGCGAACTTCGCCTAACACGAGATATTTTTAAGCGTCATAAATATCAACGGAGAAACAAAAGTATTTATTTTATGTACGGTTTGACTTTGGATGTTTTTTAGATATATTTCTGAAACAAGATTTCTTGTACTTATTTATGGTTAAAAAAATTCTATCGATTTAAAGTTATAGTTTTTTTTTTAAACAGTTTCAGTTAGAACATGAAATGTGAGACTCTAAAATCTAAATTATAAAAAATCAATATAAAAGAACCGCCAAGATACTAACTACACTAATTTTTAAATGTTAAATTTAACTACGTACTTAAATTTAATTATCAAATAAACAAAGAATCAGTAAAACCTCTTTAGTTCTTTTGAGGTGATATAAAAATATATCAAGAAAATTTTAGACCTCCTGGACTTTAAAGTTTATTTATTATTCTTAGGACAAAGGACAGTCGTCATATTAACTTGATGACTAACTTCGTTGTGAATTTTGCTCAACTATTTACAACACTCACTTATTTCTTTATAGACTATTGACATGTTCCTAAACAACACCCTTTATAAGTAATGGTATATTAAAGTTGCTCAGAGGAAATTAAACATTATTTGATCCTATCTTAATACGAAGTTGAGTCAGACCGACAATAAAAAAGGAAATAATAGAGATATAAAGCGATAGTTATTTATAAGAATTTTAACTTTTTACATTTACAATTCAATAATGTAAAGAGTATTGTTTCAAATAATATAACTAAAATAATCTTCTCACAAAGACGTTTGAGGCAATTGAGATATATTTGTAACGCCTCAATTTCAACATCTTAGATAAAAGTTATCTTTGACTGTTTTGTAACACGTTAAGATGTTTAAAACATAATAAAGTACCACGAGATTAGTATTCACGGTATCCACGAACTGATAAAGCTTCGTCGAGCAAGCGAAAGATTACTCTCATCCAAAGCTAGGGTTGCCAACATTTTTTTGGTTGGTTTAATAAAAAATTTTGTGAACAAATTTCAACAAATCTCATTGGTCGAATTGTACTTGTTATGTCAACCCTAATGGTAGAAGACACTGATAAAGATGTATTTGTATGAAATAAAGAATCAAGAAAAGAACGTACAAATAAAGATATTTCTAATCAAATAAATAAATACAGCTAATATTATATTAAAGCAATAATAATATATTCAAGGCATAATGCATTTTAGATGCCTTACAAGGAAAACTAGTTAAGCAAATGAGTTCTTTGCCATCCCATAAAATATCTATGACCTTGATATATCAACTTACAGATGCTGGTTTTCCGTAATCTGAGCTGATATTCCTTGAGCCATTGATCGAGCCGTAGCCAGTTGATGTCGGGGAACTGAGGCTGCCTCCTGGAGAGCTCAGCCTGCCAGGGGAACCACCGCGCCCCAAAGGAGAGCTGGTCCTCCCTGGAGAGGCTGTTCTACCTCCTGGAGAAGTAGTTCTTCCAGGACTGCTTACTCGGCCAGGGTTTATGGAATTCTGGAGATCTGCCAGCAGGGCATCTGGAAATGACGAAATATTCATTAATATTAAGTGTATTAATAACATTACTTTTAATTTTTCCTTTAAGATATTTATTGATATGTTAATTTATCCGTATAACTGTTTTTAATCCGGTTTTACCTTAAGAAAGTCAGTTTAATGTGAAAGCTGCTTACTTTATTACGAAACATAATTTTCGTATTTTATTGAAGTACTTTATTTTTTATTTTTTACTGTCATTTAGCATACAATTAGTAAGTTACATTTTTCCTGTATATTGTGTAAAATGATATACTATTTGGTGGTTTTAAAAATATTTAAACCAGTAGGTTTAAATATTTGATATCACAAAATTATCATTTGATAGTTTTGTGTATCTTCTTCCAAATTTTGGAAACTAATTAAACTATATAAACATTAATTGTATTAACTTAGAACGTTAAGTATTTAAATGTATTTTCATTATCATTTATAACATGATGTCATGAGTTAAAACAAATCATTTAATTGACTTCAATCAAGAACATATTTACTATGACGAGAATGTCATGTGTTTATAACAGTCGAAAATATAAATTTTAATTAAACTTCATAACGTATATAATATATATATACGTTATATATTATTTTCTTTCAATTTGCATATCAAAATGACCAAGTCCCTTTTAGTCTTTCTTTTCGTTAGGAACAGGTTTTTATTTAGGAGAGTTCAATGATCCTAAAACATCCTGAGCCAAAAACATTTGTTTAAAAATCTTGTTATTGGTGAATAGTATATAAAGAAGTCGACTTGAAAAAGAACCTTTATATGCTACAAAGAGCTCTACAGAGCAGAAAAGACACTTAAAGTTTTATTGGTTGTATTGCTTAAATACAATTACCAAACAACTACACATTCACAGAGAACTCATAAGAAATGCAGTTAATCTTAAAAACATAAATTAAACAGTTAAAAATTAACTACCAAGTCCTTCGACAGCTTCAAACACATCCGCGTAGTCTGTTTGGGGTTTCAAATTCGAATGAGTTTTCAATATTTTCCCGTAAACATCGTCATTTACAGAATAATGTGACTTTGACATTTTAGATCACAAACTCCTTAATTATTTCCGAACACCAACACCAGCCACCAAAAAAAAAAAGTTAAGGGTACTAAAAGGACAACGGATTCTTAATTTAAATATATCCTCTGCCTTCGGACAGCAAAGGCGCGAGCGACTCTCTTATGGACTAATGCAGTACTGATTCACCTCAAGCGCAGACCGCATAAACCGCTCACGACCTAAAACTTTGTTTAAACAAATATTTGAAATATTATTGTTATATTACATTGAGGGAAATTAAATCAACATATTTTTCTAGTTTTATGAGTAACAAAACAAACTTTATTGCATAGTAATGTCTATGAATTTTTATTATAAAAATAAAGTGTAATATCAGCTAATAATAAAAAAGAAGGATAGTCTTAATGACAATAATATATATTGTGGCAACAAATTATATAACATAATATTATTATATAAATTGCAGCGCTATAATCGCTTCAAGATGTAGTATCGTATCAATGGAGGCGCTGACGCCGCTTTGATAATAAGGAGGCGTCATAGGATGACGCGTGCTGTGCGGAATTCGTCGTGACCGGTTTTTTTACTTTACGTTAAATTAGTATGTTTGTCAAGTATTTAAGTTAGAAATGTACTTACATGTACCAGACAGTAACAATCACACTATAAGAACATTTTAAAAGCAGAAGTGTCAATATAAATATAAAATTATTTGCAGGGGTTTAAATAAGACAGACTAATTTTCTACTTCTATTTTTACGTATTCTTTAATGTTTTTCTTTAGGTGTGTTTTATCATTGAATTCCTAAAAGGTTGGACAATTTTGGTAATTTTTATGTATGGATGGATCACTGGAAGGTTTAGATTAAGAATTGGCTCCTCAATCGGATTACAGGTTTTTGTTATTACTTTCAGGGCAGGACCATGCCTATTAACCCTTATAATAACTTATAAGAGTTGAAAGAACCCACTTTAGACTCAACCTTTGATAATCCAGTCATAGGATGGGGAACTTTACATGTATGTAAACTAACTTTAAAGTTTACATATATATGAAATACATCTCATCCCATGATTGTTGTTGGTATAAAAAATTAAAGTTCTACTGAAATATGTATAGGTACTTCTTATTTTTGTGTTATTTTTTTTAAAATATATATTAATCTATATAAAATAAAAATATTACAAATATTTTTCCTTCTTTATATATTTAAATTTTAATATAGATTAAACAATAAGCCTAATATACTTCTGCTTAATAAATCGTTTCCTGTTAACAGAATCAACGCAAATGTCTTCATAATTAATATCATGCGCCTTATCGTTTACGCGAAGCAAAGTCACATTATTGGGTTCATCCATAATGTAATATCATGTAGGCGTTTGAGGTAAATTAATTACGAGAAAATTTACATTTTGCAAACACATATAATTAATGATTTTATATTGAACATGTTACAAAAACATGAATCGAGAAGATACAACCATGACACTAAAAAAGTAGTAGTAAGTATAGTAGTAATACTCTTATACTTTTTTAGAGTCACGATAAGGAATGCCTCATCCAATCAACAGTAATAAGGATACATTTTGAAGATCGTGTCCTAATTATTTGTTCATCAATTTGAGACTATTTTTATTTCCGCGGCATAAAGTAATTAGGTAGTATTTAAGAAACTCAAGCTACAATTTAGAATACTACCTCATTACTAAATAAGGTAGTAATCTAAAGTGTAGCTTGAGTTTCTTAAAATAATTTGTTTTTTTTAACTTCTCTAAATTTTTTAACACTACGACTTTCACTTTAAAAATCTACGGCCTTTAAGCGTTTCCTATATACATAGGTCCTCAATGAGACGACGCTCTAGTTTTAGCTCTAGGTATGCATCGTAATTTTTGACAATAATTATTTGCATCAAAATTAAATCACTTCTCAACATAGGTACAACAAGGTTATCTGCAATTGACACTGCCTCATATCTCACGACGTGGTGTATTTTCCTTATGCAATTGTTAAATATGATATAAATTACAATTGATAAATTCTATTTATATATATCACTTTATCTGCTCAGAATTTAGCTCTTATACAGTGAAGAGAAATTTACAATATCACATTAAAATATATTTAATATACATATGTATATATATTTTAATTTAGCGATTCAACGCAAAGTCACCAAATAATTTAATAGAATGGTTAAAAATAATGTGAAAATAATTAAGTTCTCCCAAAGTTTGTTTACGGACTGAACCGCTCCAGTAACACGAAACAAATTTAGAACAAGGCCGTACAATAAAAGCGTCTTGACTCATATACCTCCAAATGTTCTTTGCACTTACCTAGATATGAACTGAAATCATTAAAATATCTCCTCCAATCCGACGAGCTTAGTTCAGGTTTCTCCACCGGTACCTTTGTAGCACTATACTTTCGTTCGAGTACAGGTGAAAACGAGACTGATTTGGGGGATGCAGAGCGCGTGCGCACGGATGCCATCCCTCTTGAGTGGAGTATAAAAGGCGGGGAAGATGAAATTCGAAGGCAGTCGTAGTACGACTGTGGCTAAGGGAAGACTGGTTATTTCGGTGTGAGACGAAGGGTTATCGTTAGGCGCGAGCGATTCCGGATGATAGCGCGCTCGTACTACTCAACTGGCGGTTACGTGACGATCTATTCCCGTCAGGTTGATGCTTTCATAGCCATATTTCATAACATTGACTGACTTCATTAACCTGTATACTCGTCTCCGTTAAACCAACAAATAGACGCTACGAGATCTCTTCATCGGTTAAAAATCGGTTTGTAGGTCAAAAAAGATATATATCATACAAATGGTAGGCGGGCGACGCCCTACAAAATATTTCTTTTAAAATATTACCAATAATATATAAATAGCTATTTTTTAGTCAATAAAGTTATTTATATATACATACTATATACATATAATATTTTATTAATAGTATAACAATAGCTGGTAACTGTCGTTTAGTATGAATCAGGGTCTTACAACTACTGGTACAACAATTAATGTATAAACAAGATAATGAAGATTGTCTTTTGTCCTTCGTTCAATAAATGAAATACGAGACTTGTCAGTTAACGATTAACGTAGAACAAATATTTGTAATACAGTTAACAAAGACTTAACAAAATGAGAGTTAAATAAGAAATCCTTTGAAAAATATACACGATCTTACACGAAACCAAAACCCATAAGTTGTAAAGTTGGAAAAGTCACTTTTCCTTTAATTATCTATCCATCAATATATCTTTGGATAAAAATGTTTATGTATTTCCAAAAACGTAAATCAAGAACGTAACTTCAACATAGCTAAAATAACTATAAGTAGGTAGGTACCTACATAAAAGATGTTCTTAATGTGTATAGTTATTTCATTTGCATATTATTAGTAGGTGTAAACTACTAATTTTAATGTTTAGCAAACTTGCAACATATTCACCTAAAAAGAAAAACCTTAAAAGGAAAAGCCCTTTTAATAAAAATATTTGAGAATAACGACTTCTATTTAAGGGGGAAGGAGGGGAGTCTGGCCGTTAACGTACTTCTAATTATTTGATACATTTTGAGATATCTTAAACTAAATTCGTAAAGATTTGATAATATATTCAAATACTTTTAATTAAATATATAAGAACAGGGTGGTGTAGGTGGTATTCTAGTGGGTGGTGTATTCAAGGTCATGTTATATAACGTAACTAAACGATCAAGTTTTTTATTAAGTCGTATCTAAAATATATTTATTATATTTTTTGGGAGAATAGAAATAGGTTCAATAGAACGAAAAATCATATAAAATATTTATATACAAGTCTTTTTTCAGTAGGATAGTAATTTCAGTATTAAGAATAAACCATAATCTTATTTCTAAACTTAAATATTTACACAGCCCTTCATAAATAATTCATAAAACTGTCACCACTTCAATTTCGCGCCTAAACGGTTAGACTCGTTAGGAATACACAAACTATGTATTTACCTACCTACCCACTTGTATCTACCATAAGCACAAATTACAACTGTATAGAGATTAGGTGCTAAATTGAAAACTTTTAGAACAACCTAGTAACCTTATTTTAAATTAGAAACAAAGACAGGGTCGCAAAATATCACCAGTTGACTGACATTTGATATAAGATATCATGCAGACTGCAGTACAATGCACTTTGAAAAGGACATAGTATACCCAACATTATTTCGTATTTTACAATAGTTTACCGGTACTAATGTTAACTCCAGTAATCAAAATACACGAGCGCAAAATCATCCGGTAAATTTCAATTGAATACGGTCTAATTATCGTTTTGTCAAAAATATAAATAACCGCA
Source organism: Napeogenes inachia (assembly GCA_959347355.1). Lineage (NCBI taxonomy): Eukaryota > Metazoa > Arthropoda > Insecta > Lepidoptera > Nymphalidae > Napeogenes > Napeogenes inachia. Next base: position 23,551,329 of record OY365794.1, read on the forward strand.
CTATGACACTACCTATTTCTCACACATCCATAAACGTTACCAATCAATTTACACACAGACACAATACAATGTACCGAGGAACTTGCAACAGCCTTAACTGATTGATGTCCACGCGAAGACTGAGTAGCTAAGCTGGGCTTCGGCCTCAGCTATCATCATTGTAGCCACGTTAATGGGGTCAATGTGGGCGGTGAGCACTATAGCCAAGCCTGGAAGGTATTGCGGATCTTGACTGTTCTCGGAAGCCACCGCGAAAGGGAATGCAGGACGGTGCTGGTTCCAGGAATGTGGCTGCTCGCTTCCTATCAAGACTTAACAAAGTTATTTGCTCTCATTTCTATATAGGTTACGAAAACCACGCATTTGTTATTGAAACAAAGTTTCACGTGGAACCTAAATTACAAACAAAGGACTGTAATGGTGGTACAGACCGAGACGAAGCATGGTCATTGCCACTCCCGTGACCAATAGACCGTGAACCATCTTGGATTATATTTTAAAGAGACGGATTAACTAAACACGTTTAGAATCTTCGTACGATTAGAATTGTATTCGGTTAGATGAAAGAGATAGAGATAAGTTTTTAATCAACATTATATTATTGAAATGTGATTTCATTATCAGGGTCAAGCAGCTGGTGGGTGAAGACCATTTATGGAATCTTGATGTTAAGTCTAATAGAGTCTCAGATTAGAACATAATATAAATAGTTCATGAAGTTTCGATCTGTCAATTTTTTAAATACAGTATATAGTTTATTAAAATAATAATTTACATAGAATAACAAATATCTAGGAATACTGATGGCGAGAAATGATAGTACATTTCAAACAATATGTTAATTACCTGAAAAATAGGTATTACTCATACAGACTCATTTTCCAATTTAAGTGAGTTCTAAAAATAACAAATAAGAGGTCTAATTAACCCTGAAATTCAGTTTTAATAGCCATAATCATTATTAGAAACCGTTGTCCGTTACTGCATTTTGAGACCGAATGCTGAACATTTTTAAGATCTACATATATTAAATAGTTTTTCTGTATGTAATTGTGTAATTTATAAATGATTACATCATTTATGTTTCACGGCTGGTTACTTTGATAATATAAAACTTAGAATAGTTTTTTTTCTATTGTTTGCATACTCATTGTAAAGGCTGTATTTTTGCTTATGTATTTTTAAATATCACAGCGATGTGGAATAACTTACGTATATTAAAATAATATATAGAAATAAAACATATTAAATACATACAAAGTAACAACAGACAAACATCAACAAAAAATAATAATAATATAATTGGACAAATAACACATATTGATGTAACTCCTAAAAAAGCAAATTATTTGCTTATGTTAATACAAATACATAGTATTGATACAGATACATAGAAATACACGTTATACATTCAAAAAATAACCAAAATAAATAAAAATAACCAAAATAGTATTAATACAAATACATAGAAATACACGTTATACATTCAAAAAATAACGACCAAACCCAGAAATATAGACATGCTCATCACATACATGCATGTCCCAATCGGTAATCGAATCCGAGCCCTATTGCGCCACGATACGTTAGGCGTCAGCACTAACCACCAGACCAACTGGGTGGATCGATGAAAACATAGTGTATTTTTTCTATTACTTATTGAACACGTGATAACAACAGACCCATCAATACGTGGGTGTTATATTCACTTCTAACTCTAGTTGACTTTTGTATCAATTAACTTTTAATTACCTTACAGGATTTCATTGAGGACACTGGTATTAGATTCATCTGCGAGATGAGTTAATGTTTTTTTAATAAGAACATAGGTATATATACATTTAACCATAATAACTAAGGTTTTTTTTTAAATATACGATTCCTAAGAAAGGAAACAATTTATTTTTTTGTTTTAATTTGTTGTCTGATTAAAAATATTTAAAACTTTATTTAAAAAATAATTTCCTTGAAGGAACACAAAACAGTTTCGTCTATAATTATAATCAAACTACATACCTATAAATGTACTGTTTTTAGTTCGCACTTTGTGGAATATAGGTAATTACATTTAATCAATCCATTATTTAATATTTTCATACAATACAGACAGTTATATGAACATGGATACATTCAAAGAGGGTAAAAAAAAGTATTACAAGTAGCAGTCGCTGGCGGAGCTTTTTCTCAGAGAGTCCTACAATGTTTTTCTTGTAATTGCCTATATAGATATCCCGTTTGAAATCTATGCCGCATCTGTTTACTAACAAGACGACAGCTACCAGAAGCACATGTAATACTACTTAAATTATAATAATAAAAAAAAGGAATAAACTTGATTACATAATGCTTACCCGCCATTTTAGAATAAGTAATTACACTGCACACAAGAGCACTATTTGAAAATTGAACACTGATTTCGCTCCAAAAATTAAAGAAGCACTGATCGAATGATCCAGATTCCAGAATATTCGCGCGAGAATGCGTTCTAGCCATATGTTTTGTAGGTATTTCAATAACGAGAATTGATTGAATATTCGAAACGTTTTTAGTTTTTACACTATAAACAGGATTTCACGAATCACTTAACGATTTAAACTGTAAACTATAACATAAAATAATATTATTATAAGATTTACTACATCAAATTATTACAAAATATTAAACGAGCTTCACAAGTAAAACACCAATGAACATTGTAACGAGAACCGAATAGAGTTGAAATATTTTGTTTTGATTAAATTGAAGGAAAACGAAACAATATTACTTAATTAATGTTTATTAACAGCAGGGTTCAAGGTGCGCGTGTGATTGCAGTTTTTCGGGACGCGTCTGCAGTGAAAGGGTAATAACCCCGTGACGTCACATCATAGACTGACTAGATTTTATTTTAAAAAACATATTAATTAATTACAGATACAGATAATTTATCAAATATATATAAAAAAATAGTATGTAATAAATGAATATTTCAATATATAAAAGTAAAAATATTAAGCTTTGTAAGAATATACCAATGTAACTGTTTAGCGCCATCTTACGTAACAAACGTAAGCTACAGACTATACTACATACTGAATAATTTTGAGCGTACATGTAAGTGCCAAGTGGTGTAGAGCTTACGAGAAAACATCTACATATATATAGATGGCGCCTTTTAATATTAGATAAACTGAAATTATAATTTGATACTAATCAAATTGTGTATCATCGTATCATCAAAAAAACAAGATTGAATTTGAAAAGGACAACAACAAGTAACTTAATTATCTATCTAACAACTAACTAACTACAATTATTTGGATAATACTATATATTTTAAAAAAAACTTAACATATTTTATTATAATTTGTCATCAAATAGATTACTGCCTAAAAATAATATTTATAAAAATTGCAATAGTAAGTTAATAACAGATATCTCTAAAAAAGTCGCTCATAGATTATAACTGTGCGCTTGCGCATCCGGTCATTAGAAGAACACTGGACACAGACGTCAAACAGATAGATTGGGAGTGTCGAAAATATGATAAAGTTTAGCTTTTAACAAACCTAATAATAAACTCAGACAAAAATAAAGGGCGGAGTGGAAAAGTATTTGGCGACGAGAGTTAATGAGGACGTTCACCGTTCAACAAATCTTTTTTGTAAACTAAACCATCTTCCTCAGCCAGCTGCCAACAGCGTTGTTTTTCTATCAATTTAATAGAAATAATGTCATCGGCTTACAATATATTATATTAATGTTACACTGGTTCGTTAGTTAGAAATCTTCCTATAATATTTGGGACAAATCATTAAAAACTTTTATTAGGAAATATAGGTTAAAAATTTATATATGAATATCGTCAATAATTTGCTGGATCATATTATGACGTGGCATTGAAAAGCTTTTAAGGAAAAGTTTATGGTACAAGTAATTTTTAAACTTAAGTTTAAAAATTAATTAAGGTGAATTTTCTTATTGCGTATACATTACGGTTGAAACCTCTGTCTGTTTGTCGGTCAATGGTTGAAATTAATTTAATTCATATATTTGTAAATTTTAGACACATACGAAAACGTCTCTTATATACGAAACAGGGAACGTATATTAATAAAAAAGAATAAAAAATATAAAACGTCAATACATTTTCTAACTTATGACCAAAACACAGTAATTATAATAAGGAAAGAGTTCACTATTTACTTGAATATTCAACGTACATAACATTTTCTTCAGCTTTCTCAAACACAGCATTAAAGTTAAAACAAATCATAATAAACCTGAAACTTAACAAGAAATAACTTCTAATGTGACGCTTTGTTAAGTCTAAGCATATTTCCTTATTGCCCTCGTGCTTTATTTCTCGATTGTTCTAGAATTTTCTAGAACTTTCTATTAACAATACATAAACAACTCATTAACTTTTTAAACACAATAGTGAAACATCAATTCCCACGGATTTTCATTTCCCATCGAGAAAATAATATATTATAAACGATAAATAACAATAGAACATATAACTTAATTCCTATATATTTTATAGAATCTTTATATATATGTTTCTTGTGTGCGTGTGTATGTCACTGAACTCCTCCTAAACGACTGGACCGATTTTTATGAAATTTTTTGTGTGTGTTCAAGGGGACGTGAGAATTGTTTAGATTTACAATTTGGTCCACTGGAAAATGGTTTTTTGATTAATTTTTAATGTGTAAGTAGATTCCGACGAACTGTGTTACCATGGCAATGTCAAATATTAAATAAAATTATATTGTAATTATAGAATGCAAATTTAATTTAATGAATTTATTGATGTGAGTATATTTCTTACATTTTTTTATCGAATATAGTATAATATAGTATATACATATTCACACGCTATCGATTGGTCGAGTTATGATAAATGTTCATGTAATGACGTTAGATATTGTGATAATTTTTTAATACATATATATTTTTTTAAGTTTGAATTTTTTAAATTAAAGAATCGTCTACAAGACAACGTCTGTCGGGTCCGCCTAGTTTACTATAAAAAACAGAGTTATAACTCTATAATATAGTTTTTAATTTTATGTTAAATAGGAATTGCCGCTAACAAATGTTATTGTTCTATTTTCATATTCCATATTCCTAGAAAAACAATTGGCAGAAAACTACAGAAGTTATAATAGGTTTCACTATTTATTATTCAATATTCTGTTTTGTTAACCTTGATAGTTGTTGTTAATAGAATAAAATTAGTATACCACCATAAAAACCAAAATCAGTTCTGGCCATCTGTAAACACGAAACTGATAAAATTGTATCTGATGTCTAATCTGAGCAAAGGCTTTTTTTTTTTTTTTTTTGTTTCCGCGGGGAAAATGCCTTACGCACCGTACCCCTCGCGGGGGAAGCGAGGGGCGTGTGTGGGACTCCCGAAAACGGTGTACCCACTAAAAACCCCGCGGCGCTCCTTCCTCGCCTTATTGGCGGAGTCGTGGGTACGGCTAGCCCTTCATCCACGACCCCGCCGGCGACGGCCCGTCTTTTACACGACGGACCCCACCTGCCCCCCTAGCTGAGTGGGGGGGCCTGTGGGAGCGACCAGGAGCGCCCGGTCGTTCCCACCCGACGCGGGTGGTGCCATGTTCAATGTGGGCGGGAGTGTCCCCACACCCCCTGCCCACTGGCCACCACCAGGCTGGAGAAGTTCGAATTGCCGTCTTCTCCGGCCCCTTCGACGTCTGCGGTGCGGGGGCGCAAGGGGATCGTCCATGCGCGCCCGCTCCGCCGCTTCCTTCTGCGACATGACGTCCTCGCAGAAGGAAGCCACTTCCACCCAGACCTCCTCGCTGCCCAACATCGCAGTGACGACCGCAGGCAGCGTTAGGTCCGGGCCTACGGACGCCTGGAGTCGTCGGCGCTGCTCCACCCAGGCCGGACACTCGACCAGGGTGTGCTGCGCCGAATCAACAAGCGCGCCACAGTGGTGGCACGCCGGGGTCTCCTCACTTTTTATGCGGTGCAGGAACTTTCCGAAACAGCCATGCCCGGAAAGTACCTGCGACAACCGGTAAGTGAGGAACCCGTGCCTCCTATCGGTCCATGTCTCCATGACTGGACCGATGGCGTCCAGACTCCACCGCCCGAATTTTGCTTCGGCCATCTCCGCCATCCATTGGCGGAGAATGTTCCCGCGGGCCGCCAGCCGGACGGCGGCCCTCTCCTCCGGTGCGGGGCGCTCTCCCCGCGCCCTCTTGTCCGCCGTCCAGTTATAGACGGCGGATAGCACCGCGGCCTCCAAGTGCCACGGTGGAGTGCCCGCCATGGCGCAAGCCGCACCATGGCTCACCGTAGCAAAAGCCCGCGCTACCCTCTGTGCGATGGCCCGTTGGGGCCTACGCAGGTGAACCTGGTTGTACCCTGCCAGGGCGTCCGCCCATATGGGGGAGCCGTAGAGGGCCATGCTCTTCAGCACGCCGGCATAGAGGCGCCGGCATGCTGTGGCTGGCCCTCCCACGTTCGGGAGGAGCCAATTTAGGCTCCTCGCCGCCTTTAGGAGGCGCGGTGAAAGTTCACGAAAGTGTTCGCGGAACTTCCACCGCCCGTCCAGGGTGAGGCCCAGGTACCTCATCGTGGCACTCACCCGCACCCTCTCGACGCCCACCATGATATGGGCGTCAGGTGGCGCACCCCGCCGCGGCCCATGAAAATATAGGGCCTCGGTCTTGGGTAGCGCCACTTTCAACCCCAGCTGCCGGATCCGATCGGCAACCAGGGTCCCCCCAATTGACGCCCGGGTGACTGCCTCCCCGAACGTTCTCCCCCGCGCCGTGAGAAGGGTGTCATCGGCATAACAGATGACACCCACTCCTTCGGGGAGGGCGCCCCGGAGGAGCCAGTCGAAACCGACGTTCCACAGGAGTGGTCCAAGGACCGACCCCTGCGGAACACCCAACTGCACCCTATGCCGCCTCATGCGGCCGTCCCCGCCGACGAACAGGACTTCCCTCTCCCGGAGGTAGTCCGCCAGCAGGGCCCGCAAATATGGAGGCACCCCATTGTATCGGAGTGCCTCAGTAATTGTGGCGTGGGGGATGGTGTTGAAGGCATTGGCGATGTCAAACGACACAGCCAACACGCCATCCCCCGCCGCCACCGCCTCCTGTGTGACGCGCTTCAGTTCCTGGAGCGCGTCTATGGTGGACCGGCCCGCCCGAAACCCATACTGGGCCCCGGATAAGTCCGGGCCGGTCCCCCTCAGGTGCTCCCTGAGCCGTTCCGCTATTACGGCCTCAAAAAGCTTGGCCGCGTCGTCCAAGAGGACGACCGGCCGATAGCCGGCAGGAGAATCCACCGGCCGCCCCGGCTTCCGGAGGAGGCACAGAACTCCCTCCTTCCACACCCTTGGGAACCTCCCAGACGCGAAGCAGCGGTCGAAGAGGTCCCGGAAGTGTCGCTCCATGTGGCCGGTGGTTATCGCCACCACCCGCGCCGGCACCCCGTCAGGCCCCGGCGCCGTCTTCTTTCCTCGGAGGCGGAGCGCCGCCGAGGAAAACTCCTCCTCCGACACCGGGACGAAACCGGCGTCGGCCGGAGGGCCCACCCGCCGAGGTGGAGCCATCCGAGGAGGGACGAACTCCTCCGATCGGTCCGGGAACAGCCCCCGGACTACCTCCGACAGGAGCGCCGGCTCGAGGGACTCGACGACGGGGGGGCCGATCGGTCGCAGCTTATTACGTGCCGCATGATACGGCCTGCCCCAGGGATCTTTGTCGAGCCCCCCTAGCATCTCCTCCCTCGCCGCCTTTTTGGCCTCCAGGATTGCCACTTTAAGGACGTGGCGGGCCTCCATATAGGCGGTATGGAGGCGGTCCGCATTGGCGGCATCGCGTTGGCGACGGCGGCGGGCCCTCACATGGGACCTCCTCGCGACCACGCATTTCGCCCGGAGGTCGGCGAGTTCCGCTGACCACCAGTACACCGCGCGCTTGGGAGGCGGCCGGCGGGACCGAGGCATGCTGGAATCGCACACCTCAGTCATCGCCTCCCTCAGCCGGAGGGCGGCGGCGTCGACGTCCATATTCGGACTTGCAGGCGGAGCGAACCAGTCCTGTATGATCGCCGCTTCCCTGGCCGCGTCGCGGTCTAACCGCGTCAGGGCCCACCGCGGCAGGGACGACCGTTTTCCCCGCCCCCCCGACCGTGGACTCTGGGTGGAGAACTCTATCCGAATGTACCTGTGGTCGGATAGGTTCTCCTGCAGGTCCACTTCCCACCTGCAGACGTCGGCGGCCAGGGCTGGGGTGGCGAACGAAACGTCCACCACCGAGCTCCCGTTGTGCCGCACGCACGTCTGCACTGCCCCCCTGTTGAGAAGCACCAACCCGTTCGACGCCACCCACGACTCGAGAGCCGAGCCGCAGGCGTTTGTTGTCTTGCAGCCCCAGGCCGCAGATCTGGCATTTAAATCGCCCAAAACTGCGACCTTGCTCCTCCCAATACGCGCAATCGCCGCGGTCAGAGATTGGAGATATCTCTCAAACTCCAACCGCGGGCGACTTGGGGGAAAGTAGACGCCCAGGAGAACGGCATCTCCCCACGCGGCGGCCACGTATCCATGTCCTCTCTCGATGAGCGAGAGGGGAGGAGAGTCCGTGGAGGGTCGCGGCGCGATGGCCACCCTTCCAGTATTGTCTTGCAGCCAGCTGGCTGCAATGTAATAAGGCTCGGCGACCACGGCAAGATCCCCCAACCACTCAGCTAGCACCTGGCTCATAAGGTCCTGTGCCGCTATGCAGTGGTTGAGGTTTATCTGCATTATTGTGCGATGTCCCGGTCCTGACATTATTGGGACATCGCACCGTCAGAGGAGCCCAGCGGAACCTGGGCATCCGCAGAGGCTGGCCGCACTGTGGCCTGCTCCCTGCCCTTCCTGGCGGGGGGGTTGCATTTAGCCCCTCCCATGACGTGGCCCGCCGGCCTTCCGCTGGTCGAGCACACAGCGCAGTGGGGGTCCTTTGTGCAGGCGGCCTGCTTGTGGCCAGGCTGCCCGCACCTGAAGCACAGGTCGGACCTGTCTACCGGCGATGGACAGCACGGCCGGGCGTGCCCGGGCAGGAAGCACCGGAAGCAGCGCCTCGGCTGTTCCTCTGCAGCCCGGACCACAGCCGAGCTGAACCCGATGAGGAGCCGCCCCTTCTTGAGGACGGCCTCGGCGGCCACAGCGGGGCACTGCAGCCGGACGCGGCCCATACCCCTGCTGCCCGGCCGGATTTCACCGGCCCTGACGTCCGCGACGCCACAACCCCCCGCCGCCGCTACGGCGGCGGCTACCTCGTCCTTAGTGACGGAGTCGTCCAGCTCCATCAGCACCAAGGACGAGGTCTTCACCGGCCTCGTCACCTTGGCGACATTTGATATAGCCTCCGCCATCTTGGCGGCGAAGGCGTCAGCCTGCTGGTTCCGGTCGGCCCCTGGGAACTCGAAGATCCGAGCTCCCGTCTGGGTTTTTCTGCACGACACCCGCTCGATTCCCATCTCGGCCGGGCGGACCGTTTGTCGGGCTTTTAAAAAGACCGACTCGTAGGTCTCGCCCGCGGCCGCGGCCTCCTGAGAAATGGTGACGACCACGGCAGCTGTCTTCGTGGCCGTCTTCTTTTTCCGGCCTTTCTTCGAGGCCGGAACGGGGGCTGCCTTATTGGCAGGCCCCTTATGCGCCGCTGAGGAAGAAGACGGCTGAGGCGCCTTCTTCTTCTTCCCCTTCCTTTTGACTTGTGTCCACTCATTGGCCGCGGTGGCCGATGGCAGCATCGGGTCCTCCTGCGAGGGCAACCCGATCTCCATCGGCTCAACACCGGACGGCCCAGCGACCGGGACAGTCGGGACGGGAGCCGCGGAAACTGGGGCAATCGGAGGGGCCTGCTGTTTGGCCCCTTTCTTCTTTTTGGCCGCCGTAGCGGCGAAAGTTGGAGCAGGCGCTGGGGCCGACACCGAGGTCGGCGCCTCAGAGCGCCTGTCAGCCGCAAGCGGCGGCCGAACGGTCTTTGCCGGGAGGAGGCGGTCCTCCAACGCTGCTAGGCAGGCGCGAGTGAAGGCGCGCTCCTCCTGCGCGATCGCGCGCAGCGCCTCCCGCAGCTCCTGGGACGTCGTCGACTTCCCCTTCTGGGGCTGGCGGAGCCCCTTCAGTTCCTCCCGGAGGGCCGCGATCTCGAGGCTCTGGCTAGTGACCTGTGCCTCAAGTCGCTGGACCTCCTCAGAGGCGCTTCGGTTCATGGCCTCCGCCACAATCTCCCGAAGCGCTACCGCCGACGCCTTTAAGGCCGTCTGGCATGCCTTCGGCAGCTTCGACGATTGGGTGGCCACGGTTATGATTGTGTCCACCTCCACCTGAGCCTGTTTGCTTAAGAGGTAGGCCATCCTCTCCATTTCCATTTTGGCGGCTGGGGTATTCCTAGCCGCCAAAAACCTGGCGCGCGCCTCTTTGGCGTGCTTCACGCCTTTAGCCAAGATTTCGGCCTCCTGCTGTTTTTCTCTGGCCACAGCTGGGTCAGCTGACGTCGACACGGCACGACGGCCACCTGCCTGGGTGCGCCCGCTACCACGGCCGCAGCCGCGCTTGGACTTTGCCTCCTTGATCGTCGAAGTGCTCGACGACCCGGACACACGAGCCCGCAGGCGTTTACGCGTGTACGTATTGGACACGTCGCTGGCCACCGTCGAGTCCGTCATCTCCTCTTCCGTGAGGTCGCTTGGCCTCACGAAAAAAGGCGACACGTTACCGCTCCTAGGCGGCACTACAACTGGTCCTGAAGGACCGGTTGGGCCCTGAGAAGGGCCGTTAGGTTGGCCCTGAGAAGGGCCGTTAGGTTGGCCCTGAGAAGGGCCGTTAGGTTGGCCCTGAAAAGGGCCGTGCTGAGTCCCGGGGGACACGGGATTCACCTCACTATTCATATCAATCACTTCAATTCCACACAGTATTGTCTCTTGAGATTTGGCTCCACTACTGGCCACTGCGTTACCGCGCACCAAGTAGGGATTTCCAGGGCAGACGACGAGGACGTACTCAAAAACACTGTGGGGACTGCCCCATCTGAGCAAAGGCTTAATTATGGTTAAGTCTTAATATATGAAATATAATAAAAATTCTAATAATACAGACAGAACCAAAGGAAAAAAACTAGTGTTATAGATGAATGTAGTTCATTCAGTAAAATTGGTGCAAACTGTTTCACTGTTTCAGGTTACGTGAATTGCTCATAAATAAATTCTATGTTATACAGTAATATAAAATAAACTTTATTTTAAACAATAATTTGATTTCCTGTTATAATGGTAGAACATTATTTAATTAGAAACATTTAATTCGTTTTGTCAACATTTTTTTAACCTAAGCCGATCTGGGCAAGGCTTTAAGTTCCCAGATGGTCAAGAATTTTAATGAAACACGCTGCACTAGAATCTAGATCGATCGTAATAGTTAAAATAACACGGCTTCTAAATAGAAATATATATTCCCTAACTTATAGAACATAAAGAAAAACAGAAAGCCTTTTTATAATTATATTAAAAAAAAATATTCAAGATCAATTTAAAAATTTCATAATTCGCCTCGATATTAGAAGACCGAACATAATAGACGTTTTATTGAACATGTTATCAAAATAAGAACATTAAGTTTAATTTAATTAACTCAAATCAGAAAATTTTAAACTGGTCGAACTCTATAAATGTCATACCCAAACAAGTATATAAGTATATAATATCATATTCATTACATTAAATAAGCGTACAACCGGACAGCCTATACGACCTTATTAGGCATCCTTTCGTCTTTGACCTTCCGCACCAGAGTGAGTCAGATACCTTCTGCGAGATTCTGTTATTGTACTCCTTTTGAGTACAGGTAAAATCCTATTGCCAATATTTTTTCTAAACAGTAACATGCAAAGCATACATACATACACTTTACCTATACCTAGTTATTATTTATTTATTTACTAGCATACCCGGCCCGTTTCGTCGGACTTAATGTAAAAATATATAAATTTGAAATACATAATAAAAAATATATTAAACATAAGAATAATAATAATTATTATGATTCATGCTGATTTAAATTTTCTTTGACTCGTTTTTTTAACGGGTTTTTTTCGGATACATGGCGTTATAACGGACCTTCAATGCTTAAAAAAATATATCCAGTCCTTTTAGAGTCTATAGGGAACATATATACACATTTCTTTTGTAAAGGTATAGAAGATAAGTATCTTATCTGATTGTCAGAAGAAGCAGATATCAGAAGTATTGTTTTATTAAACAACTATCTAATGATGATATATTGACAATCTCCGAAGACATACCCAGACAAAATCCCTAGGTATCGTCAAGACCCTAGATGAGATGTTTGTTGTCTCAAGGATGCTACCATATTGTTAGCATTGTCTCAAATAAGAACACTCTGTACAGAATCCTGTTGATTATGTACAGAGTGTTCTTATTGTTCACTACAAGTATGTTAATATTTAATCCTTTGTTTAATATAATTTATAACAAACATTGCCGTAGTGGTGACGGACGTCAGATATATTAGGTATAAATAATTAATATACAGTATTAACTAGAATATTAATGAAGACTTATATAAGGTTGGTGATATATTATTACACGGACAAACACACAGCTTGTTTTTACTGTTAATTATTGTTGATTTATAATTGATTTTTAAATAATTTTGTTTTATATTATAAAAGCATTATCAAATGCGAATTATACGTGTGTGAAAACGAAATAAATCTACAATCTGACATTGAAATCTACATTAAAAGACTCCCTATAAACTCAAAACAATATTCGAATGTTGGCACTGAAAACTAGAAACGGGTGTTAATTTCAATATTGAGTATAAAAAGAAATATTTACAGTTACCATTACCCACGATACTATATAACAGTAACCTAATCTCATGAAATAAGATTTTTAAGATCAATAACGAAAGATAGAAATAACTCTTGACGTAGCTAGACACCCAATATATATATATGTTAATAGCAATTGGCTTTTTGTTGTAAATAACGAAAACCGGTTAGTCATTTTAACTTGCAATAACAATTAAGCTATACATGAGGCGAGGATAAAACTACAAAGACATCTGTTATTATGTCACTCGACCTCTACAAGGTTACATTTATTACCTCCCAATGATAACTGGATTCTCTTTAACTGAATATTTTTTACCTGTTTTGTTATATGTCAAGGTTTAAGTCAATATTTATGTAAACTTCATTAACACTATAATATCATTTAGTTTAAATAAAAACGCCTCATAACGGCAGTCCATAGCTATACGTATTTAAATATTTTAATAATGGTTTTCTCTGAATGTATACTTTGTTAGGTCATTTTATAATATTACAAATAATGGTTTGTAAAGGACAAGCGGAAAGAGGACCTAACGAAAGGAAGCCACCACCCATGATGAGTGTTGGTGATGGTTCACCCCCACCGGCATGTGACGTAGCTATTCTTAATAAGTACTTGGAAAAACAAAAGAATTACAATCGGTCTCTCACTAATTATTATTTTTTTAAATAAATACATATGTATGAATTTGTTTATTGATGTTTAATATTACGAAACAATATTATTAGTACGAAACATATTTTACCGTACGTACGTTATGACAGTCTATCAAACATACCATGTTGACTTTTGTGACGTATATGAATAAATAAGAAACCTAAAAGAATAAGAACATACAATACATTGTAAAAAACTTATAACATAGCGACATAACAGGTTTTAAGGACCATTTTAAATACTTACTGTATTTATAAATACATACCTAAAAACCTTCTAAATATAACCTAAAGACGACGAAGCCTCTTAGCATTCCATGGATTCACCGAGCGGGTGCCGGGCCCATCGTATTGCAAGGAGAGGAGTGCAAACAGTGCCTGGGACTTGCGACCCAGGAGTAGGTTTAAGGGACCCCTTCACTATGCGCAAAAACGCTCGCCTTCACCCTCAACACTACTTACTCTCCCTACCTAACCAAATTTGGAAGCCAAGGTCGAATTTTTATTAGATTCCAGATTTGACATTAGCCACTGATTAATAATAATAATAATAATAATAATAGGAGCTTTATTCAAGTAGCATACACGAATAAGAATACATTTATCAATGAGAAATTATTACACTTATTATAAAAATAAAACAAAAGATGCTACTGAAAAGGACATGATCTCAGCTTAAAGCTGCTTTTCAGTTCACGCCTCGTGCTAATGCTGCCACAGTAGGCAAACACAGTTAACAAAATAAAAAGAGAAAACCAAACACAAAAAAAAAAACAAAATAAAAAACAAAAACAAAAAACTGACTACGTTCCAAATATGTTAAGTAAAGGCGTTGTTATGCCAAGAGTTGACACATGAGCTGATTCTATACAATGTTTGAAAACATATATAGGATTGCGCACAAAGAAATGTATAACAATAATTAAACAATATAATATAAAATAATAAATTAAAAAAATAATAATAATAAAAGGAAGTTTTAAATACATTATTAGATTATTAAATGATCGAATTATTTGAGTTATAAATAAAAAAAACAGTAAAAAAAAATTATAAAAAATAAAATATAAAAACAAAAATTATAAATAAATAAAATCAATAAATAAAATAAAACAACCAGTTGAGCTAATTGAGGAGTACTTGTTAAATGGGATTAATGTAGCTCAGACCAATTGTGTTGCTGTTTTTGTGCATAGAGAAGCCAATCTTTACAAAGCAATCTAAATTTAGAAAACTTCGACATTCTTATAGGAGGTGGAATGTCGTTCCAACATTTTGAAGCAGCAAAACGAAAGCTTCCTCTAAAATGACTTAGGTTCGGTCTAGGAATTAATAGATTTAGGATACGCGATGTTCTATATGTAACATTATCGTTTTTATTTCTTTGCCAGTCCAGCTTAGAAATTAGGTAACGAGGTCCAATATTTTTGTGCAGATTGTAAATTAAAGAATTCATTTTATATATCCGGCGGTTTTTCATATTTAAAATGTTATATGAATTTAGAAAGGGCGTTATGTGAGAGCGACGCGGAACGTTATAACAAAATCTGACACAAGAGTTTTGGACCCTTTGAATTTTTTTTTCTAATTGTTTGTTTAAACATGGGCCGTAGACAATATCACAATAATCAAGATGTGAGAGAACTAACGTATCAACGAGTTTTTGTCTGACACCCGTACTTAAATGTGGCCTCAATTTATAAAGCATTTTAAGTGCTGAATACGATTTTCCGATCTTTTGAACGACGTGTTCTTTAAAGTGCAGGGAGTTATCAAAGGTTAAACCTAAATTACGGGCAGTAAATGATTCTTTAATAATAGTATTACCAATAGAAATCTCAAGTCTATTTTGGTGAACTGTATCAATTTGTTTTTAGTTCCTATTACCATGTAGGTACATTTTAATAGGTTTAAGGATAAGTTATTATTATTAGACCAGTTATTAATTTTTTCTAGATCACAAATTAAATTTTTTATACACTTTTTAGATTCAAGAGGTGATCCATTATTGAATTTCAATAAAATTTGGGTATCATCAGCATACATATGAAGAAATGTCGATTTAATACAATTCACTATGTCAGCAGTATATATAGAGTAAAGCAAAGGACCTAAAATGGAGCCTTGGACTACACCATTATGAACAACAAGTGGACATGATCGCAGTATTTTACCTTTATTATCTGTGCATTCCACAATTTGTTGCCGATTATCAAAGTAGCTTTTAAACCACGTACAAACTAAACTATCGCATCCGTAGTATTCCAATTTTTTTATAAGCAATTTATGATTTAGGCAATCGAATGCCCGGCTATAATCTAACAAAACAAGAATTGACGGAAAATTTTCATTTGATGCTGAGAGAATTTCATCAACTACATGCAATAGTGCCGTAGTGGTACTATGATGTTTACGAAAGCCAGACTGTTGCGTAGGTAAAATGTCGTTACATTCAAAATATTTGGTCATTTGTGCGTTTACAACTTTTTCCACCACTTTAGATAAAATCGGTAATAAACCAATTGGGCGAAGATCTTTTATAGATTGAACACTGGGTTTTTTTGGTAAGGGTTTAATTATAGCTGTTTTCCACGAGTGAGGAAAATGACCTTTTAGAATGCATGTATTTACTATATGTGTTATAGCTTGTAAAGAATAAGGCAACGTTAGTTTAATCATCTTTATAGATATACCGTCCAACCCTTGCGAGTTAGAATTTAGTGAGTTAATTACTTTTAATAGTTCCTTGGACGAAATTTCTGAAAATGTAAATTTACATTCATACTGCTTTTTAGAAAATTGTTCCACGAAAGTGTCACATATAGAGTTGCACTTTGGAATTGATTTTAGAAATTCTTGGTTAATACTGTCAGGATCACGTAAATAATCAGGGAGGTCGAAAAACCTATCATTTCCGAGAATTTTGTTTAATTCGTTCCACATCCTTACAGAGTTATTTCTAATATTATTATTAATTTTTTGAGCGAAGAAATGTTCTTTTTCCTTACGTGAAACAGATAACACAGAGTTCCGGAGAGATCGGTACAAGTTCAGATCAACATCTAGTTTAGTTTTTTTAGCAATATTGCATGCTTTATCTCTGTCAACCATAATAGCCTTCACCGTATCCGTAATCCAAGGAGTGGGACAAGTTCTAAATGTTTTTGTCCTCACCGGCACGAAATGATCAAACAGACCAAGCAAAAGAGAATTAAAACAATCTACCATTTCATCGACATTTTGAGTATAAAATACCCAATCCCAAGGAGTAATAAACGAAGCGTATTCATATGTATTACGATCAAAGTGATCAAATGGTCTGTAGCTAATACTTCTTGGTATGAGTTTTGGAGCCGCAATAGGAAAACTGGCCTGGATATAAGCGTGATCGCTTAGGTCATCGTTATGCGTAACACTGGTGCTACGTGGAGGCAAGTCTTTATTGCAGCCGATAATGTCTAACAGTGAACTACAAGAGGAAGTTATACGTGTCGGTTCAGAGACAATTTGCTGTAAGCCATAACCTTCTAACAGGGACAAATTATTGATTAGTAAAATAATGATACCAAACATAACCTAATAGTGATGGACTCAACAATTGATAAACAATCGCGATTTTATGTTTATATAATTATAATATTGGTGTGCCAATTAGAACATTTTTATTGAAATAAATTATTAGTCCAAGTTCCAAATAATAACTATTTGGAAATTAGTAACCGCTGCATCATTTTATTAAAAGCTAATATTTTCTGTTAATAATATTAAAAACAAAACTTATATTAAAAGTCACACGTCACTATTTAGTAGTTGTCATAACCTTGTAACACTGAAATTGTCAAATCTGGAATCTAATTAAAATTCCGACTATAGTTAACAGTTTGACAAACTTATTTAGACTTAAATGAATCATTTCATACATTATGAATCACATAAACCTTTTTGTATTCTATGAATTGGTAAAATGTAACCTTTCTTGAAACATGAATGATTTGTGTTCAACCACAAAACCTTGAGATAATTATGTAAAAAATATATATATTCATATAAATCAATTGCGCAAATAATAACTTATTATTTATTATAAACCTATGAATGGCCTCAGATTTATCTGGCATTTGTCCTTAAAGTGTTGTAAATTAAGTATAGCTACTGTACTTTGTAGATCAAGAAGTAATTAAAATTTTAATAGTTAGAATTACTTCTTGACTTTTATATTTAATAATGAATTAATTAAATTTTAATAATTATATATAAGAATATCATGGATACGGGACTCAAATCCGCGATTTTTCTGACACCGTGTGAGTCTACTGTGTCTACTCGCCTTAATTTACGACTATATGTAATTGTATTTCTATGTTATGATAAGTTAAATACTAATAGATCATAGTATAGAATATAAAAGATTTTCAAACAAAACTTAAACTAGCTCCTAGGCATAAACGTAAAGACTATAATCGTATTCAAAACACGACGTGTCTGATGTCAGCCCACGGAACTGCACTACATTTGCATCAAATGATAAGTGCGACCTTAATTCAAGAGAAAAGGATAAACAAGTTATAACTTAGAATGACCATACTTGACTTCACGAAGTTGACGTATATTTCACCTGTACTTCAAAAATAAATATTTGTTCAATAACTTCATGTGAAGTTACACTTATACTCTGTGGTAATGCAAAGCAAAACCACTCCGACATTTTTATAACAAATATGATGTCAGACTTTAATAAGATTTTACGAGGTAGGTATGTGACAAGAATTGTAATATAAAAAAAAATATTTTCTTTTTTTTCATCACAATGACTTTTTATGAGGTTATTTATGTAAAGTTGAAAAGATAACAGGTAAAACCATTACATCTAAATCAAGATTTCTTATAGATGTTTTCAGTACACGAATGCTCATGGAAGCTCGCAGTTTTGATTGTTTGTAGCACATGAAGCCAAAACTACTGAACGAATTATAATGATACTTGAGGTAGTTCTGGCTTATAATCTGTGTCAATATATAGGATACTCTTTACATCGGTACTATATCTTCTGTTCTCAGACAAACACAAAAACTATGTCTACAATATAACTGAAACGTTAGGATTTTACAAATTTTGTGTGTTGACAGGTGATTAATTATTACTTGTGGTTGGAGGAGCAAGGGAAGTAGCTGGCAACAGCTTGTATGAAATATATAATGAATATCTAAAATAACATACAAATGTATATGAGACATAAAAAAAGGTGTACAGTCAGCTCATCTCAAAATAGTGGTCGTAAAGATAAAACTGCTATGTTACTAAATTAACAAGCTCTACAACATGTGATGACTTCAAAATCATCATCATTGCTGTAGTTGACTCAGGTTTATCAATGACGATTAAGAAGCAATACCTTGAATAACGAACATATCTTCACACTATATTTTTTGGCGTAACAACATAAAATCATAAAATAACTATTATATTGACAACAATAACTATTATATAACAACGATTAACATACCTACCTAGAAATAGAATATTTCAATTAAATTTATAAACCAACTGACAACATTTTGAGATACATTTGTCTTTATATTTTACAGTTAAATATATAATCTATAAATAAAACGCTGGCATTGAACAACACGTACAGACAGTTCTTCTATACATCAACAGTACACTCGACACTATAGTAAATAAACACAATAGTGCACTATATACTGTCGATTAGTTCCGTAGTGCTCTTCCGCACCTTACAATAAAAATAAACAGCACCGGATGGATTAATGAAACGGTAAGTGAATGCTATCATTCGTAACCAAAACACGCACAGCTGTAGTGCACAGTGCACTGACTCGTGATAGTAAACATGTAGTACGTGTATGACGTTCTAGATTATTGTAATTTAATAAAAATAAATACTCACAGCCTGGCGATATTCCGTTCTCCTTCATAGCGCAGCGAAACGGATAATAAGTGCCTGGTATCACCTTGCCGTACATTGTCCGATCCATCTTGGCCAATCGCGGTACAGATTTTTGAATTAAAACACCCACGGAATCGACACTACAGTTAGCGCACCATAATCACAGCCTACACTTAATATGAGTAAACAAAACAACTGCACGATGCAAACACCAGAAAGCACCTGCCAAAATTCCTGCTAATCCTAACTGATAAGAGTAATAAGTGTGTTGCCGTCTCAAGGACGTAAATGATAACGATTAATGACGCGATTGTCAATGATAAGAACATTTAATCATTGTTTTTGTATCGATGTACGTTATGTGATGCAGTGTCAAAAGGACGAGGTCACGATACTAGGTGTACACCGAGCAGAGTATTCGTCAACGCGTCCCAGTCACAACTAAACTCTATAGTAGTGAGCGTGGCCGGCGTCGGCGCACGCGACTCCAGCTATGTCGGCTGGAAATTATTTATAAGTACACGACCACAATACAAATATATTTTTTAAATCGACAACGTATCAAAGACATTTATAGAAAATGTATGTTATTTTTAACCATCATATTTTAAATTATGTTAAATTATATAACCAATTAATGTTTTAACGCAACATTTTATATAGATTGATGTAGTCATAATTAATTTAGCTCCAGTAGCTGTAGCAAGATGTAATTAACGACGTTTATGAGATGGCATTTAGTCGAGCAATAGATCAAAGAACCGTCGCTTTCGTTCTAATAAGCGCCATAAAACTGAAGAGAAATGTGACAGTGAGAGTGACGCGTGCGCATCGAATAGCCGGATGTGTTTGACACGGTGAATTATTGATGGAGAGGAGAAAACAATGCCGACATATATTTAATTATCTAATATTTTTAAAAGTAATAAATACTACAACATAAACCACCATTATTTATTATGCAACAACTCCAGAATATATCTTTAGTCTAAAGATATATTGAATATAAACGTATGTCTGTTCATACGTGTACGAAATGGTTAATATTTAGTATTATAATAAGTAGGAAAAACTACAAAAATTAAACGTTAGTAAGGGTAAGTATGTATACAACAAATATGTACAACATATTTCTGCTTTCGTGTAGGATATTTCTGCTTTCGTACCTACTATATTTTACAAAAAGGGTAAAAATTAAGAATGTTCCAACGATTGCGTATAAATGGCAGAAAGCTGGTATCATTATTAAGATTTTATTGGAAAAGTAAACACAAAAAACGATAAAAAATATAACATTAAATTTACCATCGATCAGGTAAATGGGAAAGTTCGACAGCATTTAAAATTTCAAAACGAAACTAAATTAGAATTAACGTTACAGTCTTCCTGATTAAGATACACATGTCACTGTCATCAAAATGTGAGAACGGAGTTTTTGGAATTCCATTCAATTATAAAGTCTTTGATCAGTATTTCGAGGGCAATATATTTTGACTATATACCAGTACAAGAAAACATCCACTTTATGGAACCTTATGATTGTCAATTAAGGCATATGTCAAACGAGGTTGAATTGAGTAATAATTACAAATGAGCAAAGGCCATTCTTAATCAAATTGAAGCAGACATTTTATTAGTTTTTTAGCAAATAACAAAAAATACTATATTCTATGTTACTTATCTTTAAGTATACAAATTAGTTCTGATATGTTGTGAGATGTGAACGTAAATAATTTACGTTATTTATAGTGATAATCATTCTTCTCATGATTATTCAATATATTTTAGTAAAAAAGTATTAGAGCAGCATTTGAACAGCTTCGGATTTCTTAGTTTTTTTAATATGAGCAAAATTTAAAGATTCTTTATGAGGATTGGATAATTTATAGGAGGCCAATGTTATTTTTATATTTTCTACAGATAAGCAAACACCATTTTTGGTCATGGCACAAAGTCGCAATTAAAAAGTAGTACAGTAGTTCTTAGTTGCAGTTTTAATTTAGAAAGTAGTTAAGTAAACAAAAAGTTAAAGCTTTTTAGCTTAATTTGTAACCAAACTAATTACAGCAAGGGATAGAAGATTTACGAGGCATTTTAACGTTAGTATTGTTCTGGCGAGGGTACTAATAAGGAAGTCAATATTTATTCTGGACGTCGGTGCTAACTCAACCCACTTACACTGCATGTAGGTAAATAGGAAAACTACCATGGTTGGTAAATTTATGGATCACATCCTATAACTAACTATATTTTTTAACTTTGAAGCAAATATATTAATTTATTTGTATATTTTCCACTTTGAATCCATACTTGAGATCACTTGTTTACGTCAAAGGGAAGTGCTAGGAGGGCCTGTTTTGATACCATATTTATCGAAATCGGCCTTTCTGTAAAGACACTCCCCAGCTTAAAATTAAAACTACAAAGGTTGCAAGCGCGCCCTTGTCTGAGAAGAACCACACAACAAACTCTCTACTCAAACACTTCATGTTATCTTAAATCGGTTGCAAAACACAATCAAACACAATAAGTTCAAGATAATCCTAGCAGATATTATCAGTATAATCTATAGACTCATCTAATACATATTATTTTAATAATTATTGTCGGGGTGATTGTAATTTTTTAATAAAAACTATGCAAATAATGCCTATTATTATATAGTTAAAAAACTAAAAGAATATGTATTGCATTATAAAACAACTACACTAACATTTAGAGATAGAGAACACACAGTAGATATTAAGTTTGAAAAATAAATGTTTTTTTAAATAAAACCTTAAAAAGCTGGCTTCAACCAGCTTCGCGGTGCGTGTCGGACTGACAGTCTGACAGCCATCGGGAAGGTAACACCACTCATGGGAAGTGACCTGCCTTATGACGTCACACTTTTACATGGTTTCATTACAATAGAATAGAAACTTTATCAATTTATGTGTGTGTGTGTTTTTGTATATTGCTAACGAACGCTAAGTGTCGCACACTCTTACAATAAACACAACATGGGTAAATATCTCTTTAAAAGTTCTAATTAGCATTCATTTTGAAGATTGGATGGATATATTTTTTAATAATAATAAAATATTCTATAGGGGCCTCTAGAACTAATAATACATTTATTCTAAACTTTAATTTTTTAATTAGAATGTCATTTTTGATAAAAGTTTGATAAATTTGAAGACCGTGTTACATGGTGTTACAATTTACGAGATAGGCGTGTCATACTGTCCTTGTTCCAGCAGGCTACAACGACGTGCAACAGACTATTACGAAGTGCAACAGTTTATAATTAAGCTAATAGTTCCATAAGGTGACAAATTAGCTTTCCTTTGCATGACGTATTATTGCTTTCATCGAAGGGGAAGTAATTGGATGGAAATATGGTAATTTTATGGTTATTTGTAACGATATCCAGCTATATATTAACCGGAATTTCATATAGATATAGTACTTTTACCAGAGACACATACATACATTCATTTTGTTCAAAAAATAGAACTAAATGTTTGATGTAACCCGAAGTCTGGTTTCACTTCACTTAAAGGTATCTCATTATCGATAATATATTGCTATGATGCAGAGAACCGACTCTTGAGTATAAAATATAGGACGTTTAAGAACTTTATCGATATATGCATTAACATTCAAAATACAAATTAAATGTGTACAAAATTAAAGTTACTAATCGTTTATTAACTAAATAGTAAACGTAAAGTTACGAACAAAGTATTCAATAACATTTCAAACAACTTTACAAAAGTAAAGTATACCTATCTATATCCATTTCTTCTTAAAGGTAGCTCAAATACGAGGGGCTTAATTTTGTTTGCAAAATTTGCTTTATGGGAATCTGATCGTCTATATTTGTCCTTGAACTTAAAGACTCACACATGTGACCTCTGGGATATTGTTCATCACTCTCCATATTGAGCTTCCGTGTCTTGTGCCATCTTGATAAATTAAGTGTTCTAAATACAGTCGTGTTCAATGGAATGGAGGTGAAATTTATAAGGCTTCTTCCAAAATTTTCAAAATTTGCTTGGAGTTATGAACTTACGGAGGGGGGGGGAATGATGTCATAAACTGGTATAGCAGATATTTCAGTACTGTCAGTTGCTCGTTGAAATGGAAAAGACACTTATGAATTCCATTGTATTATAAAAGAAAAGTAAATTGAACTTTATATTTAAATTATTAATATAGGTTAATATTCTTTTTAAAGAAGGAAATTTGTTTTAAAAACCATTAGACTTTAATTTTTTCCTCTGATGGTATGGTACTATAAGTATGAACATATTGTATTTTTTTTATAAATAACTAATGTTTGGATATACTACATAATTTTGTTTAACAATTAATTAAGTATCCTAATATAAAACTATAACAATATTTAATGGAACAAAATGTTGAAAAATCTTTCTAAATTTTGTATTATAATTAAGTAAATTTTGTTATACTATGTCAGTTAAAATATGTACCTGAACTTCTCTTTGACTAGAATGTTAGCTTGCCATTCAAAAAACTTATTTATAAATATGTTCATATATAATATGAGCATATTTTAATAAATTTTTGAAAATCAAGTATTATTATTTTGTATAGAATGAAAACAAAAAAAAATATTAATGATTTATAATAATTATTACTTGGCAAAGATTTAATTGTATATAGTCTCCATTAATGAAAACCTAGAGTCTGTCCTAGCTTTCTATAGTTTTATGTGTCAAATACCAAAGCAATTGATTATTATAAGAAATAGCTTATATGAAGTTTTCAAAATCTTTTTAAACATAAGATCTATGGTAACATACTAAACTAATATACAACTACAGATCTCTGATAATAATATATAAGATAACACAATAATGCTTTCAATATTGTTGGATAGAATTACATACATTATACAGTACATTTCTAATAATAAGACAGCCTTTGTTGTTATAAGAATAATATTAATTCATTATCTTATTTTTTATAGATAAACAGTTAGTTTTATCGTACTTTAATAAATACTTTATAATTATGTGTAAGATATTGGACAGTAATATTTATTAAAAAAAAATCTCTCGTAATTGCTTATTCTATAAATAACAGTCGTGATTGCATATTTCCAAATAAAACACGTCATTACAAGACAAACAGGTTAATGATAACATAAAACTTACCTAGATCATCCATTGTCACTCAAGTAATATTGTTATTTTGTTATTGTAAGTGGAAGTTACAATTATACTATATTTAATTCAGATAATAATAATCACTTCACATTACAATATAAATTCCTAAATTTATTCCATATATGGCTAAATTCCTTGGATTGGCACAATTGAGAAAATGTCATTTCGATTGTGTTATATTATTTGTTGACAAATTACTGCGTTCGGAATTTAATGTATTTTTACTTTAAACTATTTAGTAAAATTAAAAACCGTAGTTAAATATTTGGTCATATCAATATAAATAAAAATAACACTTATTATTACTATTGCCCGTGTTAACATGTGTCTATATACCTGTTTTATATCTAAAATTCACTTTATTAATATAAGTTCTTTTCATTAATATAGGAACAAAATCGTATCGAGTCAATTAGTATTTTTTTGTTTTTGTAAAAATTCTTAAACTTATTTGTCAAAGCTGGGGAGTGGAGTGTCATTTTTTATTAGTGTCAAAGTCAAATTTATGAAAGGTAACAAGCTGAAATCGTATTGATTTTGACAAAGTTTAGATCCTACGCCCATTATTATTGATTATATATAAATATGAGTACCACGGCAGAGCAGCTAACATTAGCAAGAGACATTAAAAGAGCAATTGAATTGCTTGAAAAGCTTCAGCAAAGTGGTGAAGTACCTGCTACTAAATTGGCTGCTCTTCAAAAAGTGTTACAAAGTGACTTTTTAAACGCTGTAAGAGAGGTGTATGAGCATGTATATGAAACAGTGGATATTCAGGGTTCAGCAGACATACGAGCTTCAGCTACTGCTAAAGCTACAGTTGCTGCTTTTGCTGCAGCGGAAGGCCATGCTCATCCCCGAGTTGTAGAGTTGCCGAAGACCGAAGAGGGCCTGGGATTCAATGTAATGGGTGGTAAAGAACAGAATTCGCCTATTTATATTTCTAGAATAATTCCTGGCGGTGTTGCAGACCGCCATGGTGGACTGAAAAGAGGTGATCAGCTGCTCTCTGTTAATGGAGTTTCAGTTGAGGGGGAGAATCATGAAAAGGCTGTTGAGTTATTAAAGCAGGCAGTGGGTTCTGTCAAACTTGTTGTAAGATACACTCCAAAAGTCTTAGAAGAAATGGAAATGAGATTTGACAAGCAGAGGACTGCTCGGAGGCGTCCAAATTATAATTAAAATATGTTTATTGATTTCCAATTGTCTACTTGTTCTTCAAATATATTTGCACCTAGAGGGCCTCATATACTTAAAATTATATCAAATAATAAAATAAATCACTTGCGTTGATCTTAAATAGGTTGGTTAAGTCAAAATAATTCAACTATAAATATATATTGAACTCAACTGTCAAATATCAGAAATAAATAATTAATCATAGATTGATATCAACCTTAGAAGGCTTCCTACAAACTAAGTCCACTAGCCTTTTATTGGCACTGATGATTCAAAAAATAAATTGTATAAACAGATTAGAATTGATTAATAAATTTGACTTTTAGTAATATATTATTGTTGTTGTTTCAAGATTAATATGTACTGTTCATAAAAAAGATGTTTGTCTTTGTATTATAGCTTTAGGGAATTAAAAAGATACTCAAGAAATCATACCATTTATAAATAAGTATTAACAACACAAAACTAATAATTATAAAACATTTTACTTGTTATTTGTCTAGTTTTATTGTTTAAATTTAAAAAACATAGATTATAGTAGCAAAATATTGTTTTTAGGTATAAAATAAAAGTATTAAATTGTGACTTTATTAATTATATTTTCATTCTTTCCCAATGATTACAAGGATATTTTGATGAACTTATTTTACTGTTAAGTGATAAACATTTTTCTATTCTTGTCTGTCCTTACAGACAAGAATAGAAAAATGTTTATCATATCATAAGAGTAACATCTAGTTAAATGATGTTCATTCACTCATTTGGTTAAATTACAGTTACCAAGTATCAAATCCTCCAAAGTTGTAGCTGCTATCTTGTTTGGTTTTCTTAGCAGGGACATCTTGGTTTTTTTCTGCTTTGTTGGCAGATACTTCTTGTAAATTAAGATATTTTCCAACACCACTTCTAAATACTTTAAGAGGTTGTACTAATGCCTTTTTAGGTTTTACACCTGGTCCTTCTGATTCTGCTTTCTTTTTCAATTCTACTGCCCTTTCTGCAGCCAGCTAAAAAATAAATACAATTATATAATACTACTATTTAGCCACTTTGTAAAATAATTCTGACATCTTTTCTGAATTTAATACCACAATATTTTTATTCATAAGTATCGAAAAAGAAAAAAAAAGACCCAGTACGCAACAATATATACCTGTTCCTCAGCCTCAGTAAATGGGTCAACAAAAACCTGAGCAACTTCTATAACTATATCCTGTATAGGTCGATCACGGTTGTCCACCTCAACTTGTTCCATGGCAGTCAGAGTGTCTATACCACCAACCAGCTTGCCGAAGATTGTGTGCTTGCCATCTAATTGCTTACAGGAACGAAATGTTATAAAACTGCAAAAAAATTTATACATTACTTTAGACTTTATAGAATATTTTAAAAAATTCAAAGATATTATGTCAGAGCTAAATTTAGTTTTGCAAAGTTATTCTGTCAGAGCATAATTTACTTTTTCTGGCTCACAAAATTAATCTAGTTCTTGTTATTATAGGAAATCAATTAGATTGGTAAAAACTTTACAATTGAGATCCATTAGTA
Source organism: Napeogenes inachia (assembly GCA_959347355.1). NCBI lineage: Eukaryota > Metazoa > Arthropoda > Insecta > Lepidoptera > Nymphalidae > Napeogenes > Napeogenes inachia. The sequence continues at coordinate 23,578,682 of OY365794.1, forward strand.
TTAGGTCCTGAGTTAGCCATGGAAAGAATCCCTCGGCCTGTGTGATGCAAATTTGGCCTCACTTCATCTTCAAACGGTTTCTTCCATATTGATTCACCACCTAACCCTGTCCCAGTAGGGTCACCGCCCTGAATCTTATATAGAAAGAGGGTTTAGCAAGATCTATTAATTTGTCAGTGAATGCATTTAATGAAAAAAATATGGATATATTGCAGTACATTCTATATTTATACATATATTATAGCACAATGAAGTGACATACCATGAAATTTCGTATTGACCTGTGGAACTTGATGCCATTATAATAACCATTAAGACATAGTTTTATGAAGTTATCGCAGGCTTTTGGAGTTGAATCACAGTATAATTCAAAATTTAATTGACCCAAGTTTGTAACCAGTCGGACATATCCTACAAAAAAAAGTTGTGAAGATAAAATTCTTAGATTGACAATGTTCTTTACTATGGTACAATTAGGTGGTGTGATGTACCTATAAAAGTTTTATTTTATTATGGAGGGACGACGGGAGGGTTTTCCAGAGTTCGCGGGTTCGAATCACTGCCCGTATCGGTTTATTTTTCATTATATATTTAATAAATTTAGGACTATTTTGTTATATTAGGCAGTAGTTGGTGCATAAAATAATTTAAAAAAACATATTACTTACATACATATTACAAAAACAAAAAGTTTTTTATTTCTCTCGAAAAGGTACAGCACTGGTATCATAAATAAAATGTAATTACAATCTATAAATACCTCCCCAAGAGCTGGAGTTTGTACTAGGTTAAAAACCTGTGTTACAAATCTCCAGGCTCCCGAAGCCTTAAAGTAAGAGAGTTAAAATTTGGTAACTTTATAAAAAAATGTGAATATTAGGTACATCACTGTTTCCAATCAGAGAATGTTAGTTTAAGTTATATAATAATAGGTATAAATATAGGATTAAGAATGATGGAAAACACAAATTAAAAATTGTAACTAATTCTAGGAGAAAAAAAGAAACAACAAACAAAAAGGTGTGTGTTTGGGTGTGGTTATTACGTTGATAACATGTACAATATTATTTCGTTATTTGATTTGTTATACCAAATTTTTTTGTTACCAAAAATTTGATTTGGTATAACAAATCAAATAACGAAAAATCGTGATAGCTTTGATCGGGCAAAACATGAAGTAGACTTTGATAAAAATCCTTTTAAATACTCAAAAAACATTTTCAAAGATCAAAAAGGTAAGCTTCTCTTGACCAACAAGCAAATTTTCGACCATTATAAAAGCACATACGAAGTGCCAGAAAACCAAAGACTATATGGGGATCCAAACGAACACAAACCTGAGACTCCTACTGAAGATTTTCAAGCTAACCCACCAACTTTGGAGGAAATCAATAAAATAATTAAAATGAAACCATCTAAGTCAGCACCAGGTCCGGATGGTATCCCTTATATAGTTTACAAAAAATGTCCGTCGCTCCATAAACATCTTTTAAATATATTCGGTAAAATCTGGTCAAGAAAGCAAATACCGGTATCGTTCGGAAAAGCCCTTTTTGTCCTCATTCCGAAAAACGACAATGTCAATAATCCCAAGGATACTAGACCGATTGCCCTAACAAATACAATTTCCAAAATATTTTTCTCTTTGTTACAAACTAAAATGACGCAATTCATGATTAACAATAGATATTTCAGGCCTAATCACCAGAAAGGGTTTTTGCCCGGAATTTCTGGATGCCTGGAACATAATACGTTAATATCGGAAAGCCTTAAAGATGCTAGAACTAGCGAGAGACAAATTACGGTTTGTTGGATAGACTTAGAGAACGCCTTTGGGTCGGTACGACATGAACTAATGATGTTCGCGCTTAAATGGTACAACTTTCCTACGGTAGTTCGCGACATTATTGCACCATATTATTCAAAATTAAAATTCTCTATAATTTTTAATGAAAACCATTCAAAACCACTTAAATATAACGTTGGTTTATTTCAGGGCTGTTGTATTTCTCCTATTATATTTAATATAGTTATTAATATTTTAATTGACAAATTAATTAGAAATGAAAAAAAGTGGGGCTATCGGTTTAAGTTCAACAACAAATACACAGAATCTATACTAGCTTTTGCAGATGATCTCGCGATATTGACACGTAATCCGAAACAATGTCAGGTACTTTTAAATGTAGTTGAGGATTTCTGTACGTGGACCGGCGGATTGAGGACAAAACCAAGTAAATGTTTTAGTCTGTGTCTGGGTAGACAGAATACCAAATATACCTCTTACGATCCGGGTCTTATAATAGGCGGTCAGTGTGTTAGTACGGTTACGGAAGCAGCTCCGTTTAAATTTTTGGGTAAAAAAATCGATTACCAAGGCCGTACTCCATCGTTGGATGTAATAGTCGATGGCTTTTTAAACGATCTCAAAAAGATAGACAACCAACCAATAAGTAACGTCAAAAAAGCTTGGATTTACGATAATTATTTAAAATCACGTCTGAATTGGCCTTTCCTCGTGTATGATATAAATAAAACCCTTTTGTCAAAGTTAGATGCAAGCGTCATAAAGACATTGAAGTTATGGCTCGGGTTAGCGCACTCAGCGGACTCTTCAACCTTATTTAGAGACCGAAACAACTTTGGATTAAAATTAAAGAAACCATCGGAGCTCTACAAACATCTAAGAGTTACCAAAAGACATATCATCGGAAAATCTAAAGATGATACTGTAACTTCTCTCCCAAAAGACAAAGTTGCCTCAGAGCTCGAGTCACGACTTCAATTCCATAAAAAAATTATGATAGGTGCTCAAACAAATAAAGTAGGGCTAGGATCAAGTAGGAAAGTTCAAGACATAGACATAACAAAATCTTTTATTCGACAAGACGAAAACGATAATTACCGACTCCACGCGATGAGCCTAGAAATTCAAAACGAATGGGTGACCATAGGAGATTTTTGTATTCCACTAGCTTTGAAGTGGCGCACCTTAATTTATGATTGGTCCCCAGCATTATTAAAATTCTATCTTAATGCATTCCAAATGACTCTCCCAGATCAAAGTAATTTAGTAAGATGGGGCAAAGCCACCGAAAAGTCTTGCAACATCTGTGGGGAGGCAATAGGAACCGCGAAACACCTATTAGTAGGGTGTAGGGTACTTCTAGATAAAGGTCAATACTCGCGTCGCCACGACAAGGTATTAGAAATTATACGGAAAGCGGTTAGTCTTTCAGTAGCAAGAGCGCGGAAGGGTATAACAACCACCAAACGATCTATAGAATTCGTAAAAGAAGGCTCCTCCAAAATATCAAAAGCGAAGCCTTATTCAATATTAGGCGCGGCTCCTGATTGGATTCTCATGATGGACACGTATGAAAAGCATTACAAAATCCCTGGGGATGTTGGTGTTTCGTCATCCAGACCGGACTTATTCCTGTATTCGAAACATCTGAGGCGCGTGATACTTGTGGAGCTTACTGTTCCTTGGGAAACAAACATCCCAAGGGATCACACATTCAAGCTCAATAAGTATTACGAACTAACCAACGAACTGATCAGGAATAAATTTATAGTTAGTTTGTACGCGGTAGAAGTGGGAGCGAGAGGTATAACAGCAAAATCTCTTTATAGCCTCCTTAAAGATCTTGGCCTTTCTAGAACAAGCACCGGTTCATTTCTAGAACGTACTTCAAAGGCGGCATTAGTAGGTTCTTTCCAAATTTGGTTAGGTAGGGAGAGGAGTGTGGAGGGTGAAGGTGAGCGTTTTTGCGCATAATAAAGGGGCCCCTTAAACCTACTCCTGGGTCGCAAGTCCCAGGCATTGCTTGCACTCCTCTCCTTGCAACGCGATGGGCCCGGCACCCGCACGGTGAATCCATGGATTGCTAAGAAGCTTCGTCTCTACTAATATGTATAGTAAAGTAAAGTAATTTTACATATTATTAAATATACACTATTAAATACTTGATATACAATTACACATAAAACTATACATATTACTGCTATATGATATATAAATGTTTGAAATGTTACAAGGCCATTAACTGGTTCTTAGGGCGACTTTTAAAACTATAAATGGACTTGAGCGTAGACGCTCTAAGTTCATTTATAGTCATATCATATGACAGTAATATCTCAAGCAAGGTATCATTTTGGGAGTGAAGATTCAATTTAATACAAGAGTTTGCGCCAAGAGAAGAAAAACGTTTTTTCAGGTATGGAGGGGTATTAGGATGGAATAATTTCATAGGTCTTATGCATACGTTTTGCAGTCCTTCCAATTTGTTTAATAGTATCTGAGTTAAATCTAAGTAGTATGTATCTGCATAATCAAGGACTGGGAGTAGAAGTGTTTGGGAAAGGGTTATTTCGTTTTAATTGGCAATAATTTTTTTCACTTTCTTACCTACCCATTATACCAAGGATATTTCGGCTCAATTTATAAATGCGAGGAGCCCAGGTTAAACAAGATAATATAAGTTAGCTATTTTTAAGATACCTAGTAATTTAAAAATATCTTATTAAAAAACAAAAGGAAAATGAATTTATTATAATTTATGTTTTTACTAACCTTTTTTCTTAACTCTGTCATATTTAACATCATCTTCACAAATAATGGCAGCTTCATGAACAGTTTCCGGCATCATTGCTGTGGATGTAAAGCTAGCAGCCACCATGCCGGTAGAATAATGAGCTGCATTAAACTTGTCCGCTACCTGCCAATATGATAAAAAAATTACACACATTAATATGAAATACTATGTATGTATTTGTTAAATAAGTTATTCTTACCTCTTTTTTCACTTCTTTAGTCTCTGGAGCTTTGTATTCTTTTTCCAATTCTTGTAGAATATCTTTTGTTTCAGCAGATACTGTCTTTAATCTTGCATGAGGATCTTTTCTTAGGGCAATTTCCTCTATAACCAACAATATTTTTATATTTTTATAACCATTATATTTTTTAAACCATAAAAACAGAAATCATAATAGTATTTTAAAAATAAAGTACCTTCTGTTTCAACTCTTAAATTATTTTTTATATGATGAAATGTAGATATATTAAATTTCCCTAAATTATTGGGGTCCTGTATAGTGATAATATCACTTCTTGTAAATGGAGTATCATCGAGAAGGTCTTTCCAGTTCTTGCCCTTAATATTAAGCTGATCAACTGCCTCATAGCAGTACACATTGCCAGTTGTACGTATAGCCACAATGTACGAGTTTTTTGTAAATGGTTTAAAGAGAACAGGGCAATGGTAAGCATCTTCCGCATTTTTGGAGAAGTTTAGCTTTAATAAACTTTTGATATCAATTTTCTGAAAAAGATATAAAAATATTAATTAGACCATAGAAATTGTTTTCTTTATGACATATCATGTCTTTGAAAATGGAAAAACGTAAGGAAATGTACTTCACCTTTCCTGTCACTGGATTAATTTTAAACTTCTTAATAAACTCTGTTAAGGCTTGTAATTCAAACACATTTCCATCTGCATCGCAGTAGGGCTCCTCAAGTGGTTGTAAACAAAGGCAACAGTGGTCAAACGGGAGGCGTTTAAAGGACGTGTCCTCTTCTACTGCAGTTCCCGATCTTTTTCCACCATATATAGTAGTCCATTCAGTGTATGTGAGGTACCTGAGAATATACATTTAATAATCATTAATGGTCTAAATTGTTGTTATGGTATGAAGTAATTCCTATAATAATTAACATTTTATCTTTTTGATGCTGTCGTTTCCCCATGTTGCTTAATTTTTAAGTATTGTGTAAAAAAGTATTATTTAAGAAAAATGATAATATAAAGACAAATGATATTTTTTTATGTTTTTTTTATAATTAAACACTATAAATGCCTATGACTATGTTGTACTATATTAATTAGTAATATAAGTCAAACAAATTTGAGAGCAAAAAGTAAAAACTTGTCATATTGTGACAATATGTGACAATTGCGAAATGTTACTTGTCAAAATACAAAGTAGTTTAGAACTGAATAATGCTTTAGTTATTATTCTAAGGTTTAGAATTTAGACTAATACTTCATAATTAAAGGAATTTTACAAATAATTATAGAGATCTTTCTAATAAAAATACAGTTAACGAACGGCAAAATACACTTAAAAATTCTTGTGAAAGTGTACCATCAGTTAAGAAAAGTTTTCCTTATTTATTCTATATTACCGTAATCTTAACTTGCGCTAAACATAATTTTCTTTCTCAAAAAAATCTTTTAATGGCCAAAAGAAATAAAGGAATAAGTTTCTGATTTTAATCGAACCAACATCCATTTAATTGTAATAACTTTATATTTAAAGTGGGAGAGTAGGTAATGAGAGCTTTTAAAAAATTACGGATAATGTAAAATTGATAATGACTTGCACACATCAATGCGTACGAAAAGATGTTTTAAATAAATAGATAAATAAAATTTCACATTATTTATGTTATTTATATAGCGATAAACTATTTATTTCATTTAAAAAAAACATCAGGAAAATGGGACAGTGAAATAGCTATGTTTTAATTTGTATCATTTTTTTAATCAGCCTATAAAAATGTAAATTCACAAAATGTGATGTGGCAAAATAATTTAACCACCAATGCTTTTACATATAAACATACTTAATGCTTTTCTTAATAATAAATAATATCAAAGCATCTATTAATTAAACATTCTTTCACCACCTAATTTTACCACCTTATATTTTGTTCAATGTTTTATCATGTTTTTTTCAAGTTTGGCATATAAAGTATGGCAACATACCGGTTTTTTAATAAACATGTCGGAAAGTGGTTGTGCTTAGTGAAGTAGTAGATTTAATACTTAAAATTGTTACTTGTTATATTTGATAAACTTTCTATTAGGTTTTATATTTGACATGTAAGTTGAAGTAACTCAAATAGAGTTATTTAATATATATATGTATAGATTATGTTAATGAAATAATTAACGTGTGTGCGTTTGTGACTTCCAGTACATTTTGTGTTGGTGAGGGTGATGTACAAATGGGCGAAATGTGGTAGAAGTGGATTGAAGCTCTGACGTATCTTACGAAAGCGATAATAATCATCTTTTAGCGTTTAAAAGGTATAACAAGATTGTTTGTTTTTGTCTGAGTACGTTTATATTATTTGCCTAAAACCCTGAAAAAGTTGCAGGCTTCCTATTGCCCTTCGCAGTTCGGAGCATCCAGCACGGAGTTCTATTATTATCATAACAAAAATATATATATATATTCTGGATTTCTTTAACTTCTCTTGTGGTTGTATGTGGAAAGATATATATTATTAATATTTACGACAGAAAAGAACCAAAAAATTGTAAATTATCGGATAACGCCAGCCCACAAGATGGCCGACTGTTATTCGTAAGGTACAAAATAATCTTTTACCATTATATATCTAATGCAGTTTTTGAATTGAATAGTTTTAAATTTAAGTTGTGTTTTCTTGTTTTATTTGGTTGCTATGAATAAGTATTTAGGACACAAGGTGTAAGAAAGTCTTTGTTCTAAAGTTCGTGTCCAATTCTGACAAAAAGACTACCTACTCTTCTTTTTTTAATGAACAACAATGCACAATATATATTTTGATTAATAATTATATGGTGTCTGCATTATAATATCGTTACAAGTTCATACAGGCGCTACTTTTTCTATCACAGCAAGCCAAATAACTTAATTGAAATCATTATTTTAGCAGACTATGTTTTAATTAATAAATTTCTTTCGAGTCGACGATCATAACAAATTATAAAATAAATAAAACTTTAAATTATAGTCTCATTGTAGATGACTGTTAAGAACAAATATAAATTTAATTATTTTTTTTAAATTCAAGACATTTGTTAATAGAGACTTTTTTTATCTGTTTTAGATGTAATTACCATACTGTAATTTAAGAAAATAAAATTATGATAATTTTAACTAATTTAATATTTTTTGTTGCTTTTTTCATTTGTCAGTGTTTTATGTTTTTTATAAGAAATCAAAACAATAATGTTAGTTAGCTTTGATGTAACATTATTTTGCAATAGCTTTTATATATTTTCTGTTTAGTTTAGACTTAGAGGTGCTTTTAGATAATGTCCGGTGCATCTGGTTCATCAGGAAGTGGCACAGGACGAGGCAGAGGTGGAAACACAGTTGGAGATAAACCAGAAACAAAAGAAAACAAACCTAATCCTAAAATGTCAAAGGCACTTGGAACATCGGCTAAGAGGATTCAAAAAGAGTTGGCAGAGATCACATTAGACCCTCCACCAAACTGTAGCGCGGGCCCTAAGGGTGATAACTTATATGAGTGGGTCTCAACAATCTTAGGACCACCTGGTTCAGTTTATGAAGGAGGTGTCTTCTTTTTAGACATCCATTTTTCACCAGAATATCCTTTCAAACCTCCTAAGGTGAAGTGTATATTTTATTGTTTAATGTTTTTTTTCTTTAACTTTTTTAACATATAATTTTTGACTTGTTGATATATTGCCCAAAGTACTATTGATGTTCCTTAAATAATATTATACTTGCCAATTCTTTTCACATTTACTAATCTCATTTATTAATTGCAGGTGACATTCAGAACCAGGATATACCACTGTAATATAAACAGTCAGGGTGTGATATGTCTGGACATACTGAAGGATAACTGGTCTCCGGCACTCACTATCTCTAAAGTTCTTCTGTCTATATGCTCACTTTTGACTGACTGTAATCCTGGTAAGTAGATTATCTTTCTGTATTGATAGAAATGAAGGGAAGGAGAGAGGATTTAAGACTTCATTCCTCTATAGAATATTTATGGATCTGGGTTTGAAATAAAAATATCTAGATATAAAATTTCTAGCTATGTTTAGCATATAAATTTTAAATTAATATAGTATTAACAATACACCAACAGAGACAAGACTTCTATCCTCTTCTTGTATCTGGGATATTTATTTAAAATATTTAGATGAAAATAATTTAAAAACTACTTCTATTGCTATCATCTGCACATCATCTTTGTTCACACTGATTTCTATAGTGGAATTCAGTAAACTAACAGTAAATAGTTAATAGGTATGAAAATGATTAATTAATGTTGCCTTTTCAACAAATAATTCAATTTTATAATTTGCTGTCAAAGCCTATGTGAACTTTTCTGATTTATTATATTTATATTATGCTTTGTTTGTGACACAAATATTTATTTAAAATTGATAATAGTCATAAAAAATATCTCCTCTAATTAAAATTTTATAAATTGATACAAATTCCATAATATACTAATTAAATGTAACAGTAATTGAATAAATAACATCTGATAATTGTGTTTTATCAGTATTTACTTTTAAGTTTTAGCTCATTACACAATATGTAGGTCATTGACCTTTGCCATTTTTGTTTGACCAGTGCAAATGTTGATTAGAAAAATTCGCAATAATTTTATATTATAATCTGTAAGCAAATTAAATTATGTTGTTTTTTACAAGGTTGTATATGTAATATATATTTAAAAAATTCTTCACCAGATATATTCTACATACTTAATTTTTTTAAATGATAAACATTGCAACTTCGTTCAGATATTATAAATCATATATGTCCTTTCATTAATATTACAATTATTGTATGACAATTTCTAAATCTTTGTTTGTATTTCTTCAATAGTACTGCAAAGCTACAGCAATAAACTTGTATTTTAATACTCTAAAGTTCTGATCAAATCAAAACATTGAAATAAGTATATTAATACATATACATTCATTAATACATTCCATAATGTCTATGTTAAGATGATGCGTGATCATGATTATTTAAATGGTGGAAAATTTCTGTAGTCATTTACTAGTCCACCAGCAGAGATTGCAATTCGGCCGGATCAAACCAGATCCTGTCGGATTAGTCAAACCAGGTTGATTTCTGCTTTTTGGTTAAAAGTGACCTGTTAGTAATTGAACCAAGTGACATACTTAATAAAGCTAGTTTAGAATATAAAACATATTTTGAACCAATTGAAATTTGGGTAACCGTCTTGTTGCTTTTGGTAGAACAACGAGATGGTTCGAGATCGCGGATTCTAATCTCTATCGCCGATATCGGTTGATTCATTAAATATTTATTTAAGATTTAAACCTCTTCTTGGGCTCTCTACAGCCAATTTAAATGAGTTCAAACTGTCAATTCAGTTTTTTATTTAGTTCAAGATTTATTAAAGCATTATCTATACACACTCAGCTTAGGAAATCTTTCCATAATAGACAAAAGAGTGAAGACTATTCCATAAATAGCCGGATCCGGTACCCTCATAATAATAATAATAATAATATCAGGACAAATTACACACATTGATCTAACCCCTAAGTAAGCAAATTATTTGCTTGTGTTAAGGGTGTTAGACAACGATACAAATACATAGAAATACACATATAAATACTGAAAATATATTTAATAAACGACCAAACCCAGAAACACAGACATCAATGCTCATCACATAAATGCCTGGCTCCGCCGGGAATCGAACCCGAGCCCCATTGCGCCGTGACACGTTAGGCGTGTGCGCTAACCACTCGACCAACGGGGCGGTTGCCGGACCACCAGATCCGTTTTTCCGGATTGCAATCTCCATCCACCGGATATAGTATCATATTTATGGATCACTATAAAGCTTTGAATATTGTTTCAAGCCAATAAATCAATAAAATGTTCCATAAAACCAACCAGCAACATCCAGCATTTTTTACAACAAATGATATCTGTCACCGTTCAGACCCTTAAGCAGTCAATGATTACAGCGGACCCGTTGGTGGGCAGCATCGCCACGCAGTACTTGCAGAACAGAGAGGAGCACGACCGCATCGCGCGCCTCTGGACCAAGCGCTACGCCACATGATGTGTTACACACCACGTGTGTACGATCCATCCTGTTTCAATATTATTCGGTGTGCACTCTTACACTCGTGATTTATTGGACGAGTGCATACATCACGGCTTAACGATATTTAGTTGCAAATGTGATTAATTGGTTACAATATTCATCATAGAACTAACTGTCCACTTGGTAGTGTGCATTATTATGGACTATTTTTTTGTGATTTTATGTAAACGAGTGCATACTATCAATGTGGCTTGATATTTAATTGCAATTAATTAATGTGAATTTTTAATGCTTGAATACGACTACTATTTTAGGTGACGAGTTTTTTTAGTTTTAAATTTACTTTTCTGTTGATTTTACTAGCTGTTTGAATGCAATTATAGGTTAAAAATTATCGATGTAGGCTAAAAGTGATTGAGTCAATTTTGCCACGTGTGATCTCAAACACTTGTACTGTTTCTACTTAAGTCCTTCATAACCATAAATCGTGGAAAAGTATATGTTGCAAGGTGTCTTGTGATTTTAATTGTTAATTATAAGATTATTACTCAACTGCCAATGAATTGTCCTTTGTGTAAAATATCCTCTCTTAGTGCGCAATTGACGTGACGTGTTTAATGTCTTGAATATTATAAATATCTTTTTATTATCACCATTGTTTATATTGGATCTGCCATAAATGCATTTTTAGAAAGGAAGATGTATAGTATTGAAATAGTTCAAATACTCAATAATTAATAATTAGTTTGATAAATGACTTTGTAATGTAAATTTGGTTACAATTTTATGTTATTGTAACATTAAATTTTTACATATACAAACTTCCTAAGAAGACATTTCTCATATATTTAATATGTGATTCTATTTATCTGTACCAAATCTAGTAGATATACCTTCTGGAATTTAATTTTACCTACAGATTGCGACTATTAATTTAAGCCATTAAAATTAACTTGTGTTATTTCGTTGAGATGAATCTAGTCGTTATATTTGGGAGACATTTCCAAATTTGAATTGACTTGCTCACTCAAAAATACATCTATGCCAATTTAGTTTCTTTTTCAGGATTTGAGTTTGTGACTTGGTGAATTTAAGTTTTTTTTTTATTAAATATTTATACTTGATAAAACTCTTGAAAGTTGTAATATTGACAGTTGGAATTAAATGGAATGAGGTATGTAGTTATTTAGTTAAAATTCGAATTTGAGACAATTTTAGATAGTTAAATTATTTTAAGTACACAGACTCGTTTGAATTTCGGTTTCATTTACGTTAGTGCAATTACGATTCAGATGTATTGCAGTCCTGTTTTTTATTGCGTAAACATTTGTGGCAATTTTATATGTACATGAGTTCTTAATGTAGACTATTATCGCCAATGTAGTATATTATATAATAAAACTTATTTATTTTTATAGTGAAGAGCTTACCATACTTCCGTCATCGCCGAATACTTTGTATCGTGACTCGACAATATGTAAACATACAAATATCAGTGCGATGGCATGAAAGCTTTTTTTATTGACATATCAAAGTGCATGGGTGAGTGTGTAGCGCGTCTGAGAGTGTCGTAACTAGCGCCTGTGTGCGTCGTAACTAGCGCCTCTGTGCGTCGTAACTAGCGCCAGTTGCGTCGTAACTACCGCCTGTGTGCGTCGTAACTAGCGCCTGTGTGCGTCGTAACTAGCGCCAGTGTGCGTCGTAACTAGCGCCAGTGTGCGTCGTAACTAGCGCCAGTGTGCGTCGTAACTAGCGCCAGTGTGCGTCGTAACTAGCGCCAGTGTGCGTCGTAACTAGCGCCAGTGTGCGTCGTAACTAGCGCCAGTGTGCGTCGTAACTAGAGCCTGTGTGCCAAACCTCGCTCCGCCGCTTCCGACTTCATTTACGACTCGTCTTTCTAAAATATTCCGTGTATTCCGTTTAGAATGTAAACAGTTGTTAGGTGTAAGTTATTTTTATTGTTTAGGTGATGTATAATGTCTTAACCCTAGTTATAAAGTATAAAAACTTAGCCGTGTAATTTTTAGCGAAGTGTATGTCGCGTGTATATGAATGTTTTGGTGATACCGTTGTGAAAAAAGTATTAGAAAATAATTTGATTTCGTTGGAAGCGAAACTGGTGCTGTGAGATTCGGATGCTTGCGACATACGATGAGAGATGAATACCGCATCTGTATTCGTGACTGGGATATATTTTGTCAATGTGATTTTTTAAATTATTTTATACTATGACTCGAAATGAGTTGCTTGCAAGACAGCTGTTCTCGACGCGACTGATGTTCCTCTAAACTCGATGTTCATTAATTGAACCCCTATAATCATCCTTTGTTAAAATTTATATCATGGTATAAAATAGAAAAATAAAATGTGTGTAACTAGAACACTACCTGCTGTTTTATTTTATTTACCTTATTGTTAAAATAACTACACCTTACAATCTCAAATACTTCATACTCAAATACTAAAGTTAATAGCAGTTACTGCTCAAGTAATAGTCAGCTAACATCACATGAAACTGCAATAAACCCGAACTCTACATTTTTAATTCCATGTTAGTGGTTTAAAAAAGGTTTTTTTTTATTTTTAAGAACTTTCATCTTAAAGCAAAGAAGCCATATCTCGTACGTTGACTACTTAAAAGTAGACTATCTGAGTTTCGGTTCTATCAATTCGCGCAAAAATACAGGCTGTATATACAATACAATACCTTTAAAATAAATTACAATGAACTAAGAGTCAAAAGTATATTATAAATCAGATCATTCAATTCCACGTCCGTCTTCTGACTATCTAATAAAAGGTTTTGCAAAATTGATTTCTTAACGTTAAATGTAGCGTCTTCACAAGACTATAGTTAATTCTATAATGAAGAAAAAGTATTGTATTGTCTTGCAATAGTAGTCATGATGAAATGAATGAAAATTAAATCTTATTTTTTGTAAATCAAAAAAAATACTTACTATTGTGGAGAGGGTATTTTGTGAATTGTGTAACGTCATATCGGTGTTTGGGTTATAAAAAAATCTTAGGATATGTTTGAAAATATCTATAAACATGTATAGCCATGTAAAGCTTATTTAAATTTATACAAATATAGAATGAACAATAAACTGATCCGATATTTCAAACATTGATTTCGGTAGTGGCATCGTTTCCATACTGTTTATCCATACTGCAAAGTTGGAAACATTGGTTAGGATATTCCAAAGAAACCTAATAGATGTCACCATCGTCTCGATAAAGACGATCACATATAGAATGCTTAATTCACCGAGGCGGACAGAGATACGGTAGCTCAGTTGGTAGAGCGACGAGACGGTTTACCAGTAGTCGCGGGTTCGAATCCCTGCCCGTATCGGTTTTTTACATTCTATATTTATATAAATTTAAAACCTCAATATCTTGAACTTTGAAGAAGACTGTTTCTATTTCGACCAAACATAGTTAAGAACCATCTCGACGAGACAGGCTTTGATAAAAAAAAATCGTAATCAAATCCGTCCACGCGTTTGGATGCTACATTGCCACAGACAGACACACAGATACACAGATCGACAGGTCAAACTTATAACACCCCTCTTTTTAAGTCAGGGGTTAACTCTTTTATAGCCGCCAATGGCCGTATGCATCAAATGACTACTATTTTTAGTATTTCTTAAGAAGGTTTTGAATATTTGGCAACTTAACATTTATATATACAACTAATATTTATTAAATATAAACTATTAAATATGAAAACATTTATGGTTTTGCGAGAGTAAGTATTTTGGTATCTAATTTTGAAATGGCTATCGACGCATTTTTTTAAAAACATGACATGTTATGGGTGCGCTGACCATACAAATTTGTACTCGCCGCTACAGCATTTTATTCTTATTAACTAGCTGTGCCTGCGACTTCGTACGCGTAGATTTCGATTGCCATAAAACGTATCCTTTGTACATACCCTTGTATAAACTATAAACCTTCAAAGTTTACATCAAACACCGTCAAGTAATTTTTGCGAGTAGGAGTATTTCTGTTTTATTAATAATAATAATAATATCAGGACAAATTACACACATTGATCTAACCCCTAAGTAAGCAAATTATTCGCTTGTGTTAAGGGTGTTAGACAACGATACAAATACATAGAAATACATATATAAATACTGAGAATATATTTAATAAACGACCAAACCCAGAAACACAGACATCTATGCTCATCACATAAATGCCTGTGCTCTGCCGGGAATCGAACCCGAGCCCCATTGCGCCGTGACACGTTAGGCGTCTGCGCTAACCACTCGACCAATGGGGCGGTTGAATGAACCACTAATGTGTATTTCAGGTAAAAGTACTAAGCCGATTTATTTAATTGAAAACCTCAGATATTTCCTCGCTAAGGTGATTAATTTCTCAAGAGGATTCTAATGTATAATCATTAGATGCGGAATTGTAAAGGAAAATAATAAACAACAAGATTACTAATAATAAGTCTTGAGGTTATTTTAAAATTATAATAAAAATAAAACACATCTCACAATATACAGATTTATTATAAATATAAGTAGGTACTAAAACATTAAATATATTCTAAGATCATTTGTTTGAATATGACGAATATAATATTTCATGAGGGATGTGGAACTACTCAAACATGTGTCATACAAAACAAATCTTAACATAACAGTGCAACTACGAATATGAAGTATATGAATCTGAATGCAATATTAAAATGATATTTTTGTGTTAATATTCAAGACGAAGTGCATATTATAAATTCATTTGGCCGTTTACCAATCATATTCGAAAAATCAGTCTTCTACGCTGAGCGCGCTTCCTTCCATGCAATAATGATTTGTGCTAGTGTGTACCGCGCCTTACTACACATTAATGTTTAGTGAATCTTAACATCTCAAATCTACATACCTTTATATAATAATGAAATATTAGAAAAATAACTTGATACTAAAATGAAATAAAAAAATAAGAAACGATTATCTTGCACTTTCACTTAAATCACAACATGAAATAAACATACGGAGGTGTTTGAAAGAATTGGATTTGGTTTGAAACATTTACACTGTTTCATATTGACTGCGGATGGAGCGAGCGAGACAGCAAGCGAATATCACGCCAAGGAGCTGCAATAAGAAAAATATATATTTTAAATGAAATTCAAATGAAAGCTTATTTCTGCTACAAAAATAAATGAGATAGTAAGACTAGCAGCGAGTCTGCAGGCAACCTGATAAGATATTTCACAATTGTCAATATGAATTATTTATTGCAGTCTCATTTGGGAACTGGTCGGTCTGTTGATCAAGATACAATTATCGATCCGACCGATGAGCGCCAAGGACACGTCATCCAGGGTTACACCAAGGCGCTCCTTATCATCCGAGCCATGCCATTCAGAGGTACAGCCATATGTTAAAGCAGACCGTCCGATGCTATACTGACTCATTTAAGTACATCTCTCATCTAGACTAATCCGGTGGCATATTCTTTAACTTGCCACGGACATGACCGGACACACAACGCTACATGTTCCGACATGTCATCCAATACGCCACTGACCTGTACGAGAGCGATTCCCAGGCCGACGCCTCCCAGCAGCAGCGCGATCTCCTGCAGGCGCGTGAGGATGATGGGGAGGCAGCCGTCGTGGTGCAGGTCGGGCGAGATGATGGTGCAGGTGGCGGCGGGAGGGGAGGGAGGGGCGGTGGGGGGCGCCTCAGTCACCGGCGCGTGCGCGTCGCAACAGGAGCTCGGCAGCAACTGGTCCGAGCGCGACCAGTCCTCATAGCCGTAGATGCCGCAGCAGCGCAACTGGAAATTGGTGGTTTTTGTTATTGCTTATGCTTTTTATTTTTAATTGAGTGTTACGTAGTATTATAACTGTGTATCGATTGTGAGGGAAGGGGGCCAACAAGTGTTACGTTAGGCATTTTGGGGAGAGGCGGGGGAATTTGGTAAAATGTTATGATAAATGGGGGGGAGGGGGGTCGAACAACAAGTTACGTACCATTGTTTTTATTTATTACTAAAAAAAACTGGAGAATAAATCTCTTGAGTTGGCAGAATGGCAACCTATTTCGTTTGTTTCGTGGGATTCCCTCCATTGGACGTCACTCTTATTTTGTTCTCCAATTTTAGGTGAAAAAGGAAGTGTACAAAAAACGTTACGACGCAGTAGCGGATTTAGGCCTAGGCCGGCAAATTTTGAGGGGCGCCAAAAATTTTAAGATGACTAAAATTTAATTTTTATTGCGCTTTTACTATCGAAACATAGTACCATTTTGAGGGAAGAATTTCTTTCTTAAAATAATTTATCAGGCAAGTCCTAAAATTTGAAATATCTAACAAAAAGATTTAAAAGAATTATATTACAAGCAATTTATTATTAATTCTATATTTAATTGTTATGTTAAAAAAATAAATGTTTAATTTATACCTGAATTAGATTTCTTATTATTTTAATTATTTTACATATATGTACATATATGTTTATACATACATACATATATATATATATATACTGTTACAAAAGATGAAGGGCGCCATATCGTCTCGGGCCTAGGGCGTCCTCAAACCTAAATCCACTACTGTTACGACGCCTTACATGAGGGGGAGGGAGGGTCAAAAAACTTCAAAAATTGCTTTAAATAATAACGAACGCCCCCTTGTCCATCCACCATACTTTTAAACATTATTAATAATAAAAAAAAAATCCAAATAATTTGAGATTCGTACACGCATATTGATTTTTAGATGTCGTAAACGACATAATAAAAGTATTATAATATTATAATTCACCACGGTTTATGCCTGTAGGCCGGAAGTTAACGAGGACATATACTTAATGACACAAAATAACATATTTCGATTACGTGACAGTTATTTCAAAACAAAATATATGATTCAATTTTTTAATTCTTATTTGGATTGTGTCTACATTATTTTTGTACTTATTACGAAGAAGCGTATGTTTTTTTTTAATATTAAGAAGAAAGAAGTCTACCTACGAATAATTAAATATATCTAAGTTACTAAGGGATAAAACCATGTATACTTACATCAGTCTGGATGATATCGTAGTTCTTCTTGACGTTAGGGTCGGTGGAGTAGTGCGTGATGGACTCGTTGAGGCTGCGTCCGATGGAAGCTTCGAGGTCCTTGTGCTTCACGTAGCCGGCGATGCCCACAGCCAACTCAGCAATGAATATCAGCAGAAGGAACACCGAAAACTAAAACATATCTATTTATTAGGAGCAGTTTTCATTTCGTCTCATCTTTTTCATGAATCAATCAATATAACCTCCGAAAATCTATGACATACAAACAACGATTACTACATATCAAATATGCTATGTGCTTTAGAAATGTTGTGTTCTATTTTGTTTTTATACAGAGGCGATTAAAAGATACGTTTCAGTTCATGTACGTCGAAACAATGGCATGACGAGCTCATGTTAGTCTCCAGTTAAATTCGTTTCAAACATTTCTCTCCACATAAAATTACTAGAATGTTGCATGTTGCCAAAACCTATTTATTACTTAGCCGTACTTTATACTTGGATTAAATTAATATAATATAATATATTTTTGGTTTATATGTACACCTATATAATGTTTTAAGGATATATACCAGTTTATCTGTCAAAAGTAAACAATGACCGTCTGTTATTTATTTATCATCGATATAGCAGAGTCGTGTATGTTTGAATGCAATCAAGAACATGACATAAGATGTATATATTATCATTTTCATAGTTCTTTTATTTCAGATACACATTCGTAATACATTTTTGTAATGGAAACGAACCATCGAAAATCTCAATGGATACTAGTTTTAATTACTCAATTACATTTTAGTATTACTACTACTACACTATTAGGGGACAGTCATAGTTGATAGGTATGCGAGAAGAAATTAGAATTACATCAGTGTTGTGCCGAAAAAAGATTGGAATAAATAACCACGCCACCAGTACTATGATGACTGCCGTCCAAGATTTAAAGGATTCTACCTTATTCTTTAAATTAAGTAAAACCCGTTAGATTTTCTTGTACATATAAGGTTTATAAGGAACAAAGTTTGGTAAAAAGTAGAGTTGCTCCGAATAGTGGTTTCACCAAATACTATTCCGTTTAAATTTAACCGAACCAAATATTCGGTCGAATTATTCGGTTTACCATTTCATTGTTTGTTTTTCATAAACATGTTCTAACAAGTATGATACATGTGGCTTCTGGCTAGATGAATAAATATGTTGATTTGTGGTTTAAAAATAAATGCTGATTTAGGGTTCAAAATGAATGTTGACTATACTAAATACTAATACTAGGTTATGAATAATAAAATAAATATGTTGACTTGATGTTTTCCGAAATAAATGTTGATTTGAAGCTCAATTGCTTTATATTATGAAGCTTTATTCAAAAACATTATTTATAAGATTTATTTGACTTATAATATGACATAAATCTTAGTTTTATCTTTTAGTTCTTTACCATGCCGTATAGCCAAGAAAATAAAAATAGTCAAACCGTATATATTCGGCACCAAAACCGAATAATTCGGCCGAATAAAAATAGCGTAAAAGATGCTGAATATACCGAATATTCGGCGCATCTCTAGAAAAAAGCAAACTCATTGGTGGGTTTTTACCTCATGCAAGATGATTCAAACCACTATTCACAATATGGAAACAGTCGATTTAGTTATTAAATTTGTCATTATTTTATGATTCATGTGAGATAAGTTAAATTTTAAACATGTTTTTACTATTTCCTGTTCCTATACAAATAGATTATATTTTATTTCTCATATAACACATTTTAACCACAAAAAGTAGAATAAATTGTTATAATAATTAATTTTTATTAGATTACTTTATTCATATCTCAAGTGTTTCGATTGTAATAGAAAAAAATAAATCCAAGGCTACATTTTACTTGGCAATAATTACTTGGCATTGAACACGTCAATACAAAACGAGTCACTAAAATGGTTCTTGTCAACTGCAATTTGTATTTGAACCACAATTTTACCTCGTATTGCAACACAACTTATGTACAACATAATATGTATATTTAGGAGATATATTAGTTAGAATACGTACCTACATGTCGCACTGGGGGGCGCTTGCTAACAATTTAGTTAGATTTTGCAAAAAATATGCTTCACAGTAAAATTGCTGTGACGTTGCATATTTAAGTATAAAAAAAAGCATTATATTTTAATATTCTTACAATATAGTATATGTACTGCCGAAGCGAGTACATATACTATATTGTAAGAATTTATTATTAAAAATTATATGCATATTTACTAATATATTTCATTAAAATAAGATTTTAAGACATACAAAGTTTCATTTTCCTGTAGTTTCTCGGGGTAAGGACTTTATGATGTTCTTGAAGGAAACTTAGCATTTTTAGCGACACGTGCAGACTTGCAGTTATCTCCAAGTAGAACAATTATAACACTAATGAGATTGCAAGATGGCCGTCATCAAATTGATCTCAGCTATATTTTGGCTCTAAAGATTCATTGAACGCCAAAGAATTTTCTTCTATTATGAAAATAAAACACTCTTTTAAATTTCATATAATAATCTTATCTCCCAGAATCGGCGCCGGTTATTAAGTTAATATAAATTATATAAGTTCTTGTGAACCGGTTTATTCCATAATAAGAAACAAAATACATAAAATGCTTACCAATGTGTTATAACAGATCGAATGTGGCACAATTTTATTGCATAGAAGTTGTTGCTAGCGATTTAATAATATTTAAGGAAATGAATATAATTAGATTCAGAAAAATGGTTGTCTTTTTCATAGACCTGGGGGTTACTCATTTTTTTTAACTTTAGAACGTACCTGACTAGGGTTGCCAACCATATTTTATAATAACGTATCCTACTTTATCTTTGGTATTTATACTTTTGAATACAAATAGTATGTGAAAATACTTTATTTCCGATATAAAGAGATCCAAAAAAAATAGTGAATAATCATTTTCAGAGAAAAGTGCAGTCGATAAATGGCTATTTATCGACTGCACCTTACTTCACCTTAGAAAATGTAAAAAATCTTATTTACAATCAATTTTATTAGAAACGAATTGATTGTCAAGCTTAAAGTCAATAAAAAATAGAAAAATTGTTGGCTTGTGCTAAAAACACACAAAAATTTGTTTTAGGGCAATTAAAACATAAAAGTTTAAAAATACTTTTTTTTTCTTTCAAATATTTTTTTTTATTTAAATCATTTTATACTTTTATTTTTGCCAAAAAAAAGTTGGCCATCCTATACCTGACAGATGACAACTTTATTTATATGTATAGATGGAAACGTGGTTGGAAACGGTACAAGTGTCAATGTACTTTGAGTCAAATCTTCACATCGATAGTATAGTTTGTTTGAAAAATGTTGTTCTGATTTTGATACTAAAACTATGATAGTTTAACAAATCGTAAAATAAAAACATAGAATTATTATACACTCTACGAATCAAAATTTATTGACATATTTATATAATCTGTTAAATATTATATTTATCTTTAGTTATTAAGGATAATTCTATAAATCATCCTTCGATGATCCTTTTACGATTTCGTAAACTGTCATAGTTTTCGTAACGTCATAACTCGTACTAGGGGTACTGATCGACTTTCTTAAAACGTTGAAGCTAACCAAATGGGCCTATTAATGTCGAATTAAGGCGAAAGGAAGCATCCATTTAAAGACGCGTGTCAAAGTTCATCGTTACTGATGTCAGAATCAAATGCACGTGAGTCTAAGTATTTAGATCCAGTACTTAGCGTTTGAGAATGATAGCGATTAACTATTTTGAATAATAAAATTAGTATCAGATTTTGAATATAGAGTTAAATAAATAATCGTTTACTTGGGAACTACCAAACCAGTTTCGACTTTTCGTCTGTTTGCTTAATGTGGCTTAATAGTAATTATTATCTGTCAGCAAATAAAAGAAAATATTGACTCAGTTAATGGTTTTAAGCGTCGGGGTTGAACGGAAGCCTTAATAATCGACCTCAAGGGCTTAACCGACTAATCGGATTATAGACATATTTGTAACAGTTAAGAGGATTTACAGAATAAACCAAATGAGTATTATATTCACAGAATTGTTTAAAAAAAATGCTAGACAAATCAGAATTTGCCTATTTCGATCACATTACATTAGGTTTAAAAATTATTGAAAGTCAGCAATAATATATCAGAGTTGTAAAATTCTATGAAGCATATAGATAATAGAAAAAGAAATAATATTATGTTTCATAATTATTAAACAACTGACTTATATGCTAGTCATGTACGAATGTTGTTTTGTATATTGATTTGAGTAACACAATATGGAGTTGGGCTACTGTGGTGAATCTGACCAATTGGGCAATACTTGTTTAAAGTATTACTTCATTTCAAACCATAATGAACATAGAAACGGTAATCATTAATTGTTAAAGAATGAAAATAATTATAAAACTTGAAATAGAATTAGTAACTAATTATTATATATATTATGTATTTATTATGTTCATGTACATTTTAATAAATAATACACAATTTGATTTCCCTCTGTTTGTGTGTTTATCAATATATTGCACTACTTATATGACAGCTATTAATTAGTACCTACTTTCTAAATATTAAACAAATGACTCAATGTTTTTAAAATTGTAATGATAATTATCTACATAATAATCTAATGACACCATTAATAAAAGGAAGTATTTAAACAATTTGGAAATTATGACTGTCCATAAAGAATTAACAATGGGATGACAAATATTATGTTTTTATTTATTTCACTTTAGTATTTATCAGAGAAAGTATAAACATGTACATGTATGTCATTCAGTAGTTGTGTACTAATAACAATAAACAAAGATGATAATTTCAATAGAAATACTTGGCAATTAATACAGTAAATTGTTATTGTAGGTACAATAACTAAATGAAATGAAACTAAACTGAATTCTGTAAGTGCAACACACATATTACACCTATATGAGTACTATGTCAGAGTAAATATATATAGAAATGTTATCTTTGGTATATTTATTTACTGTATGATATCCATATAGATTATATTTTATGAGTGTCCCCTACAATGTTCAATAACACTGGTATAAATGAGTTGTTGGTGTTATAATCTGTTAAATATGATTCATTTGAAAAGTATGTGATGAAACAATAAGGACTTACCGTTACAATCATGCAGTGGTTCTCCTTAACGGCTCCGCAGCAACCAAAGAAGGCAACAATAAACACAATCAAGCCCACAATGATCAGGATCACAGGGGCTGATGTATAGAAGCTCTCATCTGTGAGGTCTACATAAGGATGTGCATTGATCTCAGACTTAATACCAACTATGAGGATAATAAGTCCCGTTATCTGGAAGCAATAAACTTATTAAGGTTTCATATGAATGTTTAATGTCTTTGAATTTATTTTTTAAGGCTATAGAAATGATTTCTTAACAAATTGAATATAAGACTTTTATTCCTTTCAATTATGGATAAAATAATACCCGAAAAACCACGCAGTATCTATAAAACAGGTTGTGCAATAACTGATCAATACTAGCTAATTAATAATCAAAATATACTATAAAAACACATGTTAAAGAGTATGGCAGGCATTTTAAATACTCGCAGTGTAAAAAGTGAAAGGATAAAGTTACAGATATTGATCACATTGAAGCAGATACCGCCCAAACAAGTTTTTATCAAGGAAAAATATTAACAATACTTACCGCAAACAAAAGGTTGAAGGAAAATAACAAATACTTCACACACGACATCCCTGCACCGATAGCCATTTTGAAATATTGCTTCTTCTATTCTAAATACAAAATTTGAAACAAAAGAAATAACTTAATTCTCTCCCTGCGCAAATGCGAACCTGCGAAACATTGATTTATGATGTTGACTCAACATTCAACAATCAACTGTGCAAGGCACTTCTAGTAAACGATGAAAATCTCTTAACACTACACCCGTATCATTTACGTTGACCGGATAGCTAAAATTTTTAAACAAAAATCTTAACTTACCGCCAAATGATATCTTTGTAGATAAAAATAAACAACAGCAATATTTCACCAACTACGTCTTTACGAACGTCGAGTGAAATTGATATTTGATTACTTAATGCGTGTTGCCAACTATCAAACTCTTTATTACACATAAAATATGACTCACCTGTATTAAATGTTGCTAGTTGTATATTATAGCAAAAATATGAGTATACAAAAACGAATATTATTATAATTAATATTAATTCAATGGATACTTTAATTCCGCTTAATTATTTTTTAGTTTATTTGACACACAGTTTTTAGGGTTCCGTACCCAAAGGGTAAAAAACGGAACCCTATTACTAAGACTCCGATGTCCGTCCGTCCGTCCGTCCGTCCGTCCGTCCGTCTGTCTGTCACGAGGCTGTATCTCATGAACCGTTATAGCTAGAGAGTTGAAATTTTCACAGATGATGTATTTCTGTTGCCGCTATAACAACAAATACTAAAAACTAGAATAATATAATTATTTAAGGGGGCTCCCATACAACAAACGTGATTTTTTTTTGTTTGTCTATATGTCATGAACTTTTATAGCTAGATAGTTGAAATCTTCACAGATGATGTATTTCTGTTGCCGCTATTTCTGTGGGACTAAAACAAAATGATAACTATTTTTTTAAATAGATAATAATAGTACGGAACCCTTCGTGCGCGAGTCCGACTCGCACTTGGCCGGTTTTTTTTAGTTTATTTTTGATAAAAGCCGTTTTCTATGTTTATTATTACTTTGATAAGTGGCGAATGTGTTATGTAGCTATTTTCCTCTTTGATCATTAAACTAACATGGGCTGTTATTTAATTCTTTAATTTTATAATATTATCATACATTTACCTTTTGTTTATGATAATGAATCTATTATTTAACTATTTATTTATTGGAACTTAAAACTAATATTATTGAAAGTATCTAAGATTAAGATTATATCATGCGTGTCAAGATAAGATTGATACTGACCAGAAAGATTGATAAATTGTCATCTCAGAGACTCGGTTACCTTATCACATATAGTAAACCATTTTAACTTTTGAAAATGTTTAAAATGAGAGTTCCAAAATTATTAAAATCTGTGAGGTATTCCCTTGTGGCAGTGAATAGTCTGTTTTTGGTAAGGCAATTAGCTTCTTTACTTGAAATTTAATCATTTATATAAAAAAAAAATGTATTTATAAATTATAATGTTAAATGTTTTTCATAAATTTTTATTATGTTTCAGCTTACAGGAATACTTCTTTTAATAGTCGGTGTGGCGACTCTGGTTATTTTCAAGGAGTATACATTACTAGTTACCAGTACATTTTTCAATCTCCCAAACTTTGTGATCGCGACTGGTGTCATAATTTTTTTTGTCGCTGTTCTAGGATTTTATGGAGCATTGACTGAAAAGTTTTACTTTATTGCCGGGGTATGTTTAAGATTTTTTGTGTCTATAGTAATAGCAAAGTTAATTAGACTCTACTACATTTAATTTCAACACATTAAGTCCATACTGAAGTAAAACTAATATAGTTTTTTCGAAAGCGCTTTGTTAGCACTTGTGGGAATTTGAATATTTTAAACGAAGTAACGAATATGGATAAGGTCATCTAATCTTCTGATATAAGATTTAATTTATTTAATTATTTATTATTAGATTTAATTTTAACCGCCCCGTTGGTCGAGTGGTTAGCGTAGACGCCTAACGTGTCACGGCGCAATGGGGCTCGGGTTCGATTCCCGGCGGGAGACAGGCATTTGTGTGATGAGCATAGATGTCTGTGTTTCTGGGTTTGGTCGTTTATTAAATATATTCTCAGTATTTATATATGTATTTCTATGTATTTGTATCGTTGTCTAACACCCTTAACACAAGCAAATAATTTGCTTACTTAGGGGTTAGATCAATGTGTGTAATTTGTCCTGATATTATTATTATATTATTATTATTATAATTTGTATATTTTTACAGTATGTCGCATTGCTTCTCGTAGTACTCGTATTTGAGATTGCCATAACTATAATGGGATTGAAACTCCAAAATGATGCTGCAACCTTAATTAGAAGACCGATGTCCCAAACTCTACAATTATACGGAAGTAGATTAGAAGTCAATGTTACCTGGGATAATTTACAAAATGATGTAGGTATATTTATTAATAAGAAAAAACAAAACAACATGCAATAATAATATATTTATTTCGACACGCAACCTCGTAATTCTTTCAATGCCGGAAATGTCGATTGCATGGTTGCCACTGAAATCAGTGCTGGAGTTATATACTCCTACTATAGCTGAGTGGGTGTCGCAGTTATTATCTGTCCTATATTTTTTTCAAATTTTAACGCTTGGGTATACATATTTTCTTTTTCATCATTATATATATTATATATTTTTTAAGTTCCAATGCTGCGGGGTGAGTGGAAACACAGACTGGATGAACAGTCGTATTCCGATAAGCTGTTGCCACATCGACTTCGGAACAATATCCCCATTTGAGTGCACTTACGACAAATCGTATGAAGTCGGATGCGCCTCGGTACTTGGGGAGTACCTCGGCTATAACGCCTACGTCATTGGGGTCACGGGAGCATTTATTATATGTTTACAGGTGATTTTATTTTCTTGATTTTAGTTTTTCACTGCGTAAAAGGTATTATTTTATTCATTTATTTGATAAAGCTGCTTTTTATGCACTAACCTCTGAAAGTACCAGTTGGATTCGAAAACTGTGCTTGCATTTGCTAGGCCGGTTTTTTGAAGAAAGCTTAATAAGTCATAAAGCTTACGCCTACACAATTATTTAACGATTCTGATATCCGGTAACGTCTTTATAAAAACAAAACAAGCATGAGAATAATACTCCTTCTCTATATCTCTAACCAGCATACCGAACGGATAGACTGATGATCGTGATATATTAACACGTTATAATTTGAATGTATTCCTAATATATTTCTTTGTCTTTCGTATATAAAAAAAGGTCATAGTAGTTGTATAAATCATCACCTGCCTTGTTCCAATTATTTCGAGTCGGCATATATTGTAATTCCGTTCAACCTCTCCTATAACATTTTCCTTGCCGTAACATTTTTATTCTCATCTTGTCTCTGTCATTTTTACTAAGACACCCGGCGGTAGATAGGTTTGCAGCTGAACTACGGGTCAGCCTCTAAAATCAGGGTACTACGGGACCCCGGTACCTAAGCCTTCCGGCAGCGATGCATGCGCTCGAATGTGTAAGCTGCCGGGTTACCGGTTTTGGTGTTAAATTCGTAGTGGTAATGTGGTTAGCTGCAGAGATTCGGCGCTGTTCGTCTGGGTCCCCACACTTGTCGGGGGCTCTTCGGATCTTGTGCTCAGCTAGAAGTGATTGACCAGCCTAAGGCGAAGGGCTGCTGCGGTGTTTTACTTCGGGGCTTGGAACGGCCCTTGAGCAGAAATCCTTTCGGGGGTCACTGCAGTTCGGGTAGCCCCCTGCTTAGAGGTTAGATGGATGTGCTAGCATCTATCCGGTCACCCGACTGTATCGTAGGGTAGGTTTGCGGCCTGACTGCCTGTCGGGAAGTGAGCGTGCCTTACAGCTCCGGCACCAGCTGGAAACTGGTAGTTAGCCTCTCTGACGTTCTCAGCAAGTGAATTTCAAGTGTGAGAAATCACATGGGAAGTGAGCGAGCCTTATAGCTCCGGAACCTGTCATGGAGAAAAGGTGGTCGCGGTTGGACTGGTCTATGACCGATAGCCTTGCGAGCTTACTAGTCTTATAGTGCCGTTGTCGGACGACTTCGGAGGTCAGACCTGCCGTATAAGGGTCCATGTGCCAGGGGTATACCTTGACCACATGGATAGCGGCTCAACCTTTATATTATTTTGAGGTGCTATTTTCAGGCCAACGGTCTTTTTACCTTCTCTAGTCGTTCAAGTCTTCATCGAGAAGAATAATGTTGTCAGCAAACAGCATACACCAGGGTTTCGTTTCTCTGTATTTCAGAAGCCAGGACACTAAAACCATCAATGTTACAGGGAGCAGCTCTGACATTGGCACTAGACTAATCGTACATAGCACGGATCAACTCCTAATATTTTACGCACAATTTTTTCTGTTAAGGTCTTCAAATAAAAGTGCTAAAGTTTTTAGTACAAATTGTAGTTTTTCACTCTACCATCATCTATACTTGTCTATAATATCCTTCTTCTTAAATACACTGGCATACTTACTTTCTGAGATCTTGTTGCAATTGGAAAGGGTTTAAGGTTTTCAGAATATAAATAATCTGTGTCTTGTTTCCACTTTTGTAGATTATCAAGTGTTTATAGAGAGCAATACTAAAGGAACTTGTATTTTAATAATGTTATTTTCTTTCCCCTTATCTCTGCACTCTCCATGCAAACAGCTCTACATTCTCTGGAATATCTATATCCAAAGCACCAGACCCTACCAAACATTTCTCTTTTAACCCTCCTCAGTATGAGACCCTGCAAACATCGTGTATATTACATTTAAAATAAAACTCTTTCTAATCACTCGCACAGAAACGACGTCTTCGTCTTCACTAACTATTCTGTTGCTTATTCTTTGCACTTTTATAATTGGTTTTTTTCACATCAATATTTAACTCTACTAATATACCATTTTGTTTTCCATCTTTACCACAATAATAAATCTTTAATCTTATATCAATCTCCCTCGATTCGACTTT
The DNA here is from genome assembly GCA_959347355.1 of Napeogenes inachia. Classification (NCBI taxonomy): domain Eukaryota; kingdom Metazoa; phylum Arthropoda; class Insecta; order Lepidoptera; family Nymphalidae; genus Napeogenes; species Napeogenes inachia. The sequence goes on from OY365794.1 coordinate 23,607,326, forward strand.
GTCTCTTCCACACATGCCACGTCTAATTCGGTCCATGACTAACGGCCATTTGGGATGCGAAAACCTTTGAGGAATTAGCGAAATTAGGTGTTTTATCTCGAGCTTACATTTTTTTGCGGCTATCATACTGACAGAGAATTAGTACAAAAAGGTTTTTTAATGACCGGCCGCCAATATGACGACAATCCTTCTTAGGAAAAGCAGTCGGTTATATATTTACATTAAGTAATTAATATTGTATTGTTTAACAGGTACTTATTACGGCAGCGGGTGGCTGGCTCGCCTATAGATCTAGATATGAAGAAGTTGAACTTGAATCCTAAGACAAGGAAGAATAAAATTATGTTCATAGTATTTTTGTTCCTATCTGTGTAATAGGCTTTATATTCAAGAATTGAGTAGGTACTATTAATTTTGATATTAAGATACATTTTTAAGGTGAATCGTAGGAATCAAAATATATTTATTAAAATATAGTATTAGAATAGGTATAACTACGAATATCTACAGCTTATTATTTATGATATCCTTAAGTTCTTATTATTATTAAAAATGTATACTACTTGACAATTTTAAAATGTGTTGTTATTGTAGTGTATAAAAATAAATAAAACTTAAAGTATTATCTAATCTCCTTAATGAAAAGAAATGAGTCGTTATTTCCTGAACTTTTAAAGAGTAGTATTATACTCTTTAAGAGTTTACTTTACTAGTCACAAAATATTACCTACATCTACTTACTTCTATAATTTAAATCGTTTCCTGTTTAAATGTAAATATCTCGGTTCTCTTACATACCGGTTCACAATTAGTGGCAAATGGCATTTTATCAAAAGGCTGGGCGTTATCGTGTTCTACTTGAATGGAGTTGCTTCAAGTACTCGCTGACTGGTTCTACGCTTCAAATAAATACATCACTACGTCTCAGATATAGATAATAATAAAATATACTTTATTAAACACCTGCCACAAAAACTGATTAGATAACATGTATTATTTGACGTTATTCGTAGAATTGGTCGTGTTTTAGAATAAAAAAAAGTGTTCAGCATTGACTCAATTCAAAGATCGTTTGAGATTTGACAAATATAATAAGTAATGGAAAATAAAATTGAAAAGGAGCCTCGCCCGAGATAAGTCTGCTTGTTTTCCTTATCGAGATTATAATAGCGATAAAAATATCACAGTGAAACTATACTAGTCACTCGTCACGTGTAAATCGGTCGGTCAAAATGCTGGCGAAAATATTCACGACCGTTAAATACACTTTGGTGTCAGTTAATTTTCTGTTTTTGGTGAGTTAAGTGGACTTTATATTTAAAAGTGTAATTTACAGAACTATTAAAAGTATATGTTTCAGGTGACTGGCGTAATAATATTGTCGGTGGGTAGCTCAGTGCAGTCTGCATATAATGGGTACCACGTATTTCTATCGGAGAGATTTTTCTCTCTTCCAGCCTTCTGTATTGCAACAGGAATTATTGTTTTTCTCATTGCCTGCGCTGGATTCTATGGCGCTTTTATGGAAAACTATTATGTGATTATGGGGGTAAGTGACAACAGATAAAATATATAGAATGCATATTATATTCATTTGGCCATGTTTATTTGATAGAAATATAATATTTCTTTGATTATTTCAGAAAATATATTTCGATAGAATCAAACTAGGGCTTACTTACCTACTTGTCGATATAAATTTGATTGAATTATGGCGGGATATTATTACTAAAAATATCAATATGTGTATTTCATACCAGGTCCTCAGAATTATTGAGCGGCTGAAATTAGACGGTATTCACTTTTAATTGTTTGGCGACGACAGCGCCCTACTCTCGTAATAGAACTCTAATAAGAAATCTATTCTCAATGTAACTTTTGGTATCTTGTGTACATAATACTAACAAAATTTATTACAATACCTACTGATTTGTTTGTTTTTCCTTTGAAGTACATAATAACCTTGATTAAAAATAAAATGTTATGTTATACTAGCTAGTTCTGTAATTAGGTGTACAAAGAGGATCTGACACTGAACTCTGAAGTGATTAATGTTTTTTTACATTGGTAGTGACTCATGTGAGAATACATACTTAAAGTTTACTTTCTCGAAAGTACCAAAATTTAAATTCTTGCATATAGTGTATGCTTTGTTGGTTATCCTATAAATAAATAAATAAATAAATAAATAAATAGTGCTCAAAAAAGCGCAAAGCAAGATATATTAATATAAATATCAAGATGTATTATTTTTAAACTTACCAAGAGACCTCGGGAGCCCTTTTCGCTCTTAAAACTCTCAGTATTCGTCTTCTCTTCTCACTTTTCAATATTTTTTGTTCAATATTATCACTTTTGGAGGGATTATTGTAGAGGTTCAGAATAAAATTGTAATCTACTACCCAAAGTTCTAAGTTCTAAATGATTTATAATTTTAATTAGGTATTATTATAAATATATTCCTAACTGTGATAATACCACCATATCATGAATAATATAAATAACTATTTGAATTATTTAAATTTCAGTTCGTAGGTTCCATGGTAGTGATGTTTATATTCCAACTGTCAGCGTGCATCGCCGGGTACGTGCTGCGAGGGAACACAGTGGCGCTGGTGCAACAACAGCTTCTCAGCACTATGGACCTGTATGGACAGGGACCCACCAAGAACTTCGAGGTCACCAAGTTGTGGGATGAAGTACAAGCCGATGTAAGTGTTGGTTTTAGGATTACCTGGGAAGGTAGATATATATGCCTGGATATACCGGGATATATAACTAGTAATTATAACTCTCTTTAGCTTCCCTCCTGACTAACGACGCCCCGAGCCGAGGTCCGTGTCTCAATCTGAGACGCCCTCGGGACGTCGTTCCCCATGGGGGCCCATCTGGCCCCCCCTTGTTAAGGGTGGGTCTCCAGACCCACCCGCTCCCCCGGTGACGCTGTAATAGCCAACAGGGCTAACAGCATAGACAAACAAAAAAAAAAAAAAATAAAAAAATAAAAAAATTATAACTCTGAAAAAGATGAGTTTTAAGTGCCTATTGATTAGTGAATATTATGTATATATACAGTGTAATCTTAATATAACAATAAATTATTTTTTCGAAATGTCCTAAAACTGCCTGTAATACTAAAGCAAAATATACCTTTACAATACGAATTATCAACGAATAATTGGTATTGAAAATATCTATCATTGGAAAATATGGATAGAAAGTATTAATATAACGAATCCTATCTGCTATCAGTTATCTAAAGTCAATTTCTTCTTGTTCTTTATGTTAAGTTTTTAGTAAGATAATCATAATTGTTAGAGGTTTACGAACGCGTACACTGCTATTGGATAATTGGACACTGTTGTTAGTTAGAAAGCCTATAATTAAAGTTGAGAAAAAATATATTTTACCTTGTTAAAACTATTGGTAGGCCAAACTTATATTTTTATAAAGAAGATAATTGTAACAAATTACTTGACATAAAGAATTATTTTGTAATTCCCTTCAGTTTCGTTTTATCGAGGTATAATTGATGGTGACACACTTGAAAAGGGTCATGACTAGGGGGCCATGTAAGAGTATCCGTCAGTCGAGAGATAGGTACCATTTTTAAGGCTTCCCGTAAAAAAAACTTACACTTGTCCACTTAGCTTGAGCGTCAAGGGATATATCTCATACTCACCGTGATAGTGTTTGTAAAATTTTGCTGGGTTGCTGCGGAATTGACCAGGGAAAAATCTCTCCGAGGGTTGCAACATATATGCATCAAATGCATATAGGCGAATCCACATTTATTTTCCGTGTTCTATATTTGATAAAGTTATTCAATATCATAAATTTATTATACGTCGAACTTGATAGGAACTATACCAACTGACAATTGTTGTGCTCTATAGTTTGCTTTCATAAACTAGTTCACATGTTGCGGTGTAACAAACTCGAGCGATTGGATCTTACCATTGAACACGACCGAGAAACTCGGCGTGCCAATGAGCTGCTGCACATGGCCGCCGGGAACTGTCAACACTTTGATCTGCAACACCACCATTGCCTTCACCACCGGTTGCTCTGCCGCGTTCGGTAATTGGGTCCAATCTCACGCGGCGGTTATCGCTGTTTCTGGAATATTTTTGGTCTTAATGCAGGTACATGCATTTTAATTAATTTATGTCTTGTTTTACTAGAATAGGATTTAGTATAAAAATAGTAAAAGTTTTGAATTTGTGTTTGGTTTAATTTTATGAAACTACTTTTATTCTTGTTTAAAAGTCAGTAATGTACAGATAGGTATGTTAAATACTTAGACATTTATGATTTCTAAATTATGTTTGTAGCAAACGAATATACAATATATTTTAACCAAAATGTAAACAAGAATGATAGAAACTCATAAACTGGTTATATTATTAGAAGTGTAATAAATAAATATATCATGTATTTTCTCTGTATAGTTGGTACTAAAATGTGGAAATGTAAGCAGTAGGTACAGTTAATTTTAAAATGTACCTCTTTCTATTTTCCTCTCTCCGGTGCAATTATTATTCCCAAATCGTACATAATTTATCAAAATATTCTGAGGCTTTACTGTTTAAATGTAAATTAAAAATGTATGTATATTGAAATGTTGTTTCCAGGGCCTAGCGGTGGCAGGCGCAGTGTGGCTGGCAAACATAACTCGGCAAGAAAGAGAGTTTCCTTAACAATTTTAAGTCACATTTTTAATTACTTAATAAATGATATATTTACTTTAATGTAGAAGAGGGTTTTGTTTGCTGTTCCTGTTGTATAATGAAACAAAGTAATTAAAAAACATAAATGCATTTCCGTATATATTTTTTTCTGTGCAATGTGAGTTCTGTTTTTGGTATACATGTAAAAAAAAGTAGGTATATAAGAAAGTGTGATTGTAGGTATCGCTGATAATTTATATACAGACAAACAAATGTTATTGTATTAATAAGTGTTAATAAAAAAGTATTAAAGTCGATAAAGTCTTTGATAATACCTACATTACATTTTATTAGATTTACTATAATTTGTTTCGTGTTTATTTGTATTTGTTTTGATGCCTTATTTCATTTTTTTAATAGGAATTAAGCTATTGCTGTAAATATACAAAATACCCGTAATTAGGGATTGCAATCCGAAAACGGATCCGGTAATCCAACGGTTCCGGCATCATTATGAGTTAATACTGTATCCAGTATCAACATACCGGATACGGCGATCGGATCCGGTGTTGACTACCTATTTATGGAATAGTCTTCACTCTTCTATCTTTTATGAAAAGATATCATAAGCAGAAAGTATGTAATGATAAAACTTTAATAGATCTTGGTCCAAATAAAAAAATGTTTAACAGTTATATAAAGGGTTATTTTTAATTAGTTGACCATCTCTAGCAGGCAGCCTCTATACATCAATCCCAACAACATTTGTTTTACTACTTTTTACAAATCTTGATAAACAACACTAAAAAAAGTTTTTTTTTTTTTTTTTCTGTCTATGCTGTTAGCCCTGTTGGCTATTACAGCGTCACCGGGGGAGCGGGTGGGTCTGGAGACCCACCCTTAACAAGGGGGGGGCAGATGGGCCCCCATGGGGAACGACGTCCCGAGGGCGTCTCAGATTGAGACACGGACCTCGGCTCGGGGCGTCGTTAGTCAGGAGGCAAGCTAAGGAAATTTGGACACTAGCGTCCTCCGACGGCAGAACGCCGGAGCAACGGAGCACTTACTCAGTTGGGACCTCGTCTATACCGGTACAGACGGTGAGTGTCTGTATGTTGTGTGGTGTCAATTATGCCTACGCGTACACGTTATTACCTACTGTGAACGCGTCGTCGGGGTCAACGAGTACCGACTTGGGTCTTCTTTTTCTGACTAAAGTAGTCTTACGTGGTCTATACTCTGCGGCGTCAGCCACCAGTGGGTTCGGGTGGGCTCAGCACGTTCAAAGTACTTTTGGGAAAGCCCCTTGAAGTACTGAGCGATGGTCAGAAGGTTCAAGTCTCTATGGAGATCGATGTTGCGTACGAACCACGGCGCCCCGGTTGCAATCCGTGTAAACCTGTTCTGAATCACCTGAAGGGGTTTCAGATTAGCGTGCGCAAAAACGGGACTCGCATAGGACATGACGGAACGTTTGCAAGCTTTGTAAAGTGTCACCTTATTGCGAAGGGACATTTTACTCCGCTTGCCTAACAGCGGATATAAACGACCTAATATGTAGGCCGCTCTGCTACGAACGGTCCTAATATGCGCAGTGAAAACTAACTTTCTATCTAACGTTACTCCTAGGTATTTTGCCTCGTCTTTCCAAGGTATCGGTTTATCAAAGAGTTTGATTCGCGGGAGGATTCTTGGGGGGCCCCGTTCGAAGAGCACCGAAACGCTCTTCTCAGGGCGATCTCAGGACGATTTACCTCGATCCGCCATTTCCGCAGCCAACTCTCGAGGGAGTCGACTGCGGATTAGAGACGTTGGTATATCTCCCAGTGATCCTTAGAGGACGTGTAAAGCGCGGTATCGTCCGCGTACATGGCAAGGTGCACTTTAGATCGCGGTCTAGGAATATCGCTAGCGTAGATGGACTAGAGGATGGGCGAGAGAACTGAACCCTGAGGAACACCCGCCCTGATGGGGCGGGGGGTTGACAAGACGCCTTCCACTCTGTAGCGAAAGGAGCGATTCGTCAGGTAGTCCCGTATGATGAGTACGAGTCTGTCCGACACCTTGAACTGGTATAACTTGTACACCAGTCCATTGTGCCAGACCCTGTCGAACGCCTTAGCTACATCGAGGAAGAGCGCTCCTGTCCTATGCTTCTTGGCCCTCACAGTGGCCCCTATCAGTATGTGCTCCGTGAGGCGTTGCACCTGATGGGAACATGAATGGTTGGCTCTAAAGCCGAACTGCTCATTTGGGATGATTTTGAGTCTCTCGACTTCCGATCTAAGTCTACAGAGGATGATTCTCTCACATACTTTCCGCCTCTTTCCACTGGGTCGGAAACGAGCAACCGGCCAGTAGAGCGTTAAAAATGGTAACCAATAGGTAAATTAAAGGAGGCGGAAGAAGCTTTATCACTTTGTTAGTGATCCTATCGGGACCTGACGATTTCTTGGCGTGAAGCGCCCTAACTATGGACGTCACCTCGTCTAGGTTCGTTTCCTTGATTGGCGGACCGACCGGTGGCTGAGAACACATTATATTGACCGATTTGTCGACTATTTCGACATGATCGCGATCAACCGATTGAGCAGACAGACGGCACTGGCTCTCTAGACTGTCGGGTAAGCACTCAGCTTTGTCAGGGTCGTCAAACGCGATGGCGGAGTTAGGTCCAACCAAAGGAGGCATATCTGAGACAGTGTCCGCCTTCAACGCTCTCTGCAACCGCCAGAATGCCTGGTGTGTTGGAGAGAGCGTCGCAAGCTTCCTATCCCAGCCGCTATCTCTGAAGTCGTCGAGAGCTTGTCTCGACTCCCTCTGGAGACGGCGCAGACTCCGTCGGTTGTCATCTGTCGGGTAAAAAAAGAAAACAAAAAAATTTTTGCTCCCTCATTTGCTTATTACTCTGTATTTTGTAAAAAGTACTTAAAAGGTCAACGCTCAGGCGCCATACCGACGCTCGAGTTAATGCTAGTTCTAGAGACAACAATCAATTTTGTATGGGAAAATTTAAATTTTAAAAACTATTAATTTTAAATTAGATTAATTATTAGATTTGCGATGTTTGTTCCTAAATTATCTACTAATTTACTCTCTGTAAATAGTTTAATTAAAAAGGGTTCCATTGTTATATTTTCACTTTAAGGTGCAAAAATATTAAATGGCAAGACTTGTAAAATAACCGGTGATGTGCTTGATACAACTGACAATGTAGATGGTAGGTATGTATAAATTAAATCAGCATTTGTTGAATGTGTCAACAATGACCAATAACTTACTTGTTGTATCTTAGAACTGATGATTAGGTCATTTGAACTTGTATGCAATGGATAAAAAAAGTTTAGATACGGGTGTTTCTTACAGTAATCCAGTATTGTATGCTATCGGTTAGTAAACCCTGATAAACCGAGAAATTAAAATCGATTGGGTTTTCTGTAAACTGCAAGACCAAATTTTAAAGTTTATTTTATTGCGCTCTTACTATCGAAACATAGTACCATTTTGAGGGTAGAATTTTTTTGTTAAAATAATTAATCAGACAAGTTGTCAAAAAAATAAATGTTTAATTTATACCTGAATTAGATTTCTTATTATTATTGTTATTTTCATTATTTTATACACACACACACACATATATGTACATATATGTTTATATATATATCTTTTGTAACAGTATATATATATATATATATATATATATATATATATCTAAATCCGCTACTGTACCAAGTCCTTGTATTTATTTAGGCCAGGAAGCTGACCCCATGTCAGTATTTTGCAATACGATACTGTAGTTTTAAAAGTACCTATGGAAGGTTTCGGAGAAATTGAGTTGTCGTTTTAATTGAGGGTTTTATGTAAAAGATATTTTAAACAACATAAGAAATCACATTTGCAAAACTAATTAAAATACTTTTTTTAACTTATCTACTGAGTTTTGTCTCCTAAAACATAAAACTTAAAATATTGTTGTAAGTTTTATAGCTGCCATAATATCTGAAGACAAATAGAGATTTTAGACTGCAGATTGGGGAGTATCGTTACGTGATTTTAATGATTTTCAATCAAAAAGATAATAAAAATAATAAGTCCTTAATTGTGTTTACTACTTATACTTTACACCTGCGGACTGCGGTGCAATCAAAGTTTTTTTAATAACTATAAGGTATAATCATATTGGTTAAAACGAATTGCTTTTGTAGTCTGGAGTGTTGGAGGGGGGATGATCACTCCCTTTTGCATCAGAACCTGTCTAAATGAGTGATAGTACCTACCTATATTAATAGAATACTATTTTTAGGATACAGTTAGGTATTATAAAGAAGAATAATAGGTAACGTACTTATTAATAAAGTTAATAGTGAAGTTGTTGAACGTCCAGTGTCCAGAAAAATGTGTCCATAATGGACACATTTTACTCTGTAACATTTTTTGAGTTTGTTATTGTATATAAATAGATGTTATTGATAGAATTAAATTATCATAATTACGCAAGTCTCGTGAAACTTCATAGGCAAGTGACGTCATACCAAATGGAGGTCACCCTCGTTGAAGGTAAAAACAGCCATAGTCCATAACGCGTCAGTGTCAGTACTATTTAACATCACAACAAATAATACATACTAATTGCTATAAAAAAGCGACTCGTTTCGTAGTCGTCATATTGTGAGCGATACCTTATCACACGTGATAACAAACCTGAAAAGAGCCTTATATTATTCAGTATAGAACTGGTAGTGACTCTGTATAGGTGTACTGTAGCAATCATGGCACAGAACAATCTAGAAGTTGGAATGAGATGTATTAAGTATATGCTTTTGTGTGTGACGGCTATATTCGTGGTGAGTTACTATTGATTTTTATATTAGCTTTCCTTATCAGTTCATGATGTGGCATAAAGTATGTATAGATTAGACATACCTACATCGTGTTTGGAAGAGCGGTGATAGTAAACGACGCAATTGAAATACATGTAATTATTCCCCAAGGCTTTTGTTCTATTGTTAAACTAAAAATGTTACATATTTCTTGAATAGCGAAAAACATAATGCAAAGCATTCATCTCATTATCCAATAATTGTGTTATTTAAATACTCGTTACTTGGACTCTAAATTTAATAAATCTGACGTAACATTTTTAATAAATTATTTTGCAAGATTGGCACGACAGAATAGATAGCATATTTCTTACTAACGACTCAAGTAGAAGAACATGATAACGACTAATTGAAAATTGAACACTCAAGCTATTAAATTTATGACATCTTTTAGCATATTAATTAGCCTGAGATATATTTTTTTGTCCCGGCTCTACAGTAGTAATAGACCACGCAATGCAGCATTTTTGATGCTAACAAACGGACAAAAATAATGTGTTTATCAAAATCTCATTACAGTTATAGATGATAAAATAATATCGATAATTGTGTTAAAAAATACAGTATTACTTTATAAATAATTTTTAAATCTAACAGCTATAAAAGTATTTTTAAAGATAACTAAGGAGAAAAATAACATTTAGATAGGTATCTTTATTAATTATAGATATTCTGTATTTCCACATAAATAGGTGGAGATTTATAAAAGCATTCCTTGGTACGTATCAATATTAGGTCCTTTTCATAATAAATAACAAATTTCATACTAATAATAAAGATTATAATGAACGATTTTTATACAAGGTACAAAAATTGGCACTTCAATCGTCGTCATTAATCGGTTACATCAATATATCAACTAGAACGAGGTTAATATGTGAATAATAAAATATTGTATGAAAATACTGAAAAAGTTTGATGAATTACCTATTTATGTGTAATAAATATTTTTGTCAGATATAATCACTAATTAAACCAATTCAAGAAATTCTATATAAAACATGTAGGTATACATATATAAAACTACACAACAAATAAAATATTACCTACTTGTCTTAATATTCTTTTTTTTTCTATAAAGTTTTTCTTTGATGTCATCGTATATTATTCCGGATAACTTTAGACATTATTTCTAGGTAATGAGTATTCTTAATTATTTTATAACAAATCTACCTAACAAAAACAAAGTTCCAACAAAATAACAGTATTACATATATTGGTTTATCAAGATGTATTATCTATACGTCTAACAAAGGTTTACTGAATTGATAGTTATAAGTTACCCATTTTGATAACGCCTCAGTTAACGCCTAGCTCGGTAAACGAGTGGCAAATTTATCAACAGGACAGAAAACAATACATTTTAATTTATAGAAAAGTATCTAAAACTGTAACACTTGTTTGTGTTTGCATGAAAAATCAATACCATTTCAAGCGATTATAATCGCTCCGTTAAAGGTTTTCTCAAGGTCGAGATTATTTTAATACCTGAAATTGTACTGTTTATTGTGTATACCTAGGAATACATTTCTTTAAGAGAGATGATGAATTCTTTGTTTATATGTTATAAAAATATCTGGAAATGCCACAAAAACTACATTATTTTTGGACACTTTACACAAATGTTTCATTTGTAAAGGCTCACACATTTAGCTAGGTATGTCTTTTTGGGTTTTGGTTTTCTAGTTTATTAGGTAGGTACTAAATAATATTTTTCTTCCAGCTAACATCTGCGTTAATTATCTCAGTGGGTACTACGATCTACGCTATTTATTACGATGTGTCCTTCTTCCTGGACTACCAGCAGTTTACCCCGGCCACCTTCATCATCGCCATCGGGGTTATTATGCTGTTTGTTTCCCTCTTTGGATGCATCGGCGCTTTGAAAGAGAGCACCTGCTTGGTCAATGTTGTAAGTATACATTTATTACAATTATTATAATGAGAACATACGATCACTATCTAAAGAAAGTTATTTGTGTAATTGTTTTATGATACATTATCACAGCACCAAACAATTTACAGGTGGATTGAATATGAGATCCTTATCAATCAGATTGTGATTCATTGTAAAAAAAGTAAAACCGAGTGGTTTATATTAAAGAATATCAGTCCTGAAGGTAGTAACTACACAACAATTTTATTTACGAAAAGTGTTCTTAAACTTTCCATCTATTTGTTCCAGTTTGCAGTGATCCTCAGTTTGGTGTTGGTGCTGGAGGTCTCGGTCGCTATCACCGCCTACACCCTGCGTGGGCAGGTCTCCGACATGCTCGACGAGAACCTCAGAGAGACTCTGCCTTCCTACTACAAAAACCCCGAAGTCACGTACGCCTTTGACTTCATTCAGAGCAGGGTAAAAAGATTATTATTTAAAGTATCCCACATTTCACTCTGATAATTTCAGAATTTGAAGGTTTCTCGATAATGTATAATTAAAAGGTGAAGAATAAAAAAACTTTTAAATATATTTCAGCTGAACTGCTGCGGTGTTGACAGTTACCTCGACTGGGGCGAAGTCGAGACAAACAGTAGTGGTATTGACGTCAAGAACGTAACGGTTCCGTTCTCGTGCTGTGCTCAGACCAGTCACCAGGAAGTAGGAGACGTTAAGATGGAGGAGTGTGTGAAGCTGTATGCTAATGGCTGCCTTCCTAGAATCACATATTTGATCTACCAGAGCGCAGGTCTGCTCGGTGCTGGCGCCATGACCATTGCTTTCATTCAGGTGATTTAGAATTGAGTTTTGTTACTCTTTGTCAATTCATTTACTTTATTTACATTTAATTTTATTGATAATTCATAATAGACGAAATGCAGATTTTCATTAAATAAAACTTTTTAATAGGTTTTTACTTGCGTACCTAATACATTTTAGTTTTTGTAAATTGTTTCCTTAATGTGATCTAAAATTTGCGCTTGAGGAAAATCACAAAATAATTTAGTTTTTTAACAAAAAATATACCTACATAAAATAAATTCCGTTAAAATAATTTTATTTGAAGTTAGTCTAGCTTGTTATCTTACAATATAACCATAATTGTATGTAACTATCTTTTAACAGGTGATTGGTATAGTCTTTTCGTTCTCGCTGGCCAGTTCAATTCGCAAGGCGAAGTCTGAGCGCGAGCGCAGGAGGTGGGAGATTCAGGAACGCATGGTTAATGCGTACACTTCCCTCAACCCTAACGACGAAAAACATAAGCCGATTGTTTATGTACCTTTTCAAGGCCAAAAAACCGCATAAAGTTGAATGAATAGATCTTGTTCTGTTAAAGCAAACGTCTTAAAAAAACTGTGTTTTTTTAATCTATCAAAAAGATTTTGTGCTTCATTTAAAACATTTACGACATTTCTGAACGGAATTTTATATATTTTTTAATTGAATTAATATTAATATATCAACTTTTTGTCAACTTTTCGCAAATTTTCAAATTATATTTCCATTGTTTTAAATATATTTTCTGCCTTTAGGATATTTAAGTCAGACATACCTACATATTTAAGTTATTTTTAGAAAATATATTTATTCTTACATATGCAGTTTACGAGTATTTAATAGCAAGTAACGAGAAATATCAAATTAGATAAGTTAACTATAGCATTATTGGAAATTATTATTAACCTACATAGTTTACACAGGATTATTTTTAATAAGTTGACCGCCTCTTGGAGGCAGCCTCTCTGCATCAACCCCAACAACATTTGTTCCAAGACTTTTTAAAAATCTGGATAAACAACACACAAAACACGAAACAAAAAAAAAATGCTCACTCTTTTACTCTGTATTTTGTAAGAAGTACCTACTTAAAAGGTGAACGCTCGGTCGCCATACCTACGTTCAAAGTTAATATCAGTTCAGTTCATAGGCAACTAATAAATTTTGTATGGGAAAACTCAAATTTTAAAAACTATTAATTTTAAAAAGTCGTAGAATAAATGTTGCTAGGATTGATGTAGAGAAGCTGCTTGCAAGACCTCTTGCAGGCACCTGGTCAACTAATCAAAAATAACTCTATATTTTAAATATACTTACTTAATAAATATCTTGAAAATAAGTCACAAAAGTTATTATAGACGTTAAATCAATGAAGTATTGCGTTATTTAAATAGTAATTATATTTTTATTAAATAAAAAGTGCATTTTATTTTAATTTTCTTTCTCACTGACTTTAAAAATGTTGTTATATACTACGAGCTAAATTTAGGTTTTTTTACCTGGAGCCTAGTCAAGTAAGTATGACGTTTATGAAAATTATTGAAATATGTAGGTATAGGTACTTAAAAATGTAAAATCCTTATTTTGACATTGATACTCTCGTGAATAAATTTTTGGATTGAAATATTGAATAATGCACTTTTAAATAATAATGCACTTTTAGCATGTCCTAATAACAATTTTGTAAATGACAATGTTATACAAAAACAAGCAGAGATGTAACGTCTCTAACAATATTATCTCTTAACTTTAGAGTTTTGAAAAAACATACCTACTACTTACTGGTCCCCAAGCTTGCAGTTAAAACCACCTTCCCCTTATTATATCCTATATCTCAAAAATGGTAACGAATTTACGAAGGTTCTACGAACCACGTTTCTCTACATTGGTTAAATTGTCCTTGCCTTATAAATAAAATGTAGTTATGAACAGAGTACGAAAGAAAAATTAACGTTAAGAAATAAAAATAGCGGTGCTTTGAATATAATCGATACATTGGTCCGCCCCGTTGGTCGAGTGGTTAGCGCAGACGCCTAACGTGTCACGGCGCAATGGGGCTCGGGTTCGATCCCCGGCGGGAGACAGGCATTTATGTGATGAGCATAGATGTCTGTTTCTGGGTTTGGTCGTTTATTAAATATATTTTCAGTATTTATATGTGTATTTCTATGTATTTGTATCGTTGTCTAACACCCTTAACACAAGCAAATAATTTGCTTACTTAGGGGTTAGATCAATGTGTGTAATTTGTCCTGATATTATTATTATTATTATTGATGTCCAGTTTTACATATTCGTGACTCTTCTACCCGCAGCCTGACAAGATAACGTGTTGATATGTTATCAATATAGATCATGTATTGCTTATCGTCCTTTGTTTGGTTGGCAGATAATCTTAGCAGTACTCAGTACAGTTTAATATTAATACAATATAATAATCTATGTTCTATTTTAAATCTGATAATTTAATATTTTTTGTATTTTTTTGTATCTTATACGAATAAGGAAAAAATAGAATAAAGTGATAACGTTTAAAACTATCCTCAGTTGACCTCAGTGCCGATAACAATTGATTTATTATTAAAATTATGTGGATTGACCTGGAAATTATAGAGTAAATTGAATGTAGAGTACGTTAAAAAAATACTATATTCCTTAGAAGAAATGGCTATTTGTAGCTCTGTCACTTAGACTATTTGTCTTAATATCATTCCTATTGTTACATTTTACACCATATCCAATACGTATTGACGGGCGAATCTAATGTGACTGTTGAATGCCTAATAAATAATCATATTTTATCTAGTCTATATATCTCATAAAGTGCTAGTTCTTCGGATCAATATTATTAATGTTTAAGTGCTATTGTAAAAACCAAGTGATTTTTATTGATTAGAAAATGTTTGTACAAAACAATATTTTTTAATGTTCTAGATAACCGATTATAATTCAGACCGATAAGAACTTCTAATCTGATGCCGAATAACGTCAAGTTTTATCAGTTGCATTATTTCATAGCAGCGACATTTATTCGTTACAGTGTTATGAACTTAGTTTTTGCGACCATTTAGTGTGCACAGAAATAAACACAAGGAAAGGAACATACTCTCAAAATGAAGTTTTCAAAGACAGAGAAGGAATACAACATGAAATCCATAAGGTTTCTCTTGTTTACAATCACAACAATGTTTATCGTAAGTTTTGTCTTCTTTATTCAAAATAAAATTAAAATCATATTCCAATATGGCGCCTTGTCAAGTTGAGTAGGTACGATTACGATTTTCCTAGAAGCCATGAGTATACATACTTACCTCACGTGCAAGATATGTCATAAAAAGTAAAGGATAATTGTACTTATCTGTTTTGTGCTTGCCTAGAATTGGCCTAAGAATAAAATTGATTTAAAACTAAGTCTTCCCTTTTTTTAGGCTAACAGTACCCCTCTTTGTTGATTAAACAAGTCTTTCGATAAATACGGTCAGCTTCATAATATTATGCCAATAACAAAAGCTAAGTGATTTTTTAATAAGTCAGAATGGCCTCTTCTTCCAGATCATAACTACTTCTTTGAGTTGTCTAACTTATTTCTAACATCTGTAAAAATAAATATAGTAAGACAGTAATTATACATTGATCAAATAATGTTATCTATCTTTTCCGGAATTAATGTTCGTAGAATCAAGTAAATTTATCACAGGTGTTTCTATAAAATACGGCCATAACAAACAAAGAGTACCTATATAGTACTAACACATAAGTACATAAACAAATAATAATTTGGTTCCAGATAATAGCCTTGTTAATGATTGCGCTTGGTTTCTCCGTGTACTCCCAGTACCACAGCTTTTCATTCTTTTATGAAAATGTCAAGAATGGAAATGTGTTTACGCCGTCTGTGCTAAGCATTGTAATAGGGATGTTCCTGTTTGTCGTCACGCTGTTCGGTTTCTTTGGCAGTTTGAAACAGAGCACTTGCTTGGTTAATTTAGTAAGTTAATGTATCCATTCAATATAATTATCTCGTAGGGATTATTTTCCCTCTGTGTAAAATAGAATGTAGGTAAGTACTTAAAAATATCTAATACGATTTATAAAAGTGAGTAAGTGCATATTTAATTGTTACGTGTAACACAAGACTTTCTTAAATATTAATATCCGTTCTAGAAACACTGTTTTGTGTATGTAATTAAAGTCTACACCAGTGATATTTGAAAAAGGGATAAGTTATTTACTTCTTTGGAATTGGGCTAGAAGGAACATGAAGTCAGTAGTAACAGTAACTTTATTATAAATTGATAATAAAAGATGTTATAATATATCACAGAAGTCAAAAGTTAGAGCTTATTCCTTAGTGATTAATTTGTAAATATGTCCTTATTGGTGAGATTTTGTATATCTAGTTGTTAACTATATTAATTCATAAAGAAATATACCTACAAACTTCATTTTATTGCAAGCGTGGTCATAATATATTTAATATCTTTTTCTTTCAGTATGCGCTCATCTTGACTTTGTTGCTTATCTTGAAATTAGTTATCGTTATACTTAGTTTCACATTAAAAACAGATACTTTGAAGAATCTAATTTACATACCCATCTCGAACTATGTTTCTGATCCAGAGATTGAAATGGAAATCAATAGACTACAGGTTACCGTAAGTACCATAAATACAAAATATTTAATTTTTATGTGTAGAAGGGAAAACCCCCTATATAAGTTCTATTATGATTTGATAATGATGAGAAGGAATTCCCTTTTCACATTATCATATAATCTTAATCACATCGTTCAATCATTAAATCATCCTTCGGTAGGGTCTCTTCATATAATAATTCAGTACAATACCGTTTTAGGGAAAAACTTTAGAATATTATTTTGATAACGTCATCATTATATTATCCCTTAAAAGTCGTTGTAATATAATTCCTTTTTTTCCGGATCCAATTATTATAAAAAATATTTAAAAAACATTAATTTAATATATAGGTAAGCGACATGATGAAAGAATGAAAAATTTAAATTCCAGCTTAACTGCTGTGGAAGTAACTCATACTTGGATTACGTCGGCATGGACTTAGCCAACCGTTCAACAGTTGTAATAACCACCCGTGAGGACGGCAACCAGGTGACGCTGATAATCCCTGAGAGCTGCTGCTCGTCTGCTGGCGAGTACTGCACCTCTGTGAGAACTAACAGCTGTAAAAATGCCATCGTCAACATGTTCTCACAAAACGCTAGCGTTATCGGAGTGCTGGGCGTGTCGGTTATGTTTATTCAAGTAAGGTTTTTGATTTTTAGCATTTTATGAAAAAATTGTAAGAGTTACTCTTATGACTTCTCAGTACTTTAATTAATGCATCTAAGTTTAGAATCATCCAATAACAGAAACAAAAGTAGGTCCTTAAAGTATCAGGGCTGTGCTGATAGGCGATAGATATTATTCGCCGAGTACAAAACAATATTATGAAAGCCTCGTTTAAAAAGATGAGTTTGAGCTTTTATTTTTCGCAAATCTATAAAAATAACCGAAATTTACTAAAGTTAAGAGTTCTTCTCATTTTAAGAAGAGAATAAATAATGAATCACGTTTCAGTTGCTCGGCATAATATTTGCACTCCTTTTAGCGAGATGCATCCGCAAGGTGAAAAGTGAAAGAGCGCTCTTGTCGTGGAAAATCAAGGAGCAGATGATTCTAGCACGTGAACAAGACCAGGAGACCAAAGAAAACGGCCGGGACTCGAACTCCGACCCCATGGGTAGCGTGTACATTCCTCCACACGAAAGCAGCAGTGCCTAATTAATTCCTTAATTATGTATACAATGTAAATTCAGGTTAGATTATTGCTGAAATAACATTTAAAACAATAAAAAATGCTTAATAATATTAACAATACTGATTTTACATTTTAGCTCTAGGACAGTTTTTATAAAAATAGATTGTATTATATTTAGTGTTTGGATTAGAAATGTATTGAATAGATTGTATTATACATATTAATAAATATATTTTCTAATTTTCGTCTTGTTTTTTCTAGAAATTAAAATCATATGTGCTTTTTAATTACAATCACAAGAATATATTAAAATCTAAGTGTAAGATAATAAATGTTTGCACCATATTATTTCACCACCAACATGGTGTTATTTCATATTGTAAAAGAAATCTTTTTTTGATTTAATTAAAAAAAAAAATAGAATTAATTTTTCTACTTATGTTTTATACAAGTGCATTTTATTCTAAACAATCTATACAATCTTTATATTTCTCTTTGTGATTCCAAAAATGTTTAGCTCTGTTTCTTATCTCCCTTCCAATGGTTTCTTTTTCACCATTGTTCATGTAAGGCGGAGTGAACTCACGGTAAGCGAGGCAAACTCTTCGAGTTGTAATATCATCACGTAAGATTTGGTGGTCCCAATGGTATCTTGATTCACCATATATTATTAGCAGAGATCTCCTGTAAGTTATATACTTTTTAATTTTAGTCTTTACAGATTTTATCAAACATTTGTTTTTCAAATAAATTTTTAGTAAACTGTATCCAACTATAAATATATAAGCATGCAAATTATTTATAATAACTTTTTATGAATACTTTTAGGCTAGTGAAATAAAATCATAATTCTGTTAGTTTAATTATTTCAATAAATATATTTTAACATAAATGCAAATACCTTATCAAAGGAATCCTTATTATAATATCTAGATACTCTTTTGGTTTGCTAGCTTGAAACATACTTTCTCCTTCTTTGAATTCCATATCAATACTTCCATCAGATTGTACAAGGGCTGGGTATTCTTCGGCACAGTATAAATTATATTTTTTGATGTCACCTTTAAATGGTGTCATTGTGAGGACCGAGTCCGACAAACAGTTTACAGTAAGTATTCTTTCTCCCCAAATCCAGCAATCATCGATATGAGGGTCAATAGAGGCACCTTTGATAGGATCATACTCAAGAGAACACTGCTCAATGACCTCATAACCTTCTAGCAAGTCAAAAGAGGTGAACCTATCCTGTAAATACTGAGAAAACTTAGGAAATCCGTTAAACTGTCCTGGAACGATTTTTTTCTTTTTGAAATTTGTTTTCGGTCCATAATTTTGTTTACGCCGGCCACTCTGGGAAATATCCCATGGCACTTCATCGATATTTTTAACTAATTCTTTCTCTTCATATTCGGATATAAAGTCTAATTTTATGTAAACACCCGGATAAAAGATAGCTTTGCCTTCGTGATTAGGATGCTGCTTGTACAAGTCTATATCCCAGCCGCTCCAAGCTTTATTACAGAAAGGACAATACACGTAACCTTTCTCTTTATCTAGCGGTACCGAATTCTTGAGTTCATCTGCCCCATAGTAAGTTTCACAAATAAGACAAGTCCTGCAGCCTTTGCAACCACACGGTCGAGGTTTCATGGTGATTAATGTAATTATAGTCAATGAAAAAACAACATTTTATTACGTTTTTGTGGCTAAAACAAAATATATCCAATAACTTTTATAGCTGTTCCACAAACGGGCGTCATATAATATGTTGAAAATTGACGTAGTAAACCGTAAAATGATGAGTCAAGTCAAGATTGAAGATATTTTATATTTATTAGATAGTCCACTGTCCAACTTATTTACACAGATTAAGAATATGTTACTACGTAACTTATTTATGAGAGCACACGTAGTACTCTGTGGAGCACACTGCACAGGCCACAGACTACAGACTTAGTTATTGTTCTAAGATATAGGCCGTGTTCCGAAATACAAACCAGTATACTGGCCAGTGCTGATGACGTCAAAAATCGACGCCAATCGACACCGACACCAGAGCAATATGGCGTGGGTGTTATGACGTCATTAGCCCTGGCCAGTATGTTGGTTTGTATTTCGGAACACGGCCATTGAGATTAGGATAAGAGAGCCCTCTTCAACAATTTCCATGCGGAAATTTTGAAGTAGCGACCTCTTTAAATTAAACCCGAACTAATCCCTTAAAGCATGTAAATTTAATTAATAGAAAACATTTTTATTCATTTCAATTATTTTAAAAAATCTTTTCGTAAAATGAAAACAAAAAAATTTGTAAAAATAAAAATACGGAAAAGAGATAATAAACAAACAAAATAGAATAAGTATTTAAAATGAAACACATTATGTTATATCTAGCTTTTATTTTCATAGTAATTATTGTAATACATGTTTGCTGCAATTATATAGTTAATATTCTTAGTCAAAATAGTTTACTTATAAACAACAGAAAAACTACGTCTGTTGCCATATTGTAATACACAACCTCGAATATAATTACGATTAAGAACACAATTTTTACTTGTACAAATTTTACTCGAATATAGTAAAAAAAGAAGCAAAAGAAGCTCGACTTGAGCACTTGCTTGCTAAGTTTCACAGCCAATATAGAAATTTAAAAATGGAAAGATCTAGATTTCTGTTAGTATTTTCTAAGATTTTTACGAGTACTACACATTGAAATAAATTCAATTTTCATTTTAAATTTAACCTGAAGTTTCGAATGTTTTGCAGCAATCGTGTTCACGGTAAGACGAGATGGAGATGTCTGTCAGTAAGTCAGTTAATTTATCATCTACTTCTAAAGGTTTTTCAGTTGCCGGGCGTACAGTTCAGGATTCACACAAAACGCACTAACAGTATCTTGAGGTCTTACAATGCGGTCTCAGAGATAGGATTTTATATTTTTCAAGAGTGGGTCCCAGGTGTTAGATAGTCCCCAACCATCTTCTTTATTAAAGTTAGGATGTTTTTTTAATTTTAATAGCCTCATGAACAATCTTGGATTGTAACGTTGTTCATTAGCAAGGATTTTAGGTTTATCAAATTTTATACAATGATGTGTCTATGGTCTATGTCAATGGCTTGTCTATGGTATGACTACACACTGCTGACTTCGATGTACGCCTATACTTGATATCCGAGATGTGTACCCTAGCTCTTTTATCGATGCTCCTCTTTGTTTGACCTTTGTATGACAAACCACAATCGTAGTTATGTTTATATAGGTACTCCAGCACATTGTAAATCATTATTACTTTTGATAGGACTCAAGAATGTGCTCACTTTCCTTTGAGGTTTGTAGATAGTTCTTATAGAAACCTTTTTTTAATATGTTGCTGATTCCGTCAGTAACTCCTTTCACATATGGGGTGGTTGAAGCTCAAATGTGGTGTGGTTTCTGATTAACTTCCATTCTAAAAATTTTTAGTTCATAAAGAAAGCCCTACAAAATAAATTTTAAGTTTTTTTAGGTTAGCTGAGCAGGACCAAAATAAAACACAATTTTTTGGTTATGTATATATTTATATGTTATAGAGTATGTAAGTATGTAATACCTATAATTAAAATTTTCTTAAAATAAAATAATATTTAAACATAATTGCCTGTATACATAACTACGGCTAAAATATGATCCAATATTATAATCTAATCTAAAAATATATACAAAATAAACTAAATAATTCTTCTGACAGCTAGTTTTATAGTTTGTAAAGAAAGGTTATAATTTGTATTTATTCTACACACAATATTGTCCTGTGTATTAAATGTGTCAGTAAAAAACATGAAATATTCTGTATATAAACAGAAACAAAAGTGGCCCGCCACATATTGCATTAAATTTACGTGCATGTGTGTAAATATTATTAATTTATGCTCGATTGTGCTTCTGTTTCTTGGACATAGATAGAAACACCCACCAAACTCTAACTCCCATTCTTGCTATCCATTTTTTATCAATTTTATAAATACCAAATTATTAAATAAGATACTACATTAATCGTGTTTAGATAATTAAGAAATAATTAACCATTACGTTTTAGAACATGCAAAGTTAGAATGGCAGTGATGTGACGCTACGCATAATTTCAGTTATACATTATAATCTCATATGAGATCTCATATCTCCGTTTAATCCCAATAGCAATCAACTCTCGCAGTACGCAAGATCTCATTGGAACCGGTGAACCAGGTTCAAAATTCAAATTCATAGATTCATAGACTCTCCAGATAATTCAATCGAGCTCCTCAAAATCTAAGACTCGAAAGGTGTGGTAGAATGCGAACGGTGGCGGTGGGGAAGGGGTAGGAGGCGCCACGACGACCGCGGGCGGCAGTGCCGCCGCGTGGCGCTAGTCGTCCACCAGCTCCCAGAGCATGAGTGCCGCGTCAGAACCTCCCGAGCTCACCATACAGCGGTCGTTAAACAGGAATCGGGCCGAGTGGACTGCACCCGTGTACACTTTCATTTCGTTGTATTCAGCCTTAGGACTGGCACATGGGTACCTGCAAAGTCACATTAATATTAATTACATTAAAATATTGTGGAATGTACAATATATTGATGTGCTTAGTATACCTAAATAAGCGTAAATATCCATCAGAATCGCCGCTGATGAGAAGGTCATGTGCGGCTGAACGACTAGCTGCAGTGATGAGTGACGTCATTGGATAGAAGCGGTTGTTCCACATTCCTGAAAGATAATGTGTACAAGACTACGTCCAATAAAACGACTTTAAACAAACAGCTGAGTTTAATATCTCAAAAAATCCCAAATACTTCAAACATAAAAAGAAAACTTAGTCGCCTCGACCCGCATCTATGAAATTGGATAACAAGGTCACTAACTAATTCATGCACGGGAATAGCCAATTTTTTTGCTAGTCATTTCTCTTCTACCTATACAAATACATCACAATATACTCCAGTAAATTTGAAGCTCAATATGTATAGTGTGTAGTTAGCCAAATTGAGTTTCCTTGAATCAGATGTCTTGAAAAAAATTAAACCTCGAGATGTGCATATACTACTAATCTCATATGTGATTTACTACGAATCTCATAAAAAAAGTAGATATAGGTCAACAGATTCACGCTATCTATACCGACTTTTCCGGTGCTTTTGACAGGGTTGACCATCAACTCCTTATGAATAAACTTAGGCAATTTGATGTAGGGGCACCCTTAATTAAATGGTTTGAATCTTATTTGGCTCTCAGATCTCAGGTTGTTGTTGAAAATGGTTTTGAATTTACAAATTATTTAGCGCAATCAGGTGTGCCTCAAGGTTCCCAATTAGGTCTTTTATTGTTTCTAGCATATATTAATGATATCACCACAAGAGTCAAAAATTGCAAATGTTTGCTATTAGCTGATGACTTAAAAAATTGCAAACTGGTAGAATCACAGGATGACGTAAAACTGATACAAGATGACTTAAATCGAATTTATATATGGTGCGAGGACAATAGAATGACTCTTAATGTTAACAAATGTTTCCATGTTAAATACACCCGATTAAAAAACACTTGTCTCTAGTTATTCTACTAAAAATATTGCCTTGCAAGAGCTACCTGAAATAAAACACTTAGGAGTTACTATTGACTGTAAGCTTACTTTCAAATTGCACATAAACAACAGTGTTAAAGAAACTGCACAGTTTTTAGGAATCATCAGGCGTAATTCAAGGGGATTTTCTTTCCGGACTAAAATTCTTCTATATAATGCTTTTGTCAGAAGTCACCTTGAGTTTGCAAGTTCCGTCTGGAATCCTGCTTGTAATATATATTCTCAACGCATTAAAAGTATACAGTACACCTTTACTCGTCACCTTGTATTTAATACTTGTGGTATTTCTCATAGACAGCCATACGAACAGCGATTTGATAAATTTAAATTGCTATTTCTTCAATGGCGACATGAAATTCTTGATTTGTGTTTCTTATATAAAATATTACACAATAAAGTAAAGTGCAGCCTAGTTAATCAAATATCTTTTTCAATGCCGTATAAATACCCTCCTAAAAGAATATCATTTTTTTTATACCTATTTCCCAAAAACCAATCTCGGTAATCAAGCTCCAATTTCGCGCTTATGTATTAAATATAATGAAATATTCAACAAGATACCTGGAGTTGATATATTCCATGACCCTTATATGCTTTTTAATAAAAAAACTTACCGAGTTCCTAGCTGTAAGATCTAATTTAGCTTAAACATATAAGAGTATGATCTTTCATAATTTTTAATTACCTTTTTATTTACTTCAAAATTGTATGTAGGTACTATAAAAAATAATTTTGCATGACATTTTGTGAATGTTATGTACACTTATAATTGATATAAATATCAGTGAGTGTGTTTATCTGCTTTGTTTAAATAGTTAAGTTAAATATGTATATTGTAAGTATGCTTTAAAAAATAAATAAATACACGACTTTTAACGTATGAGTATTTATACCTGATACGAGGAATCCTACTGTAGAATTAAATGTAGACCACTTCACATCTTTCATCGCTATGGGACTCTTCTCTGGCGATAAGGCTTTTATATCCCCTGCGAAGAATATCATTAGAAATTAGTTTAATAATTAAGAAATATTTGAATCGGAACAAAATTGGCATTTGGCACTTACAAAAGGATAGATCGTAGTCAGCAGTGACGGTCTGTAAGTAGTTCCCGTCCAGACTCCAATCTAGCTGCACTAATGGCTGAGCTCCACGAATTTTATTGGACTTCTTATATGAAAAACCGTCACGAGATACCCGGAATAAATATATACTACCATTTTGAGATCCAATGGCAAGAATGTCCCCAGCTGGAATACGAATATTATTGATTACCATTTCATTAATATCACAAAATACTTCTATGGTAACTGAAATCTACCTGAATTATATTGTAAGCAGTTGAGAGGAGAACCACAGACTCTTAACGTTGCAACATGAGCACCGGCATCAGCATTCAGTATGACTAAATGCCCTTCCGTACTTCCTGCGGCTAAAGCACCACCACCTGAATGCCATGCTAGTGACACACATTCATATCCCACCTACAAATTGTTAGTTAGTAACAATTGTACCGTCAGCGATTAAATATAACTAATATATGTCGTTAATTAAATAACCTGTGTTGCAAAAATTAATTTGTGTCCCTTCCAGAGCGCTATATTTTTGTCGTGACCAGCTGTCGCAAACATTTCATCATCAGGGTGTACAGCTAAGCCCATCAATTGTTTGTGATGGCCAAATAGTACCTAATAACAATTATTGATATTAGATTTGTTTTTGCTTTTGGTATTGTTTTATCAATATACACATACTTGGTTAAAACGTCTTTGTAGCGATCCTTCTAAAATATTGTTTTTAGTTGTGCCAATATATAAATTGCCATCATTTCTTCCGGGTCTTTGAGGATAAATACTTCGAACTCCACCAGCTGACTCTGGCAACTAAAAATTGAAAATAAATTGTAATAACGTAAGAATACACTAACTTTAAAAAATATTAAACGTACAAACCTTCGTCTCCGTTATCTTCTTATAATTTTGTAAAGAATCCCAAGCTGCAATTTTTCTATCTTTTTCTCCGCCAGATATAAGAGTTCCTTCCGAAAGCATTACTAACGAAGATATTCCTTTTACGTGACCCTGAAAATAAAAAAATAGAGGTGTATCTTAATTTAGTAGCCAGTAAAGCAAACAGTTAACAATTAATTTACTTCGAATTCCATTCTGACGAAGTAGGCACCGTCGCTGTCGACACTGTAAATAGTGATAAATCCATCACTGTCCGCTGTCACTACGTCACCATCTTGTTCAAACTGCAAGGCCGTTACTTGGGTGCGAGCAGGCTGAAGAAAAAAAATCAGCAAATGTTACGCAACTACAACATCAACACTAGTATTTTCATTAATAACATTAACACTATTATTTCAATGAACCACTCAGTATTTTACATTAGGCGTTGATAATTCAATTAAATTTAGTAAATGGAAACAGTAATGCAATTTGCAAATACAAAAATAACCTTAATTAAAATACTTATCATTATCCCATTTCCTGATACTAGAAAAAATATATTATTATAAACTCGTAAGGAAGTACGGGCTTAAAATTTAGTCAATTATTTATAGGATAGCTAAAAATAGACATTATATTGAATATACAAACTGGTTTAATAATATCCGTGCGTTCAAAGAATCCATCTTTTCTTCGATTCCAAAACGCAAGATGTCCCTTCCCGTGTGTGATGAGCAGATTATCATCGAGCGGGTGGAACACTGCGCCAGTCAACTCTTCTTGTAGAGTCTGATAATTGTTAGATGAATATTATTTATTGACTATATTAATAACTTAAAATTTAATACTAATATTTACCTAATATTAACAAGTATTACTATGTTCTTAGGATAATAATGTCATAAAACTCTGAAATATTTTTTTGTTTGAACACGCTAACCTCTGGATATTATTGAGGAATTTTATTTATATATGCAACATCACATATTGACAAAAAGTATTAGAAAATGCGCTTTAAGAAATAACGAAGTAAACACGTTTAACAGAGTGCTTCTAGATAATTCTAGTAACCAGATAATGCTATTTCTTTCATTAGTTCGACAAGTAGTTCCAAACACATACGCAGTCGCGGCCAATAGCTAGTATAATATTTGAAAAACTTGTCCTGTCTAACTGACGTCTAAAATTCTTTTTAAGAGAATTTAGTTAGAAAATGTTCGCTGGTATTGAACGCTTGAGCTTACAAGACGAGTTAAATCAATAATGGTCAAAACTAGAATAACCTGAAAATTAAACATTTGTGAACATATTTACTTATGACGCAATACTTTTGTCCTATTGTTTATGTGTATCACATTCATTTCTATTGGTTTCACTAGTTGCCTAGCAATAATTTAGTCAACTTGCTTTTAAAGCCTATTATATATCCATTCAAATTTGAGCTATTACGCAAACAGATTAAGGATTAAAATCATTTGTGATTATGTATATCGTGTTGTAAAGCTCCGTAGCTCTGACGTAGCCGCGTAGCAGTGGGGGTGTCTTGTATATTATGTTGAACTTGTGCCCAATATCTTTGTTTACTGATTATTTCCTATTTGGATCCGTGCCTGCTTTTGAAGATTATATTTTTAAACGGTAAACGCTTCAAATGACATTTGGTTATTCATTCATATTATTTGGTTATGTTTATGTTTGTTTTAATGATTATTTTATATGGGTAAATTTAAAACTAGTTCTGGTTTTTTTGATGATGACGATGACATAATAAGAACTTACAGCAACTTTTCCAAGCAGATGTCCCCATTGCCATTGCCACACTGACAAAATACTTTCACGACCAGCGTCCACGGCCAACACGTAGCTACCTCCATTCTTAAAATATAAGATAGGATAATATTGGAGAATTGCATACATTGTACATCCATCAGATCAGAAGAAAAAAAAGCAAGCGAGAATAAAATTCAGAAAAAAATTTAAAAATGTTAGTTGGAAGAGTTTATTAAAACCAGTACGTAGGTACACATGAGTCAAGCTTAGGTATAACATAAGATAATCTTACACGAGCATCACTCACCAGCTGGGAAAAGGCCACCGCAGACACGCCGGCCTCGAACTCGGCCATCCCGAACACGTGCAGCGTCTGCAACGTGTCAGTGCTCCAGATGCGCACGTGCGCCTGCGCGCGCCTTCCCCGCCCCGCGCGCTGCCCGCTACCCACCAGCTCACGGGATGGATGGAGTTCCATGCTGATTCCAAATTTAAATGTTACTCAAGCAATTCTAAACATGAAATTCAAAACATTCGAAATTTAAATGATTTTAATGTCTATGATAACCTCCACTTGGGTTGCATGTCTTAAATTTTTATAGTAAATTATTTTTGGTTCATTTACGTGTTACAAATTTTAAATTTATTGTACCTATTTCTGAATTTTTAAATGTATAGCCTCACGTTATTTCTATTTAATTTGATACGAAAAACTAACAAAAGTTACAGTCTAGAAACATGGTTTTGAAGTCACTGACGATTAAAAATCCACATGGCTCTTGAATTGTGTCAAAATTACCAACATTATAATAATAATATTTTATTAAATTGTAATCCTGACCATTGTATGTCTTCGGTGTGTCCTGTGTAGTGTCTCTGTGCATGTTCGTCTCTGTCGTACATGACTGCGACGGCGGCCACATGGTACAGCAGCTCACCCGTCGGCAACACCCACAGGTTGCGCCGCGAGTCCGATCCGCGGTAGCCGTAACTGTAATTACAGGTGTGTTCAGTACCAAACATGGTATTAAATTGTCAACTAAATAACTTATTAGATGATAACATTGCACACACTTCTGAAGCTACAAAGATGCCACCATTTTAAAGACATTAAAAAAATATATTTATGTTTCCTTGCATTATATTTTCTGAATATAAAATCGTCTTACACCCATTCCAATTGCATTTTCTTCTCGGGTGGCGTGTTATCGATGGGTGCGTGGTGGATGGGAGGGTAGAACGTGCGTCGCAACCCTCGTATTGTTACTCTGATAGGCTCCTCCTTTAGCACCTCCAAAAGCGTGTAGTCTATGAAAGTATACTTCTTTACATTTATGATCAACATAATTATATCATTTAGAAATAATTCACAACTTCGATGATTATAATTAGTAGCTTCTGATACTATTTCTCAAATCTCTTTATCATCTTGATTGGAACAACCAAACAAAGACGAGTTCTGTAACCTGTTCCTAACCTTTTTTTTATCTGTGAGTAATCAAAATTAACATTAAAATATTAAATTCCAAAAACAAGTTTAAAGTGAAGTGAATACGATACTTACCAGAGTTCCGCACTAGTTCCCCCTCTGGCGCGTAGAGCACCCGCGGGCGGCTCTTGCTGCGCGCGCGCCGGCGGCCGTCCTCCGACACTGCCACCGCTGACACGTTAGCACGAGATCTAGACCTGACGAGAGCCCTTATTCTTATTATTGAGAATTGAAGATAGTGCCTGCTTAAATAATTCTTAAGGTTTTTGTTATATTCTCAAACTGAGGGGTTTTTCAGTAGGTACTCATATTAGATTTTATACCGATTAGAATTTGTTGCTTTTTGTGGTTAATATCACATCCTATTAACTAATCTCTCAATCACAATTACCTAATAATTAATTTGTTCAAACTTGAATTAATATCTGTCTTGAGTTTTAATATATCTACATATTCTAGAATACCTTCGTATAGGAGATTCGATAGGCAGCGGTGCGCTTATCCCTGGGCTGAGAGCCGGTGGTACCATCGCTGTTCCCAAATAAAATGTCTCCACATCGGCGAACTCATTACGTAATTGAGAAAAACTTCTAACCTGTTGAAAGAACATCCTTGTAATGTTTTTTTTTATCTTACCTCATGAAATTATAATTCCTGAGGATCCTCACCTCTTGTCCTGTTATTGTGTACATTCTTTTAGCGCCACTCATTTTCAAGACCTGACCTAAATCTTCTAAAACCTCTTCGAAAGGTTGTGTAGTCCGTAAGTTTAATAAAACACGGCACTGTGAAATAAAGCTTTATTAATACAATTATCGCAACCTAATTGTTACTTTGTTACTTATTATTACACATGACCTCAAAAGAACCAAGGCAATACAGAAACACCTACTTCTTTACAAAAAGCAATACATAGTATATAATGATTAAGTATACGGTTACGGGCTACCTATCGTTGATTTATGAAAAAGACGAAGATTAAAAAATACATATGAAATTCAAATTTTATAGTTTCGTGCAGCACTGAAAACGTTTTATTATTTTCAAGCGATAAGTATTTCAGTGAATTAATATTATAAGTGTTACCAAAACATATTTTAAATATACACAGCTTAATGTCTCCGCTATAAAAAATTTGCATTAACGACTTATTATTACTCTCTTACTAAATTACTTTAGTCATGAATCAGTTTTCGTAACAAGTTCTAGAATTATAATATGGAAAAATCAGGTTCAACCCGCCATGCAAGCAAATCTGGCCACTATTAAAAATCGATATATGTTATGATATAATTAAGTTTGATTAATAACAAAGAGGTTGAAAATGGTCATCCATCATACAAAGCTGGCTATTAATTAATTGAAAAAAAACCTGAATAGAATGGTCCATGTTGTTGATAATCCGTATCACTCTGCCGCTGGTGGGCTTGCCGCCGCCGGGCGGGGGCGCGTCAGACTCGGCCACCGACTGCTTGCGCGTGCCCGCCCTGGACCACCCGCTGGTGCCGGTGGCCGTTCCCCCGTACCACATGCCGTTCTTTTTACCGTAGCTTGCCGCCTGTTTTGTAAATTATTTTAAATTAATCAAAAATTTCATATAAAATGATGATATTCATTTTAAATGTTTTGTCTTAGTTAACACATACGTTAAGTTAACAGAGTTGAAGTTTTATCTACGATACATCAACAGTTACCACTTCAATAAAGTACTTGATATTTAATCGCTAGAATCAGAACCTACCTACACCCTGCGCCCCTGACACGATTTTGCTCGATTCTGATATGCAAACAATAAGTATATGGTAAATATACATCTGCCACCTTACACGGAACTATTAAGAATTTCGGAACAAAAATTGTTTCGAAATTTTGCTGTTGTAAGGTTCCTAAATTTTTAAGCTTAGTAGCAGACGTTCAAATGTTTGTTTAAGACTTTTGCGAGCGGCTCTGACTAAAATGCACTACTATAAAACTAGCCACTAACAAATACCAGTTACAAAAATTTTATAAGCAATTTTGTTACATTCCATTCCTTCGATGACGGTTATTTTATAGTTTCTTATAAATGCCACGGCTCTTAACCCACTTTTCTTTTGATCGTTCCACGCCAGTATAACATTGCTTACTAGAAATATGTCGACCTACGTACAACATTGCAAGGCATGTTGTTTTTAAAAAAAATAAATAGTTCATGGAACCAAACGACCAATATTCTTAACATAACTTCTACCTTCAATGTAGAAGTATCGAGTATCCCTTCCTATTAACTTGGTACTTACCATATTATCGGTGATTCTCAAATTTTCATTACTTTTAGCGTAATACCGAATTCTTATTCGCGATATTTTGTAAAGATCGTGCGACTGGAAGCAGCGACAGGCAACCACTGGCGATGGTAAACAAAACCGACGATAACGACCAAATTGTTCTGCCGTCCTTGGTCGAAGGTACTGACCGCCCAAGGACACGCTATCGCAAATGCGTGTAATTAGAACAAAACTAAAATATTAGATTGGAAAGAGCTTTTCAGAGGCTTTGTTATGGCGTATGTTTGGTTCAACGTGTAAAAGAGAACATATGTCGCAGACGAGGTCACGTCTGAAATTACTGCATAGGAAGTAGACTGCGGTGTTTTGTGTATTTAATAGGACTGGGTGTATTCAACTTTCAATCATGAGGTGAATGATAGTAGATTTTAGGCAGCTTTTCTTTCTTATCTTATTAATATTATTATTAATTCTTGTGAAAGGTAAAGTTTATTCTAATCTTTTATGATGGTTAGTTTTTATTATACTTCACATAAAAATATAAATTCGTGTCCTATTTATGGGAAAGAAATCAAATGTTTGTTATGACCAAAATCAAACTATGTTTTTCCGGCCTTATTAAAATTCTACGCAACACATCATTAGTAAGTATGCACTGTGGAAACATTTTAAATACCTAAAAGAAAATATTCGATTCGAAAAAAATGATTTAATATATACCTATGAGAAAATTATTTTAATTTGCGTATTTTGATTAATTATATTTAAATCCAAATGGACATAATTTCTTTCAAAACAAATTAATGATTAACAAGAGACGCGTACTTTCGTGATATTGTCGGATACATTTTTGTGGGTCATACTTACAGGTGGTTCAGGGGTGTATACTGGGAGGGATATGACCGTGAAGGGCGACTCCTCCTCGCTGTCCAGCATGAGGTCAGCTGGACTG
The DNA here is from genome assembly GCA_959347355.1 of Napeogenes inachia. Lineage (NCBI taxonomy): Eukaryota > Metazoa > Arthropoda > Insecta > Lepidoptera > Nymphalidae > Napeogenes > Napeogenes inachia. The sequence goes on from OY365794.1 coordinate 23,639,405, forward strand.
AACCAGCGACTTCGGCACGGACGCCACACCTTCGTTTCTTTGTTTTAGCACGTTTGATATACTTATTTGAAAGTTTTTGTGAACACTGATTTTGAGTCTTTACTTTTTACTCTTATATACTTTCTTCAATAACAGCTTTTAGATTAGGTATTTATTTTTCCTTAACATTATTCAAGCAATCATTTGCTTATACTTTTTCAATAAAATCGTATCCTCAGCCTAGAAATATTAATTACGTTGATACTTTGAAACAAAATAAAAAATATAATGCAGTTTAAAGAAAACTATTTAGTACGGCATTTATTGATACCAATACATGAAAATTAATGTTGTTATTATTATTTATTTATTTTACTTATATAAAAATCAAGTATTCTATTATATTTTAACTAAGATATCACAAACAGATATATTTTTATTAAATGTCATATGCGTTCACAACCTCTGCAAGTTCAAGTACCCATGACATAAACCGTTGCTTTTTATGCAGTGACGTCGTTGAAGGTATCCGTTGCATAGATTTGCATATACCAGAACGATACATGATGAAAATTACGAGGTTCATACTGCCTTGGGCTTGCCTTGAGAGATTAAACTGATTTATATAATATGTATTACGGTTATTGGGTAATAGTGTAATAATTCGATTATTGTTAAACTATACATCACTTGAAGCTAATAGAATACTTATGAAGATTATTTTATATTATAATATAGAGTATAATCAAAACTTTGGCTTTCTTTGCAATATTTCTTTCCCGTTGAAAGTCTTTGAAGTCAACGGGAAACATCGAATATGTCACGCAACTGTACAGGTTATTTGATCACGTAACTTGTGAAAGTTATAAATTTAAAAGATTTATTTTAGGACATTATTTACTTTCTTTATTTTCAAGATAGAGATAAGAGAGCTCACTGTTGTTCAGAGTATAATACGATATGCAGTAGATTTCAACAGATTAAATGTATTTTTTATCATTTGATTTATGGCGCGAATTATTTTTATAATGTCATAGAACTTCGGTATTGTGCATCATCCTTGTATAATAAATTATTATTGATAAACAATATATGATAGCAATATTGAAAATTCATGTAATACATAATATAAATGACAACAAAAATTTTAAAGAGACTTCAATTTATTTTAATTATTTTTCCGTATGATTCATCCACATCTCTAAGAAGTTCACTATCACAACTGAAGCACTTTCACAGGAGTTGTTGAAAAAACCGACAACAAACGAATGTCGTATACTCTGGTCGCAGCACTAAACACAACTAGAACAGCTGATGAATCCGCACCAACAAAACAAAGCCCTTGAATACTCTGTATGAACTTAACAATTGCAAGTGCACACTAAATAGATCTCTAAGTCTCTATAACAAAGTTGCAAATGGCACGGGGAAGATATGCGCATAGGACCGTAGAAGGCTAGCAACTATTCAGATTTGAATACGGACTTGGCGCGAGGGACGGCCAGCCAAGGTCAATCTCAGTTAATCCACGCAACCCCTAACTGACTTTATGACCGGGCGATACACACCGGACCCCCTACACAATTAAGCCCTTTTATGAGGGTCTAACGTGTTACGAATATTAAGGAAACGCGAGCGACACGCGACACGCCACCCGATAAGTTGATATAGGATTACGCATTTGAAAATTAGGTGAAATTAGGCGAAGGTTGGATCATACCGGACCTTGATCTAAATGCTTAAATTGCTCAGTAATTTCTCAGACATGATCGTAAAATTATATAAATTTACATACAACAACTTATGAGGGCCGGCTCACATTTAATTTCTGACTGTAATTGCACGCTCACTTATACAAGGGTTAAATGAAGTGATTTTAAAATTAGTCCTTAAATTAAAAATAAATTATATTTGTGCAATATGATTTGATAAAGATATACGTTCCATAAAAGCTTCAAAATATATAGTTATTGATTTTAAAACAGGTAATAAATTTAAAATTCGCAGTATCACCTACCGGAGTATAGAAAGTATCGGCCGTCTGACCTATATTCTCATTTTGGACAGCGCTGGCCTCTACTGCTATAGACAAAGAAAGCAATTTATGGATTTACTTGCACAAAATGTTCGTGATCACGTACTATATCAGTTACGGTGAAAAATATATAGTTATATGCCATTATGAATAATTATAATATTGTTTTCACGGAAACTGTTTTTATAAAAAAAAATATATGCTTAAGAATGATTCAAACAATGGCACAAATGTGCATCGATATAATTAATAAAAATCATATTTTCAAGATAAAACTAATATTGACATCGATGTAATGTAAAAGGAACTTTGTTAAAATGTAAGTGCAAGAGATTCATTGCCGCATTGTAAAACTTAAAATTCACTTTTTAACTTAAACTAAAACTTATTACTTAAATAAGATACCACCAATGTTACCTTCAAACGTTTTTGAACAATAGTTTAAAAACATATTTTAATATGCAAGCACTTTTAAGTTAATAAAAATAAAAATGAATAAAGTGTGTACCATTTACTATTATAATATAAATATCAACTATAGCAACGCTTATCAATGTAGGTTTTGCATATTTGAATAATAATTAAATAGCTTAGTCATAACGAAATTGTTTCGAGGTATATATACATATATACTTATATTTAATTAAACAATGACAAATTATTTCATATTCTTTTGTTATTCATAATATTATTGGGTGATGTTGCTATTTGCTACGGTGCTACGGTCCAGTGTAGCGATCTACGCTTACTTTACATTCTTGTAGGACTTCGTAGCACTCGTAATTAAATTCCCAAATTGGGTTTGTATGTCCATGTATGGTCCATGTTAGTTTTAGTTCGTATCGTTTAGAACATTATCATGCCATCAAGGTCAAGGTCGTAAGAACTATTTCGACTTTTACAAGACATAACCAATTTCTTAATATTTCTAATACAAAACTGCGGCATCTTAGAGAAATCGATCAATAATCTGCTTAGTCATTCTTAATACAGAAAAATGAGAGTTGAAGTATGTATTAATTATAAGTAAATGTATATAAGGTATTTTATTACTTGTTTGGAGTACTAGAACAGTTTTAGAGGGTACGAAGCCTCTTAAATGATACAACGACTATTGTTAAACACTTAGACTTTATAGTGGATTTGAATGACGAATTATTTTTGAGTTGATTAATTGATCCCTAAACAAGAGAAGCACAGTATTTCCACGTTGGTCACAATAACAGTGACTAAATACAACCTCTGTGTGTTGACTCATACATGCTATCTGCATCAAAATGTATCTAGTCAACTTTTTATCGTGATGGGCGAACATAAAAACAGAAGAAAATCTAATTCAATATTTGTAACGGTCCATACAAACAAGTCTAATTAGCATTTGATTAACGATATATAATAATATTGGTAATAAAGTTTGATTTTAAAGTCCACATAATAATAAAACATATCAGAATTGTGTACTAAATTAGATATAGATTTTTTAAAAGCTCTTTTTTATTATTTTTTCTTTATTTGGACATAATGCGACACTTTTGACCTATAATGCTATTTATTTGTTATGGTACTAAAATACATTATATTTAGTCTTAAATGTGGTTTTATTTTGTTTAAAAAACTTAAAAGCTTCATATTATAAGTAGAGATGGGCCGAATAACCGAATACCGAATATTAATCGGTTTAACCTTTACCGAACCGCATATTCGGCCGAATTATTCGGCTTAAAATTTCAATGTTTGTTTGTCATAAACAAGTTCTAAAAAGTATATTACATGTAGTTTCTGGCTAGATGAATAAATATGTTTATTAGTGGTTTAAAAATATTGAGTTGAGGTTTAAAAGTAAATGCTGATTTAAGGTTAAAAAAAATTTTTGACTATACTAAATACTAAGAGTAATAAAATAAATATATTGCCTTGATATGGTTCTAAATAAATGTTGATTTGAAGCTTTATTGCTTTAAATTATTAACTTTTGAATTATGACATAACTCTTAGGTATGTTTTTAAGTTCTTTACCGGTTCGTGAAGCCAAGAAAATTTTAAATACTCGAACCGAATATATTCGATACCATAACCGAATACAAATAGCGAAAAATGGCAAATATTCGGCCAAATACAAATAGCGAAAAAGATACCGAATGCCGAATATTTACCGAATATAATATAATATAATATCGTAGTTGTAATCGGAAAATATTAAGAAATAATTTTGATTAAAAATTCTAATGCATCTATTATGTTTTTTCATCTATTAACGTAATAATATTATTTACTTATGTTCATGTCTAGGACTTTACGCTCTTCGTGAATATGTTTAAAATAAGAATCCAGAATGCCTTTATCAGTGTTATTCGTTCGCTCCATCTGTCTTAGTGGGAGTGTATAGGGATGTCATGTCTAAACATTCTTTCCATTAAATAAGTGAGTGAGGATAGAAATTAAAATAAAAAAAAATGTGTTTTCTTATTTTTTAAATCCTAATAAACTGTCCTTAGTTGGAACTAAGCCAGCATAAAATAGTTTTACCCACAACCATAAAATGTATGTATGTACCTACTTTTCATCATTATTTAATTATTACTAACTAGAACTAATATTTACTAAAAAAATACGTATTATATTCCATAATAGTTGGTACCGTTTCATGGAGTATTTTAACAATGCAACACCAAAAAAAAAACACTATCAGAATTTGATGCAAAGCTAATTATAATTTTTTTTTGGTAGGTACTAATACTGGTGTAATAATAATACTTGTTTGTACTCCATGTTTATAATAAACAATATATAATTTAATATTCCAAAGTTATAAAAAATGTGTATTGTATTACAGTGTACTTTAGATACTAAGTGAACACTCAAAATGTTTAAGTAAATATCTGTTACTTTGTCTGAAGTCTAAACATTTCGTGTAAAGTAATACGCGTTTGCCTTGATGAATATTAAGTGCAAGGTGGTGCATTGCCCCCAATGTCGTTGCTACTCGCTAGTATTGCAGCGTTATAGTACTTACAGACATGCTTAATACAAGACGTTATATGTAACTATAAACCACTATACATCTATATTATTGTATTAAAATTCTCAGGTGAAATAACTTGGCTGTAAGTAATAAGATATACATTTCAAGTTTAATCTCGATCACGAAATGTTACCTAACCCACGCAATACCCTTAAGTCTTAACGAGCCTCGAACTAGAAAAAACAACCAAAACGTCAGGATAATTTCAATAATTTCCTGTTTCATAAGAAAGGCGGAATTCATTAACAATTAGCAGTTTTTCGATGTTGGTAAAACAAACTTGGACAATCAAAATGCAAATGTCGGTGCGTGGCCCTTATCCTGCGGCCTACATCAGTAAGGACGCGGCCTCGCTTAAAACACTTAAAAAATTCTGTCAAATATATTAGCGCGTATGAATATTCACTTTGCGACATTACTCTAGATTTTATTTACGATGTCTGGTAGTGGGTTTCGTGTAAATTAAAAAGATTAGTTTGTGTTGATTTACTTGAACTCAAAACCTGTCTATAACCTGTTTTTATTATGTTATCTAAATTAATATCTTACCTTAAATGTCTTGTATGAGGACACCACGTAGGAGGCCCCATCTTCTAGTTCTTCAAGCCTGTACTTCCTATCACCGTCCATGCCGAAGATAAACCTCGCACCTCGTGGCAGTTCCAGTCTCTCCGATAATCTATCTAGCAATGCGTCCATGGATACCAAATCCCTCCCCAATTTAAAACGAAATTCAACCCCAGGGTGAAATGGGTCCCCATTTCTATAAAAAGTGACTCTTCTAGCTTTCCAATAATTAAGGTTGGCATAGCGGCTGGTAGGTTCAGTTCTGACTGGTCGAGCAGTTGCCTCTGATCCTTCAGAAGCATCATCTGGTCTCTGAGGCGGAGATGGGGGTCGAGAGGGTCGCCAGTCTGGTGATTTCTCGTCATCAGATGGGGGTTGGGGATCGGGGTCAGCAGGCGGGGGCTCCGGGGCGGGTGTGGGCTCCGAGGCGACCTGCGGACGAAGGCGTGGTTGGCGCGGTCTCACAGGCACGCGACGCGACATCACGAGCGACCACTCGCCTGAAGACTGGGCGAGCGCCGCTCTAGCGTTAGATACTACGCATGTTACAGATTTCATTCATGATTTTGATTGTGTAGCGTCGTAGTTAAAATGAAATTACTTAACTATACGTATTTAAGAGATAAATTATAACATGTACCTATTACGAGTTATAATCTCACTATTTCCAATAATTCAATGTATGTAATGTATCCAAGATGGTAAACTTTCCCATAGGAGACTAATGGTATAAGTCAATTACAATATTTAATAAATATATTAATATGTAATTATATTCATAGTATATGAAGCTAACGCTTATTCATCTTAGATTATCTAGATAAGCTTAACGAGTTCAGCCCAGCCGCGTGACTAAGTAACACTGGTCACGATTTTGTGTAACCTCATTATTTTATAATACTTTTAAAAAGAAAATGTTATGAATAATTCAATTACATAATACTCTAAAGGGAATGTAAGTAAGCAGAAAGTATTTAATTTGATCATTATGGTTTAGAGTAAAGTACTCTTAATAATAATAACCATATAAAATGCATTTAGTCCAAATAATGTAAAAAAAGTAACTCTCCACGCTCCACCACTGCACTGTTGCACTACATTGTTGGTTTACATACTATTATATCTTTAAAGTTATGAACATTTTATGATACTTTTTGACGGCTTGATCCCATACAAATGAGCATGAAAAATATGCTCAATGTAGGTATATATATACATATATATATACCTTGGACTATACTACTACGTCGTAAAATTCTTAAAACTTAAAACTCTAAAGACTATTATATAAATTATTACCGAATTATTACGAATATTTATATAAATTATTACCAAACCACAGAAATTTATTGTTAATTGATGTTATTCTTGAATTATTTTATCATGGTTAAAAATTACAACAAAACACTACAAAAGTTACTTAATATGATACTATTGGATTTAATAAATAAGACTATTCCATTATGTTTGAAGATGGAAAATTATTCTTAACAAAAAGTATTACTGTTTCTTTAATTATTCCATTATTAGCAACTTTTTTAGCAACATTTTTATACCATAAATCTAAAATAGTTACATATTATAAATATATAGGCATTTATGAACAAAAGTATAGAAAAGTAACAGATAACTTACGACAACAGACGCCATTTGTTCTTCCGAAGTCATTTATGAATTATTCACAACTTTAAAATATATGTCTCATCACGAAAACCACTCAAAACAGTTTAGCAAACATAAATAATATTTGAAAACATAAATAAGTATGCTTAGTAACTGTTATTAAATAGTTAATAATAACTATAAACCAATAATTTTAGTAATTTACTAATGTAAAGGATAATAAAGGCTTTATTAGAGTCCTGAAGTCGTCCGGTTATGTTTTGAGAGCGCAATGGAGTGAAGGTTTCTACGGTGTAGTGGGGTGACCGGCCAGCGCTCCCGTGAGCGTTACACTGGTTATAACAGTTAGAAAGAAATAATATACATGTGTGCAAGTTGTGTATATATTTTTTTACATGAATATAAAATAACTGCTGTGTTACTTAGTATAATCTTTCCTAATGTTACTGTTATAAAGTGATTATGACTGAAAAAGATATTTACATGACGATACAATTTTAGATGTTTATGTTAAAACTATTTAGATCTTTACAAATATATTACCATTATTTTTACCTTGCTTTTGTTACTTCATCTTATAAAAAATAACATAGGTTTTATTGCCGGTGTATTGCACATTTGCCGTCAATCGGTCATAGAAGCCCACACCGGCTAGTTTTTACATAGCGTGATATATTTTTTTCCCCCCTTAACGGTTGTTTGTGCCGTTTTTTATGAATCCCATAATTAGAGGTAATTTTTCACCATATTTATTGTGTTCTAATGCCGCACAAATTATAATCACTAATCGTTTGGCGAAAAGAACATCAAAATGTTGATCATTTTACGTTCATAAAAAATATTATAATAATATGTTTTTCAGTTTGGTAATAAAAATCAATAAAAATGTAGAAAACTATTAACATACATACTTTTTTTTTAATAAGGTCAACATAATATACATAACATGGCAGCAAAAAAATAACACTTAAATTTGTAACAAAAAGCTTTGTAGGCTATAGCTACGCTATCGTAGAGGACTGTCTACACCGTACGCATGTCTACGGACACGTAGAACTTCATGTTTAAAGACAATAATATTATATGTAATAAACTAAATTCCTTGAAAACAAAGTTGTATTAAGTTTTTCGTTTGTAATCAGTTCTAATAGCGTTTGAATGTGAGTCATAATCGAATCCAAGTCCAAGCTTTTGATTACTTCTTCTACTGAATTTGATGCATCGATTTGTGGTCACGTTTTATTTTGCAGGTTTATGATTACTGCGGTATTTTTTTTATTATTTGATTCTCTATTATGATGAATTCGAATGTTGCGTTACGAACGAAACGCAAGTTAACTGGCAATCACTCAGATGATCGATCAGATTGCACAATTTTATTTATAATAATAACCTTGCTTTTTTTTGTTTATTTTTGACAGCTAGAACAAAAGAAACATAACTGTTATGATTGGTCAAAAATTTAAAACTGTGAACTAAAAACAAAATATATTTTTAGGAAAAAGAAGAGAATTATTAAAAAGAAACATACAAACCTCAATAAAATGATTAGTATTATTTACTTTAGAACTCAAAAGAATCACAATGAACTTAGTCAATATTTATCTCTAATTTTACACTAACACAACAATCAAATAAACAATTTAAATAATGTATGCACTAATCAAAACAATGAACCAAACAAAATAACCACCAGTTTGTAATGAATTTAACAATAATCTGATATCGAAATATACAAGGCTATATAAATATGATATGCCATAAACGAGTTCCAGTGAAGCATCCTAATCATAGAGATATTATACATTATTATTGTATATTAATTCTATGGTCCTAAGCGTCGTCAAGCAGACAAACAAAAAATGGCCGGCCACTAAATCACTTGACACTTTCTTTACTTCGTTCTGGTAGGTAACGTTATTCGTTATTCGGACTCCTTGCTCATAAATTTAGTAGAATTTCATGCTAATAATACAAATGGGAACATTTTAATAAATGAAGCTATGGAGGTAGTTAATTGTGTTATTTTTAATGCCCTGTTTAATCCAGGCGTGTGTGTGTATGTGTGCACAGCAAAAAGCAATTATATGGTAATTCCTCATTATTATATTGTGGCACTTGTGGCATTTGCATCATTCTTATTTGCATAAATAATTTCGTTCGTGCTTATAGCTTTGCAGAATTATGTATAATTTTATAATGAAATACATTATTATATATACTTGTATTTGTGTCATATATTCCTGTTATAATTCAGTTAATATTCAAATAATAAGATAAGTCGAATTAAGGGAATCAATTAATAATTAAAAATTGAAGATACATATATGATCTTCATAATGTGATTTTCCTACCTTAATTAGTACTACCGGTAGTTTTAACATAGTTTAGTAAATATTCCTTGTAAGTAAAATTGAAAGCAATTCTATGTATATTTGGTTAATGTAGGTAGATAGTAAAACATGTAGGTAATATAAAACTCATCTAGAAACAACCAATAACGGAAGCCAAACATTAAAAATTAGAACATGCGTTTATGTACCCTAATAGTAGGTAATAAAATTAAATTTGAATTGTCCGTGGCATCATGGTGGTGACATGTGGTGACTGACACTGTCATAATAATTGCGCATCTATTTCTGATTGGCTGGAATCAAAGATGTGCCCGCCCTAGCCATGACACGCCCAGCATCGCGTTGCTAGGCAACCTAAATTGTTGATTGCAAGATAAAAAAATATCTGAAATGCCCTCAAAAACAATTTATGAAAGATCGTTATTTTCAGTTTATTTACGTTACAACCCCGTACGAAAATAGGCATTATGCTAAAAAGTAGATATATATTATTAACAATAACTCAAAAAAATATACACATTTAGATCAAAAGTGAAGCGAGATTTTTTATATTTATTCGAAACAGAACTTATAGGTAATCTAACGTAATAAAGTTTTTATCCTAAAATTTGTTCATATATATATATGAACAAATAACTAAATTGTAGTATATATAATATATATATATATATATATATATATATATATATATATATATATATATATATATATATATATTGTTATTATAGCTATATATATATTGTTGTTATAGCCATGACACGCCCAGCATCGCGTTGCTAGGCAACCTAAATTGTTGATTGCAAGATAAAAAAATATCTGAAATGCCCTCAAAAACAATTTATGAAAGATCGTTATTTTCAGTTTATTTACGTTACAACCCCGTACGAAAATAGGCATTATGCTAAAAAGTAGATATATATTATTAACAATAACTCAAAAAAATATACACATTTAGATCAAAAGTGAAGCGAGATTTTTTATATTTATTCGAAACAGAACTTATAGGTAATCTAACGTAATAAAGTTTTTATCCTAAAATTTGTTCATATATATATATGAACAAATAACTAAATTGTAGTATATATAATATATATATATATATATATATATATATATATATATATATATATATATATATATATATATATATATATATATATATATATATATATATATATATATATATAAGAGTCTGACTCTACAATGAGTCTTAAGAGTTTAAGCCTCAAATACTTGGTTTGATTATAAAAATGTCTCATGCCATATTCCGGCATACAAAAAAAAGTTTTTATATTTCTTAGTATCAATTACAACGTCATTGTATTTCAACGAATTAATGCATTATTCTGTGTTTAATGTTGTTTTGTGAAAAACATCCTAATCAATTGATTACGATAAGAATGATAAAAGAGCTTATGCGAATACATATTACACATAAACACTTTATTTTATATAAATAATTGAAGTTTTATAGTAGATTACCTAATAGTTTTAAAAATTTTAAAGGTTAAAGTTCGAAACGAAATTAAGATATTAATAAGACAGAAGGCCATTAATTAATTATCCATTTATTGTTTTGAAAAATGGGTGTTTTGGAAAGAAATATTGAATATCATTTATCTTTGAAAAGAAATATTGGATACCATTTATTCGCCATCTATAAAATATTTACATAACGAAAAATAAGTAGGTGATAAGGTAAGACTTTCCATTGTTTAAATTTGTTTAAATCTTTTAACTTATTGAACGTCTTTTTTAACCTACTCTCATTAGTAGTGTTTCGTTTTACTAACGGATTTACTAACGTTTTCGATTTTTGGTTACAAATATTTTATAATGTTTTTAAACCAAAAACTGTGACGAAATACCTAAAACTTACTAGATTGGGCTACCGTGGGAATATATAAAAGTAGAGATAAGTTATATGATTTAGATGGCGAGAGGCAATGGAATCAAGATCCGTTGTTCTTGAATAATGTTAGGATTTTTTCTAAAGTATTTAAGAACGTTTTGCGTACAAGCTAAGCCGATTTATATAAGAAATGAAATCTTAAACTCAGAAAATAAAATAAAGGTAACTTGTGATGTTTTATCTTGTGTTTTTGGGAAAACTAGGGCTTTGTTTATAGCAATGAAATCATGCATAGTGAACAATATGGTTTCACCAAAGGAAAATCAACAACTGATGCGGGTGCCGCGCTTCTAAAGCACATTTACGACGCATGGGAAAAGTCTTTGTGATTTATCTAAAGCCTTTAATTGCGTGGACCATCAAACATTACTATGCAAACTTAATCACTTAATCACATTTATTCCTTAACATGAAGTGTTAGAACTGACTGACTCCACAACTTTCTTAGGTATAACTTTAGATAGAAAGTTTCAGTGGACCCCCCCATCTCTCGACACTCAGAAGCAAACTCAGCTCAGCCATCTTTGCAATTAAAAAAAGTTAGATAATTAACAGACGTTTATACGGCTCGACTCGTTTATTTTAGTTATTTTTACAATATTTTGTCTTACGGTATCTTACTATGGGGCAGCGCTGCCGAAATTAATTATTTATTTTACAAAATAGCTATACGGGTTATTTGTAACTTAAAAGCTAGAGACTCCCTAAGAGATGTTTTTAAAGAAATCACTGTTCTTACGGTCGCTTCTCAGTACATCTTTGATAACTTACTATATTATATACGCCAAAATTTAAATGACTATATTGTTAACAGCGACAGACATACAAAGTTAAGATATCCTTCATGGGCTTGAGTATACGTATATATAATAAAGTTCCACAAGATATCTTAGATCCTTTCTTGATTTTAAATCTGAAATTAAAAGTATATTATTTAATAAATCTTACTATAACATTCAAGAGTTTTTGGTTGATCGAAATGTGTGGAACTTGGGTCATTGACTCATTTGCAGGGTTGATGTTATAATGTGTAAATTTCATTTAAAAAGAGAAACTGTTGAGTTTCTTCTGACAACTTACTCACAGACTGACTATACTGACCAATTTAATGTAATTGACGATTCAAAAGTGCGTGTAAATGCCTAGTTGAATAACGATATTTTTAATTTTTAATTTTGAATTCGTGTCGTTGGAGCAAAAGGGAAAGAGGGAGAGGGAGGAAGTGGGGGTTACCTAAAACCCAATCCCCTGAGACCATTTATATTGTAAGCAAATGTTTAGTTTTTGAGATATTCCGATTTAAAGTTTTGCAAAAATTAACATAAATTGTAAATACATAATTAACACTTTTGTGACGTCTCCGGCGCTTTAGGATGGCCAGCCAATTCACCCTTGCGTAACATTAAACTGATTACAACACAGTGTTACAGCGGGTGGGGGCTGTCCTCCTTTCGCACCTGCGGATTTACAAAAAGCAATGCAAGGGTAGGACAGACAAGACTACGTGGAGTCGGGGTTGACAGAAAAAGGAATAAATATATGTGGGTATTAGGTAATTATTTTTTATTTCATAAACATTTCAAATCACAAACGTCATTTGTCAAGTTGTTACGAATTGTGTTCTTCTAGTTAAATTAAAAATAAATACTAATATAATAATGTACATAAGTGATAAACATATTGCATAGATGTGAAATGTAATAATATTTTGTTTTGTACAAACATTGTGTTTTTGTTTAAATATTGGTGAAATAATTATATGTTACTCTCACACAAAAATAAATATAATAAAACTACGCGTTTTCTCGGGTCGGAAATAGTATTTAAAAAAAGGGGGAGACAAACCCTTTCAAATGAGACCATTTTCAAACCAAAACTCTAATGACACGATTAGAAAGGCTTTTTGTATTGCGGGTTTTTTTTTTTCTTTCTGCTTTTTAAAGTTATAGGTATTACTGGTTTCATTATTGTATTAAATGAACCTACGGACACACAAACTTACAGTAAGTATCATTAGTAGTAGTTGTTAGTAGTAACTTAAATATATCTATCAATATTGCGAAAGAACCTTGAACCAGCACCAATAATACCTCCATATCTTGGAGACGACTGTTTCTATTTCGACCAAACAGAGCTAAGATCCATCTGGACGAATCAGGCTTTCGATTAAAAAAACCGCAATTAAATCTGTCGTTCGGCAGCTACACTGACACAGACACACAGATCGACAGGTCAAACTTCTAACACCCCCCCTTTTTGAGTCGGGGGTAAAAAATTGGCCTGATTTATTTCGTAAACATTTCGAAAAATTAAAATCTGGTTCGCAGCCCTCACGCTCGTTAAGAAGGTAGCCATTGAAACGTTAAATTGGCCAGTCACGAAATATTTAAATACACGTTTTTATAAACAATGTCTAGTCATTAAATAACTAGCTATCGATACCTAACCTATACCTATAGGATAATAAAATAAAAACAACACATTTTTGTTTTTTCTGTATGTGATAGCCCACTCACTAATAGCGAAATGTGTTTAAGACTGTATATCTTAATCCTAACAAACATTATTAAGAAGTGAATTAGAAATGTATTTAGTACAAATACTGTAATTACTCTACAATAATAAATATATTATAAATTAAAATATTCTACAACAATGTAGCCAATTCGTATAATTCTGATACTTTCTAGTTTTTGAACTAATGTTTCGATATGTGGGTAAGGCCTATAAGTAGGTACCACGCTGATGGGGTGAATGTTAACGATTGATCTTAAATAAATATGTAACTTTAAAATATTAAAATATGACACCGATTCATCTAAAAGACAACAAGACTTTACACTTCCTAATTTATAAAAATCACAGAATCATGTGAAGTTCAAGTCCATCGTTTCTGATGATGATTTTTTTACGAATTCAAAATGTTCTTTCTCTCAGTGACAGTTAGTTCTAGGTGTGTTTAATTTACGTTTCATTAAAGACTTATTATTATAATCAAATGAAATTACACCCTAACAATGTTATGGCATACTTTCTTATTAACTCTGCATATCATGTAAAACGGCTGAAAACGATCTTTCATGTAACTATTTAGGTCACGTTCAATTGCCCTTCGAATTTATTATTTTATCGTATTTTTCTTTAACTTTACGGCCTTGAGCTAATTAAGGTGTGTGTTTTCTTGAAATAATCATCTACACTCATTTAGAACCAGACTCGGCCAAGTTTAAATATAAATAACACATAGTTTAAGTAGAAACTTTACAAACCTACATTTCGCAAAACATATTAAATAATTATAATAAGTTCAAATGTAATACAACATTATCAAAACTATAAATCCTCATTTAAGCGGTGTAATTAATTAAGAAAAAAAATAAAATATCACAAAAATAAAATAATTTGCAAAAATATTGTCTCTGTAGTTACAGGGTTAACTATCATCCTCATTTCTTAGTTAATAAAAATGCATATGTTTTTATTTACCAATTTCTTTTTTTTTGCAAAATAATGACGTGCTGGAACAATCTATGCGGTACCATAACTCTTAAACAATCAAAATAAGCACACACGTAACTGTTCGTGCTTTAACCAGCTTGTAGTTTGAACTATTTATATAATGTCGTAATAATTATAAAGCAACCCTTATACTATTAATCATAAAGTTCAGAATATCTTTAAACGTGATCTAAATCTAATGTTAATATAACTTGGCTAGACGAAATAAACTGTTATAATGGGATCTATTTATGATTTACATCTTTTTAATCCCCGACTAAAAAGAGGGGTGTTATAAGTTTGACCTGTCGATCTGTGTATCTGTGTATCTGTGTATCTGTGTATCTGTCTGTGGCAAATTTCCGGCCAAACGCGTGGACGGATTTGAATACGGTTTTTTTATTCGAAAGCTATGTTGGTCCAGATGGTTCTTATCCGTGTTTTATTGAAATAGAAATAGTCGTCTCCAAGATATTGACGTTTTATTCGTGCGGGGGAGAGGTTCTTATTGCTTTAATTGTCAAAAGATTTTTCCACCTTCTTAACCTACCTATAGTACCAAAGCTCTTTCGGCTCAATTGAAATGTGAGGAGCTTAAGTTTATCTATTTTTCTCAAATCTTATACAGGTCGCGATTTCAATCTTGTTTGTTTGTTGTTTCAACTTGTTTTCAACGCATATTCTCTTTCATTTCAGTATTTTATGCAATATTCTCTCTTAAACATTTTTCGCACACTCATTCTTCCGTAACAGATAACATTCTTCCCTAAAAGATTCACGTCCATTAAAAAGAGTCAGTGTCGAGAGCAGAGAGCCACATCAGCAGGGCTATTCGCTAACTTTGACTTTTCTAATGACCATCAAGCGCGAGATGCAAACCGAACCTTGAAGGTCACTGAGGCTGTCATCAAATTGGTATTACGTATTACAGTGAGTGGTTATCAGTTTACAGTTTCTTTTATAGTACCATTTGACATGACTAGTTTCTATCGACTTAATGCTTCTAAATCAAAAATGACTTTAGAATAGTATTAACTGTGAATGCCTTAGAGAACTTTTTTATTTTGGAGGTTTTTGTGTGTCTCGAATTTTCAATTTTTTACATGTGTATCATAATTAGCAGTAAAATAAAGTATTATTTAGGTTCAATTTCTTGAGAGGTATTTTCTCGTGTGTAAAGTTTACGAAGTTTTGTGAATAAATAAATATATGAAGACAAACCAATAGCTTAAACAGCAATTAAGCATTATCTAATATTTTTTAAAACGTCCACAAACTTTCTAAATATTTAAGTTGCCCGTATCGTAACAGATTTAACATATTTGTTCGTAACAGATTTAACATAACGTTCAACAACAAATTGAACGAAATTATAGTTTTGTCAATACGAATAATATTTTATTTTTATAATTAACAATAATATGTTATAAATGTATGTCACTTATTTAAAAAATATTCTCTCATAGCTCTTATAAAATATTTATTTCTATTATAAGAAATTTCAACTATTTATTAATTAAATTGTTAAAAAATGTTTATTCTCTATAGGTGCAACCACGAGAAAATCTCTTCGCTAGCTAATTGAATTTGTACAGCAACTTATTGTAACATTGCATTTAAAATATGTTTCTCAGGGTACAATACATAATATATCAGACCATGGTGCAGAGTAACTTGATTTTTTAATAATTAATTTATATATTAAGTTTATAATATAATTCTTACTTTTATTATATAATAAACACTTGGAGGTCTCAGAACTTCAGTACTATTACATTATGCTAAAGATTTTCTTGTCATATTTACATAAGATACTTTCCCCGACAAATTAGGTGATTATATGTTTGATAGCCACTAGCGTTACAGAATACCAATTTTAAGAGTATCGATACAAATTTATCTGCCAAATGATTAACGGTGGCCATTAAAGCTATTCGATGGCTGTTACAGTTACATAATACGAAATTAGTTGTTTGACAACCATTATGTCCGCACTTACTGATAGTGATTTTCATTTTAGCTGTCAAAAAAGATACGCAATAGCCCTGCAGGTATTATTATAGAATTTTAGCTATAATTAGCATATTGCGCTTGATTAGTAAATAATCTATTTCAGTTGGGTGATACTTTGGTAAGTTATTAAAATAATGTCTCGTTTAAAAAAAAACCCCCACCCTGGTTCACTCTTTCATATCCTCCATTCATTTTTTCCCACATATCCATGAAAATCCCCATCTATAAAAAATATATATCATCAAAATCCTCCCAAATATTTTTACTACCTCATCACATCCAGTCTGCGGTGAATACACTCTTACAACATTCCTGATTACATTTCCAAATAACAAATTAAAAACAACTATCAATCTATCATACTATCAATCTATCATACTATCAATCTATCATATTACTATCAAGCTCTACTAAAGCCCAGCAATAATAAAACATATCCCGCTACAATTTCTCTTGATTTCATACCCTTCCACTTCGTTTCTTGCAAAAAAACTACATTTATTTTTCTTCTTTATAAAATATCATTTTCATTTTCTAATAATTGTAAATCCATGTTGTAGAATGTAGAGGTTTTGACTATTTAGTGTTTTCTAAAGTTTTCACGAGTACAAAACTATTTTTATGGATTTAATTCGTGTATATTGAATTAAATTTTAAATTTAGGTACATTTGAAATCTAACCCGACGTTTCGAATGCTTTGCGGCAATCGCCTGCCTGTCGTCAATCTTCTTTGTCAACAACTAATGTAAAACTTTTTTGTATGGGTATTTAAGCAAAGGAAAAGACGGAATAGTGGGAGTGGAAAAGAAAGGAGAGATGGGGCTTAGTCCTTCCGGTACTCTCACTCCTCAAACGAAAGGCGTAAAGTGGCTATACTAGCTACTTTACGCCGATTCTCTGTGAGAGGGTGGTCAACCTCCTACAGCTAGATTAACTACCACCTATTTGTTTGACAATAAATTTACTTATTAATTATTATTCATTACTAACTTGTATAGCCCTAACTATCTTTATGTGGCTTACCACTGAACTTTCTATGAATGTTCAAGTTCTTCGCATATTGCTCTATCTCTAGTTGCGGAACGAGATACAATCGATACCTAATTTTTGATTAGGTATTCTTAGGTATTCTTATGTCATTTTCTTAGGTATTCTTATGTCATAACTGCGTGCGAAGCTAGCAAAATATAGAACAATTGACTATCTTTGACCCACGAACATTTTAAATATAGGTATAACATTGTTTTTTTTGAAGATATAAATTATTTTCAGAAATGTACTTTTAGGAGACTGATTACGTCTCCAACGTACCCAGGGATAAATTAGTTTCAAGATCTTTTAGATCGCCGAAGCACCAGCTGAAAGTTTTTTAAAAATTATGTCGCATTGAACGTGTTAATATTGTTTAGCCATTATATTATTTAGTCTCCGGTTAGTGACTAGTTTCTTGTGAGCATAATATGAAGTACTTGGTCCATATATGTCGTTTATATCGCGTGCATTCTGTTTTTGTAACTCGTATCCAAACACAACACGCATTTTAGGTTTTTTATGGTCTATTATAAAAGAACTGTGATATTAAAAAATAATTTTAATGCAGGAAAAGTATTAAGTTTTAATGCAGGAAAAGTATTAAGTAAAAAAGTAAAAGTATAATGGAAAATTATTATTTTAAAATAAATATCATAGGTGAATTACAGACCTGAACTTCTAATTCTAATATGTTAATCTTCTCACTAGCAGGTATAAAAAATAGTGTTATTTAATTAATGAAATTGTTATATTTCGACACGTTTTCTGACAAAGTATGTTTTTGTTTATTATCAATAAAAAATAAAAGACTAAAAAAAACAATTTATAATTGTGTAACAAAACTTATTTTATAACCTCCGACCTGAGGGATTTTATAAGGTTGTCATGTGTATCTGTGTGTCTGTCTGTGGAAACGTAGCTATCCAAACGCACGGATAATGGAGGGATTTGGATGCTTTTTTTTTTAATCGAAATCTTGATTTGTCGAAATGGTTCTTAGCTATTTATGATTTTAACCTTTTTAGACGTATTTTTGTAAAGGGGGTTTTTTTTTATTTTTTATTTATTTTTTTTATCTATAATACATTTGTTATAGTAAGCACTGAAGGCATTTTTTCTCTTATATTATTTGCCAGACACCGATACTCATAGGCAGGCCGCCTATAACTCCCCTATTATATGTATAATAATTCTATTCTATGTATAATAAAGGTATAACTTGAATTTAGACTCAATGCCTTAAAAGCGTCCGGAATTTCGGACTACGAAATTCGCCGTTTTGCAGAGGATTAATTTATAATGCAAACAAATAATAAGGAGGTTTATTGAGCTTTGCTTCACTCAGCTCTTTATCGGACAACTCGATCTTTTTTCGTTCGCCTACTCCTCCTACACCCTTAGAGCTTCAATAATAACATTTTAACAGCATTTTCCCTGGCTCAACTTTCTACTAATTAACTTTCAAATGAATCCTGTTTATAGTTTTAAAGATAGAGATAAAAATGTGTCCCATAGAGTTGACACGTGGAACGTTTAAAAATAGCACGCGCGTGCTCTTATTAGACTTGAGAGAACAGCCTCAATTTACTACTTTACGAAATTCTGTAAAACTGGAAATTGCATTTTAGTTGCATTAGCAAGTCATTAACGGATGCTATTGATTGCAGATAAATTGTAAAAAGGGTGCTCAGCTCAACACCCGCCAGGCACAATGGCGGACCTAGTATATTACGCTCTAGCAGTGGTGAAATAATAATTTTATTTCTATATGAATACAGGGTCGCCTTTATAGTTTCCAAATTGGAATTGTTCTTTTTGGTGTAATCTTAAGAAAATGAAAATTCTTAAAAAATAAATACAATAAAAAGAACATTTATTAAATTCTTTCAAAAACATACAGTATTACAATCGTCACTCTTGTGTTTTTTTTTTCTAGGAATATCTTCAACACTTTCAATATCTTGTTGAGAATGTTTTTTCTTCTTTTTCTTTTTAGACTCTATCGAAGTGTCTATTGATACATCTTCTAATTCTGCATTATTTGCAGAATTATCACGAGCGTTTATTTCTTCGTTTTTATTTTTGTTTTTCTTCTCCTTTAAAGATATTTCCTCTGCACTATCACCTTGTAATTCGTCTTTTTTCGGAACATCATTAACTGCAACCAAATGATCATCACCCAAAGATTTACTCTTTTTTCGCTTTTTCTTTTTTATTTCAATGTTCTCTTCTGTTGAATTTTCGAGATTTATTTCTTGAATTTCAGGTGAATTTTCAGTTATATCGGAACAATGTTTTTCCTTCTTTTTTTTTTTCTTTTTTATCTTTGCATCAGTTTCATTGTGTACGTGTGTTAATATTATTTCAGTGGCAACAACGTCATTAGAAGATTTTGCTTCATTAATTTCGTGTTTCTTTTTATTTTTTTTCTTCACATCAGTTTCATTGTGTACTTGTGTTAACAGAATTTCAGTGTCAACTACGTCATTAGAAGATTTTGCTTCATTAATTTCGTGTTTCTTTTTATTTTTTTTCTTCACATCAGTTTCATTGTGTACTTGTGTTAACAGAATTTCAGTGTCAACTACGTCATTAGAAGATTTTGCTTCATTCATTTCGTGTTTCTTTTTCTTTTTTTTCTTCACATCAGTTTCATTGTGTACCTGTGGTAACATTATTTCAGTGTCAACTTCGTCATTAGAAGAATCTTTTTCAATAATTTCGTGAATCTTTTTCTCTTTTAACTTCACGTCCGTTTCATTGTGTACCTGTGTTAACATTATTTCAGTGTCAACTACGTCATTAGAAGAATCTTTTTCATTAATTTCGTGTTTCTTTTTATTTTTGACTTTAACATCTACAGATTCTATCTCCTCACTTTGATGTTTGTCACTATCCTTCTGCTCTTTATCCAAAACAGCTAAAAAGAATCCAGTCGTCATATCAGATTCCGGTTTAGCATAAAGACACCGTGTTCCCATACTGCCATACATTCCAGAACCAAAGTTGTTCCAATGCCCTTTTAATAACTCTTTAACATCTTGCACTCGCCACTTGGCTCTTGAAGTTTTAACTACATTGGTTACTACTCTCTCATTTTCTTCTGGGTATAATGAACAGGTACTGTAGACAATGCGCTTTGCTTTAGGAAATGCGTTCATTGCATGTTTTAAGAATTTCTCTTGTAGGGAAGTTAGTTTTGCCAGTCTTGTTTCTTCAATGTAAGTGTGGACACAAAGTTCCATACCTAAAAATGTATTATAAAATATGAATAGAGCCTTAACTATAAAAATATTCAAATTGTTGTATTCATATTTTTTTCTCACCAGATCCTGAACAACTAGGGTCTAAAAGGATATATTCCACATCGTCCATATCGCCTCTTTTGATCTCCAACGCATCTTTATGTATAGTTTCAACACATTTCGAAGCAGTACTCTTAACAAAGTCACAAAGAGTTGCATATCTGTTTTCATTTCTTTCCACAGCATAAATCTTTCCCTGTGGATATTTTATTTTGTTTTTCATTTTATATATAATGTTACAATATTACAGCGCTTAAAGTTACAACCTTAGCTAATGCTATAAATATGTATAATTGATTAAAAGAGTATCAATGGAGTTTCTTGCCAGTTTTCTTTCAAAGACCTGTCCTTTGTAACAGTGCAAGACGTCTGGCTTTTCATAGTGCAATGAATATTTGCAATAAAACTTACTTTTCCTTAGAACTGCTACAATTCTTGTTTAAAAATATAGTCACCTGATTACGTAGGAATGCTGCAAGCTGAGTGGTTTTCATCCCAGGGGCCGCACACATATCTAGAACAACGCTACCTGAGGGCGGAGACAGCAAGTGGACTGCCAGGGCTGTAGCCTAATAGCATAATTAATTTGATTATGGGATTATTGAAATTTATATATTTACATCACTTTTATATCAACTAGCAAAACTTAAGTTTTGATAAAATGTATACATAATCATAATATTAAATTTAATATAATACCTTATCCTGCAAGATAATCTGGTTGCTTAAATACAGGTCATGCTCATGTAGCTTGGTGCCGGAAGCAAACACAAACACGGTCTTGACATGATAGTCTTGAGAGAAGTCATATTGTGTCAAGGTTTGTATCTGCTTCAAATAATCGTCATATGAACCTGATGTACATCTTATAAACTTGTATCCTTCATCTTGAAAGGCTCTGATAGCATCTGATGTGGTTAAAAGGTTTGTATTGATTCGGACATAGCGAGGCCTGCGGACAACTGAGTTACCAGGTTGAGTTTGTATTAGTTATTTAGATGTACTGAGACACATTTGTTAAATTCCTTTTCTGTTTCATTTTTTTAAATTGCCATTTTACAAATGTTTATTTCTAAGGTTAGCTAAATTCTTTTTTGTCATATAATTGCAATTCAAATACATCCTTTCTATATGATTTTATAAATGAAATAAATTTATCAACAATAATATTGTAAGAAAGCCTAAATTAAATTTTTAAATTAATATTTCAAATATATTGCAAGTCCCATGTCCTGACATAACTTAAAATGTTTAAGCTTTCATATTATTATACTTAAAAATATTTATATTGAATTATTAAAAACATTTATAATATCCAAAGTAATATAAATAAAAAAATTATTTTATTAAAAAAAAACATCTAACTAGTTAATGAATAAAACAGATATAATTTATACAGTTTATTTATTTCAGCTTAAAAATTTACTTGAATCCCAAGATATTGTTTTTGGTACTAATACTTAATGTAATCATAATGGAATGTTGCAAAAATACAAATTTAATCTTCCTTCAGGTTCAATAAGTTTTTTTCCGATTCATTGGTGGATTTGTAGGCATGTTGGTCAATTTCGATTCCATCTGCATCATATTCTTTTTCATGGTAAGCTTTATATGCATACAAGAATATTATACAGTTAACTACTACTACTGCCGATATTACAGACCACACTGTTCTTGTAAATTGATCAACAGGGTAATAGTCAGACAGGATATGACGTACACCAAAAAATGCTACGAATGGCAATGTGAACATTGATACACTATACAAAAACAAATTAGCCAATGCTAGCGCTGCCAACTGTGATTCTCTAGGAATGAGAGGGCCCTTATTATTTTCTGCCATCGTGTTTACCTTATCGTAGGATTATATCTGAAAAAGAGAATATTACCTTTAGATTTCACGTCATCTGGATTTTCGGTCGTAAATTTTTCGAATTGTTCTTTGTATGACAATATAGTTTGTTCGGGCTTGCTTTTTCCAGGCAGAGCCTTTTTGCCAAAAAGCAGTTCTGCGGTAAGAACCTTGGCTAACCAAGGATCAAGCCGCGGTTCATTCACCAATATACCCGAATTTTCAAAAATTCTATCTATGTCACCGGCATGTTTAATGGTTTCTGTTATAAGTGCATACAGCACATTAGTTCTCTGTAAGTGCGGAATTTAACTTTGTGATCATCGGTATTATTTTTTACGCAGAGCAATAATTTATTTAATACTTACGAAATGCTTTAGTTTATCGTCGTACAACAAAGTTTTCACGCTGCCGCCCTCTGTAGACACCTTTTTAAAAATATTTGAAGCTATTTTAAAATGTCTTGGAACTTTCACTGAATGCTCAAACATTTTTTCTATGCACAAAGTTCATTCATTCTTTTTTTGGTTCTAGCGAAACACATTTGTTAATTTTGTCACACTTGTGTCACGAGACTTGTCATTATCATACTGACACAGAGTATTATAAATTCTAAAATACTGAATAGAATATAGGCCGTGTTCCGAAATACAAACCAACATACTGGCCAGGGCTAATGACGTCATAACACCCACGCCATATTGTACTGGTGTCGGTGTCGATTGGCGTCGATTTTTGACGTCATCAGCACTGGCCAGTATACTGGTTTGTATTTCGGAACACGGCCATGATTTATAAGAATGATCGGTTCTAGGTTAGGTTGCATTCAATTATTTTTTTTACGTCTTATTTGATCGAATTATGGACGAAATATTATTATATTAGATGGAAGGAGATCATGATAAGCAATAACAATACAATTATAAGATGTAATACAGTGAAAACTATAAAAAAACCAACATTCATATATAACTACTTCACTGAATATTCTATAACATTTAACAATAGTAGGGTCAAAAGATGTTGCATCCCAACACTTTTCTTTACAGGCTATGGTCAAGAGAACACTTTTCTTAGCCACCAAGAAACTGAAAAAATACATAAAATGCCAACAAAAAAATTAGGAAATTTGTTATTTAAGAAGATATTATAAATAAAATGCTATTTTGTTGAACAACAATTACTCAAATTACCCCAAAATCTAAAAACATTGTGAAATGTGGCTACTTTGAGTTCGTAGTTCTGTAGCATAACTATGCTACAGTACTTGGTTAAGTAGCTTGGTTCGTAGTTTTGTAGCATAACTATGCTACAGTAATTCTAATCATGCACAACGCGATTAGGCCTAAATTTCATGTTATATTGTTCCATTTCAATCATACAATTTAATTGTCTCTCCTCTATAAAACCTCCAGAAAAAAATTAGGATCATACAAATATTACGATTTTAAAATTATTAACGGACTTGTTGAGACGTATGTTTTACTTTTGTTATTTACATGATTGATACAGACAAAACATAATCTTGTTGAATAGCCGCTCCGTATTTGCCTAATTTCTCGTACAATTTTTTTGTCACACTCATCATTCGCATTGAACGCCCTGTTTTTCACACTGATTACGTTTTGGTATCAAAGTTAAAAATACTTTTATACTAATTTAGTTACTTACTCATTATTGAAAAAATAATACGTTGGTAACATGTTTAATAAACAGAAAAGTGCTTAATTATTATTCTTTAATTCCCTTCTGAGAGCAGCACTGTACCCGTGCTCCTTTGAAAGAACCCACCACTACACAACAATAATTAATGTGGTTCGCTAATGTCGGTTTTGGATCATTACAAAAAAATATCGTGAATGCAGGTTATAGTTAAATATAAAAAAATATTTTTTCCAAAGATTATAATTCTTTGTTTCAAGTTATAATTCTTGTTTCTCACGTTGTTTTGGGAAGGTAATATTTCGTCATAAAATAATACTTATATATATAAATTAAATTAATCTGTTGTTTTTTTTTATATTATGTAATTTAATTTATTAATTCAACTAAACAATATGACAGTAATAATTTGTATGATAATAAGTTTTTTTTTTTAGTTTACAAAAAACGTTCTTGTTTACATTTCATTAGAAATTTCAGTGTTACAAGTTGCATAGTTGATTGATCCTATGAAACAGTATTAATACCTTTAGAAACTTTTATTTTTAGTAAACTACTACATACATAATAATGTATTACGTGTACATATTACAATAATGTATTACGTTACATTTAAAACTTGTATCTTAAATGAAGATTAATATTTTTAGGGATGATTAAAAAATATATATTATACAAATATATATTTATTTTAACTGGTATTTTATTGGTATATATAAGTATTCAATAAGGGTTTTTCAAGAATTTGCTACTTCATCATAATTTTGTGGTTCCAAACCATGTTCACATTAAAGGTACTTTTAAATTCAATGCTGAACTAGTGTGAACTATAGTATGAAAATAATTCAATCATTTGATTATTGCTCAATGTTTGTACACACAATGTTTGTGATTATGTTTCCCCTTAAGAAATATTAATATTCAATGAATTAAAATTTTTATTTATTTTTTTAATAAATTTGTTGATTTGCTACATTTAAAGATATTTTCAATGTTCATATAATTTTACACATATTCACAGTTACCCAAAAAAAGCTTTTTAAGTAACCAGAAAAGAAAAATACCGTAAAAAGTGGATAGTATTGACTGGTACTCAGACCAAGGATAGATCACCAACACGTCTTATTTGTATTTTAATATCATGCTATCACTTTCGTTACAATGTAGATAAGAAAGACAACCATAAACAATTTATTGAACTTTTTAATTATTGGTACCTGTTGTAGATTGTTGCAGTTGCACGTAATCTTTAATCTTTATTTACAATTTCTCAGAAACATAATTAAGTGTTATTTATTAAATTCGTGTCGCTGTATAAATTATGTAAACATTTATTAAAGAGGTAACGAAAAAATCGATGTTATTAACATTTTCATTAATGATGTTTGTGTAATATAATTGACAGTTTTATTTCGAATGGCGATATGAACCCTAATCAAAATACCAGGAAATGCTATGATTCAACATCGCATTTTAAATTTAATTTGACTAATATTTACCACAATTTTTTCAGTTAAAAAAAATAAGGCAATTGCCATGTGAGGTGTTTGTCAGTGAAAGTCATAAAAATGTTGTTTCTCTTTACAATATTTGTGTGAACTGATAGAAATTAACCATAACAATGGTTCCTGCACCAAGTTGCCCATATACATGGGATTACTGGATGTCCACGCCCTCCGACTATGTCGAGCTTACATGCCTGATGCCAAATTCTATATACCTTGCTGTAACTGTTAGTTGGGATTCAACTCTTCAAGATGTCAAGGAGGTTAGTGGTGTTGCAAATTTGATCTCAACATGAGTCATTGTCAACACATTGTTTCTTAGTTCCAGAAGTAGGTCAAGCTGTTGTGTAATGGGTATAGATAGTCAGTTAAAATTTTTAGAAAGTAGATCACAGTATTTGCAATTCTTCATTGTCATAAATATTATTATGTATGTTAGTTTTTTTCAATGCAATGATTAAATTTAAAATTTGTATATATTTTTTAAGAATTCATTTTTTACGCTATGTTCAGTCTTTAAAGTTCAAAATGTAAACAACATGTTTTGTATGTGTTTTGTTTACTCATGTTTTTAATTTATTTTCCAAATTTTTTTTTTAGTTAACATTTTAATCTTACAATATGATGTATGTAAAATATATATATTTAGTTTAGCATTAAGTTTCCAGGAGAATGATCAAATTGATAATATATTAATTTTCGTTTCAGGAGCTATGGGACTTGGCGGGAAAACAGCCTCTGTTTGGGATGCTCCATGAGATGTCAGGATATGTTTTTCAATTTATCAACACCTTGGCTGTTCCTGAAGAGGTTGATGATGAAAACAAAAGAGTCCGTGATATTAGGCCTGTGTTCGGAGTGCTCATGGTCATAGAACGGTCCATTGAAGGACCTGGAGAACAATTGTTAAATACACATATCAGTCATTTGATTGGAAAAGGTAAAAAAGGCAATTTATATAACATATATTCTGATGTTTTTGGAAATAATAAACTTTAAGAAAAAGAAAAAAAAATAAGGATGATAGAAATATAAAACAGTAAATATTACCAGTAGAAGTATTTTATTACCAATATATATGAATAGTTGCTGAAAAAATAGTATTTGTTTTATTTTCAGGTTTAAATGAGTTTGACAGATTAAGAAGTTCAGAGGTAAATGACTTTCGTATGCGAATGAGATATTTAGCAGAGGAAAGTTTATTAAAACGGGCACAAAGTACAAGATTGGAAAGATTAAAGTACCACTGTCCACCGAGATTGGCCGACCATTCAACCGTCCCCCTCACCTTAACAAGTCATCTTAACAATAACTGCTTCATACTCGTCACTAAAGTAGCAAATACAGAGGTCAGTGGAATATCTTTATTACTAATATGTCTAGTTTTTTAATAATTTGGTCTAGTTTTAGAAAACATGGATATTTTAAATGATTTCCACAAAATAAAAACAATTTACACAAACAATCCTTTTTTAATGGTAGGTGGTTAAAACCAAATGCAATAGTAGTTTTAAAGTAAGATGACATTTAGTTTTTTTTATAGGGAGCAAAAACAACAATCAAAAGCTATTTAGATATTACATGAAATTATTATAAGTTTTACATATATTCATAATAATAAATTTATTATGAATCTATGTAAAATTTATAATAGTCAGCAGTTATTTCTAGTCTGTGGTAGATTCTTCTACATTTAGTTCTTCCTGAATTTCTTCTTCATCATTTTCACCCTCTTCAATCCATTGTTTTATCAATTCTTTTGCTTCGTCCCTGATGGAGAAAATAAAATAATTGATATTTAAACATTTAATTTGGATTTACAAAACTCTAAATAAAGTATTGTAATACCTTTCTTCCGGAGTAACGACTCCTTTATTAAGACGCTTAAGCCTCGGCAACGCGGCTAGCACCTCTACTCTCAGTTCAGAATCTTCTTCTTCAATCCCAACCTCTGCATCTTCCTCTCCCGTACCACCCATGTACGGACAACCTTTTATTACTAATGTCAATAGAGATGATAAAACCTGGAACGAAGTTATTCATATAAATTTTTATAACAGATATATATATATCTTTTTAGAAAATATATATGTTTATAATATTTTTTTTTATATGTTATTCACACCCGTAATTTCTTAATCTGCTTCAATGTTGCAATTTTGCAATTCCGTAAATTTACATACTGTAACTTCTTCATCTCTGGGTCAAATCCATTCAAAAGTCTAATCGGATTATTTCTTAAGTGGAGAAATCTCAAATTGATTAACCTTCCTATGCCCTCAAGACTTGAGATTTTGTTGCCAGCGAGATACAAACTATCCAAATTTGGAAAATCTAATTCTGAAATATCTTGAATTAAGTTGTATCGAAAATCTAAACACTTAATTTCGGGCATTTTGCTTTCGAAGTTAATTTTTGTTATTCTATTATAGCCAACTTCTAATGTGCTCAATTCCGGTTGATATACGTCTTGCACTGACGTTATTTTGTTATTATTCATGATCATTACTTGCATATACTTCATCTTCTTTAACGCGGCGGAGATTAGTACGTTTTTGTCAGCGTGTATTAATATAAGAAACGGCAATTCTGTGACAACTTGCAGGTTATCTATTGTCAAGTTGTTATTGGACACGTCCACGAACTGAAGATGTTGGTATGATTTGATCGCGGTGATATCTGTAAGACCCATTTCACTGCAGGTCGCTTTTAAGTATGTGTACCTATTAACGAAATGTTTGGTTAAATTTAGAAACCAGAATCAGCTGATTGAAATATGTACATTTACCCGTCGCCCTCAGCTGTTTTGCCCAGTAGGCTGAGTCGGATGCTTATTTCAGATCGATTTAGCTTTCTTTCAATGAATGTGGGTATCTTCTCTTCTTCAATATGCTCTTCCTCCATTTCATGCCCTTCATGTTCCACCAATTCTGCATCTCGATTTGTATTGCGTGATTTGCGAAGTAACTCTTGTGGCTCTTCTGCTTCATGAACTTCCTGGTCGTCTGCTCGGAGATTAAAATGGGATTTTAGCATATTTTCTTCGTAATCTGAAATAGTAGTTTAACAATGTCTTATTTTGACAATGTCAATTTTAAGCTTTTTAATCTAAAAATAAATAGATACTGCGGAGTTTAAGGCAGTGTTTTTACAGTCTACATTTTTAATTTTATTATAATTAGGTCCTCAAATGGATAAAGGAATAGAAAACATTTAGCGAGAGAAAAGAGATTTCATTTAGCTAAAGAAAAAGTATTTTTGTACCTTATTTTTTTGCTTCCTTTATAGGTTGTGGAGTTAGGCTCGAAATTAATATTCTATCTACATTAGTTAGAAGTGACTACATATGGCTTCCTACAAACTCAATCCAAAGTTTGTTATAGGTTTCAATGGTAATTGTAATAACAATTTCTAGTTAATATTTTACGTGTCAACTTGCGCACTAAGTTAGCATTGTGATAATGCTGTTAGTGAAGAAGTGCATCTGATTTGTGAAACCTTTTATTTCCTTTTTTTTGGGGTCAAAGACTACGCTGTATATCGGATAATGAAATGTGCCCGTTACTATACATCCTGCATCCATCCATCCATCCATCCATCCATCCATTATATACACAGAAATAGTTGAAAGCAGATGGTATATTAAAACACCAATCCCATGCGATGTATGTGATGTATGTTATGTATGTTATATAATGTGTAATGTTTCAGTTCTCCTTCACCTCCAACGTCCCTGTGACGTTGACTCCTCAACAGCACATAGAGACGGTGATGAGGAAGAAGGCCAACTCACTCAACATGCGCGGAGAACATCCTAGGAACTACGTGCTCAAGGTTTGTTTAATCGACAAAAATATGCCGAAATGCTAAATTACAGTATTCCAGTACAGGGTGATTAGCATTTACTTGTTTTCTGTTCGAGTTACCGATGCAACCCTTAAAAGCGTCTATAAGCCACGTTAGTTATATAGTATTTTGCTCGACTAGTTTCGAATCCATTCGTGGTTCTTACTCGTGAGGTCCAATCATGGCGGGCTCGCGGCGTGCACTACATTTACAAAAGTTTAAATACAAAGATAATATTTATATTTCTAAAATATCAAATCTATTTAGTCCGATACCACTCCGTTATTCGTAAACGTACATCTGCAACGAATCTCTGCACCGAGCTTAGACTCGTTTTGTTAGTTTTGATAAGTTCTTATCGTCAGAATTTATAGAGCGACTTCAAATGACACTCATTGATGGTAAGATCTAATCGAACCTAACAAAACGAACCCAAACTTGGCTCGTACAGCTCAATTCATTATCAGAAGTGTTCCATTAGGTAAATCCCACCATGTCCGGATGTAATATAATATTATAACACTTAATACAACGGTCTTAGCAGGGATGACCTAGTTTTTTTATATCATGTAATAATAATAATGAGTAATTATGTCACAAGTATCTATTTTGAAAATCCTTAAATATAAAATGTTATTCAATTATTAATAGGGAACATGCAAAAAAATTAAAATGGTCTCAAATATTTTTTTTTCATTTACTAACCATTTAAGGCCATAAAATAATTTATGAAAAGTGTAAATTAAGGGAGCGAAATTCAAACTTCCAAAACGCGCCACCATTGGTCGAAAGGAAATATGACGTCATTTGACACTCCATTCAAATAGGGAACATGCAAAAAAATTAAAATGCTTCTAAATATTTTTTTTCGATTACTTATTATCATCTTATTATAATAAAATCATTTCTTTTTAATTCACTATGGTCCATTCTGGTATGGTGGTCCATTCTGCATATTTTCCTGAAAACATGGGAATAGAAATTTTTGGTAACCTTACAAATGAATTACCTGTCTTAGATGGACTACTATTATTCTCTATTAAATCTTTTGAAACACCTATTTTATTGAGCATGGTTTTCAAAAGACACTTGTATGTGACATAAGTATCTTCTGTAGTGTCATAAATTTCAATAACATCTTGCTCAAGTTCTTTCAACTGATAATTTTCGTAAAGTTTACTGTTACTTTCTCTAAATTTTACCCAATCATTTTCTAATAGCTCTTGCCGAGATTCAATATATTCCACTGTTATTCTATCTTTTGGACTTTTTTTTAAATTATTTAAACCTTTCTGAATACGATGTTGATAATTTTTTAATACATTAAGTAAACCTTCCATTATTTAACAAGAAATTATTAAACAATAAGGAACAAGACAATAAGAAATATTTTTTAACTTAATTATAATTCAACTCTCTTAAATATTAAGTGTTTGAAACTTATAAATTCTAGCGGAAATCGGGCACAGGTTCCCCGTTCCTACGTTTTTTTGAAAATTATTCTAAGTACGGGACTACCATATAAGCAAATTAATAATTAGCAAACTCAAATAGCAAGTTCATAAATTTTACAAGTGTTTGAAACATATAAATTCTAGTGGAAATCGGGCATAGGTTCCCCGTTCCTTCGTTTTTTGTAAAATTATTCTAAGTACTAGACTACCACTACAACATATACTACACTACACTACTACAATCATATAATTAATAATTAGCAAACTAAATAAATCACAATACTTTATACGTCTAAATACAAATTTTAGAGTCTTAATCAATATTACAAGTCTTAATCAATATTACTAGGCTACAATATTTTACTACAACTAATTAAACTGAAGTTCAAATTTGTTTGAGTCTAATTGTCCTTTTGTATATATATAAATAAAATTGTACTCACAGTTGTCTGCACTTATCCCACTCACACAAACACAATTTTCGAACTGTTGACTGTTGTCTCCTACTGTTTGCTGGCGCCTTCTGTGGCGTCTCAGTAAACAAGATGTTGTGATTATTGCCTGATCGTGGTGTCACGTCGAACTGGCTGATATCTGCCTGGTTGATCTGGTTGCAAGTAGTGCCCTCTATATTGGCACTCAATCTTCCGCTATGGCTGAACTAGCACCACCACACTGGACGATGCAGATGCGGGGGAAACGTGTACTTTAGCTGCAGCGATCCACTGCAAGTACACGGGCGAAGCGAAAAATCGAATCCGGCTCGAAGGACCAATGTTTAGCACCAACAAGTGTATAGTACACTTTGACCTCTGGTGTGGAAATTAGTTGGGTCTCAAATAAAACCACTGGCTAACTCCTGGACTATATTCGTGTATCTGGTACTTATTAATGGAACTGGATCACATGTCACTGACCACAGTCCACACACAAACATTTTTTTTTTTGTTTGTAATGACTATGCTGTTAGCCAAGTGGCTATTACAGCGTCACCGGGGGAGTGGGCGAGTACTGAGACCCGCCCTTGAAAAACCCGGGCCCGAGGGGCCCGGGGGACACGTCTCCCTTAAGGGTGCCTATAAGAGGCCGTCCTCGGCTTAAGACAGCGTATTTATAGGATGGGATAGATGGGTATAATGACACTAACGCCCCCCGACTGCAGAACGCCGAGGCAGCGTGCGTTTAGGGCCTCGCCTTCGCCGGCGAAGGCGGTGTGTGTAGGTGTGTGATACAGTGTAAGCTAATCGTCTGTTGTCAGTCGTTATTTGGTCATCTGAGTCGATTAGAATCGACTTGGGTATTCTTCTAAAAGCTAATGGGGTGACTCTAGGCTGGTAGGTGGTCGCTTCAACCACCAGTGGGTTCGGATGTACCTCGGCCCTATCGAAGAAGCTCTGAGAGAGCTCCTTGAAATATTGCGCTATTTTAGGTAAACCTAGGTCTCTATGGAGGTCTGCATTGCGCATATACCACGGCGTGCCCGTGGCAGTGCGCATGAATTTATTCTGAATCACTTGAAGGGGTTTCAGATCGGCGTGAGCGAAGGCGACACTCGCATAGGACATGACGGTGCGTATACAAACTTTGTAAAGTGTGACCTTATTTCTAAGGGACAGTTTACTCCGCTTGCACACGAGGGGATAGAGTCGGCCTAGAAAGAAGGCCGCTCTGTTCCTAACCGTTCTGATATGTTTGCCGAAAGATAATTTACTATCGAACGTTATTCCTAAGTATTTGGCTTCTTTTTGCCAGTCTATTGGTCGGTCAAAGATTCTAACTCTCCTTAGCACCCCCGTGTCGACCCTTACCCGACAGAAGAGCACGGCGGTGCTCTTCTGTGGGTTTAATTCGATCCTCCATTTCCTAAACCAATCACCGAGGGTGTTGGCCGTGGATTGGAGGCGAGCGGCGACGGCATGAGTGTCCCTACCGGAGGTAAAGACTGCGGTGTCGTCCGCGAATAAAGCTAATTTGATACCCGGTGCGAGCTTAGGAGTATCGCACGTATAGAGCGTGTATAGGCTGGGCGAGAGGACGGAGCCCTGGGGGACTCCCGCCCTGAGGGGGCGGGGGGATGACAGTGTCCCCTCTACTTTGTAGCGGAAGGAACGATTCGAAAGGTAGTCTCGCGGTGCACTAGGTGGGTACACGAGTGATTGGCACGAAAGCCGAACTGCTCATTTGGAATTAATTTTAACCTCTCGATTTCCCTATTGAGCCTAATGAGAACTATTTTCTCATATAATTTGCCTAAGCAAATGAGGCGGGAGGATTTTAAGAACCCTGTTACTTACGCTATCTGGCCCTGGGGATTTCTTAGTCTTGAGAGACTTTATAATCGATCTAACTTCGCCGAGGTCCGTGTCCTCTAAAGGAGGTCCCACTGGAGGTTGAGAGCAACGGCTACGGACAAAACTATCTACGTGCGTGACGTGAGCGTCATCGCACAGCCCTGTACTTAAGGTACATTGCTCCTCCAAGCTATCGGCTAAGCAATCGGCCTTCTCCCTATCTTCGAGGGCTAATTTTTCGCTGTTAGGGATAACAAGCGGGGGCATTACTGAGACAGTATCGCGTACAAGGGCCCGCTCCAACGACCAGAAAGCCTGGTGCGTCGGGGCGAGTCCCTCAAGCCGCCTGTCCCATTCGCGTTCTCTAAATGAAGCGAGAGCTTGTCTCAACTCCCTCTGAAGACGGCGTAACCTCCGCCTGTTATCGTCGGTTGGGCATCTGTCATGGGCTCTGGTAGCAGCATTTTTCCTATTTACCATATACCTAATATCCGGAGGGAGCGCACCGCGACCATCGAAGGTCACCGGGACCTCTCTCGTGGATTTACCTATATTGTCTGTTAAATAATTAGTAAAATTAATTGAACGGGACTTGGCGGCCGAGCTAGTGCCAGGTATTGTGTCGAGATGCGCCGGGACTGGTAATTATATAAGCTCCTCTAGCTTATTCCAATTTAAAATCCTTTTTAACTAAGGGTGCTGCTTGTGGAGGGGGTCCTAGCTGGATTAGGACCGGTCTATGGTCTGAGTCTAGCTCTGATAGCGTCTCGATAGAGCGCAACTGTAAAGCTACGTTCCTCAAGAGCGCTATGTCGAGCACGTCTGGTCTGTCATTACTATTATCACTAAATAGCGCGTCGGGTAAAGAGGTGCAATAATCTCAAAGTTGAGACGTAATGGATCTGTCAGTTTGTCAAGTACAAGTCCTCTACTATTATTAATAAGTGATTTCCAGCGGTGATGCTTAGCATTGAAGTCGCCAGCCAGAATGGTGGCGACTCCCATATTGAGTAACGAGCTCTCTAATAATACTTTAGTAGGAGAGAGATATACGGATGCTAGTACGACCGACTGATGGCCAGTCATACTCACCTGACACACCGACGCTTCCATATTATCTAACTGTGGAGGAACGAGCGGTACACAATGAAGAGAACGTTTGTAATAAATAACAGTACCCCCGCCCTTAGAGGTTCTGTCATTTCTAACTATATTGAAATTCGCGATTTTAGGATCGCGATTACTAGGCTTTAAAAACGTCTCTTGAATAAGTAAAATATCGATCTGATGTGCGACTACGAAGTCGCGCACCAGAGCAATCTGACGTAGAAGGCCGTTCGCGTTAAAAGACGCGATTTATTGGGAGCGGGGCTTAACCCTACTTTTGCTAGCCATTTAAGATGACATAGCGGGGAGATTATAAATGGTGTTTAGTAGCGCTGCGTGCTCTAAGAGCGCCGCGCAACGCGCATTTGGATCGCGTTCAGCATTTTTGAGTTTTTGAGACAACACTAGTAATTCAGGAGGGTTGATCGCTCCCAAGATACTAGTTATGTAGCTAAGAGAGCTACCTAAGTACGAGTCCGCCACACCCATAAACGCGCCGGAGCAGGGGGCGTGGATACTAACGACGGTGGTTTGACCCACGCGTTCTGAGGAGCCTTAGGGGCTGAGACAGGGCGTGCCTTAAGGGCAGGATACGCATTGGGGTCCAGAGGGACCCAAGGCGGTTGAACGCGGCGGGAGGGAGCCCTCACCGGCTGCGGCCTGCGCGGCGCTCGGGGGCACCCGCGATAATTCGCGGGGTGTCCCTTTTGCTGGCACAGTACACAGCTTGGAGGGACCTCCGGGACTGGGACCTTACGCGGACAGTCGACTGTCGCGTGATCATCAAGACACTTCACGCACCGAGGACGGGCGTGACAGAAGCGGGCAGAGTGCCCATATGATTGGCAGCGATGACACTGCCCTGGGAAGCCGCGACCGCGCGGGGTCTCGACTTTGATGCCAGATAGCTGGCATATAGTCCTAACATTAAACACCTCTTTGCCCTCGGGAGAGTGCTCAAGGTGTACTAGGACAAGCTCGTAAGGAGACTCGTACGGGGAGGCCTTGGGACTTAAGGTCCTCAAGGATGCGGTCGCTTGAGAAAGCGACCGGAATGCCTCGGACGACTACCGTTAAGCGGCGCTCGTCTTCGAGGGTGAAAGTGTGGTATCCGATACCACGCTCGGTGAGAAGTTTCGTCAGACCCCGGTGGTCCGACGATGAGGTGCAAGACACCTTGATACCAAGCGCCGTCGAGCGGGCCTTGGTGAAGTTTAATTTGCGATCAGTCATCGCCGAGGAGATCGAATCCCAGGCGGACTTATCGCGAATGTACAAAGGCGGCGGCGCCTTAGTACGAGGGGTGACCTCTGCTGAAGAGGCGGAGGACGAGGCGACCGGGTTCGAACCGGAGGCCGAGGCGGAGGACGAGGCGACCGGAATCGAACCGGAAGCCGAGGCGGTCACCGCCGGCGGCGCAGAGCGCGCGGCGGGAGCGGCGGACGTAACAGGCGCAGAGGGCACATGCTTACGCGTAGTAGGAGAGGAAGGCGGGGACGCCTTACGTTTCGCCGATTTCGATTCGAAATCGAAATCGAAATCGGTCTCGAAACCGTCATCGTCGTCGGACGAGGAGGAGGAAGAGGGCGGAGGACACAAGTCCATTTTCTCCGAGCCGGTCTCGGAGGGATCGGGGGATAAAACGTTCGATTGACGATCGAACGTCTTCAAAACGTGGGGAAAACGGGCTCGTAGGAACTGGAGGAGTTCCTCTAACATCGGGTCCCTAATATTGGGGTCCATTATGGACCGGGAAATAAGACAAAAGCCCCCTCTGCCAGGCAGGGGGGTGTGTGCACTTTAAACACTAAACTAGTCCCTGTTTTTGAACAGGGGTGAAATAGCCTAGCACCCTAGCACTAACAAATGTATAAAAACTTACCCAACGCTGGATACAACAAACCGCAGCACACTGTAACACTAATCCCGACACAAAACTACCGGAACCACTGCAAACAGCCGCACGGAGATGAAGCGCGAGCCGCTAACCGGTGTTAGCAGCGAACGAACGAGCGAAAGCGCGGGAACTCCCCGCGAGAGGCGAGTAACGAAAGCGCGGGAACGCGGTAAACGGACTCACGCTACGCGAGGCGGAGGCGCGACGGGTGGCGGCGAGCGGTCGCTGCCGAGGCGAAGGTCGACCGTTACACTAAGGCATTGAAAAAGACGGTTAGTAATAACGGTCGAAAACAGTAAAGTCAAGTGATTGTAGTTTTAATACAAACTAAACAATCACCGACCATACGTTTGTCGATAATTGTAACCTTGAAAAAAGGCAAACAATTATCGGCGGGAAGATGATAATCGTAGTTTTAATACAAACTAAACGACCTATATATGAATATGATAAATGAATGAAATCGCGAATCAATTATTGCTTTGTGAAAAACAATAATAGGGAACATGCAAAAAAATTTAAATGGTCTCAAATATTTTTTTTTCGATTACTTTTTATCATCTTATTATAATAAAAACATTTTTTTTTAATTTACTGATCATTTAAGGCCATAAAATAATTTATGAAAAGTGTAAATTTAGGGAGCGAAATTCAAAATTCTAAAACGCGCCACCATTGGTCGAAAGGAAATGTGACGTCATTTGACACACCATTCAATATATCGGCGTTTAAGTTCATACTGTGGTATCAGTGTGACTGAAAAAAATAAATAATTTAAACCTATATTTTCGTGCTTAAAGGTTTTATTAAATGATACAATTGTTTAGGTAATCTTAAAAACATTTTCTAAATACTCAAACAACTCTAACAAAACCAATACCTACAAACTCTTTTTGAATAGCATTTAGCATGCTACTACACAATACATTTTTAAAATGTTTCTGGCTCTGAATCATTTTTCACTTCACTTGACTCAGATAAATAACTTGGTTGATAATCAGCAGATATAGAAGATATATGATGCTATAGAAGTATTATCAGCTGTGTTTTCAGTAAACAATTTTCTTTTTAAAACAGATAGTTTTACTTTTAAAACTGTTGTGTAACAATGTTGTGTGTTAAATGAGGAAATGGTGACAATGCTACATTTTGTTTTTCAGCAGGTATATTTACATTGGCACCTTTACTACCATACTTCGGTTTAATATTAACTTGCACGGCTTAGTCACTTGGTAATTTATCTTCAATATGCAAAAAGCAAGGTTCTGCCTTATGATCATCACATTCAATAGGAGAAGTACTGAGTCTTGGCTGATTAATATCACAGACATTTGTATGGGCATTACTAGGACTTACTACCTATATCACTTCTTTGTAAAGGTCACCAATTTTTTTAAACACTACTTTTGATAGCTAATTCTTAAAAGGCTTCATTAACCGATGTCAATCTTTGCCTTTTGACTATGCACATTCTCATTCTATCAGCTGGTGTTTTTGCCACAAAAATATATAAGGAACAACTCCTTTCTTCAAACTTAGATTACATCTTTCTCCTTGTTGTTTCTTTACACATATTATATTCAATACAATTTGCTGTATCTTCCTTAACCTGAAATAAATCGACAGACCATAAAAATTGCGTTAAACAAAAAAAGATTACGGTTTTTATAGAAAGTTATACTGAAATTTGTAAGATAGGTTAGGTTAATTTTAAACTCAAATTTTCTAATGATTAATACTTACTACAAATTTAAACTATTAGATTAAACTTATTATAAATAAAGTATACTTACGTTAAATTGATCTTCACAACCATATAAACACGATTTAGGACATATATTATCCCTTTTAATTACCATACACCATTGTTTTTGTATTTTCGCATATCTTGGAATACAAAAAACACTTTGTCGGGTGTTTTTCTAATACTATTTTTGCACTCGGGTATTATACAATACTCGTAAGATGATTTTTATCTTCTTCCATGACTTGTAAAGCAATTAAAACTTAAAATATCTATGAAATAACTAAAAAGTTCATAGTAAACATTCACTGGATGTATCATTTGACGTCACGCAAAACGCGCGCAAAATGGCGGTGTTTAAACGGGTCAAATTTACTCAATGTTTTAATTTTCACTTTGAAAAAAAACTAGAATCTTTTCAAGCCTATTTATATTTTTTTCTATGATATAGAGAGGTAAATGATTAATTTACGTCAAAAAAAAAAATACGTGAATGTTCCCTAATGACGAGAGAGCGGACTGACGTCTCAGACGTGCGAGTCGCGCGAGCGGAATGTGTCCACACACAAACATATGCCTTAATTACTATTTAAATGCTAATGACAAAATCTTACCACCGTGATCTACAAATTCCCTAATTCAGAAAGCGCCATCTGTTATCATCTTTCTAAATCAATCATCATGAACAACCATTTAAGACCATAAAATAATTTATGAAAAGTGTAAATTAAGGGAGCGAAATTCAAATTTCCAAAACGCCGCCACCATTGGTCGAAATGAAATGTGACGTCATTTGACACGCCATTCAAATTATCGACGTCGAAGTTCATACTGTGGTATCAGTATTACTGAGAAAAATAAATAATTTAAACCTATATTTTCGTGCTTAAAGTTTTTATTAAATGATACAATTGCTTAGGTAATTCTAAAAACATTTTTTCAATACTCAAACAACCCTAACAAAATAAATACCTCCAAACTCTTTTTCAATAGCACTTAGCATGCTACTACACATTACATTTTTAAAACGTTTCTTCCTCTGAATCATTTTCCATTTCACTTGACTCAGATATATAACTTGTAAATCAGCAGATGTAGAAGATATAAGATGCTATAAGTATTATCAGCTGTGTTTTCGGTAAACAATTTTCTTTTTAAAACAGATAGTTTTACTGGTAAAACTGTTGTGTACCAATGTTGTGTGTTGAATGAGGAAATGGTGAAAATGCTACATTTTGTTTTTCAGCAGGTATATTTACATTGACACCTTTACTTTCCATACTTCGGTTTAATATTAACTTGCAAAGCTTAGTCACTTGGTAATTTATCTTCAATATGCGAAAAAGCAAGGCTCTGCCTTATGATCATCACATTCAATAGGAGAAGTACTGAGTCTTGGCTGATTAATATCACAGACATTTGTATGGGCAGTTCTAGGACTTACTTAGAGTATATCACTTCTTTATGAAGGTCATCATTTTTTAAACACTACTTTTGATAACTAACTCTGAAAAGACTTCATTAACCGATGTCAATCTTTGCCTTTTGACTATGCACATTCATGAGAATGTTCTCTCAGCTGGTGTTTTTGCCACAAAAATATATGAGGCACAACTCTTTTCTTCAAACTTAGATTACATTTTTCTCCTTATTGTTTCCTTATACATATTATATTCAATACAATTGGCTGTATCTTCCTTAACCTGAAATAAATCGCCCAAAAATAAAAATTTCGTAAAACCAAAAAAAGAATACGGTTTTTATAGAAATTTATACTGAACTTTTGTAAGCTAGGTTAGGTTAATTTTAAACTCAAATTTTCTAATGTTCAATACGTAAGTATGAATTTAAACTATTAGGTTAAACTTATTATAAATAATGTATACTTACGTTAAATTGATCTTCACAACAATATAATCACGATTTAGGACATATATTATCCCTTTTAATTACCATACACCATTGTTTTTGTATTTTCGCATCTCGTGGAATACAAAAAACACTTTGTCGGGTGTTTTTCTAATACTATTTTTGCACTCCGGTACTATACAATATTTGTAAGATGATTTTTATCTTCTTCCATGACTTGTAAAGCAATTAAAACTTAAAATATGTATGAAGTAACTAAAAAGTTCATAGTGAACATTCACTGGACGTGTCATCGTGACGTCACGCAAAGCGCGCGCAAAATGACGGCGTTTGAACGGCTCAAATTTAATCAATGTTTTAATTTTTAATTAGAAAAAAAAACTAGAATCTTTTCAAGCCTATTTATATTTTTTTTCTACGAGAGAAAGAATATTTTATAGAGAGGTAAATGATTAATTTACGTCAAAAAAAAATTACATTAATTTTCCCTATGATTAACATACATGGCAAATATTTTGTAGATAACAATATTTTCGGCTAATGAAAACATTTTTGATATATATTTTTATTCCAGGTATGCGGTCGTGAGGAGTATCTGTTAGGAGACGACCCGCTCATACAGTTCCTATACATCCAGGAGACGCTCGCCAGAGACGGCGTCCCTCAAGTCATGACCGTCAGTATTGATAAAATACCATGTAAGTTACCATGATTATTAATAAAATGTATTATAATTACTTACACATTTGTTTAGAAATATACAATTAATTTTACACGTCTAGATATAATATCAAGTTACT
The DNA here is from genome assembly GCA_959347355.1 of Napeogenes inachia. Taxonomy (NCBI): domain Eukaryota; kingdom Metazoa; phylum Arthropoda; class Insecta; order Lepidoptera; family Nymphalidae; genus Napeogenes; species Napeogenes inachia. The sequence goes on from OY365794.1 coordinate 23,680,773, forward strand.
AGAAATTTTAGTCTAGGATCTAACATTTTGTCGATATCCACGCAGTAGTCGGATGTGATTTTCAACATTACTCCCTACCGGAGAGAAGACGACTCACCTCCGAGCAATCTAACACAATAAGAAAGAAGAAAAATAACGAATCGTCATGGAAAATAGAAAAAAACTACTCTTGCATCGTACAGACGGTCGGAGGACTCAACGTGGACCCCGGGAGACACGTGGAGGTGGGACACACTCGCCTATATTATGTTACATCTATCCAGCCCTTTTTTATGAGAATAATAGAATATTTCTACGTGTCCTATCATCGATCGAGGCTCATTATAATGAAACCAAAAGACGTCGCAGAAACCAATAAAATGAAATAAACGGTCGTCCGTCCGTCGCAGGTGGTGTGTCAGGCCGGCATCTACCACGGCGGCAAGTCCCTGTGCGAGCCGCAGAAGACGCGGGTGGGCGTGGTGTCGCGGGAGGGAGAGGCGCAGTGGGACGAGGAGCTGCTGTTCCCCATACAAGTGTGCAACGTGCCCAGGATGGCCCGCCTGTGCTTCGTCATATACGAGATATCCAAGGCCAAGAACAAGCGGAAAACGAAGGGCAGTAAGGTATGGAGGCCGTTTTCGGTTTTTAATACCTACCGTAATTTATTCGAGGAGACATTTCAAAGGTCCACAAGGTTCTTTTTTCTTTGGTTTTATTAGCGGTAGAATAGAAAATGAGACAGAAAGTCAAAGTCACAGTCACGACGCAATAAAATTCGTAAACCGTAAATATATCGTTTAAAATGGTCCATAAATACGTGGAGCCATGTTAAGCTCTCTTAAATAAATGCAGAATGTAATAGTCATCGACACGGGCGGAGCCCGAATCTGCTACCTCCGGGATACCGTTCCGACGCTCTATCGAATGAGCTACCGTCAGTAGCGGATTTAGGTTTGAGGACGCCCTAGGCCCGAGACGATATGGCGCCCTTTATCTTTTGTAACAGTATATATATATATATATAAACATATATGTACATATATGTGTGTGTGTATAAAATAATTAAAATAATAACAATAATAATAAGAAATCTAATTCAGGTATAAATTAAACATTTATTTTTTTAACATAACAATTAAATATAGAATTAATAATAAATTGCTTGTAATTAAAATATAAATTATTTTTATCTGAATCATCATATAATACATTTTTTTCTTACTTTCGTCCGTGCGAAAATATCAATGACCTCCTCATACTTAATTTCTTGAACCAATTGTGCTTCAATGGTTAGTAATGCAAGTGCATTTAGTTTGTTTTTGTTTCATACTTGCACGCAAATAACTTTTCACTCTTTTCAGAGTGGAAAATGATCTTTCTCCAGAACAATTCGTTGCAGGAATACTCAGATATATACACAACGCAATATCTATATTTGGATAGATATCGTAGAGTTCACGTGAATGTAAAAATGCTCTTATATTTGATGCAGAACGTGTATCTTCAACCTCGCCTAATAGTTGTTTTAAGTAACACTGCAGATGAATGCACTCATTACTTAATGCTTCTTCTAAGTCGTTCGAATACTTTGCGACTGTCTTTATTGTTAGCTCCGCTAATTATTTTAAATTTTAGTCATCTTAAAAATTTTGGCGCCCCTCAAAATTTGCCGCCCTAGGCCCGGGCCTCACGGGCCTAAGCCTAAATCCGCTACTGGCTACCGTGTCGCCACCGGCCTCTATGAATTTCCATTCCATTTTATTGTCTCTATAGGGGGAATGAATTTTTAGATTCCTTCTATTTCTATGACTTTTATTGTATATTTATTTTAAGTACATATCTTTCAAAGGACGCCATTAACCGTCTGGCGTGGGCCAACACGATGATATTCGACTACAAGGAGCAGCTCCGCACGGACGGCGTGACGCTGTTCATGTGGACGCACGTGGCCGACGAGACGCAGGGCGACGACCTGCTGCTGCACCCCCTGGGCACCGTGGTCTCCAACCCCAACAAGGACTCCTGCGCCGCGCTGCAAGTACGCTTCTCTAAGTGAGTGGAAGGTCGATAGTGGCGTCGCCATCATGTTTTACTTATTTTGTCGTGTTAGTGCTATTTAAAAAAGGTTATCTTCCGTTTATGAGTAAAGTTATAACTTAACGACGATCGTGGGTGTATGTCATATTTACAACATTACATTTATGGTTTCAGCTACGACTGCCAATACCCGATACTATTTCCTAAACAAGAGGCAGTAAAGGCCTACGCGGAACAGCTAGAGAACGCCTCCCCCGACGCGCCGACCAAGCTGAGCGAGGACCTGGAGAAGCTACGTCTAACCGCGGAAAGGGATACTCTATACGAGATACACGAACAGGAGAAGAAGGGTATCTGGGCGTCGCGGTGAGTTTCCGCCATATATATAAACAAAAAAAAAAGCTACACGGACCCGTTTAAGATCCGCCTTAGAATGCCACCTGCGAGACGTCTGACCGTGCATGTTCCCTCCAGCGAGTACTTCCGCTCGGCCGCCCCGGAGCTGCTCCCCAAGCTGCTGTCGTGTGTGGAGTGGACGGAGCGGCGCGAGGCGGCAAGGGCGGCGCTAGCGCTGACGGCGTGGCCGCCGCTGCGAGTGGAGGCGGCACTGGAGCTGCTCGACTACGCCTACGCCGACGCCGCCGTCAGGAGCTTCGCCGTCGACTGCCTCGTCAAGATCAGGTGCGGACACCCCGGAGCTGCGCACTTACATCAAACATTTTGGTTATGAAACGTGGATTGCGTCCGGATCAGCACGACTTTTTATCGATCCGGGTTTGGTCAAGTCAGGTTGATTTCCGCTTTTCGGTTCAAAATGTACTGTCACTAAGTAATTAAATCAAGTCACTATACTTAATAAATGTAGTTTTATAAAACATATATTCCAGTTAGGTAAGGATTTTCAAAAGATGCCTATTAGAAGAGGACTATGTATAGAATGTTTATTTGACCTTATCGGGTAGCGTACGGTAGCTCAATATCGATTGAATTCTTTTGAACCGCCTCGAAACAAGACGGTTCAGTTTTTTATTATAATTTTATTTAATAAAAAAAAAACAAATCTCCTCTGCGTAGGTCCTCTACGGCCAATTTAAATGAGTACAAACTATGAATTAAGTTTTTTTTTATATTTATTTATTTATAAATATAAATAAATAAAAAAAAAACTCAATTACACACAGTACACACTTAATTACACACAGTAGGGGCCAGAACGTATAGTCTCAGGAGAGAGACGCTTAGAGAGGTTCAGACGTGTTCTTTTTAAAATAGGTATAAAATTTAGGGTTAAATCAAACACTGTAGATTTACATTGTTTATTGCGTATTGTTATTAAATGTTAACGAGCTCCGATGGCTTAGTTGAAAAGATGTGAGACGGTATCACGCTAGTCGCAGGTTCGAATCTCGCTCAGATGAAAGCTTTAATTTTGTAGTTATTTAAATATTATTTCGTATCCCAGTTTTATAAACACCTCTATGCACCATACAAACACCGGAACGTTGTATATTTTACTTTACATGTTAAGTTTTGTTTCAGTGATGAGGACCTGCTGCTGTACCTCCTGCAGCTGGTGCAGGCTCTGAAGCACGAGTCATACTTGATGTGCGACCTGTCCATGTTTCTGTTGCAGCGCGCCTTCAATAACATGACCATTGGACACTATTTATTTTGGCATTTGCGGTATGAATATCAATAACTTTTATTAGTATTACTTATTATTAGTAGAACTTATAATTATTCTTTGTTGACGTTCTAACAAAAACATATTAAATATACCTTGTCTTTGATAACTAAAGAATTGTCTATATAAAAGCTCTGAGTGAAATTTAGGACATCTGTAATGTCGCGCACTTAATTCTTTTGTAACAAATATTATTTTTTTATTTATTTTGAATATGTAGTAAGTAATGTAATAATTACCTAAAAGTCGTGTTGTGATAATTTAAAATTTATATTGTTAAATTCCGCTCACTTCCAGTGTACACTCAAGTACTCAATTATTATCGCTATTAATATTTTGTTTACGTTCACGTTTTTATTTTTACTTTTTATTTTGTTTGTTTTTGTTAAGTTTCTTTGTGTCTTTGAAGGTAATCGTAAATATACGTAATCCTCATAATCTTTGATAAATCATATTTTAGTTACAATATAAACCATAGGTACCCAATAATTATCAACGATTTTTTACAATAATAATTAGAAATAGACAAAATACGACTTTCAGGTAATTATTACATTACCTACTATTTAAAATAAATAAAAAAATAATATTTGTTACAAAAGTATTGTGTGCGAGACCGGTCAGATGCGCAGTTATCTCCAAATTTCGCTCCGCGCTAAAACGTAAATGTCACGCGTTTGACGAATATAAAGACAAATTGAGAACTTTCCGCTCGATATCACTTTTGCATCTCAATACTAGATCCATTTTGGGTAAGAAATACTATTCAAACATTACAATTTTGACAATGGTGTTTGTCTCACCACATTAACACATTAATGTTTAGGTCCGAGATGCACGTGCCGTCGGTATCGGTGCGGTTCGGTCTGGTGCTGGAGGCCTACTGCCGCGGCTGCCAGGACCACATCAATAGCTTGATGAGACAAATCACGTGCCTCGACAAACTTAAATGTAAGCTTGTATTTATTAATGTGGAGGAGCTCGTATTGATCTAATATCAGCAATATCAGCTCTACGCGACTCCTAACAACGTAAAATGATAATAAATGTACCGTATCGCGTTACCAGGGGCCAGCCAGTGCATCCTCAAGAAGAAGGAGATCGGCAAGGCGCGGGCGGCGCTGCAGCAGCACCTCGCCGAGCCGCACTGCGTCGACACGCTGGCGGACTTCGTGTCGCCGCTCACACCCAGCCTCGTCTGCAAGAGGATCAAGTGAGTGACGCACTACCCGCTACCTACCCGCAACCTACCCGCTACCTACCCGGGCACCTTGCCAACATCCCAAATTTGCATTTTGGACTCACCACCATCTGGAAAATGAAAAACCCGCCCTCTCGATTCTCTCGGAGACGCGGGTCACATGTCCGTCTGACGTGGCGTACCTCTCATACCCAGGATACTCCCTGGACCACAATTTTAGACCTCGAGCGGGTTTGTGCCTGTAAGTCCGCGACGACATTTATCGTCAGCATCTCCGATGCTACGAAGACCTTAACTTCTTGATCCTATGGGAACTGGTAGAGACAGGCGTAGAGAATTTTCTCTAGGCCTCTGTTTATCGGTCGCACAACGGAGACCGGGAGACTACCTGGCTCACTGAGTACTTAAGTGGGGCGACGAAAACGGCTGAATATAAATACCCGACTGCCCAATTAGTGATGCTGGGGGACTTTAATGCCTACCACCAGGAGTGGCAGTTTCCACACCAACACACTCACCATGCTGGGAGAGAGATTCGCAAACTCATCTTGCCTATGCGGTGTCAGTATCGTGAGTTTTAGGCAGCTCAGACTAGTGCCTCGTGAAGTCTGTGTTGGTGTTTTCTCGTCCTGACCCTAGTTCGAAAGGCACAAGACGGATATGGAGATACAAGTTAGCGGACTGGGATGAACTGCGATAGTTCTTTGAATCCTATCCTGGGTTGCCCATTAGGTTCTCTTCGGGCGATCTCTCAGTTATGGGGATGCTATAACTAATGTGCTGCGCCAAGGTATGGAATATTTTATTCCTTTTTCTTACTACCCCCACTGTTGAAACCGTAAGGGTCACTTGCTCACACTGCAGAAGAGAAAGCGAATTAGAATAAAGCCTAAAACCTGTGCACCTGAGCTCATTCGCCTCTCCATGACTTTTTGGACAAGTTCCGAAATCTTGAAAGCTTGCTGATGTGTAATCTGTGTCAAAAAGGTAGCCATGCTGACCCTGCTAATTTTAGACTGATCTATCACTTCTATACGCTGTAAGAGAATGTAACGTTTACTGAACCATGGCACCTGGCACACCTAGAAGCTAACGGCCTTCTAGCGTATGTCACACACATCGGGAGTGAGGTCATTGAGGAGTACGGTGAGGCTTCAGCCGTCTCTCTAGATATCATCAATCAATGCCGGAGTCCTTCGGGGCTCCGTGCTTTCAGCGACCCTTTTCATTTATCGCTAACTGAATCGGTACCCTATAGGTAAACGTGCCCCACCGTAGACCGCATCGTGGTCAAACGCTTGATTCACCACCATAGACAACCACCTTTAAAAAAGACACGTCACGGTACGGCGGTTATTCTCTTGCTCTTTATCAAACATCAGCGCCAAAGACAATTTACACTACAAAAAAATGTGCGAATCTTGATTTTATTTCATATCTTTTAATACTTATATCAATTATTTCAATACTTGTATAATATGTTTTAATAGTTGTAATATGATATAATAATAATCTCGTGTGGCGCGTCAGACCGGAGAGGTGTCGAGTGATGGACAGCAAGATGCGTCCCCTGCTGCTGGAGTTCAACAACGTGGACCCCACCGGCAGCGACGTGCGCATCATACTGAAGATAGGAGACGACCTGCGGCAGGACATGTTCACTCTGCAGATGCTGAGGATCATGGACCGCCTGTGGAAGAACGCGGGATACGACTTTAGGTTCGTGGCGTTCGTTACTTATGTTTAGTGTACTATATGAGTTTTACAAGGTTCATTTCATATTACAAATGCCCCAGATTATTAGATTTATTACTACCTGTCAGGAAGGGTATTTAAAGCCGACTATGAGTATTATTTGTAATAATGGTCTTGTCCGGTGTCCAGACTGAACCCCTACAACTGCATCTCCATGGAGTACGCCGTGGGTATGATCGAGGTGGTGGAGGAGGCGGAGACGGTCGCCAACATCCAGAAGCAGAGCGCGCTCTTCAACGCCGCCTCCACTATCTCCAAGGCTAACCTGTTCCGTGAGTCGTCTTGTGCTTCTTAACAACTCAACCATGTTTATATAAGTAAAAGGAAGTTAGTATTCCTCGGCTCGACGATTTGAAAGCAGATTGATTTATATGACCCGTTTAATTCATGATGTAATGGTCTAGACTAAGGTTTGTATGGAAAAAAAGAATAAAATGCCTATTCTGAAAAGTGAGTATTTCGAATAAGCCAAAAGTTCCTTTTAAAATGTTTCTATGACCGTATTAGACCGTACCGCTCGTGTGCCGGAGTGAACGAACGGAGTTGCGGATACTATATATTTTAAAACAATTAAATTAAATTAAAGTTGGTATGTATGGTAAAGTATAATATCGTTAGAAAACCGACAAGGGTTAGATCAAACTATTTAATAATTTAATCAACATTTATTTTTATTCGTTTTTAAATAGAACTGTTATAGTAATATGGTGCAATAAACAAGACTGTCTCTTCAATGATAACTTAATTGACCAATCAATTATTTTGGCTTATGAATAGATTGCTAAGTGTTTTCATTAAAAAGTATGTTAAATTAATAAAAAATACGGGTATATATTTTAAAACAATTAAAACAAATTGTTGTATTTCATTTTAAATACGTAAGGGACAATTTCACTTTAAACACAAAAATTACCGCGTTTAACGTTATCTCATTAGAAAGTTTTCCTCAAAATAGTAAAATATTTATAACAGAATGGCTGAAAAAGCAGAACCCCACCGAAGAGTCGTTCAACAAGGCGGTGGAGGAGTTCACCATGAGCTGTGCCGGCTACTGCGTGGCCACGTACGTCCTGGGCATCGCGGACAGACATCCAGACAACATCATGGTCAAGAAGAGCGGACAGGTACACTGGCATTATGCAAGTCCAACATCAGGTCGTTTATTTTAAACAGGCTTGCCAACTCGGCTTCAATTGTTGCTTTTTGGAAATGTTAGACTCTTTGAACGGTTCTAACTACTTAGAAACAGGAAGAAACTACATGGATACTCTTTTTCTTATTATTACTTATTTATCATCCGAAACACTTATTTAAACCAACCTATTAGAAATGGAAATGTTATGGAATGTTATGTTTAATGGAAATTTTACACTGGATTATAAGTTTGTTTTTCAACTTTGACTTTCACTTGTTTTCAATGAAGTGTTATTTTGAACATCTTAAATAAAATTTTCGTAAACACAAAATTATGGTAACTGATAAATATTTTACTTTGTCAATTTTTACATCAATCATGACTATATAAGAAAATAATCATTAAAAAATCAGGAATGGTTTCGATAGTTATACAAGCTCTCAATGATCGAAACCGTAAAATGTACGTTGAAACGATTTCAACACGAATATATATTTTTAATAAGTTGTTTTGGTACTCACGATTAGAAATATTGTGTTATTTCTTTCGCCATATCACCCCAATACTAACGATTAGACTGCCCACAGTTGTTCCACATCGACTTCGGTCACTTCCTGGGTCACTTCAAGCAGAAGTATGGCTTCCGACGCGAGCGCGTGCCCTTCGTGTTGACGCACGACTTCATACACGTCATCAACAAGGGACAGCGCGGAGGAGTACACGACATCGACTTCAAGAAGTTCAGGGAACTGTGCGAGACGGTACGACACTACACACTATCATATACTCTATATCTATACTTGGGGAACGGTCTTGTTGGTAATGTTCGGTTTAAAACAAAATTATTGGACATTCAAAGAAATTACACGGTAAAAACTTATTTTACTTGCAGTTTTTGTACAGCATTATAAACCGAAATAAAAACCAAAATAGTATTAATTAGTACAATTAATTGAATTGATTATTAATAAATTCTGTACTTTTTAAAAGTAGACAAAACACGATATACCCATGTGCGTGTTACTAATGCATCATATACGTGCAGGCGTTCATCATCTTGCGCTCTCACGGGCACCTCATCCTGTCTCTGTTCTCTATGATGATCTCCACGGGGCTGCCCGAGCTCAGCTCGGAGAAGGACCTGCAGTACCTGCGGGAGACTCTGGTGAGGACCCGCACTGTACTGTAGTGTACTGTACTGTACCTACTGTCACTACTGTTAGTAGTCACCGCCACATATCGGGAACTAGAGACCCACTACCACTATGTTTATCGAAAACAAGCTTCAAATTGCTGTTAAAATACTAATCAATTGCCATCTCTCATTTTTTGGTGTAATAAAGTTGGTATGTATGGTAAAGTATAATATCGTTAGAAAACCGACAAGGGTTAGATCAAACTATTTAATAATTTAATCAACATTTATTTTTATTCGTTTTTAAATAGAACTGTTATAGTAATATGGTGCAATAAACAAGACTGTCTCTTCAATGATAACTTAATTGACCAATCAATTATTTTGGCTTATGAATAGATTGCTAAGTGTTTTCATTAAAAAGTGTGTTAAATTAATAAAAAATACGGGTGTGATAAAAACAATAATATAAATATATATATTTAAAATTTTTATTTCGATTAAATATTTTTAATAGAAATTTAAACCGGAACTGTTATCGTCGTACATTATTTTATTAACTGACTCATCGAAATTGGAAAAATGGGGACACCCAGTGGTTATTCCAGTGGGACCTCTACTATTTGTTTTAAAATTGTCTAAAATTGATAAACAGGTGATGGATCTGTCGAAGGAGAAGGCAATGGAGCACTTCCGTCTGAAGTTCGACGAGGCCGTGAAGAACTCCTGGACGGCTTCCTTCAACTGGGCGCTTCACAACTTCGACAAGAATAACTGACAGTGACCCATGAGTCGGCGCCTCAAGCGCGCGCCGGCCAAGTACTCGCCGCAGACTCTGTGAATATGCACCTTGAGTCGAGGGCACAGGGTGCACTATGGACTGCACCGCGGACTCTGTGGAAACAGAAACGAACGTTACGTGAATGTGGACCTAGTGGTTAAGTAATAAGGTATATATTGGGTTGCGTGTGAAGTGTAGGATCACATTTAGACTACATTTGGAGCTCGGGTCGTGATGGAGTTCGAGGTTATTGCAGGATTAACTAAAAAAAATATTATTGAAAACGAGGTATTTATTAGAATGTTCGAACGCACGACTCGCAAGTGCGATACTCAAAGTTCAAGTTGTGATTTGAAATTCATAGCAGTAATAGTAATGGTTAAAAAAAAAAACCTAGAACATAGATATATTGTACTAAAAAGCAAATGAAAGATGCTTTTCTTTGTTATTCAATAATAATATATAAACTTCTTGCAGTAAACTAGACTTGAACGTGGGTTTTAAATCACTTCGAAACTTTGAGGCGATCTTGCTCTTTATAGTGATGGGCGTTAGGCTTATTATCGAATGTATTGTTGATGCTTAGACGAATTAGAACTCCGAAATACAACGGGTTGCTTAAAATTAATAATGTTGTTTATTATGTTATAATAGTGCAATGTTACCGTGTCTTTTACCTTACAGTTACGTATCTCCGAGAGCCATCTACAACGAAGTGCAATTATTTATATAAAGATATTCAAACTTAAATCGATTTTTATGTATTCATTCTGTTCACAGATAGGACAATAGTGGAATTTTATGGCTCTTAAATATTATATAACAAAACAGCGTATAACATGTCTTCGATACTTAAAACATTTGTAGCACAATACGGTTAGAGTAAAATGCATCTCATAATGTACGCAGATGTGTGTAAGTAAATTATTATAGCGAATGACGCACACCACTGCAACGTACACACACACACGTGAGATAGAGGTGCGTAGCTTAAAGTGTTATAATATGTAAATTACAATAAATAATCACAATTATCATAGAGCTATGGTACTAGTAACAGTTCGTGTGGTGTTATTGAAGTCGTTGATCCCAGGAGGTTGGAGGAAGTTAGCCGTGGAGTGAGTGGTCGTAAGGTGTAGAGGGAGTCGAGGCGGCGGTCTTTTGGCTGTGATAAGAGCGTACGGAACTATCCGTTATCATTGGACGGATCTAAATTTGAAAATGATTTTATTTTTTAGTTAATTTGGAAGTAACAAAATTGATGGCGTGTGAGTGAGCCCGGCGAGGAAAAGACTGATTATTTAGAGCTGCGGCGGGAACCGGGCTCATACGGATTGAAATATGTTTTTGATTTTATTTAGATTTAGATACTCGTGTTATTTATAAGATTTGGTTTATTTGAACGTACGGACCGCCGCGACTCGACCGTTAGGAAATGCTCTCATGTGGGTGAGTAGCTTAGTATGGATAGTTGTTTAGTGTAGCAGTATTATGTTGATTAAAAAAAAGATGTTTTTTGTTTGTAAGTTTTTTTATAACTTCAGGCTACCTCATGGTGTCGTGTACTGAACGGTACCGGTTGATTTTTCTTAGGTTCATAGTTCGGTTAGCACTTACCGTTATTTTTAAATGTCCTACTATGTATATATTAAAGATACCAGTCGCTACTTTATTAATAGATATATAGATTGCGAGTTCTTCGTATCATGAATTCAAATGACGGTTAATGCATGTTCTATTTAATAATAGTTTTATCTGTGTAACTCAGGACTTGTAAACAATTGAAGCCTTAGAGACTTAACAGTGAGACAGACATTCTTTATGACTCCTCTATAGTGACTACTGTTTTTGAAGTCAATGACCTTAGATTAATTATCATAATAACTCAATTACATAACTATATATGGTTTTCTAAAGCAAAGTATTTCAAAAATAATTGGCATATCATCTTTAATAATAAATTAGTATATTGTATACGTCGCAAATAATAAAACTGTCATATAGATCACAACTATGCGGTTAGTACTCCAGTGGTTGATAGATATTTGATAGTCTGTGGTCAGAGCGACACTCAGTATTATATTCACACTTTCATTATCTATGTGTACCTTTTTGTTTGTGTAATCAGTTGTGAATTTAATAATCTATCGCCTTTGTGTATTTAGTTAACAATAACCGAAATATTCATCTAAAATCAACATACACTTAGACATTATTCTATTATATATACATATATTATAAAAGCCTTACCTGAAACGCATAATAATGGTTATCAAATTATAAAACAATATAAAATTAAAAGTTAGATTACAATCTAGATCATTAATGTCAATGTTGTTTCAAAAATATACTTGTAATCTGAAGCTCCCCTCTTTAATACAGGTCTTTAAATGTTATTTTATATTTTTAACCATCAGAAATATATTATGTCAAGTCATTTATTTTAAATTACTCTGCATTAATACGGGCAGTATACAATTATACTTACAACTCCTTGAAACTTATAACTAATAAAAGATATTAAAAATAAAAATAATAAATTATGCAAATAATTTATGTTGCTGTCTGTACTTTTAAATAATTGAAAATAGTTAAATGATAATTATTATACATCTTCTTTTTGATTTAATTAGATGCCATTTGATATTTTATTATATCAGTGTGTTGGCCGTCATTTATCATAAAAAGTAATTTAAATAAGAACTAAAAACTGTATTAATTATCAAATATGAAATAAAACTATTATCACGCAACTTCTGGTATCTTATTAACATCATCTTATTGATATCAACATCTAAATATATAAGCAAATAGTTTTTATCTTTTTACAGTTCTTACAAATTAGTTGCACAGAATAGTTGGTGACGTATGTGTGTGTTGTCTCACACGTATAGCACTACTACATGTAAGCCTGGCGTGCTCTCGATATCAATATCGATATAACTATGATAGATACTGTAGTGATTAGTTAATCTGAATCTTCCCGCGCAGTGCTAAATAACTGAAATTATACGTTTAAGTACACGGACTCTGTTCGTGCAATGTAAATACTGTCTTATTTATAAAATATTTAGCATACGTGCGCTTGTTATAATAAATGGCGATCGGTGTGAAAGTTTTCTTAAACCACTGTTAAAAATCAGCGTAAAACTGAACTTAACCATGTGTTAGTTTATGGAAACTTTTACGTTATAAGCCTCATTTTGAATGTGTTTTGTAAATGTCGTATGAAGGCATGATTCCATTTAAGTATCCAGCTTGAAATATTCACCAAATATTGTCGAATGTGTATTGCGTATTGTAGTTTATAAGATTATTGTAAGTCATCGGATTATGTGTATTGTACAATTGATTTTTTTTAGTAGTTTCTGGTTAAAGTCATTCAAGTTATTATATCATAAAGGTTATTTGTTTTTTTTTAATGGAATACACAAAAGTTTAGTTATATTATGCATTTAAATTTGTAAACATATAATCCGATGTCCGGTTATGATATGAATGAGTATGTTAGCCATATAGCTAATTAATATTAAGTCTCATAAAACATCTCAAGTCTATATACAATAGTTCCTTTGTCATGTGTCATTTATAATCATATTAATAAAGGATATTCATTTAAATATTGTATACATTACCGAATAATTATTTGCTATCTCAAATATGATTTTTTGAATAAACATTTACATTCTAATAATTATTTTTATTTTATGATTCTTTCTTATTATTTACTTAGAATATTTGCTGTCAAATCAGATAGTTATAATCCCTATAATGCAAGAAGATATATCTCATTGCACTCTTATCATTTAACATTGACAAATAATTACATAGAAGACTTGTTTGAACAGAGCTTGAAACGAAGAATGAGGTGGACCGGCAGTATACCGCGCACCGTCACGCGTACCGCATCATTAACAGACGCGGTCAAACCTTGTGCTGTCAAATTTCCCGCCAATTTTCAAAAAATAAAACTTTCAGAGAGTGATAAGATGTTGGTGTTGTTTTAAAAAATATTGTATATTTTGAAAAGGTTTTCAAAATGACTGCCGGATCTGAGGAACACGAGCCCCTGATTTCTTCTTCCGTTGATAACCAACGTGTTACTTATAATAATTCTCCTCAGGTATGTTATAACGTACTATAAATTGTAAAACTACCAGTTACATATATATAAACAGATTTCACAATATTTACCAATTCCAAAGACTTCATTTTTGTATCTGAGATAATAATTAATATTTATTTAATATCACTTAATAATTTAATATCTATTAAATATTTTTTATTATTTAATTGGCTATGGGATATACCTAAATTTAAAAGTCGCTTTCTGATACACTTAAACATTTCATTTGCTCTTCAAAACCGGTTGAAGCGTAGGTTTTTACGAAATTATCTACCTATTTTAGATTCAATATGGAGAAACTAGTGTTTATTAAAGATATTTCTTATATGTAAATAACAATAAAAAACGAAATCTTTTTGTTGAAAATTAACAATAGATATAATAAGTTCTACGTAAAAAGTTACCATTTTAAACTTATTGAACAAACAAATACCTACTAGGTACATATTGAATAGAAATTATATTCTCTAACAATTAATTTTAAATATAAATCAAATACACATCTACTAAATTAAAAAAAAACCGTAAATAAAGCCCCGTGGATAGAATTCTCATACGAATAATAAGATTAACATGTTTAAAACATTCGTTTCTAATACTATGCTAATGTTTATTCTAATAAAAGATTTAGTTTTTTAATCTTACAAGGCTACATCTTTGAGATCTAAAACCATAAAAAGTCTAAACGAGTTTTTTATAACGATTCCATTCCACTGGTTTACCTACGTATCTATTGGAATAACTAATTAGTTCTCAAATTATTGGTTACTTTTTAAGAAACGTTTAATATTTGTTTATGAGGTTAATAATTACTGCGACAGCTAGTTATTATCATTCCTACGGCTTCTCTTTGGTGCTGAACGATGATATTCCTCTATATTAAAGCAATCTATAATTTTTTCTTGTCTCTAAATAGGTATATGTAAAAAAACAAAGAACAATTTGATGGTCTTATAATAAAGAAGGTAGGTATTTAAGATAGAACCATAGAATCGTAGAAATAATCATATCTATAATTTTAAGACGATTAGGATGGATTATAAGTTATTGTAAGTCTATTGTCGAAACCAATTCATTTAATTGTGTCCAATTCGAAGAAATAGTTTACTTCCTGGAGGGTGTAGGTATATCTGTTTGTGTCAATAGTACCTACCTACCTAATAGAATTGTTTTGCATCCCTTGACACGACCTGAATTCAATTAATTTAAACACATTCAAATAAACAAGATTAAAAAATATAGGTGCTATATCTAGTTATATATGGGTTTCAAAATTAATATTATTAATGACATAATAGAAACTGGAATTACAATACAAACAATGCAGTTTTTACTTTATACTATCTTCATAGTAAAATAATCGTGAGAAACTAGCGACATTATTATAAAATCAATTTGATAATATTCAATAATATTGAATAATTTCAACATTATCGAATAATTTTATGCAGACGCGAGTCAACCGTGTTTCTACAGACGGAAAGTTTTAGTGTAGGTATATATGTATGTAATGTATCACATAATGTTGTATTCGCTATCATATTTATTACTAAGAATTAAAGTAATAAAAATGTTTAGAACCAGGTTATAAAAATAGTATAAATGTTGTTTTTTTTAAATAACTTACTATTTTCTCTTTTAATACAACTTCTGTTATTAGAACAGCTTTGGAGATGTCTTACCAACGACGAACCATAATTACAATCTCTCATATACACTCAATCATTTTGAGTGGATTACTCAGAAATGACTTGCAGGTAATCTTAACTCAGTTGCAACTCTACTATTAATTACATTACTAAACTTTATATTGCTAGTTGTAGCCAGCTTTTCGTCTCTTCTTCACCTCTCTCTTTGGACTGATTATAAACTACCTATTATAGTGTCGATAAACTTAAAATTTATAAAATAATTTTATTATTTTCAGTTGTATACATATTTTACCAAAAAAAAGAATTCCTATTTACCTAGTTCGTTTTTAGGAAATATTAAATGTGCATATCTTGTCTCGCTTATATTCTATTGAAATATAATATGTAGTCTATTTCTATTTTTTTTATTCCTCATTACGTAAACCCTTAATAAAATTGGTATATAGATATTATCTGATATCGTTAAAGGTGGTATAAAATACTAAGACGAGTGAGAAGATACATCTTCATCTTAATCAACATTCGCCTTTAAAGAATGTTGAAAATCCTACCTACGTCAAATTTAACGTTTTAATATTATTCAGTATTTTAAAAAAAAAGAAATTCTAAAAATGTATTTCCTTATTTCTATTTAACAAAAATAGTTATGTAGCTTTTAAGTCAAGCACCTGTTTAATGTTTATATTAATATTATCATTAACATTAGATATATACAGTAAAAGAGATATATATTATAATCTTAGCAAGTAGAGATGGTATATACGTACGTTCTATTGTAGCCTCACAAGAAAACTAAAGAAGAATATGCGTGATGGATAAGTTTGTTTTTTCGGCTTTTATGCGTTAACTATTTAATCAATTATCATCACGATTTTACACAATCTTTCTGTAGGATACATACATACAAACATCACATAAAGGCCAAGGGTAAAAAGATCGGGTTTCTTACTTCTCATTCTGGAAAAAAAATAAAAAAAATTAATACAGAGGTATAGAAAGATAACTTTTAGACGTGGTAAATTACTTTACGTATAGGTATGTACCTAGTATCAATGCGGACAAATTCTGATAGGGTGTCAAGGCGCAAAACGACTAATATTTAATTACACACTTTAACAAAAACTATTGTCAAACATTTTGTTACATGAGTTTCTTATTTTTTGAGAAGTTTCTTATCTTGGATGAAAAATCTAACATATAGTATACACATCACTGCCATACATAAAAACCACTTATAAGGTTATATAACGTTGTAGAAATAAGAATAATAAATTACTTTAAAATATTATAAATGCTCTCTATTGTAATTTAGCATCTTATCAAATGTGCCGCCATATTCCAGCCTATTTAGTAAATTCCAACTGTCAAAGTTGAAGTTTCTTGATATTGTCGGCACGCATGAACAAACAGATAGTTTAAATAGCTAGTTTCATGTAAGATGATATGTCCGGTGTTCTAATCGATAGCGGTCGCTTTAATTCCCTGCGCTCCGGTTACCAGAGTTGAATCGTCACGCGGCTTTGCGTTTGGCCTGGTTATTTGAGCTTACTAAAATACTAATCCGATTAGAGATCGATCTATCTAAAGAAACACCTGCCTCGAGCACGTGGAAGAATTAATGTACGTTATGTAATTAACTCTAAACAAACTTTTTTTTTTGCGTTGGAAAAATGCTTTACGCATCATCCCAGCGACCAGGAAGGTGATGGCCGTGGGGTATGTGATACTCCGGGCAGCTTAGGAAACGCTACCATTTTTAAGGTTACTTAGTCCTTACTGTCACTGCTCCCTAACACGTGGCCTGCAAAGCGGCCTCGATCGACACAGACCGCACACCGCAACACTCTGGTGTAGCCTAAACGGGTGTGACCCGCCACGCCATACCGGAAACAGGCGGTGCTGCGATCCTTCTCGGAAGGGCAAACAATAAAAAATAAATTATTATTATTATTAAAAAAAAAAAAAAACAAAACCCTCGGAGCCCCGACGAATCTCCCCAACTTGAAGAGACTCGTCAGAACAGTCGTTGATGCGGCAAATCGCATCCACCACATTCTCGGTTGTAGCAGAGTCGTCCAGACCTTTTAGCCTCACGACTACGCGCCCAACAGGCCGAACGACATCTGCCACCCCATCGAGCAGTGGGCGAAGCTTTGCAACTACTGCTTTGGCTTGCTCCAGAGTGCCCTTGGGCAACTCAAGGAGCCTAGCCTCAAACGCCGACTTACGAATCCTAAGCCCATCTTTGAGGCCGATGTCACTGAGATTGACCATCTCAGCACCTCAAGACATGGGCGCCTCTCCACGCCATCTCTCACGCCTCAAGACATGGGCGTAGGTAACTCCCGCCCCTGCCGCCTCGGTCTTAATTAAAACCGCAGATGACCGAAGAGACGGCAGTCTCGGAGGACCCATACTCGACTTTTTCGACTTCTTTATCGAAGACGAAGACTCACCACCTTTGCCACTGACCTCTGAAACCAGCTTCTGAGGAAGGCCTGCCTTTTTTCCCCTTTACCCCTTTACCCTTCCTTCGTACAACCTTGGACCACGCCTCGTTTGAAACAAGATCGGCGATGTACACCTTTGCAAAATTCTGAACAAACCTGACTTAACTTTTGATTTTCTATGTTATTACCTATGTTGTTACTACACCGGATTAGAAGTGTCTGAAGGCCGAATATAAGATAATTTATATTTATTTTGAACAAAAACTGAATACAAGGGCAATAAACGATCCAACCTACTCGTAGTTAAAAAAGATGTCTATATAAAACATTTTCTTATAGGACACTTCACCCAATGAAAGTCCAAGAGCCAGTGGATGTGAAGTCACTTTAGCTATTCCTCAAGCCCGAAGTTATGGAGCGATCGGTGGCACCGAAAAGGTTGTCTATACCTGGGCAGATATAAATGCCTTCGCTACCGAGGATAGATCTAGAAATAGGAAGTTCTGGAACTTCTGGAGAGGATCCAATAATCGCATGTTCCAGCAGAGAAAGCAGTTACTTAAAAATGGTAAGTAAAATTTATAAGATTAATATAATTTAATATCTAAACACTTCTAAAACTTATAAGTATATAGTACATAGGTACATTTAAATATTAAATGTCTATTTGTTAAATATTTTAATGTAAGTGTTAAATATTTTTCTTAACTACTCAATTTATTTGGCAAACAAATACACTAAGGCCTGAATGTCTTCCGATACTATGTTTCAAATTTCCTACTTTTAGTGAACGGTGCAGCATATCCAGGAGAACTGCTAGCACTCATGGGATCTTCAGGGGCGGGAAAGACCACATTATTAAACACACTTACATTCAGGACTTCTAGCGGGGTCATGTCTAGTGGAACTAGAGCACTCAACGGCCAGCCCGCCACCCCTGAGGCCATGGCTGCACTCTCCGCGTATGTGCAGCAACAGGATCTGTTCATCGGAACACTTACTGTAAAAGAACATTTGATATTCCAGGTAAGTTTAGTGATAAAAACCAAATACGAGTATACAGGGTTTTAAAATTAATAGTTTTTAAAATTTAAGTTTTTCCATACAAAATTTATTTGTTGTATCTGAACTGGCATTAACTGTGATCGTAGGTAAGGCGCCCGGGTGTTGACCTTTTAAGAACTTCTTACAAAATACAGAGTAATAAGTAAAAGAGGGAGCAAATATTTTTTAGTTCGTTTTTTTATGTTGTTTAACAAGATTTGTAAAAAGTCGTAGAACAAATGTTGTTGAGATTGATGTAGAGAGGCTGCCTGCAAGAGGTGTCCAATTAATTACAAATTAATATAAATTAAAATTAAAAATTACAAATAACCCAGTATATGACCGGTTCAATCGTGTAGATAATTTGAAAACTTTATACATATTTGTAATGTTTTGTTAGTTACTTCATAGAACTGGTTACAATGCTAAAAATATGTTATATCTTATAGCAGTATTTAAAACCCCAGAGTTTTAATTTACCTGTCAGACCCGTCACTTCAGATAGCAATTATCTGTCCACATGACATGTATACAGGATAAATAATTAATGAAGAGGCGTATGCAAATAACATAGTATATACATATTTACTATATTATACTAGTAAATTAAATTAATAATAAATACATTTACATTATATATTTTATGTTCTGTCATATCCTTTTGCTACTTGGATAGATATTGAAATAAGTTTAACAAGTATTTAATCATAGTGTAAATACGGAAATTTTAATAATTTATATTAATGTTGCATATTATTTTTTTTTTATGTGTGTAATTTGTCCTGATATTATTATTATTATTATATTATAATTATTTAATAATATTTAATTGGTACGGCGTAATGATTGTCGGCGCCGTCTTCTAATTCTAAGATATACTGAGAGTTACACACGCGACAGCTGTTTATATGATTGATGTGTATATTAGAACGAACACAAAATAAACTGTCATATATTAACATATATATATCAAGTTATAAAATATTGCTTATATTCGTGGCTTTATATGTTTTTTTTTATATTACTTAGTATAAAAAAAACATAATATACTAGGTACATATATTAGGTGCCTAGTATATAAAAAAACATATAATTCATTTAAATTATATAATTCATTTATTTAGTAAAAAGATAATAAAATTTTTTTAGTCAATCAACGCATATTAAAATATGTAATGATAACGAAGTCTTTAAAAATTGGTGTAAATCATAATAGCTTTAACACTTTAATGACTCAATGGTGTTTTTTTATGAATAAGTTAATGTGAAATAATTGTTAATGTTTTTAGGCTTTAGTGAGGATGGACCGACATATACCTTACGCACAGCGCATGCGTAGAGTTCAAGAAGTCATATCTGAGGTATGTATACTAAAAAATTAAGTTATTTAAGATACTTTAAAAAAAATACTCTTAAGTGTTAATAGCGTTAGAAAATTTAGATTATTGTAACTATTACGAACGTTGAGTGGAGAGAAATAAAAATGCACCAACCTAACGGAATATCAAATAGATTTTCATAATATTAAAGATTATTAGCTGATTATCCTAATGATCTATGAAGAAGACATTCCTGTTTTTATATCATCCGGTTCATATAAACATCCCTATATAGGTATGAACTGAAAAAATTATAATTTTTATTTTTATTACTGTTGCAAATAATTTCTTCCTGATAGCTAATAGAACAACTAATTATTGATATAAATAAATGTTATATATAAGTTTATTGAAATCTGATTGTGTTAATACTAAATAACGAATGTCTAAATTTTATTGTATTCAAAAAGTGGTTGACCTTTGTGTAGCATTGATAATGTTACTTTATTTTAAAAAAAGTAGAAAAGTTGGTAATAATTAGCTTATTATAGTTATAAATATGCTTACAAAATATTTCAACATATTATATGAATACTAAGTCAAAATAATTCATATATAAATTAATTGCATCTCACGACGGAGATAACGTGAACATTCCAAACAGCTTTTCAAAGACAAACTATACTTTAAGACTTACTATAATATTGTGTAGGGACGTACCGGTTTGGACTCATCTTGAGAAGCCGGCAGTCTTACAAAATAGTTGTTTATATTTCGAAACTACACTTGTACTACTACAACTATTTTACTACAACTATAATTATTTGTGTCCGTGGTTTGGTTAATTATAAGTATTTACATAATATTATAATACATACATGTGTGTAAGTGGATTAAAATGCCTGTAACTGAAGCAGCGAAGACGCCATAATCCGATTGTGTATGTGTGTGTGCCGTGTTTCAAGTAAGCTATCCACACTATACCGATATAGAGATGTACAGCTTTGATCCCATTGTAGGCCTCAAAAAATACTTAATATTTGATATTCTTATCTAAATTGGTATTTAATACTCTGCTCTTAGTTGATATAAACGGGACTGCATAAAATATTTAAATGTATACCTATCTGTTTTTTAACTAGAAAATCTGGTTTGTTTTGTGGGTGAATATAAGATAAAAGTCTAAAACCTTATCCAAATATTATCATTAATCTAAGTAATAACTTATTTAAAAATATATTCAACTTCTTTTATAAAAGTGATTAAAATCATTATTTTATCAATGGTTTTAATGTTTAAGATGCTTGTTGTACTTTAAGAGATCAAGTTGAACATTATATATCAAACTAAATATTTAACTTATCTCCTTAGGAAAGAAAATATAAATTTATAACTCTCGTAGGAAGACCGATAGGTTGTCAATTTACTTTATATTATTTATGTTTATATGTTACTCTTATATTAGTTAGTCTTTTGTTTAATTCCTAAATGACTAACTTCACATGCTAGTAATTATCAGCACGTGGATTCCAATTAATAAGATCAATTTCAGTTGGCATTATCAAAATGCCAGAACACAGTTATCGGAATACCGGGAAGACTGAAGGGAATCTCCGGCGGAGAGATGAAGAGGCTCTCCTTTGCCAGTGAAGTGCTAACCGATCCACCACTTATGTTCTGCGATGAACCCACTTCTGGATTGGATTCTTTTATGGCCCAGAATGTTATTCAGGTAAAAAAAAATACATTTATATTGTGTTTTCAAAGGTTTTCACGAGTATAACACATTGAAATAAAACTATTTTTACGGATTTAACTCGCGTATATTGAATTAAATTTTAGATTTACATTTTAAATCTAACTCGACGTTTGGAATGCTTTGCAGCAATCGTGTTCACGGTAAGACGAGATGGAGGTGTCGAGAAACAAATTTAATTCAATATACGCGAGTTAAATCAGTAAAAATAGTTTTATTCTACATTTATATTTTCCTTTTGTCTATTCATGAATTCTTATAATGATATCAACAGGTACTAAGTGGTTTAGCCAAGAAGGGCAAAACAGTGGTGTGTACTATACACCAGCCCTCATCAGAGCTCTACGCGATGTTTGACAAACTACTCATCATGGCGGAGGGTAGAGTCGCTTTTCTTGGCTCTCCAGATCAAGCTTCAGGATTCTTTAGAGAGTAAGTATTCTTTTAAATCTAATCCCATCTAGATATCTCTTATAATAGTTCTATCTACATATAAATTATGCATAGAGCCTTAAAACAATTAGCTTAAAAATATAATACAAACAGCTTCAAATAACATCACACCAGAGGTCATTAACATAGTTGATGTAGATAGCATTGTCTTAAATTCTTACTTTTTATAATAGGTTTAAAAAGATAATACAACTTTCTCTGTTATTATTCAATCTTATCAATATGATAAAAGATTTTTATGATTTTGGATTGTTGAGAAGTGTGTCGGTATTCTTTGATTCTCTTAAAAAATAAGAACATTCCTTGGTTTAAAAAAAAATGTTTAATCTTTATTTTTTTGCAAGTAATTACATAATAAAATAGTTTCATAAAAATAATTTTGTCTAACATACAGCTGTAAAGTGATCAACTATTCGCTGCAACTGACATAATAACACAGACAAACAAAAATAATAATGAAACCATTGAGTCTAAATATCAACCCTTCCCCGTGCAGCCTGGGTGCGGCCTGTCCCGCCAACTACAACCCGGCGGACCACTACATCCAGCTGCTGGCGGGCGCGCCAGGCCGCGACGACACCACCAGGCACACCATCGACACCGTCTGCACCGCCTTCAGCAAGTCCGAGATAGGCTGCAAGCTGGCAGCAGAGGCGGAGAACGCGATGTATCACGAGGTGAGATCACTAATATCAAGTTGGCTGTCTTGTCAGGTTGGAAGAAATATATCCGATATACGTTTCTGGTTTCATCAAATTCTTATAAGTTAGGGATGTGACAGACGGAAGCTCAGCATTGTGATAAGGCAACGTAGCTGCGTCCGCTCATGTTGATAATGTTGATGCTCAAAAGAGTTGGTTCGACTGATGGTGTCGGTCATGGCCGTCCATGAACATCGATAACAAAAAGTGCTTGTGCATCGTCTTATTGAAAGAGAAGGCTTCGAATGTGCAAAGATTAATGA
Source organism: Napeogenes inachia (assembly GCA_959347355.1). Taxonomy (NCBI): domain Eukaryota; kingdom Metazoa; phylum Arthropoda; class Insecta; order Lepidoptera; family Nymphalidae; genus Napeogenes; species Napeogenes inachia. Next base: position 23,704,247 of record OY365794.1, read on the forward strand.
GGAAAGATACTATTATATATAACTTATTGTAATATATTTTACCAGAATATTTTAAATTGCATCTCCGCCCAAGGTATTGTTTCATTTAAAAATTTTCTCAAAGACGTGTCAGTTAACTCTATATCTCTCGAGTCCGTACTAAAAATCGATCAATATGGAACCAAGTAGGTCGTAAACATCAAAGTCGGAAATATTAGAGCAAGTTGTATAAAAGAATGAGTCGGTGTGTTTTCGTAATACATGAAAAAATCATCAACACGAACCGAACTCGCGACCACCGGGAATCTGTCCACGCTATTCTTGGAAATGAGCTACTGTGTCCAGTAATGTGTGTGGGTGCAGCGCAAGATGTCGTCGGGCTGGTCGTCCCCGGCGTGGCCGGTGTCTGGTCGGCGTCGCAGTCCGTACCGCGCGTCCTGGTGCGCTCAGTTCCGCGCCGTGCTGTGGCGCTCCTGGCTGTCCGTCACCAAGGAACCCATGCTCATCAAAGTGCGCTTCCTGCAGACCATTGTGAGTTCGTACATTCGATCGTTCGCTCATTCTCTTCATTCACATTGTTCACTTCATTAACTACATCCATTTAAATGGCCTCGTTCAGTATCGTAGTTTACCGTTTAGTCTGTATGTTTAGGTTAAATTTAAACCGCACTAAATACTTGTATCATGGCGGGTCCCGATGTTAAAGCATCGTTTTCTTAAAAAATTTTAAAATCTATTGTTCTTAAAAGTATTAAGTGTATTATAATGTAACGTCTCATGTATTTGCGAAACAAACTTTAAGTATCTCTAATATAGTGTAGAGGAAAGTCAATAATTCAAACAATATTTTTTGAGTTGAAAATTATGTTATTCCATTTCACAAATCAGTAAGAAAATAGTAATAAACACAGCAGTAATAAAAACATTACAATTTAGCCAGAGAATAAGATAATATAGCTTTACGCTACCTTTTATGAAAACCGTTGTAAGTACGTTGACGATGGTGTCTATTTTACGAAGTTACGAGGGCTTATTAGGGTTACGATTCGATATCGTGATTTCTTTATTTGCCTTGTTAACTTAGTTTCACCTTCATTTCTTCTTTTATTAAACGGTCCCCCGACGCAACAACTTCAATAAAAACATAATAATATTATTTTTATTCTTTTTAGAGGTCTTTTTGTATCGGGGTTTTTTAAATTTTTATTTTTTATTTTCTGCTTTCTAAAGTTATGTTACTGGTTTCACTATTGTACTGAAAGAAACCTACGAACACACAATATTTCACATGCTAAAGTATTTCTATCAATATTACATAAGAACTTTTCGCCCACACCAATAAAACCTATATCTTCGAGAAGACTGTTTCTATTTTAACCAAACATAGCAAAACCTCAATATCTTGAGAAGACTATTTCTATTTTGACTAAACATAGCTAAGAACCATTTCGACGAACCACGCTTTCGATTTAAAAAAACCGCAATCAAATCTGTCCACGCGTCTGGCTGCTACATTGCCACAGACAGACACACAGATACATAGACACACAGATACACAGACACACAGATACACAGATAAACAGGTCAAACTTATAACACTCCTCTTTTTGAGTCGGGGGTTAAAAAGTAACAACCTTCAGATGGTGGCGTTGCTCATCGGCATCATATACTTCGGACAAGAGCTGGACCAGGATGGAGTCATGAATATCAACGGAGCTATCTTCATGTTCCTCACTAATATGACTTTCCAAAACATTTTTGCTGTTATTAATGTAAGTGTTTATATAAATACAAAAATTAAGTTGAGATAAAATTGCCAAGTATACTTTTATTAAGTATTTTGAGATCCCATCTCCAAATCTTTTGCTTTTTAATTCATATTATTAAATCTCAATCAAATTACCAAATTCATGCAAAGCAATTTTGTTCCGTTTTCTATCTCAATGGAATCACTTCAATCCACCTGATTTTGCAAACACATACTGCGACAATATTATCACCCAAACTGAAGACACACTGCAGGACACCCACGATATTAAATAGTGTGATCTCAGAGGGATCCAATCCATGTTTCTGGATAACATTGTCGGAGAGGTTAGATAGGATACTTGGTGGCTTAGATGACATTACCACTCTTAAGACTATCTTCCAAGGCCTCCTTCGGGTCGTAGAGTTCAAAGCTCACAGTGAGCCCCCCTGCAGGTGTTCTGTTCGGAGCTGCCCATCTTCCTCCGGGAGCACCAGTCAGGTATGTACCGCGCGGACGTGTACTTCCTGTCAAAGACGCTGGCGGAGGCGCCCGTGTTCGCGACCATCCCGCTGGTGTTCACGTCCGTGGCCTACTACATGATCGGCCTCAACCCGGCGCCCGAGAGGTTCTTCATCGCGTCCGGTCTGGCGGCGCTCGTCACCAACGTCGCCACCTCCTTCGGTGAGCTCCTTACTTACTTGCACTCCTACTGTTATCACTGTTACTTACCGAGCGTCGGACCTGCGGCTAGGTTTAGTGGTTAGTAACTATTGCCGCGGATCTGAGGGTCGCGGGTTCGATACCCACCCGGGCTTTTTTATGTGAATCACAGACTATTGTTCCTACTTTAAAATATGTTTTCCTTAGTACAGTATTTTTTGCAGTAATGAAATGCTTTCTAAGCGACTGACTGTAAATCGTATCTGAAAACTATTCACCCGGTGTATTTTTTTTAAACGTTAATAAAGTTATATAAGTTATAACAAACTTAAAACAAATGCACATTTCTTATAGTCAAATGAGCTTTTAAGCATATCTCAACCGAAAATACTTAATTAACAGTATGATACAATCACAAAGTAGAACCTCAAACATCAAAAGAGACCGGTTCTTTGGATTCTGAAATAAAATTTATGACCGCATTAAGAAATTAACATTTGACCTAATATTTTAACCATTCTGCTGTTAAATGTTTTGTGGTTGTTAATAGGACATTATATTTTTAAACCTATTCAATTATTATTCAAAGAAATATTTCCCAAAACTCTGAATTGAGATCTGCATAAAATAAAACTCTTTGATCGTGAAATGTTGTAATGAAGAACCACAAACTAATAATATAAAATCCATATAATATATTATTACAAGTAATGTATACATCTCAAATACAATAGTTCGATTAACAAACTAGGCCGTAATCAAGATATGTGATATGGCGACAGTTTTCGTGGGAAATTTACCCAAGTATATATATTGATTACAATGTCATTGTTGTCCGTTGATATAAAAGGCAACATTAATTAAACAAAAAAAAAAATTGTTTCTGTGCTCATAAAAAAAACATTATCCTTATAACAAATATCTAAACCATATATAAGATGCTTAATTCATTGAGACGAGTAGCGATACCGTAGCTCAATTGGTAGAGCGACGGAACGGTTTCCCAGAGGTCGCGGGTTCGAATCCCTGCGTGTATCGGTTTCTTTTTTAGTCTATATTTACTTGAATTATACTGAGTATTATATTTCATGAACTTAATATTATCGGTTTTGTTAAAGCTAATTTATCGATATAACTAATAATTCAAACTTCCCACGGATCAATCTCAATTTATTAATATTTACACAAACATTACAAACACCTTATCTTTATCTATATTGCATCATAGCCTCTTTTATATATAACTATTTCTTTATACAGGGTTATTTGTAATTAGTTGAGCACCTTTTGCAGGCAGCCCCTCTACATCAATCCTAACAACATTTGTTCTACGACTTTTTAAAATTAATAGTTTTAAAAATTTTGTTTTTCCCATACAAAATTTATTTACTGCCTCTAAACGTGCATTAAACTTGAGCAAAGAGAGGCCACGCAACTTTTCAAAATATGTGCCAAGGCCACGTGCATCGGGGCGCGGGGTGGCGGGGTGACGCAGCGGCGACTATGCACGTTAGAACTTCAACATTTTCTAAGGTGTTATAAAAAATAGCATCGTTTTCCACTTTTATTTATTAAAATATTTTCTACAATAGTCGAAACACATATTGCCTAACTGTTTAAGAATCTAATGAAAAAACAAAATCTCCAATAGAAGATGTCCACAAGTTGAATGTCTCAATATTTTTATTTGGTTTATGAAATAAGGGCACTGTAACGAAACCAAATAAATTTTATTTTTACAAAACAATAACTTCTCTTTAACTTACTTTATACATATCATATCATCTCGTTTGTTAATATTTATATCATCACAATAAAACAATAAGTTACTTACGAATTTCTTTAAGATGGCGCGTAACAGAAAAACGTCATAATTTTCATTAATATTATTTAATTAAAACGTAAGAAGTGAATCGACTGTTTCTGACGTATAATATTCTCATAGAAGAAACACATAAGTACCATAAAAACAGACAAATGTACACAATCCACTTTAAAAATAATAACTTTAGGCTTCTTAACATGTTGGATCGTCACTATATCACAAATAAAATTATTCTTCATCATGGTTTCTGCTGTTTCGAGTTGTTGTTCGTTCTAGGTATAGCAAAACAGACCTTGTAAAGATCAGGAGCCCAATGCTCCATTTCTCAGCCAAAACTCGTATTTCTTTTCATTCTTACTTCTTCTATTTCAGACAATCAATGTATTTTAAAAATATTATAAATTACATTTCATAATTTCTTCTTCATGTTATAATCTTGAATTTATTTATTAGTTTTAATAGCAAGTCCATAAAATCGTATTGTCCAGTATGTAATTACAATTCATTATTTAATTATAAAACTCTAATCCGATATTTTTATTTTTGGTTAATGTAAATTGTGTTTAGTAATCCACATACTTGTCATTTTGATTATTTAGTATTTCCATAGCAACATGGTGTAAAAGAGATGAAGCTATACGAAAAAAGCTGGCGCGCGCATTTAACAGTTTTTGACTTTCGCTAGCCTGCCGCGACCTATACTTTAGACTGCTTATAAAATACAGAGTAATAAATAATCGAGGGAGCAAAAATTTTTTTTGTTCGTTTATTCTGAGTTATTTATCAAGATTTTTTAAAAGTCGTAGAACAAATGTTGTTGGGATTGATGTAGAGAGGATGCCTGCAAAAGGTGCTCAACTAATTAAAAATAACCCTGTATACGTGAAAAATTTTAAGATATAAACTTCAATTATGTAAAAATATAATAATAAATAGATCAAAAACAACAACTCCAAAAAAAATTGATTCGAAAACTGAAGACTTTAAGGTTTTAAATCGAGTTGCAATACTTTATGATTAATAGAAAAACTTGATTCATAATAATGAAATAAAAAGAACTAATAATGATTAATATTTAAAGACCAACATCGTTACTTAAAAAAAGATAGACTAAATGGAGATCTTAAAAAATAATAGTCAGTCGGTTGTGCGAATTATGTGACGATTTATTTCGAGACTACGAAGTGTTATTTATTTATTTATTTATTTATTTATTTATTTATTTATTTATTTATTTATTTATTTATTTATTTATTTATTTATTTATTTATTTATTTATTTATTTATTTATTTATTTATTTAATTATTTATTTATTTATTTATTTATTTATTTATTTATTTATTTATTTATTTATTTATTTATTTATTTATTTATTTATTTATTTATTTATTTATTTATTTATTTATTTATTTATTTATTTATTTATTTATTTATTTATTTATTTATTTATTTATTTATTTATTTATTTATTTATTTATTTATTTATTTATTTATTTATTTATTTATTTATTTATTTATTTATTTATTATTTCATTTCATTACAACAAGTACAGGAGACGTTACAATTAACTACATAAAATTTTGTGAGCAGTCAGGAGGGATGGTTTGAACGCAGTTACTGACCCTGGATATCTCACTAGGGTACCCCGTGCTGAGATATCCAGTGAACTCTTTGACCGTACTACTACACCTACGATGCAACTTTTATTTATAAAATTATCTATTCTCATATTATTACACATGGTGACAACATACTTGTAAATAACCTTAAAATAATAATAATAATAAGAAATATTAATAATAGTAAATAATTATAATAATATAATAAAATAATATAATATAAAAAGTATATATAATATTAATAATCATAATTATAATACTAATATAATAGATATATATATATATTTATATAAACTCAATATAATTTCGGGTATATACGGGGATATGAATCAAATATTACCTATAAAAATGACAAAAGATTTTCTGTGCTATCATAATCTAAAGTTTTTAACCATTTTATTAAGACTTTCTTAATATTTTTTGGACGCATATCTTGAAAGTTTAATATTTTTAAATGGTTAAGTATCAAGTATTATAAGTTATATTTACAAATAAGGGTTTTCTTAATAGTGATTACAGTTAAAAGAAGCCATTGGTAAGATATTTTATATGGTCGTAGTAATGTATTTGGATAACTATTTTTTTTTTACTTTTACAGAAATGTATCAATAAGATTTGTATATAAAGTTAAACTTTAAGTTAACTTTAATATTCTTATAATTTGTGGTCCAAAGCCATCTCATAGCATCCTCTCCTCCAGGATACCTGATCTCGTGCGCCAGCAGCAGCGTGAGCATGGCGGCCTCGGTGGGTCCTCCCATCATCATACCGTTCATGCTGTTCGGAGGGTTCTTCCTCAACTCGGGGTGAGATGATCGATATAACTTCAGTGCTGGATTCTAACGTCCTTATTAATTTTAAATAACTGTGATGCAATTCAGTCGATGTGAATGTCCGTCCGTGTCGTCTGCAGGTCGGTACCTCCGTACCTGGGTTGGATATCGTACCTGTCGTGGTTCCGTTACGGCAACGAGGCCCTGTTGGTGAACCAGTGGTCCGGAGTCACCAGCATCGCCTGCACCAGGGAGAACTTCACCTGCCCGGCCAGCGGGGACGTCGTGCTCACTACACTCAGCTTCTCAGAGGTACACACGCACACACACACGCACACACACACACGCACACACACAACACACCCACATATACACACACACACGCACAAATACGCGCGCGCGCACACACACACACACACACACACATCCAGACCCAAATAAACTAAATATAAGAGACTAACAATAATAAAATAGCTTATAGTAACATGGATTAAAGTGTCTTAGATGACAAATACATCATTGACTGCTTGTAATTTGTATAATTACAATGATTTGCTTAAAATTATTATACGTTTGGAATTAACGATATTACATTTATAATCGTTATCATTGTCAAATAAACAAATTTTGACATGAAATCGAAATAGTGGACTTCTTAGACTTCATCTTTATTTTTTAAAATGTAAGCTCTTTGAAATTTGCTTACAAATATGTTCGGTCATTGACCCCAGTAAAATACAAAAATGACTTAAATACCCAAAAGTTAGGGTAAAATTATACTTGCTTTTTTACAAATTTTAATAATCGAATAAATAAAAATTAGCGGGACTTAAACCTGCGGCTCCTACTGGCTTGTCTCATCCGTCCACTGAGCTATTGTATCCGTGATTTGAAATATTTTCCCAAGTACTAGTTAACAGGTACTAGTGTGTCAGTCAGCGCTAGACTCACATAAAATAACAAACCCCATTAACACCAACAGCAAGACTTCACGATGGACGTCGTCAACATGCTGCTGCTGTTCGTGGGCTTCAGACTGCTGGCCTACTGCGCGCTGCTCTGGAGGACCCGCCGCGGGAAGTGACGGACCAACATACACACATATATATATACTGACACCATCTGTATTAACACCTTGGTTGATACGAATTATATTTTTTGTTTTCAATATTGTTTATTTTTTTTTCGTTTTGATATATTTTGTTATTAATCGTGCTGTTTCTATTTATATATATTCTATTTATATTCTCTGGTTTGATAATAAACATATATTTTTATGGGCTCTTTTATTTTATTCTATTATTTTGTTTAAAATTAATTAATTGTAGGTTTTAAATAATAATTGTCACAGTATAAACATGTGTTCAGGTCATGTGGTCTTCGGACAAGTTCGATTTAGTTTTCGAACGGTCAGACTGAACAGACCTAATTTTTTTAAGACATTCAAGAATAACCTGCTAAAATTAACATATTGTTTTCGAATTTAATTTCAACACTGTTGTCAGCGACATCGCATTTTCTTTCTCCTTAAACTAAAGGTTAAATTGCCTACTATCACTTGATTTTTTAATAAATTCATACATATTGATTATAATACAAACCAATCATCAAATTTTCACAAAAATTAGAATTTTAAGAGTAAATAAAGTGTTGGTATTCTTATAAGTGTTGTTATTCTGACTAGATATAAATATATATATATATATATTTATTTGTGGAAATTCTTTGAGCTTTCTCTGAAACTTCAAATATTCTATTCTACAGCTTAGATATAAATATCAAATAATAAAACTCAACCAAAATATAATAATTAAAAAAAAAATCATACAAATTATTAACTAACTATTAAAACATCAGATTCATATTTTAAAGAATACATTTAACAACACTTTGAAGTCATGACATTTAAAGATATTTAGCATAAAATTGCAATCAAGCACTTTGTTAAGAAATATTGTAATGTTATTGTAAACTCAGATGCGTCTTCATTATCATAATATTATTCAAATTTATAATATCTGAGTGTATATTGTGGGCTGAAGAATCCATGCATACTAACAATATTTATAATTATTCATATATAATATAACATAAAAGTCCACCTTTGATTTTTTAGTGGGTCAATAATTGTCTTAATCTTAAGGTTGTCGTTGCATATTTGTCGTACGACTGAAAATCAAGACGGGGCCGGGGTGTCGTAGGAGCCGGCCAAGAACAATGAAGAGCACTCCGTCCTATACTACTTAATGGAAACAGTACGGAACATCCACCAACACGCACTTGAAAGGAGGGTTGAAGGAAGCCAGACCAGAATATGTTAATAAACAAAGAGTGTGTTGATATTGACATGTCGATCTGTCCTTACATAATTTTTAAAAAGTTACCTACCTATATTGATAACTAGATTATTAATTTTAAAATCTATATGTTGAATAATGTATGAAATAACACTAACTATTATACTCTCTTACTTGTTTATTAGCAAAGCTCATGTCCTTGTCTAATTATAACGAAACGTCTTGAGTATTAAATGTTATGGGAAACTTATTTAGTGTTTTTTTAATATTCTATTATCTATACCATAGCGTAAAGAGCAACTCTACAAGTCTTAAAAATTACTAATCTTTTGCTGGATAACTACTGTTATTTGTAACTTCGTATCTGTATGAACTACTACGGAGCATCCCCTGTCTAGAAATATAGTCCAGGACTACTAACAAAACTCAAAAAAGAAACGCATTATCCTCATTTGGTATATTTATATAGGTAGCACTTCCATACATTGCTATACTATTGTTAAAATGTCAAAGAACCTATAGTATAGGTTTAATTATGTAAATTTACTCTTTAAAATGTTTTAGGCCTTCTTACCAGACCCTAAAAGAGTGTGTAAGGCCTAACGCCCTTACTCACACTCTCGACCCATATATTTTTTAAATATAGAATATGATGTATATTCTTATGACATATATTGCAAAATATTTCAAACCGCGCGTCCTATCTGCTCTATACGTCTACCATAAAGCAGTTGAAAACCTCGTAAGTTTGTTTATCATTCTGTAAAAATTACGTAAATATTATTAAATATTTTTATCACAGATAAAAAACATGTGAAATGACGCAAAAAGTATCCAATTTCTTATAATATTATCGGTTGTTCTTAAATAATTCAGTTTCAACCTCAAGAATTCGAGTTCATGTCTAACCACGTTACTTGCTTAATCCTTCAGATCATTTACATTCCTCGTTCTAATTGAACTATTTCTCATCTACATCGTAACGATAATACTTGTTATAGATCCCAATTGAATTAACAGAATCATTCAGAATATCAAGAATGATAACATTTCTGTTAATATGTAGATGAAAAATGGCTTACAAATTTTTACAGACAACAAAGTTACATAAATATACGAACCCTTCAAATTATAATAAAAAAATAAAAACTTTAAAAGCTCTTAAAGGCCAATACCTACATTTTGAATGTCGGACATCTTTAATAACGTTCTTAAAATTATCACATACGGTTAACTTTTGAAGTCTAAACTAAAGATTTAGATTTTGATAACATTTTGGATGCAAGGTTTTTTATTAGTATCTAGATAAGGATCTATATTCACAAACATGAAAAATCTTCTTAGATTTTGATTGCAAAATGTACCTAAATAAATTTTGAGGGTTAACTTTAAAAATTTAGGTAATAAAAAAAAACAAAAAATGGAATTAATAATCGTGTTCTTATTTATTTATTTTTAATGATTCCAACTTGAGACTATAATTAGAAAAATGTTTTCAACAAATTCGATCCACAAAATGTTATTCTTTATATTAATGCCAATGTTTCCTTGAAATGATTTTTTAGATGTTTTAGATAACATTCAACTTAGACTTTTAGATTAATGAACAACAAACAAAAACGTAAATAAAGTAACAATTAATCCAATAATGTTAACCATGTTTGAGTAATGAAGTATATTAAATTATAATCATAGAAGCCACTGTAAGTAATCAAGGTGGATTATGTATCATAGTACCCATAACTACAGAACGAAATCAGTCATGCGAAAAGCAATCTTAATCATAACAATAGTAAGAATGAAAATAGACTGCATTTTGTGTGTTGTGATTATTTAGGTTACTACACCGCTAAGGTTATTTATCAGACAATATTATACATAATGTATTTAAATCACAAAACCCTTAATATACCAATGATACATTGTTAATATAACTAATTAAATTAGAGATGCTGAAATATTCTACCAAATTTAAATTTATAGTTAAGTATTACAAAATTTAACGTTATATATTTATAAATACTAGCTATATGTATTAGTATATCAGTGAATTAGGACTTAATCGATAAGAAATCCACAAACTCTGGAGTTTTTCTCTAGTTTATTAAAAATAATCCAGTTATACTTAATTAGTTACAGGTTATAAATCATATTATATCATATAATTATGAAATCATCTTTTCACTTCACTTTTCAATTATAAAAACATAGATTCAATTAGAAAACCAATATAAAATAAGGAGTGGTTCATGGGTTGTTTCTATGTTGGGTATTTGGGCGTCGTGTCGTTCAAAGTTTATTAACACTTCGGTCTAGGATTTAAAGAATCTTTATAATTTTAAGATTAGGAACTTTAGTTTTTTGTTATGCTCTTTTTGTTAGCTACCTACACAAGGCGGTGAGCTACAAAGATACTTAAACATGACAAATAGTATGAGTAGGAACGTAGTTCATATACTTATTAATTATACTTAGTTGTTTCAGGAAAGAAACACCAAAATATTACTAAGGGTGTAAGTACGATAACACCTCTACTGATTGATTATATTATATTACAGAAACCATACAGTAGGTACATAGAAAGCTGTGACTTCCCTAAAAATCCTCTATTTCTTGGACGTAAGAAAATTATTGTATGTATTATAACACACTAGCTGTAGCCCGCGTCTCCTCACGCGTTAAATTCAGTTTAGACTTTCCAGGAAGCAAACAGTTTAGTTTTTATAAAACACAATTTCAATTAAAAGTCCAGCATAATAAAAGTTCGTTTAAATCCGTCTCAGAACAATTTAAACCCAGAGTATGATGGGACGTGTAATTAAGTATCTACATGTAATATTAATAAACAGTTAATATTTTTTCTATCGCAAAATAAATAGGTACGTTATCTTTTAAAGTTTTAACATAACTTACGTCAAGTCATCAGTCAGATTATTTACAAGATTACCGTTGTATTTATAAATTTACAGTACAATCAATAAATATCTAAAAAAAAAAGGTTAACGTCCCTAAGTAAGCAAAGTTTCTTCGTAGGAAGAATCACCTTAAAGAGACGGTGTAACATGATACCATATTTTTAATTTGATTAAAGTCGGACAGTACATACTCTAGTTTTTTCAGGAGAGCCCAAAAATAATAATTTTAACGCATACTAGATATTTTAAGGGAAACGAAATTGATTGTCACTCTACAACGGTCTTTCATTGGTCAATGGTCAGTACTCAGTACTGTAGCCGCTACAATCGTAAGCCGGCGCGTGGTGCGACTACAAGCTACGCTCTCGAGAAAATGTTACGTTAGTTTTATAAATAACGTGATTAATTTATTTGTGTATAAAATGCGTTCTGTAGTTAAACATGACAGCGGCGAAGCTTCTTCCGTTGAATCGTCAAGAAACTCCAGCCCTCGAAAGTCAAATGATGAAAACGCTGATGATTCTCATGTAAGTAATCATTACAGTAGCTTTATAAAAAAATATTACGTGAAAAGTATTACAATAAAAAAATAATTCAATTCGTTCAGTTGTTCCATATTTTGTCTGGAAATAACACCTATTAAAATAGTAGTTCCAATTAGTTTTAGGTATTTGAAGTTAATTAACTTCGAAATTAACATTTAAATCAAAAGAGAAATTAAATTCCTGTTCTATAATTAATTAACTGCCTTAAAATTATAAATGATGAACATCTTCTTATTGAATAAGAACTTCTAAGTAAAAATAAAAAAATATATATTTTTGAAATAAATAACATATAACATTGAAATATAAGTAGATAAAAAGTGTTTTCTTAACTTTATTATTATTAAGTTATGACATTGCAGTCCACACTTCTAGGTCTAGGATCTTAGTCTTTAAAACACTTTAGAAGGCTAGACAAATACTTACAAAAGAAACCAGTATTTAGAAAGGTAGGTAGGTAGGTAGGTTTAATAATCAAATCGTAATTAATTATCAATGTAAATGTAAATTAAATATCATTAATAATGATATTTAATTTACATTGTCCAATAATCACTATTAATTTGGAAGTCGGTTTACTGGCACTAATTATTTTCTTTATAAATAATATTCGTTTCTATTAGAGTAATGGAATGTACCTAAATTAATTCATAAGTTGTCGTGACTTCCTCTTTAATCTTATAATATTACCTATATGCTAGTGGCGTAATAGAATATCTACTTTTAAAACAATTCTTGTACATAGGTACAATACAAATCAAACGAGAAATTTGTATGAGTTTTCAGAGTTCTCAGTATCGCATTTGTGTTCTCGTCATTAATATTTTTTTTGATGTTATTTATTTGATTTTTATAATAATAATATCTTTTTAACTTTTGAGACCAAGTAAGATTGTTCTATAAACTTTTGCAAATCGACAAACAATCCTCATGGCCTCGTAATCTATTGTGTTGACTGAAGTCCGCTTTGATCTCAATTAGTACTGCTATTACAAGTACTACAGGACTACGAATGTACAATAGTAATTGCAGATTACACATACACACACATATATTACATACATTGTGTTTTAGTAAATCACATACTCATATTTTAAAAAAAGTACGAATACAAAATAAACAAACTACTATGGTAATGTCATATTATTTCTTGAATAAACCAAGCAAAAATCAAATCATTTTTATTCGTTGCAACTTCGTCGACTTGTTTGAAACCGAGAACTTTGACTTTTAAGTAGAATTGCAATCTTTACAAATCTATTGCGCAATAATAATAATAGTTGATATTAAATAAAATATATTTGTCAATATAATAAATACATCATAGTACAAGTAACCAATAAATTATGTAATAAGATATAACCCACATAAATAAAAAATAAAAAAAGGAATTAATTTAATAGAAATAAATAATAGTAAAAATAACAACACGCGCACACACAAACGTGGAAACATAATTTGGCAATAAATACATCATGCAATTAAAACCTTTAAAAGGATAAGAAAATCACAATACACGAATATACTACCACTTATAGTCGGATCTCAGAGCTGTAATTAAATAAATTAATAAAATAGCAGTCTGATTCAAAAATACCAGTTATTCAACTAGTTTTATCGTGTTAGTTTCTTAATAACCTGTTTTTTTTGTCAGAGAATGCATATTTTTACACTAAAACTATTTCATCTAAAATAATAATGAAGTGAACCTAATCTGCAAATATTGGAACTTCGCTTTTGTTTTTGGTTTAGTGCGGTGTGGTAGATCATTTATGTATATTGGAAATAGAAAGAGGCCTAAAATTTAACCCTGTGGGATATCAATTTTTATGCTTCACCCAACAATTCGTCTAGCATTTATATTCACTGCCTGCTGTTCTGTTCTCTAGGCAGCAACCAATCAGCCTTAGAGTGGTATCCCTACCACTACAATGCTTACTGTTTGTTGGAAATGCAAATTGTATATATATTAATAAATATGTTAACAAGATTTTAATTGTTACACAATAACCTGTTTAATAAAACTGCTTAAAGTGAGTTCGCTTCTTATGAATGGTTGCTACTGTTTTTACAGCCTATAAGATATCATTCATAATGAAAGCGGACTCTGTAACTGATAACATTCATATGACAATCGAGTGACAGATCTAGGTCACCAATGTAAGAGGTCTCGGTTACAAGATTTTAACTCTCATGTTTTACACAGGAGCTGTTGCCACCTAGTATACTGTATGTAGATAGCGGAATAACCTACCCAAAATATTACGACGAGCCCTACTTCGCGGAGGTGGAGGAACTACTCGGGACCTCCTCTACTCCCGCTCCTTGTACCTTGGTGTGGCGAGACGTGACTGTACATATTAAACTTAAGAATGGAAAACTCAAGAGATTGGTTAATAGTGGTACGTTATCATTTAACAGTGTTACCTATATAAATACTTCAGGCTACATTCTAATTATTTACTGTAATCTAGTCTTACTAATCTGTTTAGTATAATAAAACTTTATTCTTAAATATAACATGTACAACAAATTAATTCTAAGTCTTGAAAGGATATACAGGTTTAAAAAACTTTTGTTTATCGGTTTATAAGTGATAAGATCACGTATCATGAACAAGTTTTAAACTCTTTAGAATATATTATCAAAAATGTACAGAAGTCTATAAAAGACTATGAAATTCAATTTGTTTAAAGAACACCAATAGATTATCTTATGTTATTAAATCGTCCGCGCAGTAAAGAACAAAATAAAATTCAAAACCTATAGTTTTCCGGGCACCTTACACAGTAAGGTATTTACAACAAAGAAAATATCTGTACTTACTGTTTTTAACCCCGACTGAAAAACTAGGAGTATTAAAAGTTTAACTTGTGTATATGTGTGCCTCTCTGTGTATCTGTGTAGTAACCAACCGAAAAGACGGATTTCATTGTGTTTTCTAATCGAAAGCCGTTTCCGTCACGATAGGTTGTTAGCTATGTTCGGCAGATATAAAAGTAGCTCTCTTTAAGATATTGAGCTTTTATTGGGGCTGGTTATAGGTTCTTATGCAATATCGACAGTATAAAAAACCTAAACAAGGCTCAAGCTAGTTGGTTCATTCAAGACAACATTAATTATTTATTTATTTAGAAACCAGTACCTAATATAATTTTTAAAAGTAGAAAAAGAAATCTAAATAACAATTCATAAAACCCAAGACCTTTAAAAAGGAAAACCGTAATACTATTACGTACTTATTATGTAAAGAATGAAATATAAATGTCAAATACCTATAAAAGAATGAAATATCAAATCGTATAGTCTATGTCCATATAATTAGCTCCGAAAACTCCGTAAAATATATGTAGCCGTCAACATACCTAGATACGTACAACGCTCCTCCGACGCGAACAAATCAAGAAGTATATAATAATTTTATTTCTTTCTTTTTCGGGTCTGGGGTTTTTGAAATCTTTAATTATATAAAGACAGAACAAGAAATGAATTATAAATAAAATAAACGAATGTGTGAACAATGGTAATATAAAAACATAATTATTGGTTAAAACAAATATTTCAAGTCGATGTTCACTTTTAAATCAGATAAATCTATAATACTTTTTTGCTTTTCATGAAGAATACCTTTTATATTATATTTAGTATTCACTAGATTGGATCGACTGCTTCGTCGGACAAATTAGGCCAGCATACAAGGATAAAACAGCTGAGCAACGCTATTGTCTTAAATATACATTTATCTATAAAAATAACATTCTATATCAATATATAATAAACTATGCCGATTAAAATAAGATGTAATATCATTAAATGTTGTGTCTGTATGATTTTAGAGCATCTTGACAAATTATAATATATTATTTGTTTGCAGTGAGTGGTATCGCAAAACCTGGTACCTTGGTTGCTTTGATGGGACCCAGGTAAGAAAAGATTTTTTTTTTTGGTGAATGCTTTTTTATATTTACATGTTTTTGTATTTTGATATAATCTATATACTTCTGATGAATATTGTCTCTCCTGTGAAGTTATTAAGGTCCATATTTTTTATTTAAGTTAGTTTTCCATATAAAAGAATCAATATAAGTTAAGATAAACATTGAATCAAACATTTTTTATAAAGAAACTCTTATTATCTACCCGGAACTAACGATAACTTGAACGATTTTAATTTATAAAATTGTTATAAAACTTATGCATTTTATAGACCTATGAGCTTGATTTAATATTTAAATTTTATTTAATGAAGAGAACCAAAACAAGAAACGTATGAAATTAAGAAAACAGTAACGGGATTTTATAAGAGAAATGGAAAAAACACGTAAATAATTTTTTAAAATACCTAAAGTAACTTAGTAACCAAATAAAGTATAATTGTCTAAGTGTGAAATAGAATATTCAGTCGGTTACCTTACATTACTTGGTTCGCCTTGGTACGATCGGTGTTGTGTTACGAGACCTCGACGATAGAAATTAACTTCTTGTAATTGTATTATATAACCCCTTTAGTGACCCTTATATTATATTGCATTCTTAAATGTGGGTCAGTCATTCTTTCGAATCATTTTAATTATTTACTATTTTGTGTCTTATAATAGTCATGTAGTAGGTAGGTAGTAGGTAGTAAGTACGTGGTAGGTACGTGGTAGTTCATCGGTACTTACGGTCTTAAAGATATCAAAATTGTCACTGATTATTGTCGTACAATATTTTTTAATAGGTTTCGAAATTAATAGGTTATAGTAAAATACAAAAATTCATAAAGAATTATATTATTTTTTTGTGAATTTCATTTTTTCATTTTATTTGACCGACTTTTTAACTATGTATTTTGAATATATAGACTTAAATTAACTAAAAACTTGGATTTAGCGGTGATATTTTTTCAGCGGTGCCGGCAAAACAACGCTGATGAGTGCGTTGGCACATCGGAGTCCAGGTTAGTTTTTTTTTTTATTTCCCCTACCTTTTTAAAATAATTATTATAAATTTATAAGTCGGCTCATGCATATCTTATAGAATAGCAATTTTTATTATATCTTTTAGCTTACTCCTTAATATGTCTCGTACACAATAAACTCAGTTTTGAATATCTATCTATTTAATATTCATAATAAATTTCCAATTAATTCTGCCTTATAAAATCTGTAGTAGTAGATAAATATCTTTAAAGACAAATTACGTTGTTGTAAAAATACTTTTCAAATTTTCTAAGTAATATTTTGTTTTATGTCGCTGCAGGTACCTAAAAGTTTTCATTTAAACAAATTAGTATTTACGTAGTCGTAAAGACGTCTAGAAAGAGTTTTAATCTGAAATATCTGAATTTGGAAAAACATTAAAAAAAAAAACAATTATATTTATTTAGAGATTTTAACTTGTCACCATCTCATAGTTATCATCTCAAATTGAATTCGACATTGGATTATCTTATCACTGAACCTTCCCTAGATAGTGCTACATATTTTATAAACATAAACAATTAGTGATCTTCTCAGAAATACTTATATTTAGATAATTAATTTCGTATGTGACCTTCGAACTTTTATGTGTAAATTATAAAAATGTTAAAGCTTTGCACTCTTGCAAATATAAAGAAATGCTATTCTACAAATTATGATATATAATTTAGGAGTATATTTAAAAATTACTTTAATGGATTCACAAGTGTAATATATATATATGTTTATCCCAAATGTAAATTAAGAAGACGAAATAAAAAATAATGGTTATAAAAAATATAAAATAAAAATAAATTATTAATAACAATTCATAAACGGACACTCAAATAGAAAAAATGGTAATATATGTCAATATATTTGTAGATGACACAATAGTGGATGGTGCTATTGCCATGAACTGTCTCCCTATAGGGGACTTCATGCATAAGGAGAGCGGCTACATGCATCAGGATGAACTGTTCGTGGAAAATCTTACCGTCATGGAACATCTCACTATAATGGTATGATTATTTCATATATATATTATGATATGTAGCAAATTATTTTTTTACCTTTTTGTACGATTTTTCGACGTAGTTATTTTTTGCAAACAAAACGCTCTTCTTCTAACATGTTAAGTCATTCCTGACACCATCTTAAATATCTTCTCTACTTGATAAAGGAATACCGAAACGCAATCACAGATCACAAAATATTAGAAGAACTTTTACTACTAAGAAATAATATACATTTTAGATATACCTAATGTAATTGATATATTATTCAACACATATTATATCTCTCAGTAATGGGACATGTCATCACTAACGTGTAGACCATGATGGGATTTCTGGTATTAAAAATATGTTACTTCTGTCATGAGACCTTTGGGACCAAAATATAGTTTTCAATTGTTCCCTGGAGCTGGTAGGACGGAATAAGCCATCGGAAGACAACATAAAGGAAGTGGAATTGTATGTAGTAGATTAGATACAATTATATACGTAGACTTTTTTTTATATATTATAATTAATTATTTGTAAATTAATTAATAATATAATTTAAATATACGTTTTCTAAAATAAATTGATATTTAATTTATAAGAAACTAAATAATATTCATATAATGATAAAGTTCAATATTGTGAAGTCATGACGTAAATAAAATTACCGGTCAAACGCGTGGCCAGTCTTATGTTATAAGGTTTCTTAGCTTGTTAGCTATGTTTTCTTTATTACTAATAAATTACTTAAGTATCTTTTCGACAAATTTTTAACACAAAAAATAATATGAGAAATATATGCTAATGGCTAAACAAATGTACTACACGTTTCATAGTTTGAGAATGTAAATTATATAAAACATAGGTATGTATGTATATATATTAATTTGTTCGTTATAGAATACAAATATAACACAATAATTAAATCGATGGCAATATTTCTAACAATTAAAAAAAATGATTTTAATTCTATTTATTATCTATTTATATTGTAAAACAAAGTCCCCCAAACCTGACAGTCTGTGTGTGTCATCGATTTTCATAAAATCTTCGAAACGGATTTATGTACGGTTTTTACTAAATGATAGTACAATTATTGAGGAAGATTTATATTAATAATATGTTATAGTTTTATGAAAATTAGGTAAAATATAACGATTAGAGTTGATGAGTTCGAGGGGTGTTTAAAATCTCGCCTGCTAGAAACTTTTCATGCATGCGAAGCCGCGGGCACAGCTAGTATTAAATTAAAAAATCAAACAAATAAAATAGTAGCAATGAGGAGTTATTTAATAAATAAGTATAAAAAGAATTATAATCATTCCCATAATATTTTTATTAATTAATAAGAAAAAAAAAATAAGAAAGATCATTAAACTATCTTGATTGAAAATAGCTTTAAGACTTTTACAATCAGACCGTATTTTCATGTTAGATTCTTAAACGTAAATAATAATAAATTCTCTAGAACATTGAATACTTTATTTTTTTTAATAAATATAAAGTTAAAGATAAAAGATAAATTTCAAAGAGATAAAAGTTAAAACTAGTTCGTTGTATTAATTATTCTTTCTTATAATAGAGACACATTACACTAGTCCTTTTTACAACATAATTAAGATGTAAATAGTGTTTCTTGTTGTTATATATACATATATATATATATATATACATATATATATATATATATATATATATATATATATATATATATATATATATATATATATATATATATATATATATATATATATATATATATATATATATATATATATATATATATATGTGTGTATATATTTACTTTTTCTATGGTCTACCTAAAAACCTTTAAGGAAATAACAGAAGATTTCTAAAATACCACGTGAGTTCTCTAGTTATTTTGAAAATTTTAACACTGAAGTTGTTGAAACTTTTACTACGTTAACTCCAATGAAGAGTATAGAACTAATATATAGTTATAAAATTAATGTCTCTACTATATTATGTGACATAATATTGAAAATTTAAGCTTATTAAATACGATATATGTTTTTTTAGTCACTAATTTTAAAGTCTAAATTAAAAAAAATTAAAGTAATAAAATGTGATTACAAACCTGCAGCTGGGCCTCAGGATAGGT
Organism: Napeogenes inachia; assembly: GCA_959347355.1. Taxonomy (NCBI): domain Eukaryota; kingdom Metazoa; phylum Arthropoda; class Insecta; order Lepidoptera; family Nymphalidae; genus Napeogenes; species Napeogenes inachia. The sequence goes on from OY365794.1 coordinate 23,724,678, forward strand.
AAAAAACTAGGTTGATTAATTAATTACGTATTCAAATTTAGATTTATTTAAATTAGTATCTACTAAATATATAAAAAAATAAACTCAGCAGAATGTTCTCAAAGAATTAAAGTTTTATTATTTTGTCTAGCTAAAGATCTTTTAAGTTCTAAACTTACATTATTTATAGATTGTATAAAAATCGATGAAAAATAAAAATAAGACGTACATATGTTGTCTTACAATCACTATATATGTTGATTAAATAAAAATTAAAACACGAAATATGTTACACCCCATATAAGTAGTGTATGTATTTTAAAAGGAGCTCTTGTAATTAGTTCTTAGGAACCTATCTCTGTAGTAACCTATTTTCCAAATACTTAATTTGCGGTTTCGCTTCAGTCTCATGTTACGACACAAAAGCATTGACCTGGAATTAAATCCCGGCTTATTCTCAATTGCCGAAGCCCCTAATAAAAACCAAATACACATAGAAGTTTCATTTAATATATCACACTTCAAAACAGGACAAGATCACGATTTAAGGATAGAAGATGAATGATGATGTATCATGTGAAGTGTAACGTTCTTCTCGAAACCAGTTTGATTTGAATTGGGATGTCATATAAAAAGAATTAGCCTATCAGAAACGAAGTCATGCGACAGAGATAATACATACAGTATGCTAATATGTAACATGCTAATGGGTAATAATTAAAACAATATTTTTCTTAGGTTTAAAGAATAACTGTACTATATAATTGTTTATTAGGGCTTGGATTGTTAAGAATTGTCTTTAAGTAAATGGAAAAAACACAATAATTTTAATATACATATACACAGCTACATCGAGCAACATCATAGCAAACATTATGTGCTGTCTTCAGGCTCGGCTGCGTATGGACCGGCGAACCTCACCTCTTGCAAGAAAACGAAGGGTCAATCAACTGCTCCGCCAGCTGTCGCTGTACGGAGCACGACACACGCGCATTGGGGGTCTGGATGGACAGAAAACTCTATCGGGAGGAGAAAGAAAACGACTTGCTTTTGCTACGGAGGTATGAATATAATATTAAAAGAAGCACAGACAATAAACCTGCTCGTTTAAAAACATACACTTTTTTAAAATGATTTCAGTTGTTAATCGACCCAGGACTTCTATTTTGTGATGAGCCCACAACTGGCCTTGATTCGTCATCTGCTCAAAAGCTTATGACGTTACTTCGAGCGAGCGCGGTGCAGGGCAAGACGATCATATGCACGATTCATCAACCTTCTTCTGAACTGATGGCCTTATTTGACAAACTTGTGCTTCTAGCCGAGGGAAGAGTGGCATTTGCTGGGGATGCGTCCGCAGCGCTACATTTTTTTGAAAGGTTTGTTCTTGAGATGTTTGTTCCAAGTAATGGTCAGATAAAAATAAGAATTGAACAAGTGAAAAGTATGAAATTATGTTAACATCCATCGGAATTAAAATAGTTATCAAAATCAATCCAAAAACCTACTTCTAAATCATATCAATGGCGCCAGATACATTGTGGGGATACAATTGTCTTCTCATCTAAACGATGTAGTAATAGCTGACCTTAATATGACTTCCTGACTTCTCAGACGGCGGCTACTTTCAAGGGCTTGTTTGGTGTAATTTTACCTTTAAATGAAGTCATTTTCTATTATTTTGGTACTTCAAGGTTTATGTTCAGGCTAAGATACCTCGGAAACCAATTAGTCTTTAACTATCCTTAATTAATATGAATATATTCGAAATTCCAAATTTGCTAAAAACTGTACTTAACTTATTACCATAATCATAATTTATCTTATCTTCTATATTTTTTTGTTCGCACTTAAAAACCTACATAAAATATGGTTTATTTAAATAAATATATTATGTAAAATAAACCGATACGAACAGAGATACGAACCCGCGAACTCTGGGAAACCATTTCGGTTTATGTTTAAAAATATCTATAAAAATCTATAGTCATGTTAAGCTTATTTAAAACCACTGTCCCGATAAAGACGATCACATATAGAATGTTTAATTCACCGAGGCGATACGGTAGCTCAGTTGGTAGAGCTACGGGACGGTTTCCCAGTAGTCGCGGGTTCGAATTCTTGCCCGTATCGGTTTATTTTTCATTCTATATTTACATTTCGGTTTATTTTTTATTGTGGATTTTTTTTTAAATTTAAATAAGCTTAACATGGTTATACATGTACATATACATATTTTCATTAACGGATGGTTTATTTATTGCGAGATGAAGATTAAAAAAGTATTAATAGTAAATTAAGTAGCATTTTAATGTACTTGTGCGCTTTTACTTGTTGTTTTGTACATACATACATAACTGTTCATTTTTTTATAACTTTAATTTCATCCGTAGTTTGGGATACCAATGCCCTATCACGTACAACCCTACAGACTACTTTATCAAGGTGTTGGCGTTAACACCAGGGTCTGAAGATGCATCTAGACAAGCTATCAAGAGTGTCTGTGATAGATTCGCTGTAAGCGATGCTGCTAAGGAATTAGATATGGAGATCCATTTGGAGTTTCATCTCATGGAGAATGAGGATGAGGTTGGTTGGTTAAACGAAACACTAACAAAATAAATATTCTTTAACTTCAATCAAAAGATTCCTCACCTCAAATGATATTATTTTTGTTCTCTTGACTCTTTTTAAACTATTCTTATTCTACGAAAATAAGAATCTTGAATGGTTGATATTTCGTCAATAATAATAAGATTATATATTTTATATATATTTTATATATATTTTATCGTTTATTCTTATATCTTAAACTACTTTTTTCAGCAATCAAAGAAGTTAAAGTTTAATAACTACAAACCGCCGTTCATACATACAAAGATCGCTTGGCTCGTCTACAGATATTTACTAATCATCATAAGAGATCCCAGAGTACAATTAGTACGCATTATACAGAAATTGGTAAGTAATTAACAAGTACTTACATTAAAGAACATTCGAGTATCAAAAGCAAAATATAAAGAAACAACATTAATCTGTATTTATTATATACTAGCTGTTGCCCGCGGCTCCGCCCGCGTGTAGGTCGCTTTTCGAGTAATCTGTGGAAACTACAATTATCCAGACCTATAATAGACTTATAGTTAATTCTATAGTATCCTATTCCCGTGGAAATTTTATATATATAGGCATTACACTGCTACGATATCAAACTGAAAATAATAACATACATCCACATCACACACACACACGACCAGGACATTCAGACATACGTATTAAAGCATATGGATTCGAAATATTATGTTTTTGGGACATTAATATTAGAATATTCAAGTTTTAGTAATCATCCCTAATTTTTTTAAAATGAAACATAGCCTATGTCACTCGGGAATAGTGTAGCTTGCCAACGGTGAAAGAATTTTTGAAATCGGTCCAGTAGTTTCAGAGCCTATTCATTTCAAACATACAAAAATATAATCAAACCTTTCCTCTTTATAATATTAGTATAGATTTTAAATACGTTTTGTAGATGTGACTTAAACTGGAATAATCATGAAATTTAATTTGCATTTTTGTGATAAAAATAGTTATAAATTAACATACTTTAGGACAATTTATTTATTTTCTGCCTCAGTTTTATATAAATTGTCAGTTTTATATTAATAATATAAAGTTAAAGTAATATAATATTTAAATATTTTTTTCATCATCTTCATGACAGTTGAGGTTTTAATGTGTTATTATTTTAGGCTATAGCCCTAACAGCGGGACTTTGTTTCATCGGCACGGCGCGGCTCACGCAGGCCGGCATCCAAGATGTGCAGGGCGCGCTGTTTATCATCATCGCGGAGAACACCTTCACGCCCATGTACTCCGTGCTGCACATGTTCCCTGAGGAGTTTCCCATGCTACAGAGAGAGCTTAGAGCAGGGCTGTACTCTACACCTATATACTACGTGTCCAGGATGCTGGCATTGGTGAATTTCAAAAATATTGAGATTAGGATTTAGTCTTATAATTAATTCTATCAAAATATATGGGATGTACTTTTTTGGCATAACTTGGCCTTTTCGAGTTATTAATGACTGAACAAATAAATAACATTAACCGGAAAGGTCAGAAAAAAATAATTATTTGGAGTTTTAATTATATTTTTGTACGAATATAAACAATCTGTCTCATGTATAAAAATCGTCATTAGAGAGCGGCTAGACAGATTTGGCAGATTCTCGTTGTGTTTAAAAACAAATAAATTAAGTGGTAAATATTGTGAATTAAATATACATATATGGAAATTCCTTTTAAAAATCAGCAATCGGTCGATAATTTGGATGGTGATCCAAGACAATTTCAATAAAAAAAATTGGCCATTGAAAGTTATGAATTATTTTCAGAACAGAAATGTCGAATTTGTTTCAATTCTATAGTTTCAGGATCACAATTAAATTATGTTGCTTTCATTCAAACACATTCAAGGAAAGCTTCCATTGTATAAATCTATGATTCTATGAATATATTTTCGACTCATAGATTGATTGAATGAAGTCACACAGTCCACTGACAACTTAGAGCGAGGATAAAGCAGAATTTAAGAGGGTTGTTTTAGCACTATAAGAATGTTACATTAACCAGTTCCCGGGGTTGGTGGTGGAACCCACGCTGTTCACGCTGGTGGTTTACTGGGTGGCGGGGCTGCGAGCCACGCTCTACGCCTTTGGCTTCACCGTGCTGCTCGCCATACTAGTCCTCAATGTGGCTATCGCTTGCGGTGAGATTGTTCATATACTTCTCATTTGAAACTAGTAAGCCTATTAATGTACTTGATGTGAAAATATTAAGTTTTTCATGTACTTTTTAATTTATCTTATGCATTTTTATTTTTCTATTATTAAATTATGTTTGCATTTTCGAACTGACAATTGAATCTTCATTTAATTACCTGTACATTATAATATATTTCTTATATTTTTCGTGTTATTAAGACTATATTTTTTTTTCCATCAGCTACTACAGTATAAGTATATCTTTCTGGGTCTGATCCATTATTTATTATATAGGTATCTAAACACTTATCAATCCTTGTTTTAACCATACTAGAGTAACGAACACATATTTTAAAAATAAAGATAGAGTAACTGCTTTTGTCAGATGCATTAGATGATTGGTTATCTAATGTCTGTCTATTCGCCATCTTATTAAAGTGTTCTTCTTAATTCCAGGTTCGTTCTTCTCGTGTGCGTTTGGATCAATGCCGCTGGCGATAGCGTATCTCGTGCCATTTGATTACTCGCTGATGATGACCTCGGGACTATTTATTAAACTTAGGTACACAATCATAAACAAATTCATATTTCTTAACCTATCTTTGTATCATCAAGGCTTAACTTGAATTCTACAAACAGGTTTTTATTTATTTAAAATAAATTATATTTGTGATCGTAATAGTTAATAGACTATGTTAGGGATTTAAGTTGATTGACTTAAGAAGATGCTGAATAATGTGAAATAAGCGTAACTGTATAGTGAGTTTCATATGATAAATAATTTAAATAATGTTGTTATAGTTCTATACCCAAGTATGTGTCGTGGATACGATACATGTCTTGGCTGATGTACTCCAACGAAGCAATGAGCATCCTGCAGTGGGAAGGGGTTCAGAACATAAGTAAGTTTGTTACATATTTTTGTATTATTATAACTATTAGGTAATTGAAGTTATGCTTGTTTTGATGTACTTGGATACTAAAATTTGCTAGTTGTTTAATGTTTTCCCGCTGCCAAAAATCTTGTACAAAAATACTTATAAATTCTCTTGCAGGCAGCCTCTACATCAATCCGCACAACATTTGTTCTACGACTTTTTAAAATTAATAGTTTTAAAAATTTAAGTTTACCATTACAATATCTATTTGCTGCCTCTGAACTGATATTAACTCTGAGCTTAGGTATGGCGCCCGGGCGTTGAAATCTTAAGAACTTCTTACAAAATACAGAGTCATAAGTAAAAGAGGGAGCAAAAATTTTTTTGTATCGTTCTCTTTGTGTTGTTTATTAGGATTTTTAAAAAGTCGTATAATAAATGTTGTTACTATTTATGTAGAGTGGCTGCCTGCAAGAGGTGGCTAATTAATTAAAAGTATTGATTAACAACACAATATATATATATATATATATATATATATATGTATTAATTTTAATTTTACGACCAATCAGAAATTAATAATTATTATCATTTTTTTAAATAAAAACATAAATAAAAAAATATTTACTTTATCTGACAATTGGACCTTAAATAATGTCTTTGATTAACTATTTATTATCGTAGACCATTTCCAATTCTAAGAAACTTCAGGTATAAATATTGAAGAAGCTTTAAGGGAATCCCCCACAAAAAGATTTGGTTTTGTTAAGTATTAGAACTCTCTTACTGCAAAGAATCACCAAAAACAGTCGTTATATTCCTTAAAACACTTTAAGACACTGCTCACAAACACACTAAAATGTTATAATTTAAACTCTTTACTATCACTGCTACACTTCATCATACTAGTTCTGTTACATAACTCAGTCTCTTAATCACACACTGCCTTCACTTAGCTGGGAGCGGATTTATATATTCACTACTTTTAATCAAATCAGTATCCAATATTACAATAATTTATTTAGTCAGTTGAACTTCTATACAAACATTACATATTTTAGTGAAACCATCAACTGATATCTTTATTTTTTTTATCAAAACCTATCCCCCAATTATATAAAAGCTACCATAAGATAATAGTATTATTTACATAAAATATAATGATATGATATGATGATAAAAAAATATTAAAAAATATATATACTACATTGAAAATTAATGAAATTAAAAAATAAAGATATTGGAATATTAAATTAGGAAAGATGAGAATAGAAGATGAGAGAATGGAAAATGAAATGTTAGATCAATAAATTATTAATATCTTTTTCAGCATGTACACTGCCAGAAAACCAAGCACCCTGCGTAAGCTCGGGGCAGGAAGTTCTGGAAGTTTACGACTTCGTCAAAAGCAAATTCTGGACTGATGTGATTGCACTTGTTGTTCTGTACCTCGCCTTTCACCTGCTGGCGCTTATAGCACTCCGGTACAGAACTAGAAGAAAATAAACGTTAAATAAATATATATCCTATTGTGTGTTTATTTTCTTAATAATATATTTAGACTAATAAAGTTATTATAAACATTACTTATATTATAAAGCGTTTTTTTTTTATATCTGACATTTATTTTTTTTAACAGCTTTGATTCATAATTGAAATACCTCGACGCCGTAGTACCTAACTAGATTCGTAAATTATACGAGAGGTTAGTGGAAAATTTATTTAAAAAACCCCCACACGATAGTAGAGTTTCAACTAGGTACACCCATAGTCGTTTAATAACCGGTTTACGTATAGGCCTGAGCCGATTTTTGGATCGACAATATTATACCTAGATAAATCGTAAATTCAAATGATGTTAAAAATTAAACATATTTTATGTGGCTTACAAAATCTTGTACGTTACTGATGAAATAGTGTACAAGCTAATGATAGGCTTGAGCGTTGTTTTGCTATAAACTCTTTCTTTTCTTTAAATATGGGGGAAGTTATGTGTCGAGTCAAATCACACTTTTAAGGGAATAAAATAGTAAATGGCAAATGGTGTTATTTTTACATTGTGGCACGAAAGGGGGGTTCCTAGAAAATCTATACCTTCAACTAAGTAGCACCCATAGAAATAAGAAATCAACACGTTATTGAGGCTTTTATGTATTTAAAGCGTCAAGTGGCAGACATTATCTGACAGTCAAATGGGCTGAAAGTCAGTTGGCTTGCTTTGTTTTTTATTTTTCTTAAGAAATCAGAATCCCAGAGTTAAAACACCCAGTTCTATTTTTATCTAACGTAGTGGTAGGTTCTCAAGTTCAGAATTGATTAGCCAAAAAAAAACAATAAAAATAATATTTTTTAATTTTGAGAGTACACATCTAAACAAATCTACATATTAAAATTTATGCTATATATAAAATATTATATATATAAAATATTAATTGGCAATATATAAGCCATCTAGTGTTATTATCATGAATGTTATGAGTTATGACCTTATAAAGAAGACAAGTAAGATGTATAAGTTTTTGCTTTGTAAAAGTTCTGCAGGATTTGCACAGATGTCGCTACTAAGTCTAATGGTTTTGTGACACTGACAGCGAGGCTTGTCCGGCGGCGCAAGCGTAGTTCAAATTCATCCGCCATATTCGTCGTGTCTGACGGAGTGCAGTGCACGGCTGTGCCATGTTTTATCGGAAACTGCATAGAATTAATGACATCAGGTTTATAATGGTGCTAGTTTTGTGTAGAGGACACTGAAAACATGAGACCTGATGGGGTTTCGAATGGACATTCGTGTCGCTTGTTGAGAAATAAACGTGCAACGAATTGTGCATTCGTGTGTTTATGATAACAGCATTAACAGTAAACGCTGATCGTGTATTGTTTTTATCCATAACTGGAGAAAAGGTTAAGTGATATTATGCAAGATAACATAACCGTGACCTTCGTTTACTTAAGCGTGCTTAAGGTGCTTTTTGAGGTTAATATGCAGCTTGGATTTTAAGCGACTGCGCCGAGCCATCAGGTTAGTCAAACCTTTTAATATTTATCTGTGGTTTGCTGATAGCACCAAGTTATCAATGTCCCACTTAATCCATAGGCAAGTCGCTATTTGTATGTGTAGCCAGTATTACCGGCGAAATGTTAGTTTACATTTGTATGTCAAGTAACGGTTGTTATCAAAAACACGATTGTATATACCATAATTAGCGCCTTTAAATAACACTAAATTGCTTTGTATAAGATGAGACTTAATTTATATGAATATTTGTAACTGAATTTGTAACCTAAGGGTTATATTATTAGAGTTTTCTGTTGGCGCTTAGCGGTGTAATAGCGGGCTTCGTACCGCGGGAATGCAAGCCTCCTGCCTCTCGGCGGGCAGTAAAAAGGGTCTGAACTAAAACAAGCTTACCGAGGATGCGCCGAGCTTATCCAAATACTTTTTGTATCTCGCTGCCATACTAGTCGCGTCGTTACTAGGTAACCATTAACGATGTAGTTTGTGTGTCAACAGCTTTGTTTAAAAACAAAATCAAAAATATTTATATTTCGGTACCCTAAAGAGTATAATGCTTACAAAAAACCTAATTACCTATTTGGAAGCTTCTTATTAAGTTTTAATGATTATCTGCAAAGTTGTTGACTGTACGCCCACGTGCCATGACGTCATATTGGACCCATCATAACAACTAATAACTATATAGGTAGGTATATCTTAAATATTATTATTATTGTTACGTTGCTTCCAACCCAGGCCCTGATAGTAGCCGTAGCTGGAATTTGTGGTATTCTACATGCTGTCATTCATATATCCGCTTGTTAAGTACAAAGCACGAATAACATTTATATATATAGATATACATATCTATATACGTGTAATGATTAATATTTAAAAAATATACATTTAAATAGGTATCTACATCATTCATGATTCACATATGAGAACTTTGTTTGGTATGCTTTAGGTATATAAGAACATAAAAAACAATAAAAACAATATTGTCTATCAGATAGGTATGTATTAATAAAACAAAGAAGTTATATTTAACTTGTTTTTTAAGATTTGTTCTCTCCGCCTATCACTGTTTTAAAACTTATTTACTGCAATTATACTCACGGAAAAAGGGTACAAAACACAAATATTGATTCCCAGAACACACAATTACAGAACGTTTTGCGTATTACGTTAAACATCCTGCCAAATGGCCTGATTGCATCTCTAAAAATAAAGCTAAGTCGTACCTGTATCCCTAGAGGTTGGTGAGCACTACATGTAGATACGAGTCCTTGTAACGGTTCCGTGATGTGCTAGTGATGTGATGCATTCAGGTTAGTTTTTTGTATTGCATCATAAATATAAATAACAGTGTACGTATTGACAGTTTGTTAAATTTGTTTTGTTTTAAATAATCAAATGTTAATAGTAGGCAGAGATAAAGCAGGTTTCTAATTTAAAAAGGACACATCATCTATTCTATAAAGAATGTGCATACATGCGTAAATGATTGTTGAAACTAATTGTTATGCGAGAAATACCTTAAGAAACATCTGCATCTTGAATCTCCATGTGCAGCAAAAAACAATGCACAGAGATTGGAAAGCGCATTGCGTGAATCACCATTGTAATGCTAAATGTTAATTATTTAATGTTGAATCAGTGCTTTGTTAAAAAAATTGATTTATCAGTTAATTCAGTAAATACCTCAATTAAGAAAGCCCTAAATTAAAGACCGCATTTAACACAATAGCAGCTTTCTACATATATCACTTTCAAGATTATTGTGATTAATTACTTATAAAGCTGAGATTAACATAAATAATACGGTCAGTAATGAGTACAAAGATTGACATAAAAACGGCTTCTGTCTCTCCAACTCTATATTATCAAAATCAATTAAAAGTCGAGCCTAACTGGCGAAAAGCCGGCTTTCTAGAAAGTGGTATAACAAATCAGATTTAGTATTGCAAATGCGTCTAAACCACATTTCTGTTATCACTGAAACCCACTTTAGATTATGTTGGACAAAGCAGAATCACAGCTTTTATTGAATTGATAATATATTATTACTGAAAATAAGCACTTATTCCTTACTATGGCATGTCCCAATAAATTATATATTGTTTAAACCACAATTATTAGACCTTTAAGTATTTTGTAATAAATGTTAGGTTAGGCCTAGGATAGGTTTTAGGTTAATTGAATGAAAGTTCAATGATTTATTGTTTAAACAATTTTGTACTGACTAAGATGTAGATAAGTATTGACAGAACAATTTATTAGTATGCTGGGATTAATCATTATTATCATGATTGACAAAGGTCGTTTGTTTGTTATCTAGGCTGGTGGCGAGGTGAACTGCGTGCTCCTTTTTAGGACTAGGACTAAATAGTCGCGCCTATTTGCGTCTAGTTTTGATTAGATAGAACAAGAATAGTTTTCATTCTCTATGTCTGATGTAAAATTTATTAATTCTTACTTTTGAAAGATGTTAAAAAATAAATCTTGATCTAAATACTATTGATTGCAATATATTGAGAAAATCTCGTTGATTTATGTCTAAATAACAATATTTTGATTATAATGTAAGTCGCACTAATGAAATTAATAAAATCGTATGCAGAAAACATACATAAATATTAATGCAATTTAAGAGTAAATGATGTCAGTATAAACAAGCAGTACTAGTAAGCCGCGACACGTAAGGATGCGGTTAATTAAGCCTAGGTCCTAGGTTTCCGTTTTAACTGGTCAAACCGGGGTAGGTGTTTTATGGATATTTACCGACGATAAATCACTTGTGTCGCTTATATGAGGCAGCCTGCCATTAGCTGCAATAATTGCTTATTAAGGAAATAGTGAATTGAAATACAAGTTATCACCTTTTGATTCACTCCACAGTATACCTATTTAAGTAAATTATTAAATTAAGTCTGTTATTTATGGTATGTTTTACATAATGGTTACAATAATAAAAATGAATCATATACCATGACGCATTGAATTTATTCGAGTAATTGGCAATTCGACACTAAAGTGTCTTTTTATTTGCGAGATTATTTCTTTGTCTCATTTGAAATAACATTAAACATTAACTAAGTTATATACCTATTTAAATATTTGTTATCTATAAATTCTATTAAAATGTTGTCAATCGTCATAAATGTAAGTCAAATAAGTTGCACACGTGCATGATAGTCGTAGGTATCGCGAGTCCATTTAAATCAGGTTGCTCGTAACTCGAGACCGATGAACTTTGTAATTAGCGGGTTACGTTCCAAGAAGGAGAAAGGAAAGTTTTGCGTTATCCTCTTTTTTGTGCACCACCTTTGGCATTATAATGTCAATAATTGTCGCTCAATCTCGCAGTCTACTCGTTCAGACCAATTACTATGGCATGCTCATATTACCAAACGAGTGAAAGTATGTAATTATAAGATAATGAAGATCTGAAACTTAATACCCTCGGTAATTATATTAAACTATTGGCTCTGACCATTGGAATTACGTTGGGCTTTACGGATGTGCTGGCTTAAGTCGTGAGAATATACGGAGTGTTGAAGTATTTACTACCAGATTTGGCGTGACGCGGAGAAATGTGGAACTGGTTTGATGCTCGTTAAGACGCGCCACGGAGTCTCACGTATATGAACAAAAAGCGGGCCGGGAACAGGGCCGACTCGTTTTGGACAATACCCAGCCTGACACTTGAATGCCGATGCGTTTACGATCACGGCAAGGATTGGTTATGGAATGTAGGCATTGTAGATGACGATAAGCCTTTTATCCTAAATAAGGTTTATTCAGTTTTTGCTATTTAAATAAAAAAAGCTAATGTACATCAAGTGGTTCTCATTTTAAACTACAATTATAATGCTAGTATCATTTCCTATGTGCTTAACTGGTTATTAAATATGTGCAACTTATGTGATGTGAGCTATAATGACGTTAACTGTACTTCAAGATACGTGGGCAGTGGCAAGCGAAATCTCTAGCTCCTTATATGAGAATTGCATGGGTCACTGACCCTTAATTACCCAACATAGCAGCTCGACGGTGCAATGATCCAGTAAAATTTAACATAACAAGACTTCATTAGGTCCAAACGGCGCCAATCTTATGAACTTAGGACAATCATTTTCTCCTCTTACAATTTAGGATTTCAATAGTGAGTAATACCCACGATATCCTTAGTTAGTACTTCCTGTTTAACCCAAAAAAAGGCCTCTGTTTCCTAATGTAAACCGTGTTTGTGGAAACCATAGTTTAAGGTTCTTTGGCAAATTTAAAGTAACAATGGTATAAAAATGGCTTTCGCAAGAGCCCCGTACATCCGTTGATAAAACATTTCACGAACGAAGCATAAATAAACCTATGATCTGTGTTCCCTGTAACACATAAGATATAAGATCCGTTTATTTTATTTGGGGAAAAAACCACGTCCCATTTTAGTCATGGGCCATCTAAATTTATAAAATTGGATATGAATTCTTCCAGAGCTTTTTGCATGATTGAAGGACAAACGTACAAACTTTCACATTTATTATATTAGTTCTGCTATTGAGTGCCAAACCGCAAACGAGCAGACGGTCTACCTGATGGTAAAATGTGCAGTCGTCCTTAGATATCGACACATAATAGCAACTATACAGTTAAACCTATGAAAAGTGGAGAGGGATACAAGAGATTCTGATACACAGAGATGAGGAGTGTTAGAATTGGAACATTCAGCTCTCTAACATGCAGAATGAATTTACAAAACATCAATAGCCTATGAAGCGATCTTAACAATATCAATACGCAAAATAACGCACTTACTTTTTTAAAGAAGCCAATTTATTTAATAATAATTTATTTTATAATGGCTATCAAGTGCCAGTTGAATCACTTTCGTTAACGTTTGAAGCCTTTGTGGTGGTTTTTGTAAAATGACTCCAGGAATACGATATCGACTCAATCGATTTATGTCGATGATTCACGAGCGTTTCGTAGAAGTGTTATTTGGTTTTTGCCTATTGCAATTTATTTTTTATATGCATAATCTTTAGATATTTTTTAACGTTTTAGATACGCATTAAACATTCCCATAAAAAGTAATATCATTCTAGTTCAACTGATACATTTCGAAGCGTTTGACGCTACCATGTCAGATTGGCTTCTGTAAGACATATTTCTCTAGTTTTTTATTTAATAACTTTGAGCAGCCACTTCTGTTTTTTATAATAAAATGTTTAATTTATATTTTTAAGAAAAATGTCTATTGTACAACTGTTACGTTTAGGTTTTTTCGGAGTTAAGTTTAAATTACTACCGTTATAAAATATGTCTCTTATAAATAGTTAATTTATATTTCTATGCCTCTAATTTATTTTTAAGAGGATATCACAGGAATATTATTATTTTATTTAAAAAAATCTTATTTAAGAGTTTTACTCAATTAGTAAAACATTTGTAGGCTACAATTTAATAGTATAATTAAACCGTTCCAATATTACTTAATAAATGTATCCTAAGAAATAACTTTGTCGGCAAAGTTTAAAAGCTAAATGAATCGATAGTCGATAAACACAAGTATCTCGGCTACTTCCTTATTTTGACTATTTAAATTGGTTTGTTTCTGCAGTCGTAAGTAAGATGTTTAACAAGACGATCATTAAGGTTTGTATTGACGAGTTGCTCTAACAGGTTCTTAGTGAATGTTTCCCCGTTAACTATGACACGCTGCTAAGAATCACGTACTACCTATGTTACAGCAGACTCGTGTCTGCGCGTCAATTTGCATTATTTACAGGTGATTACTGTTGACAGTTTAGAATTTATGAGTCAATTCATCTAACAACGCTAAGGACTATGTAAAAGTGACATAAATATTTACCCTAATTTAAAGATAATTTCATTAGTGGTTCCAAAAATTATTCGTTTGTTCAACGATTTACACTTCTAGGTAAGGTAATCTGTATCACACACATAAAATGTTATTTTTATTATTTAAATTTAACGATTAAAAAGAAGCTTAAATATAACCAGCTTTTTATTGATGTCACAAGTCATTTTAGCAATTTGTTGATGTCACAAAATGATTTTTGGAATTAATAATAGATTCTTATCAAATTATCGATACTACAGACTGAAATTGCAATTTACTTCTTAGTTATCTGTGCTAATAACCGATGTGTAGGTTGAGTTTAAAAGAACCTATATACAGATTTTAAATCTTGGATTGCAGATCAAATAATAGTATTTATTGTCTGTAAAATAAATAACCATTTTCGATTTATTATTTTAAGGTTAAGTTTAAAATAGTTTCAAATGTACAAGCTTATTTTTATAAAATGCAACATACTTTCGTGAGAATTCGAGTCAAAGGTTTTAAATACAAAGCTATCCTAATATCGGTCGTCGCGGGATGTAGGGCGACGAATCTTAGTGACCTTGGTGAGATAAGACATCTCATACATGGAGAGTGTATTGAGATATTACAGTAATTGCTTTAATACTGTTTTTTTTTTAATTTAACGATTTGGTTTCATCTAGCATTTGTATGAAGTTGATAGTTTCGCTTGTATAAATCGCTAACCTCATTCGTCATACCTTCGGGCGTAGATAGTTTATGCTTGACTAAGTCAGTGCTTCTATACAAAGTTGGCACATACCGAACGCATTAAAAATATTTAAATTGAGAATATAAAATTTAACAAAATGACATTTAAATATAGAATATATTTATAGAATAGTATTGTGACATATACCTAGATAAGGCCTGGAAGATTGATAGTGACGTGGAATGTTATCATCAGACTCCAGTTACCTCGGTTAGATAAAGCATGTACGCATTGCATGTGTGCAGTTATAGATTTGGCATATTTTAATAAACATTTATAGTATTTGACTTCTTTTACAAGAGCTTTGAAACATTTTTATTGGATTTTACTGACTTATCCTTTTTTATCACTGCCATATATTATGGGAGAATATATTATGCATATTGATCTTATTTAAGTAGGTATAATATTAAAAATTCTATAAAAATAATATTCCAGTTCATCTTTTATATTATTATTATATAAGCCACCAGAAGCTATAATTTATAACAGCGTAAATAAATAAAATATAAACTATATTTATGTTTTAGTTAAGATGTAGATAATAATATATAATTACAGGAACAAGATGTGTAGTTGTTTCTTAAGTATAATTAATATAATTGAAATAATTAACCAATTGATTTAATTCTGTGTGCTTCTGAAAATGATTTCAATTAATACCATAAGTGTGTATGTGGGTCGTATGATTCGATCGATCAGTCTTGATATGTTCATTGCCCAATAATAAATTGATGTTTCTTGAGCTGTATCAATAATGCATTTTATGAAGATGGAATGTATGAAATAATTGAAGGTTCTTTAATTTATGTTCTTATAATTTTATATTTTTGACATAGTTTTTCGACGTGAATACAGTTTTTTTTTTATCAACTGTTGTGTTAATATGTTTTAATATGTTCTTGTTAGTTTATTTATTTAGTGGTTCTAATGTACAGGGGCTCCGTCTCCAGTGATTATTATTGTATTGTGCAACGTGAATCACCCATCAATACAAATCGGAGCTTGTTATTCAATGCCGTGTCAGAACCAGGGCGGATGTTTTAAATTTTTGGGGGTCGTTGACTTCTGAATATACACCTCTAATATAAATGATCGTTCCCTATTCTAAAATTTAAATACCAATTACCACGACAGTAATTTGGTAGTGAATCACCTTTCTTAATTCATAGTAGGAATTAATAGTAATGCATATTAATCCTAAAATAAATAGACATGATAAGATGTATATGCCATATAAACATATAATATTATATATATATCATTCACAACTATATATAATGCTCCGACATGTATATACTTATACATAAAAGATTATAATATTTAATACAGATCTTGAAGAACTTCTGTTTTTATCGCTAAGGTTATCAGAATTTATGTGGCAAGTGTGTTATCAAATAAAATATATAGTATTATATTAATAAATATGTTAAATATTCCAGATTAATAACACAAACAGAATCTAAAAAACTGTAACATGTTATTAATGTAAAATATTAAACTCGAAAACTTTTATTTTCTACGACGCTAGAAACATAGAATAGAAGAAAACTATTCTCGAACTAAATAATCATTTCGAACAAATAGTTCTACTTTCGATTTCAAATTCACTATTCATGGGTGCATTGGAATGCGCCTGCGAGAGCGCTATCACGGCTACAAGATCCACAGATTATCTCGGATAGACAATTCGATACCGACCAATAATAATAAAAAAACATTTTTTATTTGTTTTTTTTTAAGTCATGTTATGTGAGGTTAGGATACCTTCTTTAACAAGTTTTTCTAACTGGATCAATTATAGACTTTTGTTAGTTTTTAGCCGGGTGCTCGATGGAATTTAATATCCGGGATAACCTCGGTAAAACCACGTAACAATAAAAATATGTTCATAAAAGTGCAATTCTAAATTATAGCTGTTTAAGAAACTTTAAAAATCTTTTAATCGAGAAATAATTTCATCAAATATCTAATTATCGATTTAGAACGAACTCTGTCTGTATATCAGTCAGTGTTAGAATTTTGAGTACCTTTATAGAAAAATATATAAATAGGTTTAGCTCTGAGTTACATTTCCATTCCTTATATACTGTTGAAAGCATCTTACACAAGTATACATGTGATTTATATTTAACCAGCCCACGTCTAAGGTTCAAACGCGTTGAATTACTGATGTTATTGTTATGAGCTCCTCCCGAACATAAACATACACACACCATTGGGGCGTTACGAAAACAAACAATGATATCAAAATGTGAATTAAGTAACGTGAGATTACAAAACTTATTTATCTACTTTAAATATATTAGTATTCTCTTAAATCTACTATAATATATCTCTCTTCTACTTGTATATCTCTTTGCTTTTATCTCATTTTATAGGAATTGATAAATTTAACAAATTATTATGTTAAATTATAATATGTTTTTTGATCTTAATTTTAATTTTGGATTGTTCAAGGCATTGTATATGTCTCACGGAATATATAATAGTAGGCTGCCATATGCAACGGACGATGTGGTTAGATTGATTTCAAGGACTCGTGGTTTCAACGTGGACTACATTTTTGGATATCGAATATCTTATCGGAGCGAAGATAAATTTAAACTCCAATTTTATTACGTATATTCGTTTTATTGAAACATATATGAATGCACCATTATGTTAAGTTCCGAGCGAAATCTTTGTTTGTTACGTAAGTGTCTAAATTAATTTCGACATTAGCGTTTATTTCTTGTAATAAATGACTGTTGTCTGTTTGCTAAGACAAAGCTGAGGCAACAATACCCGCTTTGTTCTCTGAAATTAGCAGAAACAATTTGCTTAAGTTTTGCTCAATTCGCGGTTTCACGGTAGACCGTACTCTCTCTCATCAGATTATAACATCGTTCCCACTCCTTTGCGATTTGAATTGCATTTTATACCTTTTTAATTAAATTACCGCCGTCCTAGACTCGATTCAATTTAGAATTGTGGAGTCACATCTGGATGTTAAGATTATAAAAGTCCCATCTTGTACTATTTTTGTTAAACCGATACATCTAATTGATTTAATCAGAAGGAGGAACATACATTTCAACAAACCGGCAGTATGTTAGAGTTCAATAAAACAGAAGTAGAATTAAGATCGTAAATATTATCAAATCGATTTGTCTTTCATGTGCTATTTTGTGCTGGTGTTAAATAAACCAAACGTTTTTATGAAGTGATGTTTGTGTTTAGTATTCGTAGCGGGCTCGTTTCATTGTGCTTGAGATTGCTTCACAAACAGCTATTGCATTGGAACGTAAATTGTTGTGCCTCACTCCGGGAATAGTTTATTTGATGGAGCAGGTTCGATGCCCGCTTGGGGCGGTCTAATGCTACTGGTTTCTGTTATTGTCTGGTTTATTTAATATAATGTTGTTTTACACATTTTCGGAATAGGATTTGAAACAAATCGCTGATTACAATAAACCTTTAAAAGCATTGAACTTTGATATACAAGTGTCTTCCTTCAAACTAAATCTTATATAAAAATTGCACTGCAGAGAGCATTAGCTTTAGAATGTTGTTTATACAATAATTTAAAATGTTTTTCTTTTATTTATGATGCAAACCCGTTTAGATACAATGTTATCATGCCCATCTTAGGGGTGTTAACTTTAAACTTTAAACATTTAATTCAATCAAATCATTTTTAGAATATGTTTTTGAGGTAACATCTTAACTTGTTGACGGACAACCCTATTGAGCAGTCATTGGTTTGCAATGGGGCCAAAGGAAATGCATATAACTGGTTCCAATTGAGAATTATTTCACTTATCCTGTCTTTCAATGATACCGACGCAATACTTGACTCAATTTTGCAATTATATATAAATATTCGATTAAAGTTCACGACTAAAGAATTTGCTTAAAAAACTACCTTACGTAATCGTAAATGGTTATAACTAGGTTATGCTACAACTGAATATATGGTAGATAATAATTTTATGGACCGTCCTATGTTTTGTTTGTTTCTTTAACAGACACGTCATTCAAGTATGTCATTAGTGGTAAGGTGTGTCGTCTGTCACCTCCGTAAGCGGAGAGAAATGGCAGTTACGACCAGTGATGTGTGACCTTTGGGTCATGTGCATACGTCCATCGTATCCCTATCTCCTAAAGATAAATATTTCAATGTAAGTGAAAGTGTAAAGCTCGCTAATGAGGAGACAAAGCATTCTTGGCCATCCTCTGTGGACGTGAGCAGCGTACCTGGCGTGCTTCAGCTGCTACGGTAATTTGTTTTTAATTTAACTGCCCTTTTCGAGTAATTTGTTAATTGTATTTTAATTTTTCGCCTGTCCGAATAACTTGTATGTGTATTGACATTCTATAAACGTTTCTTTTTATTTTAGGCCATGTCTTGGTATTTAGTTTTTATTTTTTATAGTTAATACGATATTTTATTTTATTTTCTCCTTTTATTAATTATTGTGAATTGAATGTAGTCTTAAGTTTAACTGACTATTAAGTTTAACTAGACCTTTTAAACCAATCAATCTTCAGGGACACTTGATATTCTGCTAGGAAGTTAGAATTCCACTGGATTATATTTCCGTGGGGAGTACTGCGGTCGGAAGTGAGTTGCAACCACCAAGGATGGACTCTTAGCAATATGGCCTTTAATACAACCGACTAAGGACTGTTTCACCCTAGCCATTGTGTAATGTGGTCGTGATACATATTTATTACCTTCTATATCTATTCAAATATAATTCTCTTGCAGAATGTCTATTGTACAGAAGCGCATTCCGACCTGCCAATGTCTTAGTCCATACAAAATGACCGAAATACTAGACTGTGGTAAAACAAACAATAATTATACACTACATTGATATTTAATAGTATGTATTATAAATTTCTACTTATACAAAAAAAAATTCTTACCACAATAATATTACACAAATCTATGAAAATTAATAAAAAAGATATAAGAAATTCTATAGAGTTTTCATTACCAACAAGTCTATTAAAAATGTCGAAACACGGTGTCTGTGTAACATGGCTATCGTATAAAGTACATAATTACATACTCTAATATCAAGACAACTTCTTAATTAGCAGCACCAAATACAAGTTATAATTAGCGTATTGAGGTCAGATGTATCTGGTGTTGGCATTCATTGTTTCAATAGTGCTTAAATTTTAATATTAAAAATTTATTTTCTTACATCACATACTAGGTTCAGTCGTTGCTTCTCTTAGTAGAAGAATTGTATGTATTGACGTTTATGTATACATATATAGGATATACAAGAAGATAAGTTACGAGGTTTTCAATGCGTGCTGATAAGATGGATAAAATCAGCCGACATTTATTTTATGACTTTCTTATAATGTCCCTTTATTTCTTATTAAATATTTTTATTTTTAACAGTTACTTATATTATTTTACTTTAAAATACGAGGACTTTCATTATCTAAATAATAATAAATAATTATTATACCTGGTTTTGCAATAAATATTGTAACAAAAAAAATAAAAAAATGAATTTCATTTAGCATTCATTACTTTTACAGTATGTTAGTTTAATACACAAATATAAGACAATTAAAAATATAAAAAGCTTATTCGAAGTGGTGTCCATTGGTTGCAATATAGTCCTTGAGGCGTTAAACGTTGAGGCCAGTTATCAATAGAAGCACGAGCTCTTTCCATGGAGAAATTCTTAACTGCCAATCGTATCGATTGTTTTAGGGACAGCGTTTAAAGCAATCTGTACTCTCTGAAACTGACTATAAATCATAATCCAGCGGATTAAGATCGGGACTAGAGGACGGCCAATCTTCAGCTTGCTTGAAGAACCATACTTGGTTAATGAACATGGTTAAGTGGCTTAACTACCTTCTTAAGAATGGTATCTTGATACATTTGTGCCTTGTGCATTGTGTAAAATATGGCTCGGTCACTCCTTCATAGCTAACACCCCACCAAACTATCACTGAAGTCGAATAATGCCCACATTGCACTTTGTCGAATAATTGGGAAGCTTCCTTAGAGCTTTGAGCATAGATACGGTCATATTGTTTGTTAAAATGTTGCTTAGTTGTAAAAAAAATCTCATCCGTAAACAAATATTTTCTGTGACCTTCCGTTGCGTAGCGCTTCAGTAGTTGTTTTATATTTAATTTATCAGTTAAGAAATGACCAGTGCGTCTCTTACAGGCTACAAGTCCTAAGTCATCTCTTAAAATACGCGACATGGTTCTAGGTGCTATCTTCATTTCCCGAGATAAATTCTTTTGCTTTCGGACAGTATTTCTTCGAATTCTTGGCCTTACTGCTTTGACCACCTTTTTCGTACGAACACTATGTGGACGGCCAGATCTTTCTCTGTCACAAACAGAGGAAGTCTCATTGTACCTATTAATAGCCCGGTACACAAACATTTGACTAATACCAAGTGTATTTTAAGTTTTAAAAATTGCATTTGGCTCCATACCTACTTTGTGTAATGCAATCACAGCGATTCACTTTATCACCCCACTCCATTTTAATATCGCAAAATTAAATATTGTGCAATGTATTAGCGCCAAAATGAGAAAACACAATAAACAATCCTATAAAAATGACTAATTCCAAATTTCTAATGTAATCTTTTTTTTATTTTTAATTGTAATAGTATTTATTATGTTTATGAACTAGATAACGTTTGATAAAAGATCATCAGAAATATCTTTTTTTTATCTTAGTGTCTGTCCAAGTGAATATAACAGTAAATTTATCCTTAATAATCTAATTATTAAATAGGAAGAATTTTTTTTGAAGTTTTTAAATAAATTATTGAATGACAAATAATAATTATAGTTTAAAAGTAAAATAGTGAAGGATTATATTAAGCAATACGATCCTCGTTCTTGCAACACTTGACCTAGATTACAACTAAAATGAATATTATAAGAAACTGCTGGGGAATGTTCATTAACTTTAATTAATGTTAATTTATATCGATTAAAATCTGCTCAATCGTGACACGATAACAAATAATGGACCCAATAAAAATATTTAACTTGGCTTTAACAGTGCTCAATTTTTATGTTAATTGGCCAAGGATTTATTTTTTACCAATAAAATTGTATTTTTATAATCGATGTAAAAGTGAAGGTTGTTTTTGATTAAAAATATATTAAATGTAAAAAAGGGTTTCCGATACCGGGAATCGAACCCGAGCCTCCTGGGTGAGAGCCAGGTATCCTAGCCACTAGACCATATCGGATGATGATGATGTGACGAATTGTTAGATTTTAAGGGTTTGTGATTGTGCTATTAAGATAAATTTGTGTTTATGAAAAATCCTAAATTCAATATAACAAACAACCAATAAAAGAAAAACAAAAAATGATTCAATGTCAAATATATAAACACTAGCTTCTCATCGACCTATTAGATTTAACTATATTTACCTCACCCTTTTTATCTATTGCCTAGTGTGATAACGTGTTTGCGGACAAATAAATTGTGCATTCTCTCTATCTCTTTCTGTTTAAAGGAAATCATCTGCAATTAAACAGGGATGCACGACAGCAGTAAATATATTATCAGTTGCATGTTGTAAAAATATTTCCAGGTAAGTCATTTTAGCGATAAGAACTGAGAACACCGTGGAAAATAAATAACTTCGACAAGCATTACGTTATTTGACACGGTTAAAAAAGACGTTAAACATAATAAATAATGGTTAAAAGATTATTGAGTTTATTTTTGGTTTGCAGTAGAAATTATTAAATGTGTCGAATTGGTAACCGGTTGATGTAAAGATTGTTGTGCACCTTAATTCCCACACAGGCGATATTAACAATATGTGGTATCTCCCATCGAATCCTATATTTTGAGAAGGAAAGTCGCTCGTGGATCGGATAAAGTTTTAACGTTCCTGTCGGGGCAAAGAACCGTCTATTTCGAATTGTTTACGACTGCGTTCATGGGTAATAAAGTGCCTAGCACCCATTGTGACCACATAGCGTTAGGGAGGAATGCCCTTATATTTTAAGCTATGTAAATATACCTCTGCACTTTCGGACATGTGCTTAACAAATTATTGCATCAACTTCTGTCTTTTACTGAGCTGTATTAAGTTCTTTAAATATATATAATGCAAGTATTTATATAGTAGTTTTTACAGCAAAAATTAAAAATTCCGAAACCGGGAATCGAACCCGAGCCTCCTGGGTGAGAGCCAGGTATCCTAGCCACTAGACCATATCGGATTGAATACAATATTTTAAAATACGTGTTATGTTGTCAAATTCATTTAAAAGAACATCATTTATAGAAAAGAATGACTAGTATTTTGTTTTAATAAATAAATTTGATCTAGGATGACAAAGCTTTGATCTACAAACATAAATAAAACGCTAAAAATGTGCGAAAAATTAAAATTGTATATTAAATTATTTGAATTGAAAATATATATTACATACAAATAAGCATACTTTACAACAGCCGCATGTGTCATGTTGCGTCCTTGTATTTCGTTGTGACATTCATATCGAGAGTAATTAATTCAATGATGACACATATTTTACTAGACTACTGTTTCACTAATATTTTAGTTCATAAATACTACGCTGCACGTAAATAATTCCCTGTAAGGTGTTCATGTGTTTTAACTATCATATTTTTCTCTATTCTTTTCCTGTCTTTTTCTAAAAATTAACATATCCTAACAAGGGAAACTACTATTTTGTATTGTCATAAAATATACCTACGAGATATAATGTACCAGTAGAATACTTGGATAAGAATCAACTGCCGGATCTTAGGACATAATGTGGTGACACAAATCACAATTGATATGACCCCATTACTTCAAACCGCCAGTTTTGACGAAACATATTGTTGAATGGATAAGGTAATACAGGACGTTGCAATTTAGTATTTACCAGATCATTGTACTTTTAGTGAGTTAAAAATAGGCATTACATAATAATGATACATATGTATTACGAGTATATTGATGATTCAGTGTTATATAGTTTTTATTTTTGTAATGTTTGAAAGTGAGTTATAATAATTTCAAAAATATTAAAGTACTTATTCATGTATCTTATAATGTATAACTTGTTTACTACTTTTTTTTGGTTGGTATATGTATTAGTGGTTCTCAGTATTATTCTCAATTGTGTCTATTCAGGAGAACCACATGTTTTTGTGACTAGAAGTTATCTAAATGATATTTACAGTATATTATTTATTATACTTTAATATATAAATGTAGCGTTCCGATTCGGAATTTTGAGGTACTGTAATATTTTAATTCTTTTAATAATTAAAGATATAGTCATAATGAGTACTGGCTAATTCGTTATCGTTTACATTTATTAGTGACCGTGACAATAATGTTAGATGCAATTTAAATATTTAAAAATTATTGTTTAACATACATAAATACCACTGGATAACTAGATACTTGATTATATTAATAAAGTATTACTTTATATTTATTGATTTATACATATTACCTATTGAAATTCACAGATGTAGGTAAGAATCAATAAAAAAAAAATATTACATCCAGTAAACAGGTAAGGATGGATGTTTCGTTTAAAAACACACGGTTGGAGTAAACATCTGACTATCATCTCCATTGGATTGGTTTAATTCTGGGATGGTATTTAAACTTAGAATTGGATTTGTCATCTCGGTATATATTTATTCAGAAATATTTATAAAGAAAATAATTACATTTGTGTTCAACAAGGAGTGCTTTTGATTTTACCCTTTATATAGCTACTCTCTCTGGAAATCAATAAAGATAAAGGACATTTCTATGTGAATAATGGGTTTGATTTACTATGTTCGTTATTTGTCAGTGATAAATCGTATTTAGTTATAAAACGTTATTTGAATAAATCCCTGTAAATTTTCCTGGAGAGTATTATTACGACCGGTGAAATTGAAAAGGTAGACAAAACAGATATCCTATTTGGAATATAGTCAAAAATATAAACGAGCACCTGAGCCGGTAAACCAAGGATCGGATAAACAACGGTATCGTAGTAATGACGCCTAGACAGATTCCACACCGACTGATGGTACTGACATGTAAAGAACATGTAAAGAATTATGTTTACACTTCGATAACTCATGTCGGTAATCCACCTTAGTCTTGCAAATGAAACCTTGAATTTTTTCTCAAAGATAAACAATATTTTATAATTTGTATTTGTTAGTTCCCGGTATTCTTAAAATACGAGTCTCATGCTGAGAATTTTAGAATGCTTTATGAGCAATAAAATTTACAATGAAACGGCTAAGACGTCAGAAAGTACGGCTGTTGGGAGCGAACTAAAATCGTGGCGATCAGCGCGATGTAATGTGAGTAATGAATGGAACACGGACGAAACAGAAGTCGTTTAACCATGTGCTACTTACGGAAAAATCTAACTTAATACAGTTGGACGCTACGAAATGTCTGGAATGTCGTAATTATCCGTATAATGCAGACGAAGCTGGTGCCAAAATATTTGCACCTAACTATTCCTGAAAGTGTCTTGTGTTAATTTATTTTTCATATATTTTAACCTAGTTTTGTTTTTACAAGTTTTGTAATATTTTGAGTGAGGTATATATTAGAAATATGATAGTACCTACATCGCCGTTGGAGAGTAACTGCCGTGAGCATTCTATTATTTTAATTTTAGACTTCGATTGTCAAGAAACTATGAATTACAATAGTTACAGTGCCAAGACTCTTTTGTTGTGCTGAAGCGTGATTCACTATAATCTTAGCATTTGTCATTCTTTCTACTGTTTTGGTTAATCTGCACGATTGTACCTATTTTGAGATGTTTTGTATTAAACCCATAATCTTATGAGTACTATTTCTTGTAGTTGGGTATTAGTCGTTGTTAATTCTGCATCTAAGACTAACACACGATAATTAAATACATTTTTCAATTTCAAAGCATAAAGTGTTATTGATATCTCGCCCACTTTCGAGAATAGTCGTCGGCAGAACTCTCCAATATTGGAACACCTGTTGAGGTGAGGTGGGCGGTCTGCTGAGGGACGGTATTAACAGGTAAAATATGACCCGATTTATTTAGAACAAACGTTATACACTATTGGTCAATAGCCAATATTCTTTTCCTATATACTAAAAGAAAAACGTGACACATCAGCAACTGAGAGAATTAAAAGATTTGATTAGAGTTACGGAGGTATTGCTTAAATTTTTAAATAACAATCCACTATGTAAAACATTTTACAATACCAATTTATATTACTTGTTATAAAATAACTTTAGACTAAAGGAATAAGTAAAAAGTTCAGTAAACTTTTGTTTCCGGTGTGACCTGATGTATTCCCGGGCATTTGAATACCATAAGTTGTGCGAATTCTACGACCCCCTGTCTGTGTGAATTTATAAATAATCCCGGCACGCCAGTGGCGACGCCGGTGCGGCAGACCGCGGTCGGCGCGGGCGCAGTGCGTGCTGCCAGACCGGGAACCACTCACACGCTCGATATATATCCCACATGATAAGTATTCCGCTATGGTATACGGCTTTCTAGAAGCCTTGTGTTTTTGTTGGAAAATATGTGATGTCAAGTGACGTGACGTATCAAGTGATGTTAAGTTCTAGTTTTTGTGACAGTGAATTGTGGAATTATTAAATTTTCAGTTATTTTATATCAAGACTAAATGAAATTATTTTCAATGATAATCGTAAATTACTTCTAAAAATCAGAAACTTTTTATGACTCCTTATCTAAAATCTAAATATAATCGATTTGTCTGGTTCATTTCAGAGAGAAATGAATTGTCACATTTGTGAAACTCCCTCTCGTGATAAATGAAGAACAGTCGTTGCTTTCTCTCAAGTAATGATGAATGATGAATGATGATCCTTAACATAAAGTAACTTTACTAGGACTGAAATGAATTCTATAATACATTTCCTATCTAAATTAAATTAAGAGATAATCGAATGCTTCTCAAAGTTATTGGAATTTAATCAGACGTCCATAAATAAACCGAGACGTTCAACTATGTAACTAATGTTGTCTTCCGTACTGTACTGTACTGTACACTCATTGAACATTTGTATTGGATCCTGTAACCCCGTTACATTGTTTATGTCTTTCAATTGAAATTATTACTTTTGAATAATTTCTGTGTGTGTTTGTTATCATATTTTTATATTCCTTTATCCTAAGAATGTAAAATATGGATTAGATGGTAATGTCCTGTTATGGTTCATATAATATCTTTCCATCCTATCAGTATCTATCTGCGATTTAAAATTGTTCAAAGTTAAATTGACTTTAACAATTCAGACACGAGTACCTTTATAGGTCATTTAATGTAAATATAAACATTTACGTTCCAACATAATGTTATTTTAGCAATACATGTTGTATGTAATCTTTATCATTGTTGAACCATTCTAACTGTTCACTGTTGCATTCCTTCCAACCAGTGGTTTGTTAAAGTGTACGATGTAATTGCTAACAGATAGTTACGCAAATCTGATTGATGATAACGATCCAGCTGTTGATACCGTTACCTTTACCATCATCGCCTCTTCCATTCGAAGGTCATTCAACTTTGTCATTAAAAAAGTCATTTTTCCATTTCACTGGAATGATTATTGATTTTCTGATCTCCATCTTGTGTTACAGATTGTGTCATGTGTGTATAGTAGCTCATAGTAGCATAGCTTGATGATTGAACACGTCACATTATGTTGTATGTAATGACGTCATGTTGTTCATTTTGATCAAGTTATTTATGAAACAAGATTAATTTTTATGTTTAAATGGTGAGAGCAAGTTGAGAAAAATCAGACAAAATGATGCAAGGCTTGTTGGAATCACTGTACAAGATCTATTCAGGTGGGATGATGTTTTCACTATATATATATTTTTACTTAAATATTATAATATACTTATTATACTTGAAAACCAAAACAATATTAAAATATGTAATATTAAAAAAATGTGGGTAGTGTCTTAACTACTTTTTTAATTTAATGACCCGCTATTTCACATAATCTTGCATAACCTTAAGTCTGCTAAGTCAAATACCTTTAAAGGCTTTTCAACCACTTTGGTTTTTAAGTATCATTTTGTAATCATTGATGAATGGCCTGTTGTTAAATTACGATAGGTCTAATTGA
Organism: Napeogenes inachia; assembly: GCA_959347355.1. Taxonomy (NCBI): domain Eukaryota; kingdom Metazoa; phylum Arthropoda; class Insecta; order Lepidoptera; family Nymphalidae; genus Napeogenes; species Napeogenes inachia. The sequence goes on from OY365794.1 coordinate 23,753,046, forward strand.
CCTCAATTTAGATTGCTTCAAATCATTGTTTAATTTTTTTAAAGAGATACAACAAGTATTAAAAATATATATTAAAGATTTTGTGTTCTGTTTTCTCTATTATTTTTAAAACCTCTAAGCTCTGTGTATTGTCTGATCATAATATTAAATTAGAAAATAATGAACAATGAACAAGTGTAAGAAATGCAATTTGTTAGATGATTTATAATTGACTATTCGTTTAGTCACTCCCACGCTGATAAACAACATGATAGATATATCTTCTCATTTATGATGTAAAATATGTTCTTAGATATACTTGTGTACATTTAAAATATAACTGTAGATGCTATACTTAGTTAACATTAACATCGTTTTTCTAATACAAATGATTTGTTATTCTCAAATGTTTCAGTCAGTGTCAGTCAATCTTTGTTCAATCTATGTTTCTAATTTTAATATATGTACGTGCAAGTTAACGTGTCACTTGACAAGTTCTACTTAAGTCAGCCTCAAAGAAAATAACAAACTATACAAATGAATGCAAAACTTATTACAATAAAATGTCTAAAATGGGAATTAATTCAATATGTTATCAAACATATTTAGTGAATACATTTTCTTTATTATTGTTAACTTTCGTCTATGAACCTATAATTTCTAACAGTTTACTCACGTTTCCATTTCTATAGCTAAGTTCAACTTTAGGGTCGTATCATCAAGGCCGACTGTTAAGATTTAAATGTTTAACCGCTTCATTCCATTCCTTGTGGTTAGGGTCACTACACATGATAGTACTGCATTTATTTTACATAAATATCACTATATTGCAATCTACGAATTTATCATATTAAGCGCATTTTATAAATAAAGCTCTCTGTTAGTAAATGTAATATCAGTTGCTATGATTTTTAGTTTGAAAAATAGTAGGTATATGATGGATTGATGAATTGATCAAAATTGCACGGTTATGTTATCTCTACATCTTTTTTTTACTGTTAATTTTAATACATAATCTTTACATAAAAAAGATGTAAAGAATGCAAGTAAGATAAAATTTTATTCAAATTCAAACAAATGTTTACTATTTTCGATTCTATCGATAATGAGAGCTTCTATTTGACTTTTGATAGTACAGCACTAATCCCTTTTTAGTACGACTTTACGCAACTCAAGCATCTCTGCCAATTGACGTCACAATGGGACAACAAAACGTTCTAACGAATGGGGACTTCGAATGCCACATTGGTTTTCGTTCACTCATTCACATTGATTGCTTTATGCAACTCTACGTTCTTTATGACCGGTGCTAGTTTCATGCGATGGTCAATTACACTCCGAATTATATTCAGTTTAGATTTAATAAAGGTTTTTTTCATAAAATACTCAACTCATTTCTTATAATTATTAATTTCAAAATAAAATCGTAAAAATCCGATTAACAATAAAGACATAATTTTTACAATTTTTACAAAAAAAAATGCACATTTAAAGTACAATGTAAACGTTACCGGACCGTGACATTTCGATAATGTTCCCTACATTAACGGTTTATGTTCATTAATACTGAATCGAAGGTTAAAGAGAAATATTAAGAATTATCTTTACGTTAATCGGGGTCATGAATTGGTCATAAGGTTGACATTTGTTTAAGTTTTATTTCTGAGCTGTTAAATCTAGGTTGACAGGCAACGGAGTTGCCACTGTGACTCTTAGGATCTAGAACCTTATATAACTGTTGACTAACATCATTCGATCTACTGACTGTGTGTCGTTTGAATCAATCTTTAAAAGCTCTTCCATGGCATTTTGTATCAGAGACCTTTGTTAAGTTAACTTTTTTTAAAGGAATAGTTAATTATTTTTGGAAAAGTTTTGACAGATCGTATTTTTTTGGTACACGTACTTATCATACATTCCTAATAATATAGTAAATTGTGTTGTCATACTTTAAACACTTCATAAGTAGCTTAATTTTATGAGCTCACGCTTGAACATAAATTACTACATGTCACAAAATTCGAGATAATATGTTGGTTTAATGTAATAAAAATCGTGAATCGTTATCGATATTTACTATCGTTAATATATCGAATGATCGATACGAGGTCTAAAGTTTCAAGATCACGATTCGATTGTAATATTAAAAAGTAAGTGTCCTTACTCATTTTTACCTCTTAATATACATAATTGAATTGTTGTCTTGTAATTGTATACACTGGAAATGAAACGGAAAGTACTACCTCTGACTACCTCTGTATTATGAAGTGGGTCTCGTGAAAGTATCGGTAATAATACGCTTAAAATATATTTATTAGACATTAATTAATCTGTCTCCACATTTCACTTGTTATTTCCGTTGATCTGAACTTGATTTTGGTGATTTCACAATATAAGGAATTCGGTTGCTTTTTTAATACTTCCGTCAGTGACCACCTTATTTTTAATGTTATCTATACCTATAAAAGAGTAAGTATGTATGTATGTTCCGGATAAACTCCGAGACAGATTGACCGATATTAACCAAATTTTTTCAGAGGATCTTTAGATTGACCCAGAGGGTAATTCTGTAAAGTTTGGTTCGGAGCATTTTTTATTACTGATATTGTTTTTTACATCAAACTATTTAAGGTCAGTTACATGACATTATCCATGTACAAGCTAGAGAAACGAGTAGAAATGAAATTCAGGTTGAATCATAGTTATTATCGCTTCGGCTAATTCTAAATAAATTAATTCCTATATTTAATGTATTTTTAATTCTGTATTTTAAGTTAATACATTTTTAAATTATGCCCGGCGAAGCGGGCTGGATGTGCTAGTATTTTATATCATATATATAATGTTAGTATTCAATTCATATATGGCCAAATTATTACAATTTACTGTTTGTCTGTAAATTCGATGTTATTAATAAATGTGTGTATGTAAATGTCCGATGCGTAAGACTAAAATCTTAATTAGTATGCCGGAGGTATTGCCTCTGTGTTAATTATATTTGTTCTTGAATGAACCCCGTGTTCACGTCCGTAGCGGCTTTATTATTTCATGCTTGAAATAATCATTAATTTCCGACTACGTTTCCAATTTACTTACACAAAGGGTCCTTTGTAAATTTATCTTTTTACTCTCTACACTATAAAGGTCAAGAGGAGATATAAAAACAACGACGCTATTGCAAAAGTTGTAATAAAAATTATGACTAACAACTGTAATGTCAATGACCTTAAACGCAAAACCCACGGGGTAACTTTCCCGTTGAATTCGACCGAAACCTTACACAATTCCTGACATTTTTTTTCTTCCGCTGCATTTAACAGTGAGCCAGTTTTGTAACCGTTTGAACTTTTTTCGAAATTTCAAGTTTATATACTCGAAATTATAATATTGCAATATGAACTAGATATTTGAGTATTAACAATTGCTCAAGTGATACTCAGTCTCGCCTAATTAGCTTCGTATGTACCAAGTAGGTGCCGCCGTAACGTAAATTGTTAGCTATGTTATATTTAAGTAGATATTATATTTTCACTAAGAACAGGGTATACGAGTACAACATTTCTTACGCAATCTCACCTAATTAACACAGATACAATCACTAAATCTTCAGAAAACTTTATTTGTTATTTCTAACGAGGCACTATTTTTTTATTATACAGGAGCACAATTTCAAAATTCGTTTTAAATAAACTTAAAATCAAAACAAATAAAAAAAAAAACGGCAGGACCTTTTAAAACTATTATATTGTTAACAAATTGATCTTTAAACAGACCTGGCGGCTTGACCCTGACCTTGTTAATTTTTTTTTGTTAGTTATTCCTAAAGATACATTCAAGAGCTCTATGAGAGAAGCGATAAGCTTCAAGTATTATAGTATTTTATAAATTGCCCAATAATATTATTATATTGTTTGCTCTTGACCTGTCAAAAACATTAAAAGCGAAAAGGTATTATTAAAGACAATCACTGTTAAGTAGATTGTTAAGTTAGGATTACTAGTAGAAGTACACGTTGCCTTTTATATAAAGTAATATCTGATACAGTTTAGACGGTATAATAATAACTTTCAGAAAATATTTGAAAGTCAAGGTCGCGGGATGTGTTCTCACGGGCTCGTAATTAAGACCCTATTCTGTCGTGACGGCTACGTTTATCACGGATATCGTGCTTTTGTGTTTAGACACTTTTTATAAAGGATGCTTTTATTACCAGGATATTTTTTGGGGTTTCTCTTGTGTGTCTTAATAAACCATGCTGTATAAACATGCTGTCTGCCGTCTCTGGTCGTCTGTTTTGGCCTCAACCGGTCTGGTTCTGAAACTATTAAACTATGAGCTCTGGTCTTCTAAGACTATTTAGCGTGTGCCAACTATGTCCGACCCACGTATGAAATAAAACCCACTCGATATTTCGAAAGTAATAATTACAAGAGATCTTCAAAGGCGTTATAAAGATATGACATAAGACATTTTGACAGGTGGCATTTTGGTAAAATTTTGCCGTTACTTTTTTTTTGTTGGTTTAACTTACGATATATTAACAATGAACATGAACGTATATGTTGAAATGTTTATTGTTCATGTTTTTAGGGTTCCGTGTTTTAACGCGTGTTATTTTATTTAGTTTAACACTGGAAGTTTATAATAACTAGTGGGAAGTGTAATTCGAGATAAATGTAAATTTATGAAAACAATAGTCATAAATCATAAAAAATACATTTCAAGACGAAGCTTCTTAGCAATCCATGGATTCACCGTGCGGGTGCCGGGCCCATCGCGTTGCAAGGAGAGGAGTGCAAGCAGTGCCTGGGACTTGCGACCCAGGAGTAGGTTTAAGGGGCCCCTTTATTATGCGCAAAAACGCTCACCTTCACCCTCCACACTCCTCTCCCTACCTAACCAAATTTGGAAAGAACCTACTAATGCCGCCTTTGAAGTACGTTCTAGAAATGAACCGATGCTTGTTCTAGAAAGGCCAAGATCTTTAAGTAGGCTATAGAGAGATTTTGCTGTTATACCTCTCGCTCCCACTTCTACCGCGTACAAACTAACTATAAATTTATTCCTGATCAGTTCGTTGGTTAGTTCGTAATACTTATTGAGCTTGAATGTGTGATCCCTTGGGATGTTTGTTTCCCAAGGAACAGTAAGCTCCACAAGTATCACGCGCCTCAGATGTTTCGAATACAGGAATAAGTCCGGTCTGGATGACGAAACACCAACATCTCCAGGGATTTTGTAATGCTTTTCATACGTGTCCATCATGAGAATCCAATCAGGAGCCGCGCCTAATATTGAATAAGGCTTCGCTTTTGATTTTTTGGAGGAGCCTTCTTTTACGAATTCTATAGATCGTTCGGTGGTTGTTATACCCTTCCGCGCTCTTGCTACTGAAAGACTAACCGCTTCCCGTATAATTTCTAATACCTTGTCGTGGCGACGCGAGTATTGACCTTTATCTAGAAGTACCCTACACCCTACTAATAGGTGTTTCGCGGTTCCTATTGCCTCCCCACAGATGTTGCAAGACTTTTCGGTGGCTTTGCCCCATCTTACTAAATTACTTTGATCTGGGAGAGTCATTTGGAATGCATTAAGATAGAATTTTAATAATGCTGGGGACCAATCATAAATTAAGGTGCGCCACTTCAAAGCTAGTGGAATACAAAAATCTCCTATGGTCACCCATTCGTTTTGAATTTCTAGGCTCATCGCGTGGAGTCGGTAGTTATCGTTTTCGTCTTGTCGAATAAAAGATTTTGTTATGTCTATGTCTTGAACTTTCCTACTTGTTCCTAGCCCTACTTTATTTGTTTGAGCACCTATCATAAACTTTTTATGGAATTGAAGTCGTGACTCGAGCTCTGAGGCAACTTTGTCTTTTGGAAGAGAAGTTACAGTATCATCTTTAGATTTTCCGATGATATGTCTTTTGGTAGCTCTTAGATGTTTGTAGAGCTCCGATGGTTTCTTTAATTTTAATCCAAAGTTGTTTCGGTCTCTAAATAAGGTTGAAGAGTCCGCTGAGTGCGCTAACCCGAGCCATAACTTCAATGTCTTTATGACGCTTGCATCTAACTTTGACAAAAGGGTTTTATTTATATCATACACGAGGAAAGGCCAATTTAGACGTGATGTTAAATAATTATCGTAAATCCAAGCTTTTTTGACGTTACTTATTGGTTGGTTGTCTACCTTTTTGAGATCGTTTAAAAAGCTATCGACTATTACATCCAACGATGGAGTACGGCCTTGGTAATCGATTTTTTTACCTAAAAATTTAAACGGAGCTGCTTCCGTAACCGTACTAACGCACTGACCGCCTATTATAAGACCCGGATCGTAAGAGGTATATTTGGTATTCCGTCTACCCAGACACAGACTAAAACATTTACTTGGTTTTGTCCTCAATCGGCCCGTCCACGTACAGAAATCCTCAACTACAATTAAAAGTACCTGACATTGTTTCGGATTACGTGTCAGTATCGCGAGATCATCTGCAAAAGCTAGTATGGATTCTGTGTATTTGTTGTTGAACTTAAACCGATAGCCCCACTTTTTTTCATTTCTAATTAATTTGTCTATTAAAATATTAATAACTATATTAAATATAATAGGAGAAATACAACAGCCCTGAAATAAACCAACGTTATAATTAAGTGGTTTTGAATGGTTTTCATTAAAAATTATTGAGAATTTTAATTTTGAATAATATGATGCAATAATGTCGCGAACTACCATAGGAAAGTTATACCATTTAAGCGCGAACATCATTAGTTCATGTCGTACCGACCCAAAGGCGTTTTCTAAGTCTAATTTATTAAAATTATAAATTCTATAGTTTATTAAAATTAATGTTGTTTGTAATATTTGTAACTTTGAACGTGTAATATATATTAATTAACATTCAAGTGTTGGAGATAATTGCAGATATGACATTTACGACTCCATTATACAGTTATCCGTAGAGATATTGTTTAGCTTTTGTACCTCAATGTCATATAAATTGACAGTATTTCAAAACAGCTAGATAATGGTTGTACGAAACAGTTTTAACGTTTAGGATTTAGTTTTTATAAATGAATTATTTTTATATTTGAAATAGAGTCCACGATTACCTCGGGCGTATCTCCGGTTAAGCTGCTAGAGGCCTGCTTTTGTGTTTAGACACTTTTTATAAAGGATGCTTTTATTACCAGGATATTTTTTGGGGTTTCTCTTGTGTGTCTTAATAAACCATGCTGTATAAACATGCTGTCTGCCGTCTCTGGTCGTCTGTTTTGGCCTCAACCGGTCTGGTTCTGAAACTATTAAACTATGAGCTCTGGTCTTCTAAGACTATTTAGCGTGTGCCAACTATGTCCGACCCACGTATGAAATAAAACCCACTCGATATTTCGAAAGTAATAATTACAAGAGATCTTCAAAGGCGTTATAAAGATATGACATAAGACATTTTGACAGGTGGCATTTTGGTAAAATTTTGCCGTTACTTTTTTTTTGTTGGTTTAACTTACGATATATTAACAATGAACATGAACGTATATGTTGAAATGTTTATTGTTCATGTTTTTAGGGTTCCGTGTTTTAACGCGTGTTATTTTATTTAGTTTAACACTGGAAGTTTATAATAACTAGTGGGAAGTGTAATTCGAGATAAATGTAAATTTATGAAAACAATAGTCATAAATCATAAAAAATACATTTCAAGACGAAGCTTCTTAGCAATCCATGGATTCACCGTGCGGGTGCCGGGCCCATCGCGTTGCAAGGAGAGGAGTGCAAGCAGTGCCTGGGACTTGCGACCCAGGAGTAGGTTTAAGGGGCCCCTTTATTATGCGCAAAAACGCTCACCTTCACCCTCCACACTCCTCTCCCTACCTAACCAAATTTGGAAAGAACCTACTAATGCCGCCTTTGAAGTACGTTCTAGAAATGAACCGATGCTTGTTCTAGAAAGGCCAAGATCTTTAAGTAGGCTATAGAGAGATTTTGCTGTTATACCTCTCGCTCCCACTTCTACCGCGTACAAACTAACTATAAATTTATTCCTGATCAGTTCGTTGGTTAGTTCGTAATACTTATTGAGCTTGAATGTGTGATCCCTTGGGATGTTTGTTTCCCAAGGAACAGTAAGCTCCACAAGTATCACGCGCCTCAGATGTTTCGAATACAGGAATAAGTCCGGTCTGGATGACGAAACACCAACATCTCCAGGGATTTTGTAATGCTTTTCATACGTGTCCATCATGAGAATCCAATCAGGAGCCGCGCCTAATATTGAATAAGGCTTCGCTTTTGATTTTTTGGAGGAGCCTTCTTTTACGAATTCTATAGATCGTTCGGTGGTTGTTATACCCTTCCGCGCTCTTGCTACTGAAAGACTAACCGCTTCCCGTATAATTTCTAATACCTTGTCGTGGCGACGCGAGTATTGACCTTTATCTAGAAGTACCCTACACCCTACTAATAGGTGTTTCGCGGTTCCTATTGCCTCCCCACAGATGTTGCAAGACTTTTCGGTGGCTTTGCCCCATCTTACTAAATTACTTTGATCTGGGAGAGTCATTTGGAATGCATTAAGATAGAATTTTAATAATGCTGGGGACCAATCATAAATTAAGGTGCGCCACTTCAAAGCTAGTGGAATACAAAAATCTCCTATGGTCACCCATTCGTTTTGAATTTCTAGGCTCATCGCGTGGAGTCGGTAGTTATCGTTTTCGTCTTGTCGAATAAAAGATTTTGTTATGTCTATGTCTTGAACTTTCCTACTTGTTCCTAGCCCTACTTTATTTGTTTGAGCACCTATCATAAACTTTTTATGGAATTGAAGTCGTGACTCGAGCTCTGAGGCAACTTTGTCTTTTGGAAGAGAAGTTACAGTATCATCTTTAGATTTTCCGATGATATGTCTTTTGGTAGCTCTTAGATGTTTGTAGAGCTCCGATGGTTTCTTTAATTTTAATCCAAAGTTGTTTCGGTCTCTAAATAAGGTTGAAGAGTCCGCTGAGTGCGCTAACCCGAGCCATAACTTCAATGTCTTTATGACGCTTGCATCTAACTTTGACAAAAGGGTTTTATTTATATCATACACGAGGAAAGGCCAATTTAGACGTGATGTTAAATAATTATCGTAAATCCAAGCTTTTTTGACGTTACTTATTGGTTGGTTGTCTACCTTTTTGAGATCGTTTAAAAAGCTATCGACTATTACATCCAACGATGGAGTACGGCCTTGGTAATCGATTTTTTTACCTAAAAATTTAAACGGAGCTGCTTCCGTAACCGTACTAACGCACTGACCGCCTATTATAAGACCCGGATCGTAAGAGGTATATTTGGTATTCCGTCTACCCAGACACAGACTAAAACATTTACTTGGTTTTGTCCTCAATCGGCCCGTCCACGTACAGAAATCCTCAACTACAATTAAAAGTACCTGACATTGTTTCGGATTACGTGTCAGTATCGCGAGATCATCTGCAAAAGCTAGTATGGATTCTGTGTATTTGTTGTTGAACTTAAACCGATAGCCCCACTTTTTTTCATTTCTAATTAATTTGTCTATTAAAATATTAATAACTATATTAAATATAATAGGAGAAATACAACAGCCCTGAAATAAACCAACGTTATAATTAAGTGGTTTTGAATGGTTTTCATTAAAAATTATTGAGAATTTTAATTTTGAATAATATGATGCAATAATGTCGCGAACTACCATAGGAAAGTTATACCATTTAAGCGCGAACATCATTAGTTCATGTCGTACCGACCCAAAGGCGTTTTCTAAGTCTAATTTATTAAAATTATAAATTCTATAGTTTATTAAAATTAATGTTGTTTGTAATATTTGTAACTTTGAACGTGTAATATATATTAATTAACATTCAAGTGTTGGAGATAATTGCAGATATGACATTTACGACTCCATTATACAGTTATCCGTAGAGATATTGTTTAGCTTTTGTACCTCAATGTCATATAAATTGACAGTATTTCAAAACAGCTAGATAATGGTTGTACGAAACAGTTTTAACGTTTAGGATTTAGTTTTTATAAATGAATTATTTTTATATTTGAAATAGAGTCCACGATTACCTCGGGCGTATCTCCGGTTAAGCTGCTAGAGGCCTGTTGCTTTGTTTGCAATTTACTGTTTATGGTATTATATACGTGTTTGTTAAATATATAGGTATTAGTAAATTGAGCTGCTTTCAAATCTGAACCAGAAATAGAACTTATTATTGACTTGTAACACCTACTGCGTCCGACTGAGCTATATATTCGTATTGTTAAAGTTCTAGTATCAATAGTAACTCATAACAATTAGGTCGCTAATTGTCATTTATTAAGAAGTATCAGTTAATTAGTTCACAAGTATAAGGGCAGAAAAGTGTACATTTTACTATTATAACTTATTATTAACGAATGGTAAATAAAAATGCTGCTCAATCAGACTTCCTGAACAGAACCAATGATATCCAAAGGGCCGTGTTTTCGTCATCTGGCCGTCAGTGCTGGATGGCCGCGGGTCAGCGCGTGATGGAATGCCCCAGAATCAGTGTTTGTTGTTGCCAAATAACTGTTGTTAAACCACTTACAGCTCGTTATGGTGTAATGTTATGGAGCTTTTAAAGGCAATGTGGCCTGTATTTTATTTTGTGATGCTTCTAGGTCTCCTCGATATATTTTATTTGTTAGATTTCAACTGTGTTTGGTTTTAGTATCGACTGTTATTTTGAATCTTATATTTAGTTTTTTTATTAAATGGTTTTTAATCTGTTTCAGGTAATTACAATATGGTGTTTCTGTAAGCTACTGATATTTGGAGTGATTTTTATTGCATTTAATAAATAAGACCGGTAAGGAAGAAGAAATATTTAATACCCGTTTTAAAGAAGGTACTTTCTCGATGAAGATGTAACTGTTAGTACACATTGTAACAGTTGTTAGACCTTAAACCGTTAACTAAGTTACTTAAATGAAATGTCTGTTATGTTATCAGTATTGTCATTAAGCGAGTGCAATTAATAAATACAGTTATACATTTATGTATACTTATCATTTTTCATGATATTATGTCAATGTTCTTACGTTATATTAATCTTGATATATTACAATGTAAGAACAGCCTTCTCAGACGGTATGGTAATTAGACCGATTGTCTCTTCACTAGATCAGAGCACTTATTGTAACTTAAGGTTGAACAAAATTTTAATCAGTATTTAAACCATTATAGAAATCCTTAATAATATTATTTATTCAAATGTTTGTTTTTTTGTACGTTACATTTTCACGCACTTAGTGCAAATCGATCCTCTTAAAAATTTGCACTTAGAATGTTAGGGATAAAAAAAAAAAGAAATAGTAGGTACTTATTACTTTCATCCTGAAAACCTGTAGTACTAAAATAAGCGAGATCTATAAAATACTGAAATATATATAGCCGTCCGACATAAGAGTACTTTTTTTTACTTGTACCTAGCAAATGAAACTCCTGACAAAAAATAGTTAATGTAAAATTGTCGGCAACTTCTTATAGCTAAATGGTCTATGATACTCATACAATATTTATTAAGAGACCAAGAATATTTACTGAAATCACATAATGATACATTTCATAACGTTTACCGTTGTTGAAATTACTTTGTATTATATTTTTATTGTATAACATCAACATACAAAAGATCTAGTTTGAGTGACCTGAATACAGTCTGTCAAGGGGCGGGCACCATCTCTTAGTGTTTCCTAACGTTGTTCATACTTGCCAAAAATGTGTCTGAACTTTAACAATGTACACCTGGCGACACCTGTCATGTAGGTGTAGGTATCAATATGTTTTATAGATGAATTTCGGGTATTGTTATGTTAGGATACCTAGACTTTATCTAAAGTTCATCTCTAACTTATACTTAAGAGTGGTAATGCACGAAATTGTAAAGAATATTAACTATTATTATATAATATTTAAAGTTTATTATTATAATCTAGTTTTAATAATCTATTTAAATAATTGACAAAACGCCTATAAATTTGAGCATACAAAGAGTTAACAGATCTCAGTCAAATATACTACTTATTTTATTGAAGTTATAGTTTATTTTTCTGTGATTACATATTATTGTTAATTTTTCTGACTGATCCACTTATTTCAAACAATAAGGAGGCATTATTTTTATTACAAATACTTTAGAGGTGATGGTCAGCAATTGAGTTTAGGTAATTAATCTGAAGTATCATATCATATTAGATTTTTTGTAGCGCAATTACATGATATAATGATTATTACTTATAATATATATATATATATATATTCGGTTTCATATTGTTAGGTTGATTTGATTGTTAAGTATGTTTTCGTCCTAGTTTCTAAGTCTAGACTATAATTGTCATAGTTTCTAGTTAAATAGCTGAAGTATAAGAGGTTATTGACATCATCATGGTGTTACATGATCTGTGCAACAATAAGTATCAATCGTCTATTTTCTACAAAACCTACGCTGAAATAAATAAACGTCGAGTGCCAAAGATTGGTAGTTGGATCGTCATTGTCTCATCAGTGTTTGAGTGTAACTTTCAGACTGTATTGACATTAACAAAGCAGTTATTTGTGTGTGTATGTGTTGTCTTGCTTCCAATAATATTTTTTTACACAACTCCTTTATAATAAATTGCATATATTCCAAACCATTGCTCAAGATTGTTTGATTTTCGTATAATAAAATACAGCACTCTCTATAATGTAATGATCATGAATATGACAACCCGATGTTTATGTAATACTGACAATTATTTATTTGATTTCTCTGTAACGAAATAATTTATTTGACATAATGAGTTACGTAGTATGCACATTCTATATTCAAAAATAACGCAGTGTATAGTAGCCTTAACTAATAATCGTATGTCTCTGAATCATAATCCTGACCTACGCTTTACAACCTTATATGTACGATGACTTTGACATAGAGTCGACCAACTGAGTGATAATTATAAGAACGTGTATACACGTTACCAGAGCTTACAGTGTTTGGGTTACATTTAAATAAGTAGGTCATATAGATTTACTTTTTATAAGTTCTTTAAGAAGCGTGACTCGCAGTAGTTGTAACAATGTTGTGATAAGTAAAAGTTGAAAGAATGTTAACATCGCCTAAAATACGTAAATATAAATTGGCTATAAAATATTTTTAACTGGATGAAGTCGAAAAAATGCATTTTTTATAATTTCAGATATGGTAGGTATTGTATTGTCATAAATTTGAGGAAAGGTCTTTTTAAATAAAAACTTCTAAATATTAGAAATCAAAGAGCGTATTGTAAATAATAATTCTATAAAACCACAATTATTCGCATTGTTTGTTGCATTCGTTGTATTTATTTGACGGTTTAATATTGTCACCGACATTTTGAACGCCGTTTTACGATACAATGTCTATACTAAGTGGTGATAAATTACACCTCATACAATTTGTATGTGTGTAAACTTGAGTACCTAAGTATGTATAACTATCAGTGTTATTTCAATTTGACTTAAGATTTTATTAGATAAATATATAAGGAAATGTAGCGAGGTCTTAAGTACAAAGAACTTTTTCAAAGTCATTTAATGAGTTACTATTACGCACTTACGAACCGTTTTCTTGGTCTGGTTTGAATTTGGTAGAGTGACTATGATTAGCGTGATTTATTTATTTTTTAATATTATTTTAATCCTGACCTTACATACATATTGACATACAGACCGTTTGGGTATAAAATGAATTTATATTAGATGTAAGTGATAATAATCAGATGGTTGAAGTTTTGCTGTGTTTTTTAAAGTAGACAAAATAAATATTAGGTGTATATGATTTAAAATTTCGTTTCCCACTTTACTATAAAATTATGTAATTATATTTGTGGCCACCCTACTGATGCTGGACTATGTTAATGTTTATCTAACAAAAAACAAGAACGTGACACGAAAAACATCACTCAGCTATGTTAGTTGTATTTTTGTTCCATTGTGTAGACTCCTTTAGTATTTTCAAAAATATTTACTTGGTGTACTGTGTGTGTGTACATTACTTATGAGTATGTTTACTATAAGTGTAGATGCTAGTTTATGAAGTGAAGTAAAGTGCTTGTTATTGTAAAATACTGATTATGCTTGGTCACTAACCGCCCCGTTGGTTGAGTGACTAGTGCAGACGCCTAACGTATCGCGGCGCAAAGGGGTTCGGGTTCGATTCCCAACAGGGACAAGCATGTGTGTGATGAGCATGGATGTCTGTATTTCTGGATTCGGCCATTTATTAAATATATTCATAGTATTTTTAATTTGTATTTCTATGTATTTGTATCGTTGTCTAACACCCTTAACACAAGCAAATAATTTTCTTACTAGGTTAGACCAATTTTCGTAATTTGTCCAGTGTTATTATTATTATTATGCTATTGTGTTTCTCGTGATTCTTTAACGAACTACACTATGACGATTTCATTAACAACGTACTTCATGTATCATTGTTTGCTTGAAATGTATGTTTGTATCAGAGTCCACAGTGGAGTGTAAGACGCGTCGCACAGGTGATAAAATTAACAGTTTAAGTACACATTTGTATAACGGTCGTTTACCCTACGGTAGCAGATGTATATAATTGACAAAGCAAACATTATATTATTAATAATTTTAAACTAATTTTGTACGACATGTTTATCATGTGGTTTAAAAATACTTTTTAATTTTTTTTTATATATTTAATAAACATTTTGTCAAAAGATATTTACCGAATTCATATCCTGTAATTACATGTAAATAAATACTTTGATAGTGTTTAAATAAAATAATTAATGAATAAGTTTATAGTTCAATTATATGTTAATCTTAGGATATCCTTATTTTCTTAGTAAGTAGGTTACGTATATAAAAATGTGATAAACAAGTATTGATTCTTTGTTCATTAAAAAAAACAAATATTATTTAAACGGTATCCGATAAAGTAATATAATGAAGACGTGAATCGTACTTTGTTTCTTTAAAGGCAAATAATCTCGATAAAATTGTAAAGAGCACCGCAAGCTTGTGTACAAAGTACTTCATTTGTCTTCATTACGAGTGCTGATTTAAGAACAACTGTTTATTAAATTGAATATTTGATTTACAAATATAATTTTTGATTATTTATTGTAACCTTAGTAACAATTGATAAACATATCCGAAAATTATTGAATTATTATACATAGAATAAAGGAGCCATAGGCAGGCCTATGAGTGTCAGTGTAACAAATAATAATAGAGGCAAGATAGACCATACTTTTCTTTGTCTCATCATACACTCAAGAAAGAGAGATAGGTGGTTTCATTGGCTCTCTCTTTTTTTCGATGGAGTTTATGCTAAGAATGCGTTGTTTATGAAACCTCATGTCAAACTTTTGAAACATGTCCTATGTAGTCATGACATTAACGTTTTATTTTAAATATTTATTTTTGTGTCGAATAATCTATTTTTCAAACAGAATACAAAACATATATGATTAAAATCATGTTTATTAGGAAATGTAACTCAAAATACACAATTTCCAAATAAAACTTTTCATAAATAGTGTCAGAGCAACTAAAATATGATGTCTATACCTATATGATGTAAAATAAATATATTTTAACGTCGCGTACGTATACCTCTGATTGACATATCTAAATGCAACTTACGAGCAGGTCAATGTGTACTCGCAAATAATAGTTTTTGTATGGGGTCATCGACATTAACAGAACAACGCTTGGGTGCAACACTGTAATACTATTGTTATTTTTCTGAGCACGTGATTAAACGTGTGGTTGATGGTAAAAAATAATACTGACTTTAATGGTGGTGGGTGACCCGTCTCACGTCTAGATTCTAATCGTGGTACCGCGACACGGGCTAGGTTTTTTAGCTGCTCAGTCACTCCAGGTGAATAACCTAAATCAAGGAACCTTTGTTATACTTAGAAACTTATTTAAAACCAGTTTATAAGATGTATGAAAGGTTTAAAATTTGTGTTAACTTCTATAATTTTTAGTATTTTGTTTATTTATTATTATTCATTTATTATAACTCATATAGATTATGTAGAATACATATACAAACTTTATTCTTTGTTAACGTTATAAGACCGTGTCTACGTCTGTTAATCTATTCTCGTTTGTTTCCACCACGTAGTTCGTCTGTTTGTCACATGCCCCAGTCATATATTTGTATCGTATCAATCAACAGGTCGGTCATGCGGCATTGTGTATTGCCAAATTATTGCTCCCATATGAGCCTAGGCCGTGTACATTATGACAGTGTAGCATTGGTCTAATTAGAACTAATGAATGAACGGTTATATCATTCATTTCGTTTATTAGTCATTTAATTCTACTAATAATTCGAGCAGTCATTGATAATTAAGAAGTTTATGATTTAACAATATTCTAAAAATAAAATATGTTGCGATGTTTGCGGATTTATTTTATACAATCGTAAGATTTAAAGCCTCAATTATGTACTCCCAGAGGCTGCGGGTTCGAATCCCTGTCCGTATCGGTTTTTTTTTTACTTAATATATAGGTATATTGAAAAAATTATAAACTTAACATAAACATGTATTTATAGATATTTTGACATGGTCTAAAAATGGAATATAATGTTAATGATTCCGTAACAATAGTCAACGACTAACATGGACTAGTATAATTCGCACGTGTAGTTTTTGTTTGGATGCCGTCATCATAGGTTTGAAATCATCAGGGTATACATCACAATCATACAAATTATAATAATCATCGTTAAAATGATTTGTGAGTACATTTTTTTTTCTTCGCAGTTATTGCGGTTGATACTTAGTATGTTTATTAAAAATCATGCCTTGAGCAAAAATAAATTTTAATTTAGCTTTTGTATCTTAATAAACAAGGGATTTTCGCTCTAATTCCAGTCAGCAGTTGCATTTACATTCATACATAGAGGACCGTAGTTCTTATTGCAACTTGTATTCAGCTGTTTTAACTTATTTCATAAAAATCTTTTTCTGCGATGATGACGTCAGCTTTTGTCCTTCAAATTTTAAATTTGTATGTACCTACCGTTAAAATTATATTCTTAGATTGTATCAATAAATTTTTATTATAATCAATTGCCAACGCGCGTGTAAATGTAATTAATTCTATGGATTGTAAATGTTATTATTGTGCAGTTTTTTGTTATATCAATATCAGATTTCTGAGTATCTTCAATTGTTATTAATGTTTTGAATAATTGTTGAGGAAAAAAAAATTCATTTATACATTAAGGTATCAGAAGATATTCAAAATAGAATTTGTATCAACTAGCAAAATAGATAATAAATAATATATATATCCAGCTAATTTAAGTTATAATGTTCGTATCTCGATTATATGTATATACAGGGTTATTTGTAATTAGTTGACCACCTCTTGCAGGCAGCCTCTCTACATTAATCCCAATAACATTTGGTCTACAACTTTTTACTAATCTTGATAAACAACACAAAAAAAACGAAATAAAACTAATTTTTACCTCCTTTTTTTACTTATTACTCTGTATTTTGTAATATGTACTTAAAAGATCAACGCCCGGACACCATTCCGACGCTCAGAGTTAATTCCAATTCAGAGACAACAAATAATTTTTGTATAGGAAAATTTAAATTATAAAAACTATTACTTTTAAAAAGTCGTAGAACAAATGTTGGGATTGATGTAAAGAGGCTGCCTGCAAGAGGTGGTCAACTAATTACAAATAACCCTGTTTATAAATATATTTATTTATATTTGTATTAAAAAAAACTAATAGTTATCCAGGTACAAACCAACAGTAAAAAGATTGGTTGAGGAATTCGTGATTTTATCAGATATAAAATCGATTATAGATGGGATGATTAATCGTCTCTGCTTGTTAGACGACAGTAGGCGGTCGTACTCAGATCGTTACGTTTGATGCTGTATTGGATTTAGATTACTCTTCAATAACCCCACCATTCATATTTTAAACTCCACTATTAAGCTAACAGAATAGAGTAGGAAAAAATTGCAGTGTATTTTTTAATTAGTAATTAAAACATATTCTGTAAATATGTGGAACACATTGAAATAGCTTCATAATAACCCTGTAGGCAGTAGGTAGAGCTAAAACCAGTGACCAGAAATCTTCATAAGCTGCAAGTAAAAACCGTAGGTTTTTGATTTAAGGTAAAAGCAAAAGCAAATAAATGGATCTCCTCTTGAAATTCTCGGAATAATTATAATGATTATGATGATTTTTTTGGGACTGATATTCAATACTTCCTTATAAATAAATATTAAGATGTATTTTGTAAATATAATATCGTCTCCGGTGACAAACTGCGTACCTACAGCCAGCAAATTCCTCTGAACCGTCCTTGTGTGTGTTAAATAATAATAAAGGTATTCTTTTATTTCTTTGTTTGTTGAGTATGACTGCGGTATTGCTTTTGTGACGTCAAATATTTGCGAGTATTTATTGAAGTTAGCTCTTCTATTACGATAATCTTAATTTAAATATTTATAAAGGATTATGAGATAGAATTATTAGATTTTTATGGACCAGTTTATATTTAATTCCGGAAATTATGGTCAAAATGTATGTAGGTAAATCTCGTGTGTGTATTTTTTGTGATGCTATCGCAGTCCTGCAGAAATTGAAACTTGATACTTGACGCATATTTTCTTGTTGACACAATGTGTTCGTGAACCTTATGTCAGACCAACACAATAAATGACTGCGTTCTTGAGATTTCTACGAATATATGCAAGGGCCTTGCACTTGTATGTTTTATTTTTGGAACAGTGTTATGATAATATATATATTTATATATTTTATTTACACAGGTGATATTTTATCGTGTAGCTAAACATCGTAGGTATGTTTGCTTTCGATAACTAAAGGTATAAAATGTAGCTTTAAACTTACTATTTCTGTATCGTTACAATAATTATGTAACCATATTATAGTGATTATAATCTTTACTAAAAAAAGCATTGCTTCCTTAAAGTTAAAATAAAAATAATTAAAAGGTTAACCACGATTGAAACAAACTGAGTCTATTTTAAAAATAATGATCTAGTTACTCGCATATTGTTTATACCTACACTAGATTCTAAAATGTTCTCTGGTAATAAACCAAACGGTTATTACCTTCTATTCATTGTCTTATGGTCAGAAATAGTTCCATCTTATCTCTAGCACTTTTGTTTATAATATCTGTTAGAGAATGATTGACAAGCTGCAGGTATTATTGTACATAATATAGGCTTACTACAAAATAATGTACTTACCTATAACATAAAATTAAGATTCCATATCTTACTTTGGGAGTAAATTATAAACTTTTTGGACTTTTAGAGATCTTATCTTATAGGTAGATACTGAAATATTTTTTACTACTTTATATAAAAAAAAATATCTTTAAAGTACAATTTGTTTTTATTAATATTTTAGTTACCCCTCATTGAAATTAACTTTCTTTCTGTCAGAAGAGATCATGGGGATGTAAGTTGTGTTACTGAGTACAGGGGTTGTCCGATTGGGGGTGACACCCCTGTCTTTATTAGAATGTCCCTTGACTTGCTCGAGGGCGACTTATCTACGATTCAAAATATCTGGAAGAGACAGAATATATTTTACATGTTATTAATATAAATATATTACGTTAAGAATTATTAGTAGGTACTTATATTCACTTGCAAACATTTAGTTAATTGGTATTGAAAAAATATTATGAAAGATTTACTTTAAAATTTCATTATTTTTGTCTTACTTGGAGCTCATATATTTTGTTTTTAGCTACAGATACGGGTACTTATTAAGAAATTACTCAAATTATTAAAAAAAAAAAAAGGAAAAAAGGTTTTACCTTCAAATCTATAAATCGTGTATTGTGTGTGTGTAGTGTTATTATTATGTTGTCGTTTCCAGTAACACTAGTTCTATTATGCAAGCATCGTATTGTGTGCAAGTGCATTTAATGTTCTGAATTACGAATGATTCACTATGTAGGTGTAGGGTTCAATTTATTGTGATGTGCTCGAATGTTAGGTGTACTATCATTAATTCAGTACAGAGATGTACTTAGACTTGAACTATAAATAACAACGTTGGTGTATGATAACTGGTTCAGTAGAACTTAGACTTGATCCTTAAGTAACCCTGTTGTTTTAAGATAACTGTTTTTTTAAACATTTGTGACATTATTTTTTAAACTGTAAACAAATTTAAATGTTTTTATTTTTAATATTTTCTATTTGTTACATATTACAACCAAGCCAATGATTGTCATGGAATGTCATTTAATATTGTTAATCAAAGATTCTTTAAGTAAAAGGTAAATAAGTGTAAAATGGCCGAACAACGACAATTAATTATCAACAAGGTTCTTGTTGATTATATCAGTATTTATAACATAATAATATGTCTCGTACATTGACAGCATATATAAAAATGTCTCCTCCTATAAAGTCGTGTTCATTGAGGCCCTGAGATAAATTATTCTTTTTTTCTTTGGACTCTTTGTCGTTAGTGTTAATATTAAAAATGCAATATAATAAATTATGATATATACAAAACCAATAAAAATCTTTTACTAATGATAATTCTCAAGATTTAAGTCCAGTTTTAATTATTGTCGTGGAAGGGGAGAGATTTCACTTAACTAATATTGCTTGCAAATGTATGATAAGGGTGTTAAAGAATACTACCCTTGATATTTTAATGTCTTAAAGTATTAGTTTCATGAATATTTTATAACAGTTCAATTTGATTTAAATTTTTATATTTTAGATACACGTCATGATTATAAAAGTCGTTAATTATGAAGTTTTATGTGGTTCTAGTAGGTATTAGTCGTTTTGTTGATTAATTATATTATACTAAAGAGGAAGTTATTTACATAATGAAAGCAAATGAAAGGAAGTAATTTATATTGAGTTTAATACGACTTGAATAAAACATGTTAGGAATAGGAACTATTGTAATTAATTATACTTTATTGTTTTATGACTGAGGTACATATACTATAAGTATTTTATGACTTTGACTGATTATTATCTCTGTAATTGTATTTTATTTAACTTTAGTAACAATAAACTTAACATTGAGAAACTGAATTATAATATAAGTAATTTTAAGCTCAAGAGTTAACTTATTTTTTTTTCTAAATTTTATAATTAAAGTGAAGCTTTATAATAAGAAAAACATGGTTCTTGATATTTTATATAGAATACTGATATCATTCTGATAGTTTATTAGTGAAAATAACAATAAAGAATCAATGTGAGACAAATTCCTTTGGGTATAACAACGTGGACTCCCTGATATGGACAAACATGGTTCAGCCGTGTTCTAACCATTGGCCTATCACGATTTACGCCGTGACTTCGAATTAAATCCAACTAATAAAGAAAGATAGCTCTCGAGACAAACGACAGACCTCTGCTAATTGTAAGGGGAGTATCGTAATTGGCACAACACGGCCAATGTCTTAACTTTAAGAAACAGAAAAGCAATTCATTATATATCCTACTAGCAACACAATAAAAGAAGCTTCACGATTATTTTTCTAAAGGTGTCATAATTTATATCACAATAGATAAAGTTTTCAACAAGGTATCGCAAAGTTCCAGCCAATCAGAGCGCTAATGACGACATTGGCTCTCTATAGCTTCATTACAGATGATTGGTGTTACGTGTTGTTGCTGCTCTAATAACTACTTATTGTCAACTATAGAATAGAACAAATGTAAAGCATCAATAGTACAAGAATCTATTATAGTAGGTACTATATAGTATCTACTTAATAGTCACGATAAAAAATAACAACTCATTATTATCGATGTATCATAACCCAGGTCACGTGTCTTATGATAGAGATTAATGATTTTATAACTTAACAGCTTTTTATATTAACGAGATTAATTAAAATATAGTTTCTTTTATATAGCAACTGTGTAATAAAACTCCGCTATTAATGTTCTACTAATAATCTAAATATGAATCATAGTTTTATATCAATAAATCCTGTTTATTACACAACTCGTACTAATATCCCGTTTGCGCAACGTTTCTGGGATAATTGTTTAGTGAGTGAGCCGCTACTAATGATAACGGTGTAACGCGGGAGTGTCGCCACTAGACTCTACTAGACTCTACTAGACTCTTAGACTCGAAGGTACGAGATAACTGCGTACTAATATCTTATACATATAATTAAAGGCTCGTATAATACAATTATAAAATATTAATTATACAGTTGAAAATACAGTAGGTAATTTAATCAGTATAATAATACTCTAGGTTGTTACGTTTGTTAAGCTTGTTAGCTTAACAGTTATTACAGGGACAGGAGGGTAGTTTGAGATAATTTAAATACAACCCTTTCGTTGCACACGTCAAAGCGAGGCTTCCCTTTGAGGGGTCTAATCATTTAATAGTGTATTTGTGTTTGGGATAATCCTCAGACAAAAGGGATCCCCTGTAATACTACAACATGTATTTCATAATATTCATTAAAAGTTTTATGTAATACTAGCCGTTGCCCGCGACTTCGACGGGTTATTTGGTTAGATATATTTTACTTGGTAAGTATTACGTGATTAACATAACTTCTGTATTTGTTAACCGAATCAAATGAGAAAACACTAAATGTAACGTGAAGATATCATCACAATATATTCCCGAAAGCTGTTCTTTAATAAGATAAGTCGTGTCTGAGATTATTGTACACAAACAAATAGACATCCAGACAAACAGATAAAATGAAAAAATATTATTTTCGATTTTCTTACGTATATAAAGGTATTATGAATTTTTAAATATATTTACCATTTACAGACGGCGATCAGTTACAGTTTTGTTATATGTACCTATAGATATTATATAGAATTTTATTCAGGTTTTATTTCACAATTTATATTAAATTTCGTGGAGAAATGCGCTCTCCATATAATAGGTATTGTCCAATAAATAAATAGAACATTTAATTTAATGCTGCTATAGCTACAATAGTATTTTTAGTGCAAATTATTTTTATTAACATACATTCTAGTGTTTCAACTTTAACCTATGAGAAATAATACTAATCTATCACGATATTTTTTCACTTACATACTTATTTATATAAGCACATAGTTTTGCGTATACATATATATTCATATCATTATATTATTTTATACATTACCGAATCGTTATATATTTATTAACTTTAAAAATAAAATTGTTCTCGTAAGTTGAAAGTAAGAGATGATTCAATGTTAGTCTATTTCTATGACGTGTTTTAATTTTCTATGAACAATTTCAGCACGTGCTGAAAGACATGGCATATGCTTAACTTCTCGCAAAGATTTTAAACACTGGTGTAAATAATTCGTTTATTTTCGTATTCGTTTCCTGAGGCGATATTACAAATGCCAAATCTCAAACGTGCGAATTATCCGGTCGTGACTCAAGTTTGAGCAATACTATGAAACGCAACGAACTCATCAAATATCTCAATGATTTGAGTTCGAACCTAAAATGTTCTCTAGCAATGGTGTCAGTACAGCTGATTACGGGATTCAGAATAGGTTATGTTTACGAAATAATAAAGCTTGAAGACCTGTGCTAATAATACTGTAGTAAAGTATTGATAGACAGATATAGTTAGTATTCCATATTATGCAGATTTGTACTCGTAGCTGAATCAAACTGAATTTAAGATAAAGTAAAGGTAAACTTCTATTGAATAAAGTTATAGCGAAAGTTCCTAAGTTTTTTTTAAAGTGAATATATATAGGTTAATCTTTTTTAACATCTTTATGTTCTTTATGGCCATAATTTCACGCAGTACGAGCACTTCAGTGCAAGGAGATCACAAATCAGCGACACCTTTGTTCGTGCCTTAAATACAAATCAAAGCAGACGTGACCGGCGTTAGAGTGCATTGGATTTGAATAAATAAATCAAGTCTGTTTCATCCCGAGTCATTTGTTAGCACTCGAGAGAAAGGCGTTCGATTTCTTGCCTCGGCAATCATATTCCATATCTAGCTTTAACGTTTCAAAGAATTACCTAAACAACCTGCTCAGAGTTGGATTGATTATTTTTACCAGAGAAAGTTTAATGTTCAAATATATTTTATTTCCGGTTCAAGCTCGTGCTGCTTATATCTTAGAAGTCATCGGTTGACAGATACAATCTGTACGGCATTCACACCATCGCCGCGATCTGCAAGATGCTCTCTCGTGACCGGATAAGTCTATGCGCTATTTATCTTTCGTTGAGATTTATGCTTCTTTCCTCTTCATTAATTATAACCAATTAAAAGATTTTATTAACGTTTACCGTAAATTATAATTTATTATTTAACGCACTCTCTGAAATATTTATAGAAGCAAATAGATATTTAAAATATAAAATTACAGTTATATTGATTTTAGTTTTTTACAACGGTGGAAACTATTTCTTGTCAATTTATTCAGACGCAAATTTGAAGAATTTTAACGTGTAGGTTGTTTTAATCCCATTTACCATCTTAAACCAACTCAAATAATCTCACAGCCTCTGTTGCCCCAGCAGTTGCATTAGCACTTCCCACGTTATCAGGCTCTACATCTAATTCGTGTTAAGGTTTGGTAATCGCTAGGGTCATCTAGATCATGTAACAAAGACATTGTTAACGCTACCGTTAAGTGTCTGATATACCACGTTCACGCAACTATCAACTTGTATTGTTGCTTCACAATAATGTATGGTACAGTAAAGTCGAATTCAATTATTTAATAACGTTTGAATTGGAATCCCATATGTGATCATTCTCTTGATGATCGATATATTGTTGTTCCGATACCAGGTGTAGGTACCAGATACCTTCTGTCCGTGATTTGTATGTGTGAAAACTCCGTAACACAAGGATGATTAGAAAGGAAACTGAGAAAGAAAAGTGACAATATTGCTCGAGTGGAATTCGATTTTATATCGATGTTATTTATTTTATTTCGATATATATTTACATATTGTTATTTTTATTAACACTAGATATTTCAAGCGGTTTTAAAAATTGCCCTGTTATACTGATGATCGGCTTAATGTTTTTATTATATTCCTTATAGAGAATTCTTTATTCGGGATGATATTTAATATACCTAGCAATTTGTGAGCGAAGTTTCTTAATAATCGGTTGAGTAGTTTAGACGTGATATCGTAACAAACAAACTCACATTCTTGTAAATATTAGTTAGGATGCACATTTTTAATAATCAGAGGGGACGTGGGCCGGGACATCTGTCGCAAGTAACTATCTCCATAGAGTATTTGCTTTGATGAGCCGACACGTTGGTTTATCGAAGCATCGGTTACGTGGTTAACGTACACATTGACACTACCATGAAAAATATTACAAATTACTTTATTACCTTTAAAGGCGTTGTTAAAATCTCTGCGTTTATAACCTTACAAGTAATGAATACAATTATTTAGGAATATAATCTCCAACATTTATTTTTTTTGGAAATAAATTTATAATGGTAGATGTTCGGTGAGTATATAAATAATGTGGTCTGTTTTGCTAGGAATTTTTGATTTATTTGTTTTAACCCCAAGACTGCACAAATAATTATTTTCTTAGTAACAGAGAAATTGTAGCAATTACCTAGATCTCGGTTTTCAATTACAAGCCAATATTCCGTTCCAATAACACGAGCTATTATCTACTCCGCTACCAAGAATAATGGTTAAGATTTTGTATTAATATCATGATGGTACAATTAACTATAGCGAATTGGTATCTGTAATACTGGAGAGCTGCCTTCAGTTCCTTGTAGTCTATAGTAATGTCCTCTTTCTTAATAATCATCTTCAAAGTTCTTTTTATTACTCTTCTATTAGCTAGGATGTAACTATCTATCTATCTTTGTTTATAACGCAAACTTTGAACGTGATTTTGACCAACTTTGAATTGTCGGGCAAATTTGAAATTTTGCATACCCAACAGGAACCAAAAATAATAAAAAAATAGTTTTTATAATATAATCTTACAAAAAAATATATAATAGTTAAAAAAAGGAATAAACGCACTTTTATTAAAAAAAAAATAAAGTTTAATGAATAAATAAACAATTTTAATAAATTTTAATTCAGAATAGTGTCAATAACGAATAAAATGAATTTGATTGTAAAAAATAATGTAATTATGTAATTGTAAAAAACTGTGTTATGTACATAATAAATAAAGTGTTCGAAATATAAATGGTTTTACCAATTTTAACGAACTAAAAGCAATATAATGAAGGTAGTTGTAAAACAAATCCGCCTTGTTAGGTTCAACTGTTTCAAAATGACGAGGGCGGTTACGCGGGTGGATAAATATTATTATTACATTTCATAACTCTAATAAATTGTTACTGATTTATGTTAAAAGGCGATGTATTTAAGTGGACTTAAATCTTTCATTGTTTTTTTTTTATTGGTTACTTATCCAATTTTATGTTATTTATTTTATTTCTTTTCTCCTTGTTATATACGTTGTTATAAAGTCCAATCAACATAACTCTGTATTATGCTAATGTGAGAACGGTAGCCAAAAGCAATCAGTATGCAAGTCATAGGTAATTACCGGGCGTGGGTGCTCGAGGGTGAGACCACCCTGGGTGCTACGTGGATGGCATCTATCTAATACAACAGATCTTTTATATTTCATATAAAAAAATTTAAAATTTAGAACTCTCACAACACTCACTCGCTCAAAAAATCACTCATAGTTATAATGAACTGCAGTGTTATCCCATTTAAACAAATTGTCTTACTGAGAATAGTAGACCAAAGAGTTCGTTTATTGCCGGTCTACCAAGAATTTTATATTTCAACCCCTGACATGCTTGGTTTTAATCTCATTAAAATGTATATGGTTTTACTATTTGGACTGGTATCGCTTTGATCTTTTCATCTCCTGCGAGAATGGCTTCTTAAATAACGACCCTAATTTTATACTTTTTTCTTTTATATTAGTTAGTCTCTATTGATTTGATTCTTTTATTTATGATTTCTGCGTTTTTTTTCTTAAATTCCTGTTTATATGAAATGATAAATAAATGACAAAACGTCAAAAAATATGCAATTTAATTAATAACTAATAATAACCATTGCATAGAATTCCAGTAGTAATATACAATCTGGTTTCAAGAAGGAAATAAGAAAATACCCTTCACAATTACCCTTGTACGTAGCTCGCGTGTAGATATACAATCTATAGGAAAATTGCTTCTGCAGGCTATCATCACAAAAGAGCGAGTGGCGTGGGGCAAGGCACGCGACCCCACAGCTGAACGGTTTAACGAAAACAGTTTTTAACACCACACTATAAGATTTAAATTAATATTGAAAGTAACGTTTTGAAATCTCAGCGCATGCGTTTATTTTGGAGGGAAAATCATAACAGTATCACCATGGCGATGACGAACAATGCATTCGATTTGAGTACTAGTGGTGGTCCACAATTATCGGTGTGGTGTAAATAATTTCCTCTTATCGACAAGTAAATTGCCGGTTACACGCATTAACAGTCTGTAAACACGACTCGGTGCAAAAGATACGATAAACAAGCCCTTTGTTTGAAGTGTTTGTGTTTATTGAACTGATCTTAAGGTCTGTGCAGTGCTATTGAGATTGTCTCTTCTGTCTATGTGTGCCTTATATTATACATGTATGTGTATGTGTGTCTTATAATTATGGTAATAGAAGTTATGATTTTGTTTTACATATTATGATATATTTTACTTTATATAATCTTCATTGGTTTCTTCTGCTCTGGTGCAGCTTAAGATGGTGGTAGCTTATTTTCAAGTCGGGAAAAAATCCTATAAACTGGTACTCTTAAATGATGTCATTTTTTTTTATTTATTTTAAATTGGATAATTAATTTAAAAAAATTAAACCTACTATACCTACCTACTCATAAAAAAGTTTATTTTTGTATTAAATTTGTATTTTATTTTCAATATACACTATATCGATACTGATGTTGTGTTTATCAAAACTATACATTGAATACGAAATAGTCATCAAACTACTTATATTTTGTATAATAATACAAAATATTATGATTTGGCAACCCTGATTAAACGCAGTTTGATTAAATAATAAAATAACTATGTATTTGTATACAAGATATAGTTACTTTCTATTATAATGTTTAGTTATTATACCTTGACTTGTTAACCTTGCTACTGCTAGTAAATCTCCAATGAACGTCAAAATTTAATTAAATAAAGCTCCGCACACACAAATCAGTAATATCATTAAATTTACCTGCTTGCATAATAAATGTAATTGCTAATTTATAATAAAACTATTGATATTTTATTATCATGTTATTTTTTTTTCTTTTATTTTAAAATATTCTTGTCGCGTTAATTAAAACTTAATTGATTGATTGCATGTCTGTTTGTCTGTGCTCTGTCCAGACCGGTTGATAGACGAACTGTGGTTGTAAACCGGGTGGTAAACGTCGCTCGCCTTTTGTGCTCAGTGTTTAGACCTTTTAATTTGTTTGTGTGAAATACATTTATTGATGTTTAATGCTTTAAAGTTTTCTAACTGCATAATAAATAGCGAAGGAAAAAGCTTTATGTAATTATTATTAATTTATTTGTGATAATGCTAAAACTAGGTATTGAAATTTATTACTTTAATACAGAAAAAGTATTATTGCAATTTAAAAATTAGAGATTAGTGAATAGTAAACAGTATTCTTAGAGAACATCTAGCAGTCGTCTACCTAGTACTTACTAGAGTTGTTTAGTTTTTTGGAATAGAGTTCGGGAGCATCGCTTTAACCCTAGAAGCCTAATCTATTTCGGACGTGCACAAAGCCTTAATATACGTCTCAGAGGCGTACACATTTAAAAACCCCTATTTGAGGTATATTATTTAATTACTTTTATCATTATTAAGCACAAATTTGAATTTGGAACATAAATTAAAAATAAAACAACACTGTTAATAATAATAATAACTATAATCACAGTTATTCATTATGACGAAAAAACAATATGCGTAAATTGAAACAAGGAAAAATTACTTCTTCAAAATCAATTAATACATATATTATTTTTTTTTATAATATCATTTTTTTAGGATAATTATTTATTCTTAGAACAAACATTACAACTAATTAGACTTTAAAAGGCTAGCCTTACTTTAGGAGCAGTCTACACATATCAACCTTTTGTTTGCTACATACAGATTTTTTACATTTATAACAAACTAATTTTGACATAGTTTTTTTTTATATCAGAAAAAAGCAGTATTTCCGTTTTTTTTGGGCAGGGTTCTTCTTTTTGATTTATTTTATTTGAATCTTTAGATGTATCAAGTATTTGGCTTATATTTTCACTTAAAGATCTCTTAAATGTCGGAGCTTCAGTTCTCACCTCCATCCAAATCTGTTCTGAATTGCTTCATGAATTGTCTTCTGTTCAAATGAATGTTACAACGTAGCTGGAGTTCTGTGATATGTTTGAGCTTTATCAGTGAACCAAATATGTCCATTCTTACCACGAACATAATAAATCCACTTTGAGTTGGTAGGTAGTAAAACACGGCCTGCGCCAGATGATGGACGAGCTTCTGCAACAAGGGTTGGGTCGGTTTCTTCAGAGGGTCCAGTTTCTTGTAAAGACGAAACGTACTCAGATTCTTCATTATTTTCGTCTTCGCATCGAATGTCGTCGATAATCTGGTCGTTCTCAACCTCGGAATCTCCATCTTCCTGAGAAGGATTGTTTTCCTAGTTTAAAATTTCAAAAATTTCGTCTTCGTCTAATATATAAGACCGTGTCATATTTATACTTGAAACAAGGCCGAAAAGAGACATAAAATATACGAAAAACAAACAAAAGTAAAATCACAAAATCTTAGTTAAAGTTACACAAAGCCTAAACATACGTCTCACAGGCGTGCAACACTTCGATAAATCAAAAATGGCGGGACTTACCTTAACGATAGTGGCACCATCCTCTAGCTCCCGT
The DNA here is from genome assembly GCA_959347355.1 of Napeogenes inachia. Taxonomy (NCBI): domain Eukaryota; kingdom Metazoa; phylum Arthropoda; class Insecta; order Lepidoptera; family Nymphalidae; genus Napeogenes; species Napeogenes inachia. The sequence continues at coordinate 23,783,071 of OY365794.1, forward strand.
CGGCCACCGAGGTAACAAAAGAGCACGAGGCGCTAGCTTGAACCGTTACAAAAATACAAACGATATTCGAATGCGTGTACGTCTCCGAGACGTAGGTTAGGCTTCTAGGGTTAAGTACAAATCTTAATACTCTAATCAGATTAGTAATTTTATATGTAATTTATAAAGACAATGCTATTTGTACATAACAGATTTACACTATTGTTATAACTACCGTCTACAAATATTCATTATATTGGATGTTTAATACATTATATCATTATTCATGTTTTATTAAAATAATATTTTACAGACATACAGTAACGTTGACTGTTATTTTCTTTGATTACTCTGCTTTTCTAGAATACTTGGTGTAGTAAATAATATATAATTACGATATAAATACTTGGTAAACTACTAAGAACTATTACAAAAGCGTTTCTTGGTTAAGAGTCGTTTTCATTCTTGAGTATGGACCATAAACTTTATATTTGTTATACTCTAGTAATTTGAAGACTAGCATAATATTTTAAATAATGATTTAGTTCTCTAAATATTCAATATTATTAAAGAGTGATAATTTAATATTCATATGCTAAAGCTCTATCTGGCGCCTTTATTCCTTGTGAAAGTTAATTTATAAAACGACATCTGGTAATAAGATGTTTATGCCATAAAAGATTTAATTGCTGTTGTTCGTGAATATAATTTGCATTAATATTTAATACAAACAGATGGTTCACCTGGAGTCAAACAATAAGTTTCATAACGGCCTTTCAATGACTGAGAAATACAAAGAATTCTGTAAAAGGAACCATTGAAATGAATGCATCTGTAAGCGTAGACGCCGCGTCGCCGGCTTGCGCGGTTTACGCAAACCAAGAATGCACGTTACCTGACTACCGAGTTCCCCGTTATATACATAGATGGCGCTAATTACAAATCTATTATCATTGTGTCCTTTATAAATAATTATACATATTATTTTAAGTTTATTTTAGAATACTTGAAATAATGTTTTGTAAATATATTTAATTTCAAGCCAAGAACGTGATTTATATTAAAGTATTTATTTAAGTACATAATACTAACTCTCATTAATTTATGTGTAACAGATAGGTAGTTTATGATAGGTGTCAAAACAAAAAAGAAATTCCTTTTTTTCGTGACTTGCCTCTATTATCAATAAACCGTAGATAATCAAGAATTGATTCAAGGTACAGAATATTGTTGTTTCATGGAATCATTTGTTTACGTTAACCTTTTCTTGTTAGGATGCCATAGTATTTCGTGTTGAAATATATAAAAATAATGAATTTCTAAAATAGGTACTAGAAACACTCCCTCTTATCAATTAAAAAAAACCGTAATTTTCTTTATATTTATTTATTTTGTATGCGTAACAAATAAAATGATTTGGATAATTTATTAAATTTGATCTTTAAGATAAACAGTTGTATATGGTCAATGGAGTTCTTTAAAAGAAATTTTATCTCAAATCTTTAAATATTAAGGTGCCCTAATGAAACCTTAATCAAGTGCATTTAATTTTCTGTTGTAATTTTTCAAATCGATTGTTTTAGAGCTGTTATGATTTTCATAACATTAGTGTTTAAATAGTGCAGAATCCTAAAACAATACACCTTAGGAATAATTCAAAATTCACACTGAATTTAGTACAGTATACAGCGATGTACGCGCGTATTATTTCTTTAACTAATTATTATTAATGAAATGTTTGTTTGTGCAGATTGGCGCGCACCAATGACGGACGAGTCGGAGTCCGGCCGGCGTGCTCGTGCGCCACCGGCTCCGCCGCGACCCAGCGTGCGGCCCGAGCCGCGCCCTCGCACGCACCCGCGTCTCATAAGACCCTCTGAGCACCTCGCCATGGTGGAACAGGCTCGAGAACAAGCGCGGGAGCGACGCCAGTCCGAGGGCAGAGACAGACGCCCGGTGCATCTCGTCCCTTCGGTTACAGTGGTGCAGGGACCCCGGCCTCCGCCTCCGCCTCCCGGACCTCGGCCTTACATGCCGCCTCCAGTACGGATGCCGGCGCCCATGAAGTCTGTGCAGCCGCCGGTTTCGAGGATACCACAACCGAGAAGAGATGTTCAGGTTAGTAGATGGGGTTATATTTCGTAGATCAAAACAAAAAAATAAAGTAACGTTAGAAATTCAGTCATTAATTACAGATTGAGGTAGAGGCTAAGAAACCTAACGGATATTTTTTCTATTTATAAATCAATCTACTTGACAAGCCTTTAGTAAATCGAATCAATCAAAAGGTCTAATACAAAAACTTTGGTTGGTTATTCTGAGGATCTCGAAGGATTAACGGTGAAACGGGCGTGACAAGTCTGAGAGACAGCTCTCCATTCACCGGTTACCTTCTTAAGTTTTTATTACTGAACTGCATTGTTAAGACCGCTTTTGGATTTTAAGCGGATCACGTAACATAGAAGCCAGTTCGATTTGTACCGGCCGAAGAAACAAACCGCTAAAATTGGTTAGGTTTTAAATTAATTCCTTATTCGCCGACAGATTCGAAAGTTTTAAGAATTTATGAGCGATTATAATTTATAAATTCAACTAAAGTCAGATGTTATATTACTATATTATTTCGATCAAATTCAATTAGTTCTAACAGAGATTAATGAGGGAGATGAAATAAAATGTGTTTCCTTAGTCATTTAATTGATAAGATTTTCGGCTAATAAAATTATTTCTCGAAGCGAAAGTGTTAGGTGAGTTTTAAAACAATCTATCTCAGATCACCGTTAATTCAAAAGCCAGCATGTTTGTTTGGTCGCGGTACGTGGGCGACACTTTCCTCGCCAGAGATCAAGTATGCTAATGATTTATCAGAACGATGATATGGCGTTATGCATCAATACGAAAGCGATAGCGATCTGAGTCAGAATAACAATGGAATTGTGAATATGTTGTGTTGTGTTGTGTTGTGTTGTGTGGCGCCGCGGAAAAGACGTGTTGGTTTCGTATTACGCTCTCGTATTGGATGAAACCACAGGGTTACGTTCCGGGTGAAGTAATTATGCGTCATGACTGATTCAATTATTGATTCACTTAGCGATTGATTCAAGATATGTGTCAGCAGCAACAAGCGATAGCTGGCAGAAGATTTATTTCGTAATTTTTAGTACTTTTTTTCGCAAAATTTTCTTCATTGTTTGTATTTTACCTAACTTAATAATGTTTTGTTGTCACATAAACCTTCATAAATCCTGAAACGTGTAGGATATTAAATCCCTGGTTTTGAGTATCTTCATTAAGGTAATAAACCGGATGTATGACAGCTGACCCACTTAAAGTTCCCGAAAGGCACTAACGATGCGACGAGACAGGGCGGAGCACGTCCTTGGCCTAAAACTTTACATAACTTAATATACTTTCATAAAATCTTAGAACTAAATACGTGTTTAATTTAAATATAAAATAATTAATAGGTTAAAGTTGGCATTAAGATATTCTAGGTCGTAGATAGTTTAAATATTCTAAACTAAAATATAATGATATCACAATTTATACGGCGGAGCAGGGTCTTAACCTTTGGAATAAGCTGTCAGATATCTAAACGAGTAAAGGGCAGATCAGCTGGATTTCTCCGAATGCGATCCGTTGCAAGTCGGTCAAATGTCGCGTTGGTAGCCCGATACCTATCTCAGATCTGACAGTTCAGATGCGGCGAAATAATCTACGTATATGGTGATTGACGGCGAGTATACATTTTAATACTATCGCCATTTGTTTCATATTTTAATAATGATATAACAAAATAAAATAATTATTTTATGCATTGCATTTCGTAAAGAAATTGATAAACGATGAATAAATAATGAAATGTATTTTTTTGTTGTAATAATTGTGTCGGTAGACCACAAAATTTTACGCCTAAATTTGTCTGACAGGGTCAAATAAAGCATGAAAACTTAGTTTAAATTTCATTAGAGCAGTTAATAAAGTTGAGCTGAACTAATTAGTGTTCAATCTTACGGCTCATTAAGGATTCGCTGAAGGCCCGTTATGTTATCATAATATTCAATTTACAGCTTGTCCTACATTCGTAAAGGTCCCTAATGATTCCACTTCTGCGTTTGATAGACCGGTCGATTGGTCCACTAACAGTTTACTTCGACCCTCAATAGACTGTTTATTGAACGAGATCGTTTATCTTGCTTTTATTGCACTGCAATTGTTGGGATTCTAGATGCGTTTCTATAATGGGACCTGTAACGGTAGTTCACATTTAGTACTTGTAGTTTACTAGTAGTGACAATGAAAATGAAAAAAAATAATTTCAGAGATATTTTAAGTACAACATATTTTTTGCTGTTTATGAACTTTAATAAATTTATTTAGAGGCTTCGCTTTTAAGACGCTGCGTATCATTAAATCTGGCGTGACACTTGTGTCAAATAAAATATATTTTCTAATCTTATACTATCAACAAACGTATTAGTCCGTCAGTGTTTTAAATTGTCGTAATATAAATTCAATGGCCCCTAATGGTTAGTATTAATAATTTGAATGCGACCGCCCGCAGATGAGTGGGCGACCGATACATTTATAAAATAACAATAATACATTTGTATTGGTAAATAAATACTATTGCGTTGTTTGGACTTTCTCTTTTACTTCATATAAATTGTTTTTATTACATGATTCATTTCATTTTTCTTATGTAATTTGTTAGTAAAATGTATATATTTTAAATCTTGTTTTTAAAGAATAGTATTTAGGTTACAATATTTTACAATTATTTAATAACACCACTTTTTTGTTTGTTGTATTTCTTAAATTGCAATTTACATTTACTTCGCATAACATTTATATATGCAAATGATTTAATTTTATAATTTGTGTATCATGGACAATTAAAATGTATATTATATATTACGTATATGTGTACTTGGAATACTTATATTTAAAATTGTAGTATAATGAGGAGCATTCACCTGTTACTTATGAAACCACACGCCCTTGGGATGTTTGATATTTACTGTTGCTTGTTTCTATGACAGCTCAATAAAAATTTGCATTTCGTATGCAATTGATGAACTGAAACTTGAATAACCAAAGATATAGTGTGCTTATCCAGATTATAATAACTAGTTATTATAATAGTGTTAGATCGCGATGATCAGTTCTTAAAATAAAAATAAAATAAATATATTTCTTAATGATCAAGATCGTTTATCGTTTCAACTTATAAGAAGCTATCTATAAATTTAAAGATCGTGTTTGTTTGTTGAATTCTTATTTTAAATACAGTACCGGCTCTTTTCTGTGTAAAGTTGGAAACCTGATACATATAGAGAACATTAAGTATTATTGGCTGCAGTGGAGCACCACGTAAAAAGTCGAGAGCACAATATCGGTTTTCAAGAGGTTTTTACTCTTTTATGTTTTAGTGCCGCTTCTAGTCAAGTGCACTCTATAAGGCTCTATTATTTTAGTATTATTTTATTGTTGATGGTACTTATGTATAGTTACTATGCAATTTGATATGCCAAAACAGTCTTTTAGACAGATTAATACGACTTCAACCTTATTTTTGATTTTATAACTGAATTGGATTTCTATTAATCAATATCTTAAAGAACTATTTATTACAGTTTGACAATACTCAAACAAATCATAATATTATATTGACGCTTTTATAGAAATGATATTTATTATTGAGTTAAAGCGATCACTTTGTCAACGTCGCGACGCCCGCAGTGACCACAGCGTAGATTGATATGAGACAGATTACCTACTGTTTATTTTTATTTAGTTTTGTTCGCTGTGGTAATAGAAATTACTTGATACACTGATAAGTTTAGTTATTATTAACAATTGGATTTTTTGCCGAAAATGTTTATTTCAAAATTTTTTATTTTTTCCTACTCATAACCTATATACATTCCTAAGTACTTCATTACTCTGCTCACACTATTATTTTCTTTTATTTGTAATGTAGAAAGAAGGTTTTGTTAGATTCATATTCACTGTGGTACATTGCTACATCCTAAGAACAAAAGTCCGAACCCGATAATGGAACTCTATGGCTTGAAATTTTTATAACAACTCTAGGATAAATTACGTAAATTTATTTACTTTTGCTATTATGTTAGAAAATATTTCCTCTTTTTTATTAATTTAACGATTTTAACATTTCAACATACTTGTTGTTAAATTTTATTTGACATTTTCAAATGTATTCTTCGTAACCGTTTTTAAAATGTTAAAGCCGACATCATTTCTGTACCTTGAAATATGATTCTATTAAATTTAACCGACTTGCGGTTAGATTATTTTATAAATGTCAGCGATACAGCGATATTCTTGTACCGAATATATTGTGTGGACTTAGTAGAAGATTCATCTAAGAAGTAACGGACTGATAACAGACACTTATATAATAGTTGTTAGATAATTAATAGACTGCGGATGTTTTAAAGTATCATTAGACCTCGATAAGGGAATGAATATGATTATAAATCTCCTCTGTAGAGGATGATTATGTTAATATTGTCTTGAGGCCATACCTTATAGAGATACACAATGTATTGGGTCATTTTTAAACTCACTGACATTAAATTGTAATGTAAATTTCGTGTTCTTATTAACATAATACAGTAGCTTTGTTAGTTGAAGTCAGTGTGTGCTATTTAACTGTCATTTTGAAATTAACATTACAAATGTTCAGTGACTCGTAATTCATGTGTTTTTAAATTTATGTCTTAATTTAGGATACAATATATAGTAGGTATTGTGTAATTCAATTTGCTATATGAGCCTGTATATTGGAGAGCTACATTTAGAAATTCATTTTATATATACGCAGGTGGGTCAAAAAGTTCGCGGAATGGAGGGTAAAAAGTAAGAAATAAAACACAAAATTATTTTTCCTTCTCAATGTATTCCCCCTTAACTCTAATACATTTATTAGACCTATCAATTAATTTATTAATACCATCGAAAAAAAATGATTTCTCTTTGTCGTCAAAATAGGCCTAAATAGCGCTCTTCACTTCTTCATCACTGGAAAATTTCTTCCCTCGAAGCTCTTTTTTCATTATTGGGAACAAATAAAAATTACTAGGGGCTAGATCTGGGCTTTAGGGAAGATGTTCTAAGATTTCGAAGCCCATTCTTTGAACAGCAGCCATCGCAACCTGCGCCTTGTGCACAGGTGCATTGTCGTGCAAAAGGAGCTCACCTTGGGTCAATTTTCCGAGTCTTTTCTCCCTCACAGCAACTCGCAGACGTTCTAATAATGTAGCGTAGTACTTCCCAGTTATAGAAACACCCTTTTCTTTATAATCAATAAGGAGGATTCCTTCTGAATCCCAGAAAACAGAAGCCATGAGTTTTCCAGCCGACACTTTAAATTTCTTCGGGGGTGGTGTGCCCTCTTTGTGCCACTGCATGGAGTCTTGTTTAGACTCAGGCTCATAATGATGAACCCAAGTTTCATCGCCAGTCACAATTCGGTTCAAAACTTCATCCACCACAGAGCGCCAAAAACTCGCGACAACACTCAACTCGTCGCTGCTTGCAAAAATTCTTCCGGATTGACTTGTTGATTGACGTGTAGCTCAGTGAATTATGACCGAATTGTTTTGAAACTTAGTATTTACACTCTTAATGAGTGTCACAACTAGTGCAGGTAGTAAAAAGTTGCCTTTTCCCCCTCCATACCCCTCATTCCGCGAACTTTTTGACCCCCCCTGGTAGATGTATGTTAATAAACTAGTATAATCTATTCTGTATTTTATACCTCAGAAACTTATCAAGAGATTGTACCCTTAATAAGAGTTTTGATATTACGACACCTATGATGAACCTATGATTTTTATAGAATGACTAATCCTAAATAACTAAAAAATATATAATTTTCAATTTTTTTTTAAATATGTCATTAGATTTTGATCCATAGAGTGAATAATAAATAATTCTATGTTTTGATTTTACGTCAACGTCAAAAAGAGTAGGTACTGTATTGTAACTCAGCGTATTTTAACTTTATAGGATCCATTATTATTTGAAGCCTTAGAAAGCTCGATGTTCATCTTGTTCAGCAAAGGCTTAGTTCATTCTAGTAGAGAACGGGAAAGTGAAATCCTAATTGAAAACCATCGAATTAGAAATTTGCATAGAAACGTGTGAATATCTGCGTTAGCTTCGCGAAATAAATCAACGGGCGTGATTGCGTATATCATTAAGTGAAAAGTGAGCATGCACCCTAATAGACGTTACACGATTAAGATACTATCTCTGCGGTTTAAAGCAAATTAGTTTAACCGTAAACAAGTCAAATTACTGTTTTAAAGGCTATTTCTAGAAATTGCTAAATATATGTTCCTAGAGGCATCGTTTTCGATTATCATTTGATTAAAAATAAATGGTTGGTATTTTTGAAGTGTTATGGAACTAGTCGAGCCTTGGCCGACATGCTACGGATGTAGCTAGACATGTAACCATGACCGCAGACACACAGCGACGCACGCGCAATGATCCGAAGAGCATCGCGAATCGTAAATCGATACAAACACGTAACGAGGTGCCCGAGAAATGTGTGTATGAAAGTGAAAGATGGGTACAGGTCAATGTACTCTAATATACTGTATATTATGATATATATTACATAGATAAGAAAGTTCAATGTCCTAATTTGCATTTCCCAAAGTCGTTATTATTTTTATTAATGAGCAACGTTTTTTAATAGTATCAATTTACAAGTCTTGATTATCTTTATCTTTGATTACGAGATCGCTTCGTTTACAGTTCAATAAAATGCAATGTAATTTATTTCTTGAATTAATTTATAATCGGGCGGTTAAAGATAATTTGAGCATGTTTCCGGTGTTAGTGTCGGAACTTCGGTCTTGTGGAAATCCAGGGAATTGGGGTGACCAGGTCAGTGTTAAGTGAAGCTTTATACTGCGGCGGAAATAAGCTCTTATATAGGTAGGAAATTATTTTAATTGACGTATTCATTCCACTTGGGCATATTAATTTTATTATAATTTACGTTCTCTTTTCGATACTTATATAATAATATTTAATTATCGGATTCATTTAAACATGTAAAAAGCTATTTGTATAATTGTATATTATAATTATGCACATTTGATTTTCCTTTTCACACCGTTTAAATGGCGATGAGAAATAATTGCTTGCACGTTTACAACTCGGGCCGTCATAATGAATCATCGGAATATGTTTTCTAGGATCAAAATTCACTGCGACACATACCTACATGTTTTAATCTCACTAATAAATAAATAATAAATAAATAAATGAGTACTTATAATTCATTGTTTACCAGAAAATAAATTATATTTAAATCTATGAATCATCGCTCTGTAAATGAAACGGTGGTTTTTAATTAAATTTAATAAGATAAACATTTTTTAAATTGACAAATATAGCGTAATTAAATAAAGATAGATGAAGAAGAAAATGTCTTAAATTCTCAAGAAATTGTTTTGCCCTTTCGAACAAGGCTGATACAAAGTGATACATGGATATCGTAAAATTAAACGCCTGCGAATCTTCTGCAATAACTTTGTTGCTAATTGCAAGTAAATTAACACTGTCGTTTCGGGAAGTCTTCGACGTGAGAGCAATTGCTTCCTTAGCGTAAATTATTGATTATTACAAGGTTCGTTGATAATTTAATTTTTTAATTATAATTAATTTTACCAATTTCGATGAGTGTTGTAAAATTAAACTGCGATGGGCAGTATTTAATAATACCTGTTGTATATTTTACATTTGTGAGGGTGTTTAATGTATTAAAGGTTTCGTCATTTGGTTCACAAATTGCGAAGGTTCTGCAACGAGTGGTGAGGGAGCCTCTCGTGACAACCTGACTTATACCATTCACGTCAGTTTGAGGACGTATTAGCTTTTATAGTAAGATAAAGTGCTTCGTGACTGGAATGAGATTGATCGGATCTCGTGTCGTAAGGGCTTATAAATCGATATTTGCCTTATCTGGTGTTTGTTATTACATTGATCATTCACCTCACCTAACTAGCTGGTATTAGAGAAATTAGCGCAAGCGATTATCATACTTATTTATTGCTATTTGAGACTATTGTTGCTTTTAAATTTACATGTAGCGGCTCGTTGTAGTGACATTTTCAAGTTGGTAATGGTTATGTAATATAATTAATATTGATGTCTTTATCTTTGTTAAATAATATAATGTTATCCGGCCATTTTAGTGCTTAGGTAATGTTTATTCTGTTTTAGACCTTGTTTATCGATTGATCGTTATCAACTTCTGTTTTGTAACTTCATTATCTCGAATCACTTACTAACTTAAAATTTAACTCATTGTATACATTAAAATATACTTTAACGTAAATGTCCTTAGACACAATGTATACTGTTCGATCTATGACCACCGGCGGATTAGGTTGTCTCGTACTGAAATCATTACATCAAAGTATATACCTGTCACAATAAATTGTCACTTTGAAAGCGGGTAATTGGTAGTGTTTGAGATTAGTTCCTTTGCAGCCGCCGGCCGCCGAGCTTAATAGATTTCTTCATCACTACACGTTGCAGATCTGAAAGATGTTGCTGATATTACAGTTATTAGACTAAACGTAGCCCGTGGCCCGCTGTCGGTGCTTACAATGAAACGAAGGAGACTTTATTGTATTATTTCTTTCAATAAAATCATAGCGTAATATTTCGACAATCCAATTTCTTAGTACTATTCATACTATGTCAATCGTTATTAGTAATCAATTTATGGAAACAAATGATTGTTCAGTTCATAAAGTTTCGCTACGGTGCGCTATATCTCAGCTGATTTATTGTAGTCTACGAGAAAGTTCATGGTGATATTACGTAAATGTACCTGCTGCGACTTGAACTTTAGACTGAACTGATTCCGCCAATGGATACGACTAGTGAAATTAAATCTACTTGTTATATATTTATTGTAAGGTTGTTAATTTCTTTTAATCCTTTAAATGTTTAGTAGATAGCAACATTTTATATATTTATTATTTGTAAAGAAGAAGGTATGTACCTACTCTATATTTACCAGCTTTACCTGCTCCTATTATAGTTATACTTTTCCGTAGTTTTTGTAAATGAAATTGTCTCATATTTGTGATTGATATGAGTATTTTTATAGCAAATTTTTTTGACAGTAAAAAATATATAAATATAATGTATTGACTTAAAAAACATATATAGTTATAGAATTTTGTGATACCGCAATAGATAAGAAAATAATAATTTAATTACAATTTAGTTCCTAGTATTAGTATTCGATGGTTCTAGAAGTCTGAGTTAGATGCGTGTAATTTATTCATTAAATCGGCGTCCATAAATGTAATTTGCAACTCATAGAACATAATAATAATTATAATAAAGTGCACGTCACTCACAATTACAGGCATGAAGTTAAACGATTACCTTACATCATTGATGTACACACCTATATATAACGTGAATGTATGTTTGTCCTTTATGCTTTTCTATGCAATTAATCCGGTTGAAACTGGTATCAAATTTTTTAATGAAGTTATACTAAATACACAAATATCTCTGTTATAAACAGCATTGCATACTTTTTCGGGGTATTTCAAAAAATACTAGCAATTAGTAATAAATATAAAAAGTCCAAGTCTGTAAATGTGCAGGGCTTATTTTATAACAGTAATTTTATAGCAAATTTATTATAGCTTTTAAGTTTAAATATAAAATGTTATTTATTAAATTATCGTAATTTAATGTATTTAAATAAACTTTATCAACTTTAAAGCTCTAAGTGTAATCTATATATATAAAAATAAAACCCGTTTTCCTTGGTCACGGCATCACCCGTGAATGGCTGGACCGATTTCACTAATTCTTTTTTTGTTGTATTTGTTATTATTAGGAGAAGGTTCTTACGGAAAAAAATATTAAGAAAATCTCTCAGAAATATTGAAAAATGTACATTTAATTTTGCATATTTTTAAAAACGCGAGTAACAAATGTCAATGTCATTCACAGCCATAGATTATATTGATGAAAGAGCGTCGTATTGAGCTTAGTGTTTAAATAAAAATGCAAAGTTGTTCAATAGCGATTTGTAAAAATATTAGTGAAATTATTGAATCCTTAGAAATAAACACTATTATGAAAATATATATTTTGTTTTTTATTTAATTAAAAATTAGTAAAGTCATTTTCAGGAATAGCGAGACCAGGGAATTATGGATTCATTTTTATATGGAGGATTCGGTTCAAATTGAATAGGTACTCATACCTAAGATAGGTCAGCTATACAAAATAAAGTAGTGCATCATTTCAACGCTAAGGCGGTACGAAGTTCGCCCGGTCAGCTAGTTGGTTATAAATCACTGACATTACATAAGTCTAGTAGACGCTAATTACGTGTACACTTAACCTTCTATCGTGGGTTTACGTTTTAAATCTAGAACAAAACGCTTTGATTGCTCTCGTTTTTCGTATCCATTGAAGAATCTAAGCCGTTTAAAAACGATTACGTAATTGGTGACTTCAGTAATTGGTTTATCGAGATTGACAAATACAGTCTTTTATTTGGAATTTTTATGGACATGTACGTTGCATAATATATAAGTTGTTTCTGTTTACTATAAAAGTATATAACATTTACTGTAAAGTAAAATAATATCGATTAGGTTACCGATACCAATATATATAATGTTCAGGAAGTTATGGGAAACCGTGACGCCTATCGTGCCGAGCGATTTGTAAACGACAGATTGGGTAGTTTAATTCACAGCCAACCACAATCATTGAACCTGATAATCTTGTTCAATGTAAGAAAGAAGGGGTCATGTAAAATTGTTAGATAACGGCAGTGGCGTCTGTGCTAGGTTAATTTGCTTCAGATAGTGGCGGTGATGGATGGTTCGACGCGCAGTATGCGCCTGCGCACGCCTTCAGCCAAAGGTTAAACGCCCACTTTGTGCACGATTCCCCCGCTGTATTGATTTTAAAATCGATCACGATTACGATCTTTTCGTAGATATGTAACGAATATAACTAAATATGATAAGATAATTGTCAGGTATATTGTTGAAGACTGTCGTGTACAATACTAAGTCTTAACTATTTCTCTAATTTCTTAATTATATTTATCTACTTGTGAGTAGAGACTTCAATGGTAGGTAATCATACTAAACTATCTTCTGACTAGATTAAGGAGAGTCATATTTAAGATATGTTTTTAAATAAATTACATTATTTGTGAGAGGTCGCTATATTTCAGTGTAGTAGTAGCGCTCACAGCAGTCTATTGTTTTAGGTCGCATGTCGTGAGCGAATGTTCGCAGATAAAATGATATAATAAATTATAGCCAGATGTCGACACTGTCTCTGCTACCGATTTCAGTGTGTGTAGTGTGTACCGCTGGATTTATGGTCCCGATAGATATTGAACTACATTAGAATTGTACAATGTGCCTTATCACGTGTAACTCTTACATCAACTCTAATTTGGTATCTTACATATTTCATTCGGTCCTATTTACATTTATCTATATTTCCTAGTTATCTTGTTCCAAGAGTTGTATCTAGGAAGTTTGTTGTTATTCCTAATCTGAGCTGTATATTACGTTTGCTAAATATCGCGGCCACCCTCTGTACCGTGGTCTCATTATACTTCCTCATGCAAATTATTGCAAAGAGCTTAGTTTCATCATCCTGATTAGGTCTGGGGATATACAAATATTTCATATTCATATGTTACACACATTTTATGTGTTTACTTAATGACAAAAAACAATCAAAAATACTGCATTTAACGTAAATGAGATTTTTCTGTAATTGCCTGTGTGGACATTTTAGACTTTCCTAGACTGCACAGAGTCGAAATGTTTTGTCAAATTGTGTGATTATGAAAAATGATGTAATTTTCACCTATTTTCCTTTCTAATATGAATCCCAAAAATTCCTCCTAAAATTGAAATATTAAAAATATATAATATATTTATATAAGTATCGTTCCATACATGTCTATCTGTTTGGCACAGACCTTCTTTCCATTTATAAGAAAAACAGATTCTATCTCTTTCAATTAAGCATTATATTATTTTGTAAAGAATATATACGGTCGAGTAGCTCAGTTAAGTATTTTAATAGAGCAATGAGAGCGCATTTACTTTCCTCTGACAACTTAACAGAAACCACAACCTTAATTCGTACTTGAGGAAACTGACCCCAGCAGTTCCCTTTCGAAATGCTCTCGATGATAATCTTCTGCCAAGTGAATGTATTCCGAGTGAAACTTATGAAAGTTTTGATATCTTATGATTATCTTTGTAAAAGAAATAGTTATTGTTTTTAATATTGTCTGGGTTAATTTCACACAAACGTAGTTAAGCTTTTTGTACGCGTAACATAGTACCTATTCTACGGGGATTTGTTTATAGATGAGTTAGGTATGGATATCCGTTACAAGTCATTACGCTTTAACAATGTTGTTACCAAACAATATTGCATCGAATCTACGTAGCGACCGTAGGCGTTATTGTTTCTATGATTACTTCCTGCTTAAGATAAGGTAAATTTGCAGAAAAAAGATATTCAAAAACTAATTTAGAGATTCTTAAAGAGAAATAATCCTTAATAAGATTAAAATTGTATGTATTTAAACTTTTTCTGATCTTGATGTAGATATCATCATATTTTTGAAATAGTAATAATTATATAGGGCTTAATTATTTATTATTTATTTTTATCTGTAACCCTGATAGTTCCATATATTTATAAAACCAAAATTATACAGCACTATAACGTATAATAGGTACTAAAAACCTTGGTTTATTTCAATCAGTAAGCATTACTATAGTTAGGTTATACAAGCTTGATTGCAGGTTCATAAAAAATTTAGGGCAAACATAGATAAGATGAAGGTCAAAATTTCTTCAATTGCAAGTAGCATTATATTATAACTCTTAATTTCGGAACACAACAATGGCTTCTAGAACCTTCCCGTCTGCATGGTGTGGGTGGATCAGGAAGTGTTCTCCCACAGCCTTTCATTGCGTTATTCATAAGAACAGTACCCATTAGTTTCCACACTCGTCTGCATCAGCTGTTTAGGCATCTTAGACAGATTTATGGCTCCCTTGTTTTACCACGTCGTTTGTATTAATGTCATTTCTGATGGTTTCCGTTATATGCGGGTTATGCTTTTCTCTGTATTGCGTATATCATATCATATGTATATTTAATAGAAACGTATAATTGTTATGTTTTTAAATAATATTACATTAGTTTCACTGCAGGAACTACTATTATATTTATTACAGTCCACAAAGCCTTAGGACGTTTTTCACCACAGCGTGAGGAAAATTACTGGCGTTCGTGAATATGTATAATAAGACCATAATAAACATGTAAAAGACAAGAAAGGTGTTTTAATAGCAGACATCATCGTATTATTAAAAATAAAAAACTTTTTGATCGATGATGATAAAGATATAAAATGAAAAATAACTGTATTTTAATTTATAAATTAATATTTTTGCATATCCATGTATTTCTTGTGAGGTACGTGTGTGGAATTGTATTTAACATTTACAGTAGACACGGCCCTGTAAATATATTTTGTATGTGTAACTATATCTATCGACATACAGTTCTCGAATCATGTTCAATTCTTGAAAATCACTAAAATTGAATCATAAAGTTATTTTATGACGGTGCTTTCACTGCTGGTTCAATAACTCCGTCCCGCTCGTCGTCTCTGTCCTGCGCCGGCGCATTGTGAGTGAAGACCAGTAGCGGACTACTTTCTCTGGTGTCTGGAACACGAAATTCGACTAATGGTATGAATTATTACTAACCGTTCAGTAGTATTTATTGGAACAAATCGCTTTCTTGCAACTGCGTGGGTCTTGTTTAGTTTATGATGACAGAAATTAATCTCTTACTTTAATTTAATTGTAAAACGGTTTTATAAATTTCTTGAATTTAATATGAAACTAGCTATTAAATTATTAAGTATACATTTTTAAAAGGACTGAGTGATGAAAACATTATAGTTATTGCGTCATCCAATGAATAAGGAAAACCCCCTCAATATTTGTATACCGATTAAAAATTCTTTATAAAATTCCTTTAAAATCCCGTTCAACCTTTCCTGGTCTCGTTTTTCAATATAATATTTCCCCGGCAGCAGCCAGGCTACCATAAAAGCCCACGGTGGGCCCTTTATGGTGCGTTCAATTGATCAGGTAGCGCGTCTTTTTTGCGGTCTCTTAATAAATAAAATGCATCGAGCGTTGCAATTTGCATTGCCCATTGTTTCTTACAATCCGTAATTTCCTCTCAACGTATAGCCAAATGTACTTCTTTTAAATTCCAATACTATTTATGTTTTTATTTGTTCATTAATACATAACTGCATGTTCATATCGAACTTCCACTGTTATTCGATTATTCTTAATCGCTCCTATTGTTTAATTTTTCACATTTTTTTGTTATTTATATTATTATTATTATAATAATTGTTGTGATTGTCCATCAAGACTTAATTTACAATGAAAGGTCTGTTCACAAAAAAGTACTTGGCAATTTAACACCATTCATATTTGCAGTAACACTTAAAATCAATAAAAACTGTTGACAATATATCATTAAATACCTGTCGGTGTG
Source organism: Napeogenes inachia (assembly GCA_959347355.1). Lineage (NCBI taxonomy): Eukaryota > Metazoa > Arthropoda > Insecta > Lepidoptera > Nymphalidae > Napeogenes > Napeogenes inachia. The sequence goes on from OY365794.1 coordinate 23,799,721, forward strand.
ATATATCGTTGAAAAGTTTTAAAGACCCATCTCGTGTATATGTAGTCATTGTCATAATATTATGAATTGGTAACTTGCAGTGAATGAATCGCAAAAAAATAATATTCTGTCACTGACTACTTGTATGTATGGAAAATCAAGAAACTTTTATAAAACCAGCTTTGTCCGCGGCTTGGGTTCGGTGAAAGCGGGTTAGGGTGCTGAGGATATGAAAAAAAAAGTATTTTCCAAAAAACAGACGCCCTCGTGCCCGCTCGTTGGTTTTTTAGTTTTATTAGTTACCAAACTGCACGGTTTTCCGCGGGAGCTTGTATTTTTCTGGATACGTCATTATCAATTTTAATTAATTTTTAAATTACAATTATATCCGTTATATTTTATCGCTATACTATAAATAATAAACTTAATTATTCCTTGATGTTGCCTGTACTCAAGGTACTTACATAATTTATTTATATAGTTTGAATAAAAATTAAATAGGATAAGATATAAGTACCTATTACTTATATCTTATAAAGGTCTATCCTAATAAAGATAAAGGTAAATATTTTATCATAAGGTATTTAATACAGACAGATAACCCCTTTTAATTTATCATTATACCATCAACATTAAAAGTTCAAAGTTAGATTGCGTGCTTATGAATCCCATGTGTTATTAAGTTTGTCGAGAGAGTTCTGCGACCCAAATAAGCCCACCCTACCCTTCCTTTCAACCCTGACCGATATTTGTGACCTTTGGTGGTCTAGGTGCGGCAAGTCAACAAGGAACCTTTTAATACAAAAGCACCCAATACTTATTTTCTTTATGAATCATTAAAAAAACATTAGCGCCATTGAAAATAGTATACAAATTAGCTTTTCTACTGATTGTATGTTGTGATGAATAGTGAAAGCTATTTTGGTATAAATATTGTTTCTTTAACGTTAAAGTCAGGGAGCCTTGACCTTAACCTTTGTCCTTCAACGCCCCAGTGGCCGTGACCTCGCGGGAAACACACCGCCCGCCCTGGGAAATAGCAGCCTGCCTTACTTTCAGACACGCGATACTTTGTTATTCAGTAATGTTCGCTTTGATACAAATGATACATCGTCCTTAGTGAATACTCAAGTGATGTCATTACAAAGCTATCATCGTGATGACAGTTGCAGTCGTCATAAACATGTAGTTAAATCTTAATTTAAATTCACATGCTAACTCTACAAATCTCTCAACCTGTAATGTATTTGCATTTTTCTCTTGACCTGAAAGCCGTTAGATAGAGGTTAAATTCAAAAATATTTTATTCAAAATGTTTGAATATAAAAGTAGTTTTAAAATCCATTATATTAATAGATTGTGAACCCTACTTGCCTTTACAAGTAGTTTTTATTTTGTTAGACTACATTTACTTTTAGGAAAATCATCTATGGATTCATTTAAGACTGACGAATATGATTTAGCAACACAATGTTTATTTTCGTTTCTAGCCCTCATTAATCAAAGCGATGACATTGAATTTTGAGTGTTTAGGATTTTTGTCGTTAAAACACCTCGAAAATTATAATTTGTTATTTTTTTGTGACTTCTTATTATATTTATCTAATTATATATATTTTTCAAATTTTTAAATATCAAAATTGAAAAATAAGTTACATTTATAATATTGATAAATTTTATTGAACATTATAACCACAGATTCTTGCTACATTATATACAGTCAGTAACACAGACAATTTTATATATTAATTGCATATGTGTTTGATTCAGGTATGACGAGTTTATAAACTACGATATAGTGACATGTAAGCTTTTACAAAATTTCTGTTATTTTTTATGATCTCCTAAAAATTAAAAGATTTAACATTATTAACACTTTTAGGAAATAAATTTATTAATTTTGAATGCTAGAATAATATTTTTTTATATTTTTTTAAAAATGGGTATAATATAACTTTGTCAATAAAAATTAACAGATATATCATATATATAACTTTGGGTCCTACAGTCTATCCTTACGTCTGCGGTGCTCGTAGGCGTCGCCCACAAAACGCGTCTGCTGATAAGAATCGATATCCGCGGGGCACGATTATACAACAAGCCTTGACTATCGACCATCGATATCGTAACACTTTACGTCACTATTCTACAAATGAATCACGATCTGGCTCGATTGTTAGGTCGACTTATTCATTCTCTAATTAATGGCTAGTTTTTGAGTTACGTTACTAATAACTTTATGCAACGACGCAATTCAAATAACAACCGATAATTATAGTTCTAAAGTTAAATATCGAATTGTTATGTACACTTTTATTTATGGTTATTGAGATGTTATTAAAATGATCAAAGCAACATTACTATGAAAAATGAATTAAGTAAGAACAATATAAATGACGCGGGCACAGCTCGGCTACTTATATCAGCTTATCAGCAGTTCACAAGCGATCTTATCTGACCTCGTCTGACCTCAGTGACACAGTGTGAATTGGTAATATTATTCAATCAAGAGGTGCTAGTGATTGCTATCTACTGATATTGACAGATGGCATAACGCTCACGAGATAGGAGAGTATAATGCAATCATACCATTTTTTAAATTTAAATAATAGATACAAATTTATTAATATACTAAAAATATTTATAATTTATATAATAAAAAAAAATACTTTTCTACAAGGGTCTTCCTTTTATTTCATCGTTGTATATTTGTCAAAATATTAAATACTTGCTGTATTGCCCTCAATTCCTTTCTACCATGGCTTCAGAACAAGTCGTAGCCCAACAAATAGTGATGTTCGATCGGTTCAGCATCCACACCGCCCACACCTTCCCACGGGTGCCCCGGCCGGGTCAGAACCGAAACAATGCTTTCTCTGGCCCATGTTAACATTAGTGCTGTGCTAATTAATTGTTGGGAAACGTGACATGTCGTGTGTTGTGTCATTCTTCTTCGTCCCGACGCTGTTGGATACTATAATTGTAATTAGTGATTACAAAACGGTCTCGTCTCATGTAACTGAAGACTTTTTGATGGTATATAATTTGATGATTCAATAGAATTAATTTCTATAATTTGTACCTGCATCGTAAAAACATGTATCAACAGTATCATTCAGACGAAGACATAATTGATCACTTTTACTAAGGAAAACTCCTGTTTTAAAAGTAAAAGAAAACTAACATCGTGTTAGTGATTTCAGGCGCTGGGTTATATCTGGTGAGGCTAAGTGGGGAAAGCCGTTTATTTTATTATCCACAGTAATAAACAACTACCCGTGTTAGCGAATCATAGTTAAGTGGATAAGAGTGTCGTTATCAGTTTGTGATTAGCTCCATCCGATTCGTGGAATTTTTAAAGTTATAATCTCCATATAGAAACATACATTAATTGTCAAAAGAAAGTAAGTAGGTATCAATATTATAATGAGACGCAGTTAATTGTACTACATACTAAATATTTAATTATTCCATTTCTGTGCTAAAATAAATAGCTCTTTCACATTGACTTTGAATACATTCATATTTATAATACGTTCTATTTATTTCTATGCATTTATGTGCAATTGCATTAATTACGGCTCAGTCCACGCCCACACACTCGCATAGAAAGTACGTAGGCCTTAAATGTGTTTACAGGTTACATTTGCAAATTGTTTGTGCTTCTGTTAGTGAACACTCGTCTCCTCCTTCCATTCCTTTCATTATATGTATATTAAATTTGCATTTCTCGCATTCGGCTTTCAACATTTATTAATATAAAAGAAATCAAATAATACAGGATGAGTATGAACTCATTTTGTTTAATAATAAATCAAAATGTAATTGGAAAGTAGAATGGTGTAGTTCTAATCAGGATGCGGTTTAAGTTTCGTGAAGCTTACTCATCGCCCTAATTATGAATCATTGTTCATTACTGGGCGAGATCTGATTGTATGTTACATAATGATGGCGACCGCTTCTAATTCATTGCATAAAAGTATTACTGAGACAGACCAGACCACTTTCTACTTTGATTAAGCCATTATGTTTGCTATAAAATGGCTTATTGTACCCGATTATAGGTATCCTATATCTTAGTGAATCACCATTTTCGGCTCGATATCGATCAGATTTTATCGATAAAAGTGAAAACGATATCGGTGTTGCATTGTGTGGCTCGGGCGGTTTGTTATCGGCGCCCTTATACGGACTTCGGCGTTGATTGTATCTATCGAAAAGTTTACGTGCTACCGTTGTTAGCTTAAACGATTGCATATATTTGAATTTCATTTCTATAGAGTAGAAATTGAATTGTATTTACTGTGAAACATGTGTTTTTAGATATATATTCAATAGAATAGGATTTTGTGTGTTAAAATTATATTATTGAAAAAATAACAGCTTGTTTTTCAAATAAATTACACTTATCTTAAATATTTGATTTCAAATTTTTGTCATTTTTATGAACAAACAACCAAACCTCTTAACATGAATTCATAAAATTGAAACTCCTCAGCATTTGCTCATACATAAACCTTTGAATCGATGCCTCGCCTAAAAGGAGACTCTCGTAAATTTAAATAAAGCTGTGACCTATACTACCTGATAATGTTTAACTTGTCAAAACATGTTGTAAACAAACTTTGTAAGTCAACCAGAACCAGTTAGGCATTAATAGGTATTTGAACTCGGCGTGGCTTCGTGACTGGACGTCTGCATTAACATATTAACGCGGGACAAATGGGGGCTGTTGGCGTCTATCGGTTCTAAGCAACATCACTTATCGACAAAACATTATCGACTCGTGCCCCACCCTAGAGTAGGTTTGACTTTACAGCTCATTTTATTGTCGCTTCAGCGTAATGTCTTTGTTGGAGATTGTTTTCGGATCATTTGCTACAAACTTGCTTGTTATCGGCTACTGTGATATCGCCTCGATTATGAGATTTACGAGAATTAGCCCTTTGATATACGAATATTGGAATTGCAATTTACTTACAGGTTTGTTGCCCGGTTTGTTTTCCTTATCTAGCCGATGCTTGAAAATTTGCAAAGATTTATATTGATAATTTGTTATTTGAATATTTAAATATTGCTTATCTATATATCTTTATAATATTAATTAATAAAATATATATTTAGTTAGAATATTTAGAATGTTCGCATGGTTAATTTAAGATAGACGTTATTTTACCCGAGATCGCCCACGCGTATTTTCTCCGACACCCGTGTAAATTGGATTCCATTTGTATGGTTGGCATATAATACATAATTGGAACATTAATTTGATCCCTAATTGTATTATTATAAGGACGAAAATCATTAAGTTTGATAGTTAAATGATACATGATAGTTGTGCGCTTTCCACTAACGTCCGTGTCAAAAACTCTTTGAAGAGGTGTTACAATGTAGCTAACTATAGGTACTGTGTTCAGAGATCATGATGTTGAGGTTATCTTTTATCACATTTACTAAATTATTATATAAAACTAATGTGTAAAATAATTTGTTTATATTTCTCTTTAAGTCTACAATAATTGTTGGCTAATCTGGCATCACAAAATTATATATTTTAAAACCCATTATTTGTAAGTTTGTGGTGATAAATTGTATATATATCGGAATCAAAAAATGATTTATCTAAATGCTATTTTTTTTAACATGTTGAAGATACTTATGATCGCTTTTTAATTGGTAAGTTTACTAAGATTCATAATAATTACTAAACTTCTATTATCTTCGTGTATTTTGGCGACGTTTATTTTTTCTGATCTTATTCTGTACAGTAGGCAAGCAAAATGTTTGGAAGATTGCCAATTGAAGGCACCAATTTATGATCCTACTATTACGTAAGTGCTTCAGTAATTCTTAAGAAAAAACTTCTTAGAAAAAAATACTTGTAAATATTTATCATAGTTATGTAATAAAAAAACTGCAAGTAACATCTTAGATGCCATATTTGAATACGTATTTTCGTTTATTAACTTTTCGATATAAACAGAATATAGTAGGTTCATTGTGTTTTTAAGTGAAAGTATTTATCAACATACATAAAGATTTAAATGATTAAGTTCTGCGCTATTAATATTCAATTATTAACATATAAATCCAGTTATTACGAACACGACCTGGTGAATAATGATCGTACTATAAAAACTATAAATGCGTGAGATCGTTTAATAAATAATATTTTAAGTGTATAAACAAAAAGTTGTCCAATTTTCATATTGGATGATTATCGCAAATATTTATAAAATACAAAACACTTAAGATGTCGGCTGCTTTTAAAGATAATCGCGTAATAACAGTTACGAAGATGTTACCTTAAAGAGCATATCAGTTGAGATGTCGACACCATCATCAAGGCGAGCCTTCACTCGGAAGCTAAGAATGATTATTAATATTTACATAAAATAATGGAAGAATATCGCTTGGTTAAGTTTATTGTTTAAACAATTTTCTGACATCACTTGAGATAACACAACGCATATTGAAATTGTTTTTAATGATACTATTTATTACAACATATAATTTATGGAATTGCAATTTAAAATCTTTATATTTTTACGTATAATGAACAAACATCAAAGCAAATGAAATTAATAAAAGCAGCATGTTTTTCCACATTTCAATATGTGTAGCGACATGTTGTGGAATCTAATAAAGGGTAAAGACACTCATTGCATTTTATAAGGCGCTCTTTCAGCCCTCCCCTGGAACTAATTTGTTCTCTGACAGGGTGAGTTGTTCCCGAATAAATTGATAACAGTGACAAAATTGGCTCAATTGCAAAATTGTTTTCTGTTAAATGTTAGTCATTTTATTAAACTTATGTATTAGTCGGTCGTTATAATTTATATGAATAATAAAATATAAATATATTTTTATTGTTGAACATTTGAATGCAATGCCATAAGAAAACTAAAAGAGAAAATACTTGAATATATTACTTTGAAAGTGAACAAGCGTGTGCTTGAAAATATGTCGTTGAATTAATTTACTATAATTATTTTCCGTCAAACAGCAAACGGGGTGTAATGGTTATTACTCTTATAAATCAGTTTAATAACTGTAATAAAATACTAATAAATTTATTACTTACACTAAATTATTTCTTCAAAACAAAATAATAAAAATATGAAGAAACGAATAATGTTAATCTACAACACTGTTTATTTTTACTCTCCAATAACTGTTGTAAGTTAAAGTAATAAATCCTTAATTATGCAATATTAATAAATTTCTATAAGTTACATTCAAATCCAAATTAGGATACAATGATGCAAAAGCGCGCCACGGCTAATTAAAATGACATGTTTGGTCGTGTTGCGTTTGTGCAATAACCTTCAACATTAGCTTTATGTTTAACATAACTACTCATCTATAATTCAATTAGTCGTATTATTTCGAAACCTAAAACTCTTACAATGGAAGTTGGTATTGCACGTAGGCATCTAAACAATCGATAATAAGTCAATGAACTTCGATAGCTCCGCAAGAACAATACCATATCGATACGAAGATAAGAAAGCGGTTTATCGTCTGACAGATAGCTATGACGGTTTGACATGATGTACACCGGCAAAAAAACTAACAAAAGGAGTGAAAGTGCATTAGCAGAACCCGATGCTTCATACGACAATGATCCAGTCTATCAAAGCGATTATACGGTGTATTACAAAATACGTGTAGAGAAAATAGAGAGTGAAATCATAAAATTGTAACAGCACGAGGCATCGGAGCGCGGTGACTATAATTGCGTATATTAAAACTAGCAAAAAAAGGTTTAAAATATTACCGACCATGACAACAAAGGTTTATATAAATTTTACTCAATGTTCAATCAATTTTTTGCTTTTTCTCATCTATTCGATCATTGTGCGCTATAATCACTGAACACCGTGCGAAGCGCGTGCGCAGGTGTCACAGATCATTTACTGTTAAGTGTTTTATTGTCGCGTTGATATAATCATACTTACTGTTAGCATTATGAATTATGTGTATCGTAGATTTATATATATATATAAATAAGTTGTTTGTACATTAAAAATTTTAAATGTATTTAATCCGAACTAATGTTATAAAGATGAGTGATGAATGTGATTTTGTTTGTTTGTTACGATTTCCCGCCTTAAAATTAGGTCATAATGAAGCTTCGCACTAAAATTGCCACTAAGAAAAGAAAAGGATAGACGGTCCATTTGATTTAAAAAAAAAGTACTGTTCCCGAGGGATATAACTTAAACTTTAGAACGCCAGGCCGATATAAAAGCGCTGGTTTTTTTTACCTATACAATGCGGGTGATTTCATATAATCTAGTCTAAAATATTCCTAACTCTTGAAACTATCGACAAGCTCTAATAAATTCGCAATTATCACTTTACACCGAAATCCCTTTCGCATGAGATGTTTAACGCCAACCTTAACTCACCGGATCGGCGAGATCTTATCAGAGCTATATATCTCTGTTTTAAATATACAGAACATAGATAACTGACCGGCTCGTCGAGCGAACACCCGCTAACGAGCGGCTGCCTGCTTAGTATTCGTGGACGTGACTATCTAAACTTGCATTATAAAGAGACTTTTTGACGTAATCTAATGAACTAGGTACTTTGTTACAGTATTTTTTCTGCTGGGATTTAAAATCTTATACCCTATTAATATAGTTCCGAGAATCATCAAACAAACATAGTTGATTGCAAGTATCAAATACAGATATAAAGATTTAAATAGCAAATGTCAGGTTTGACGTATTTTGATACTGGCAGCTTTCTATTCCTTGTTACGATAATAATGTGCAAATCAAGACTCCAGACTTCGTTCAACAATATTACTAGAGTGGCAAGTATTCACTTCGCGAATAATATAATAGGTTCAGTGTTTACTCAGTAAACATGTACCAAGAAAACAATAATATAAAACTCTATCGAGTAAACTAATCAATTACAAAAAAATCCCCTTTAAGTAACAAGTGAACTTTATTGGATGAAGTAATCAACTCTGAACAAACAAACAAATACGTAAGTTTTCTCAAAGCAATAAATATTTCTTATGATTTTGATTGAGTGTTTGCGTGGGTTTTGACAAATCCATCAGTTGTCTTGCTTACTTTCATTTTATTAATGTAAATAAACTTAAAGTCCGATCTAGATAAACTTCTTTGCAATTTATAGATGAACTTAAGATATGAAATAATGTTTTATTAATATATTATATAAACAAGATTAGTCGGGTTGTGTAACTAAAATGGAAGGCATTGTTCCTTTCAATGTCTTAAACGAATTCTTAAATGCTCATCATCACCCTGAAATAATCCTTGAGCCTTTGAATAAACGACTCCCATCTTCAATGGACAGCTTGTAGGAAAACTACATGTCATAGTAGAAATTCAGTGCTATCTAACATTCCAACCCGCAGGATAGCATTGTGGTGACTTAAATCCCACAACCTTCTTGTAATCAGTAAGGAGACTGAACCTAGCAATGAGACATGTAGGTATAGTCTAATACTGTTAGTACCTCAAGCATATTTAAAAGTGATAGTTTACATTGCATTTAAGATCTTGTACTAAGATCATCCATTCAGCAATGGGATGTTAAGATAGATATCATTAATCTTTTAGTAAATGATTACTTTATTTAATTACACTAACCAGTAACAAACAATATAATAGAAGAAACAAAAAATCTTATTTATATTGTTTCGATAACAGAGTCCATTACAAAACCAATTACGTATCGGATATGTTGCGTCTTTTTTATTAAGTTTTCTTGCCATGGTAGTATTTTTTGTTTGATTTCATTTTAACATTTAGTATAGGCAATTTATTACGTGACACCATTGTAGATCGTGCTTCTATTATGCGCCATTTGACTTCACCTCAACTGCTTATCTTAGATATTTAAGGTGTCAAGGAGCTTAAAAATATATTGTATTAACAATGGCTATTGTTTTAATACGACCATAATGCGTCAGGTAATTGTTTGTTTGGCATATATCTTTATATTAAAGTATGATATTTCTCGTATACTAAACATTTTTTTTTCATTGGTCTTAGTGTGCTTAACCTACATTTATATTCATATATCGTTATCTGATAACAGAGATATAAATAAGTTTTTACTGGTCGTCGTTTCCCGTATCAACAAACCAGATGTGAGATGCGATAATAATAAAAACTTACGTTAAACAATAGTAAATTATTTGGAACATCTCCAAGGAACAACAAAAAAGCACATTGATCCATTGTGTATCGAAAGAAATGAGCTATGGCATCCGGTGCCAAAAGTATAACAGGACGTCTTTTAATCTCACCCATTGCAAACCGTTGTCTTCGAACGCTAAAAAGAAATCAGCAAAAAATCCGCTTGAAATAATAATTATTAACCATATGCTTCGGTGATAGATAAAATCACAAAAAATCTTTAAACTTTGGCAGGTAGGTATTCAAATGCATTGTGAGATTTATAAATGAAATGTAACCAGTCCTATAGCTACTATTTTTGTTGCTATTTATACCATTACTAAATATATCTCCTCAAGCTCGATCTTTACACTTGATAATTTTGAAGTTTTCGCTACTGGAGCTGGTATATTCTAAGCAACTATGCCAGCGCTACAGGCTGCAGAACAATATGCATTGTTCGATGTATTGAAGTATGCAGCATCGTTTGAAACCACTTTCAAGCTTTTGTAGGGTCTTGAGTTAGTGCCCTGATTACGTATCTTTTGCATAAATTGGAGCTTAAGAGAGGTATAGTTATATAAGTTCAGTTTATACATCTATGTCTTTGAACTGAAATTCCATCAACAACATAAATTCTATGTACCTTTATAGATCACCGCTGTTTCATTTAATTCTCTTGTATACCTTTTATCTATTTTGTCCGCTTGAATTTATCACCATGTTCAGGCAATCTAAAATCTTCTCCCTTCAAGACGAATATACAGCCACGGAAATATTAAAATGTTTTTCATTGAAGTCGCAAACTGCCCACTGCCAGGTAACATGTCCACTATTTCTCGCTTCATATATCTAACACCATATCCGTACTTCGGATCATTCGAGAATTTGTCGCGCCCGTGGTGAGATGAATAGCCGATGTTCGTATATCGAACGATTTATTGGTGTCTTGTAAAGTTATATGACTTGTGAACTACCACAGCTGATAAAGAGGAGTCTCCTAATATTGGTTTGCCGTCAATTCCTTCTTAAAGTTTGCTAAAATATACCATGTTTAATAATTAAAATCATAACGTACTTCTTTATTAAGGGATAATTAATGTCGAAACCCGAAACCAGCTAAAATTGTCACATTGCACTAACATTGTATATGTGATGATGTAACCGTAAATAGATAGGGTTGAAGATCTGTTATTTCGATTTAATTTATGTTAACAAAATTAATAACGTATAATTAAAATAAGATTTTTTTTATAATTAATATAAATATGTTTTTGTTAATAATTTTACTCATTATACAAATATCATTATCATATTCTGCGAAGTAACAACCCTAAATGAACGCGCATGTGCTATTAAACGAAATCCATTTACTGCCGCCATTGTTAGCCCAATGAGAAAAAAAATATTTATTGTTCGCTTTACACATTGACTACGATCGTAAACAAAGTACTCGGTTGTATTTTAGTTTATTTTTGTTAAATGTTATCGTAAAACTTAAAATGTAAGGCAAAAGCTTTACGTTACTTAAGTTTCCACACTTCAGCTTACAATGTTGAAAACGCTAAATATATTATTGTGGTTTCTATTATGTATCTAAAAATATAATCTCATTCCAAACCCACTATTTGTCAGTGATAGTAAAAACTATGACACTTCATACATTTCACAATCTTTATACAGGACACTTTTTCTTTTCCAAGAAAAAAGTAAAAACCAATACCAGGTAAGGCAAATCATTAAGTTCTCAAAATTAAACCGGGTGATATATTAATATATATTAACGTCATCAAGAACGATACAATCCTGAATAATTAACAATGAGTCGTGTAGGTGGCTTGGTTTATTGACTTCCGCGCGTCGAATACGATTCACGATCTTAGATCACGAATCTGCAAATGTTGCACCCGTTCAAAAATATTTTATATCGTATCGAGTGTTCGTAAAGTCTACATTTCTTTGGGCAGATTTAAAAGATAACATATCTCTCCGTTTCAAATCTCTGCCTTCTTGATATTTAAATTAAGCCCGTGTGTTCTGAGAACCGCGGTGTCAATCACGCTGATGTTTTGAATCTAATATTAAATATTCTTTATCTTACCTCATACTGGTATTTCTTCCGCGTTGTTTATGTTATTTCCATCTAATATTTGCTATGATATTAGTACGAGTAGTTTTATAATACTTTTTATGATCACCGTGTTTATACTTATTTATGTTTTGGTATTAATTTGAAAGTTCCTTTGTCGTATCTATTTCCAGTGTAATAATTTAAAGTTCAAATATTGCGATATTACGCACCTAATTCGCACTACATTACTGAGATAGTGTTACGTATTAATAACAATGATTTGTTCACCTGCAGTGACCTTTACGTGAGTCTAAACGTTTCACAAGTATGCTTCGCCTTTGTCGAGTAAAAACTTTGTTAGAGATATTAGATAAATTGAGGAATTTATTTTCGAAATAGTCCATGATATTATTTTTATAACAAGGAATATGAAGGTGAAACAAGCTTCATTATTTATTGATAATTATGTTTTAGTTTATAGTTCTTTTTTTTTCGTCATTATAGATTAGTTCCCGATTTACGAGCATCAAATATTTTATTGTTTTATAATCTAACTATTAACTTAAAAATTTAATGAATATCTTATTTGTCGAGAAACGTTGTAGGCGAAATAGTAATAACATTATACATAATACGACCCTTACAAGCTTTTTAATATTTAGAATATGGCAATAGAGTGTAGAAGTCTTTTATAAAAATATGACAAACAATTAAAGCTACTGACGCTCTATGGAGAGTATACGAACGAGATAATCATAATACTTTTACTTTCATATATGACGTCATTATGAAAACTGATGTGATCAGATATTCCGAAATAAAATATGCCATTGCATTGTATAACGAAGTAGGTACAGTCGTGACACAAGTCGTGCTCAAACCAAGATAATGAGGTGTAATATTTTTATAATAGGGCCATCCACCCGTGTGAATACATCTGCCAATAGGAAGATCGCAAATCGTCAGCCCTTAAAGGGAGTGACTTCACTGCACTGCCAACTACGGCGGTGAAAGCGTACGAAATAAAACTATGATTGATTCTATGATTGTGTCATCATGTCAGAACCTGCTTGTCGGTTACAATTTATGTTTGGAGTCAATGCACATTTTTAAGCATGACCATCTGATAAGGTGGATTGATATAACTGCCGTCAAATAAATATACTTTACAATTAGTTTTTAGAATTTTACAGAAAGGCTTTTCATCTTAATTTGTGACTCACTTGTTTTAAAAACTATTTGAATGACAGATCATTAGAGTTAAAGAAAGCTGTAGAAATATACCTACCTACTGAGTGTCTATCCATTGACCTGTAAAAATGAAACGTGCACATTTATCTTAATTTTGTCGCGGAAGTAATTTTTTTGTTCCATTGACAATGAGTATTTCACAATAAGGTTAAAATTAAAATATTTTAAGATCGTACTACCTTTTATAAGGAAAAAAAGAAAATCCTGATTGATCATTATTAAACATGTAATAAATTAAAGGGCATGTATTTAAATGTTTTCATTGTACTTACTATTTTAATTCCATTCGCGTGCGAGTTCTTCATTCGCTTAACATAACTCTTTGCTCTCGTGACATCATACGACCACCCGATCGAAATTGACCATTAAATTAACATCTCCTTAAACCTTTACATTTCAATGGAAAATAAAGTTTAGTGAAATATTTGATAATGTTATGTTAACTGCCTCTTAGGTACCTACGCATGTATTTTATTATTGTCGAATAGCTTTTTATCCTGTTGTTACTTAAAATATCTTTCATAGTTTCAAATATGTATGTTACATCCATATATTTTATAGTAAATATTACTAAAGATGTTATCAATCCAGAACTTATGATCGAATATAGATAAATTTTAGATCTTATCCGTTATGCATAATAAGTGTGTTGAAAATTTTTATCAAACTAAATATTAGATCATCACGATGTATGGTAGCCTTATATAAATATAATATTGTATTCTTCTAATTTATATCTAAAGGACCTTCAATCTAAAGCAGTTGTTACTTACAAGTTCGGTTGAGTTGTCAATTGCAGCAGAACCGCGGAAGTTATGTAAAGCATGGCACGAGTTGATAAACGAGAGACGGCGCTCCTAAAAAGGCTCCGGACCTTTTTGGCAATATGTTTTATTCATGCACACGAAATAAATAGCGGAATGTACCTTCAGTTTGAACTTAACAACGTGAGACCCATGAATAACATTGTCCAGAAACGTCACGTATTGGGAACGAAGCTCGTGTTGACCATTGACAAATGTAGGAACTATCAAACAGATGCCCGCACTGTCTCTTACAACTCGAATCCGCAAAAAAGAAATTCGAAGAATAACTGTCGCCTGACCTATAAGGATGGAAATGTTTAATGTATGTGATATTACTAAATGTCCGATAATAATTTATTAAGATATTTTATTGTCATTGTTTCTTGTATAAAATAATTTTATAGCTTTCTGTACGCCAGTGGTTTTTATTGCGCTTTAAAATATTGTTATATTTTTTGTCTTCTCTCGATGTCATTAATGTAAAGCAAACCAGAGTAATTTTGAAATAAATATTTTGTTTATATACAAATGATAGTTTATAGGAAATAAATAAATATCCATCATAATATTATTTCTCAGTTCTGAAACCTACACAGAGAACATGAACTTAGTTTTCACTCATACATTATTGTTGAGTCTTAAATCCTAGAGCTGGTAACGAGGTAATATTTTAGAAATTATTAAACCAGTGCAGTATATCTGTTCTTGTTATGAGGTGGCAAAACTTATCGGTCAGCACTTACGATAAATGAATATTGCTATTCAGGCTTTATCTTGCATCTTTCAGTGTTGTGACATATATTCATTATAAAATCCCTATCAGAGAGTCACTTTCACTGGACTCAATCGAAATCATATTTCTTTTGTGTTTTTATGTATTATCCACTCTGATTTTAAGTACGGCAGTAAAATTACATATGTCGTTATTATTTTTTTTTTCTTAATATAAATAGCAAGTAAAAGCATTGCAAGTAAGATAAACATTTTTATTTATTTTGCTCAGTGTTACAATTGTCTACGTTTACTGAACGCTTCGGGGGAGAAAAGGTAAACGGTTCATGTCTGAAAGTCTTTGGACACCAACGCCGGCCGTATTTGGATGTGATTCGCACCCAACGCTGGGAAATTACATTGTTTATTTAACAACACACTATTTTGCATACAATCAGAGTGAAAGTCCCCAACCATTGATATTTTAATCATAGTAACGGCTATTTATTCGTCCGTGAAATCGATATTTCTATCAGGCTTAGTTTGTTCGCGCCCAGATTTCCCGGTATCTTATTAGCATGGCTAATAAATGTTTGGTGTCAGCTCGTTTGTTATTTTATCCCAACATTGATATAAATAATAAATAGTGTTCCGTCTCGCTATTTATATTATCAAGGATCCTATTACTACTTTTGTAATCCGAGTTAGATTTAATTTCAAGATTAATTAAAGTATGGAGAAGGAACACATTAAATATATATAAATATTAAATATTATTATTAGCTAGTGCGTTCATGCTCTTCAATATCTTGTGTAACTAATAATTAATTTCATCTAAACGAAAAGGTTTCACAATAAGTTATTTTCCAAACCACTGGAGTTAATTTATTTTTATAATAATCATTAATCTATATGTTGTCCATCTTTAATGAATTAAGTTGCAAACGTAACTTGACAGAGTGCGTATCGTAAGAGGGGATGTACCTACTACAAATAAATATACTATATTATTAAAATTTAAAAAATCCTCACGTTAAATAACATAACATAAGTTGTAAACATTACATATTCAATGAAGCTAATGATTAAACATCGAGCTGTTCATAACAAAACTTCCTTTAAAGATAAAAATACGATCAGAGGCGCTTCTTTAGGCATAACACGTTAAAAACATCATACCAATAAAGTAATGAGGAGTTCATTGAAACCTACAAGTAGGTAATTCAGCAACACGAGAGTCATCTAACAGTGTCCTGCTGAGATGCAATGCTAACCACTCGGACAGGGTTTATTTTCCCTTATAAGGGTCGTATTGATTGAAGTTTTAAAAGGTTAAAACATAATTATATTCACAAATAACAGACGTTAGTTTGTTAGTACATAATATTTGTTTCTGACTTATAAGCAACTAGCCTCCAGAAGATAGATTGATGCATTCAAGATAGAACTTTATTTACGATCAGACCTAGCGGTGGTTTGGAACCGGTAAGACTAGGAAGTTGTTTTTAATCTGTTATGTATTTTTATAGTTTCCTACCACGGGTACTACGCAAGGAACGCGATAGTGTTTTACATTATACTACATATATAGGCCCTTGATTACAACTTTTTTATCTTGTGTTTCGTTTTAACTTACTTTTATATGTATGATAATCACGAGTGGTGAAAATCTTTCTACAGTTTATAACATGCGTTAACGTAATACATTACATTCTGAGTCCGTTACCTATAAAAACTATGACAGTACCAAATTGTGAATACATAGAATTATTAAACACTCTATTAATCAAATTATTATTTTTAATATATTGACATATATTAAAAAAAATGTTAAAAAGTATATTTATTTTTAGTTCTTTAGGATTATTCTATAAATCATCCTAATAACTATGTTTTCGATTTGATAAACTGTCGTAGTTTTCGTAACGTCTAAACTCGTACCAGGGATACTGAACATAACAAAGTCCTTAAAATATACCATCACAAAGTTTTCATTATTATATATTGTGATTTGATTTTTGCATATAAAATAATTTTATTAAAAACACGTAGAATTTAAAATTAATTAATTCATATCACTACACACCTGTATTTTTAAAAGACTTATATAACATCTCAATAAAACTTTCTTCAGCTCCAACGGACCTCTTCACACTTGACTATCAACATGACTGGTTTATTTAATGTACTAAATAGAATTGTCAGCAAATGTTATTTATATTGACATGATTAATTTATAAGCTTTTGATAAACGCTTGCGTAATTTCCGAATAATCGCTCCGTCTCTAATAATTAGTGTAAGTTGCGCAACTTATAATGTTAACATCTTCGCCGCGCTCATTCTTAAAGTTGTCTATCACCGGTGCATGTTGAAACAAGTTCTTTTAGAAATTATGTCAAACCAATCTTCACACTTTTTATTAGTCAGTATAAATCTATTGTTCATGTATGTTTCTTTCAGTTCCAATTTTTCTTAGAACACCTGTATGTCTGTTTACGTATCACACACAATGTGCTTAGCAAAATAAAGTTTTTAATAATAATGATAATAACTGGACAAATTACACAAATTCTCCTAACCCCTAAGTGAACAAATTATTTGCTTGTGCTTAGGGTGTTAAACAACGATACAAATACATATAAATGCCCATTATAAACACCGAGAATATATTTAATAAACGACCAAACCCAGAAATACAAACGTACTTCTAGGTTGTATAAATGCCTGTCCCTATCGGGAATCGAACCCGAGCCCCGTTGCGCCACTATACGTTAGGCATCTGCGCTAACCACTCAACCAATGCGACGAAGCGTAAAATAAGTTTTATATTTTTCCATTGTTTACTTGAACTTTAAAAAAAAGGTTTGATTTTTATTACATTGCCGTTTACAAACTATGGTTTAAGTTGCCTCAATCACGGAACCCTTACAAGAGCTTTACAGATCTTATAAAGATATGCTTTCATAAGAATAACTCACAAAAATATGCTGTTCTAATATAATATAATAATAATGTTAAAAAGTTTAGTTAAAAATTTCATAGAATTTTAAGATATTTATTAAAGAATGTCTATACAATAATTAAATAATCGCAGACGGGCGTCGATATAAATTAGTTTATATAATTTGAGTGTTGTGTAATTTTATTAAATTGTTAAAGAAAGCTATCAAATAAAAGATATAAAGATTATTAAATAAAGTTGTTTAAACATCAGTGAACGCTCCGTCGAGTGCCCAATTGATCAAACACACGATTGACAAATTAATAGAAGGATTTACGTAATTAAACAAACCGATTCGTCCATAAAAGTAAAAGTCGAGATCGAGATGAAACGAACCTCCGGACGGTTTATTTACATACGACTGTATGTCGAGGAGTGGCTTAATAGACACAATCAATATTTTTATTATCATACTAAAAACGATGGAATTCCTTAATTTGATTATATTCGTGCACTTTCTAAGGTAATTTATTTTATGAATTAAATTAAGCACGTGTTTCCTGACGCTTGGTAAATCAAAATCTTTTAATTTTATGAATTGGTCATTATTGGTTTCCTTTCTTTTTCAGGTACGTTGAGATGAATCACAACATCGACTAATGCAAGTCAAATGACGTATTTCCATATACTTAGTCTGGCCATAAATACTGTTACAATTAAAATGAAAAAATATTACATTTGAATTTGGAATCTGTCATTTTATACGATTCTTCATTGTGTTTTCTCATTTTGGCGCCAATAAATTGTACAATATTTTGCGACATTAAAATGGGGTGGGGTATACAAGAAGAGAATCGCTGTGATTGCTTTACACAAAGTAGGTATGGAGCCAAATGCCATTTTTAAAACTCTCCAGACACATGGTATTAGTCAAATGTTTGTGTACGGGGCTATTAATAGGTACAATGAGACTTCCTCTGTATGTGACAGAGAAAGATCTGGCCGTCCACGTAGTGTACGAAAAAGATATGAATATGAAGGTGTGAAAAAGGTATCAAAACATCGACACAAGTGTATCAAGATACTATTCTTGAGAAGGTAGTTAAGCCCTTTAATAACACCATATTCAATAACCATGTATGTATGGTCCTTTCAGCAAGACTCGGGGCCGGGTAATAAAGCTCGGTCCACGCAGGCTTGTTTGGAAGCGAAGGTCTCGGACTTCATCAGAGCTGAAGATTGGCCATCGTCTAGTCCCGATCTTAATCCGCTGGATTATGATTTATAGTCAGTTTTAGAGGGTAGAGATTGCTTTAAACGCTGTCCCTAAAACAATCCATACGATTGGCAGTTAAGAATTTCCCCATGGCAAGAGCGCGTGCTTCTATTGATAACTGGCCTCAACGTTTAAAGGACTGTTTTGCAGCCAATGGACACCACTTCGAACGAGCTTTTTATATTTTTAATTCTTTTGTATTTGTGTATTCAATTAACACGTGCTGCAAAAGTAATAAATGTTATTTGCAATTTAAAAAAAAAATCTTTGTTACAACATTTATGGCAAGACTAGGTATATATCAACAGTGGGTTCAATTGACACGCGAATCTGTTATTATCTGGTTATTAATAAGAATATCATCCATCATCTGTCTTGACAAGTCTAGATCATTTACAAGAGATTACTGACAAAGATCTTGGTATAAATACATATTTAGTGTACAATATGTCATTATAGAGTTTCACATTTTCCTTACAAATCTTATATTTCATGTGAATGAACTTGCATTGAACATGTTTGTTAAAGCCATTCATTTTCGACCATTTATGTCATTTAATGTTATATTTTTTTGGTAACATATTTTTGTCAGTAGCCATGACGTAAATATCAAACAATTAGAGGCTGTGAAAAAAGATGTTTTCTATAGTACCTCATCTAGTTTTTTAAATATTATAATAATAATACGCATGCTAGCATTTTAAAAAAGTGATTCAGTATAGTATTGCATAATAAGAGTTACGTTTATTATATGTTTTAAAAACAATACCAGTTTAACGTTATCTAGATTGGATCAGATACTATCATTAAGTTACTCCGCGCTGCAATTTCGGCAGTAATAGTAATAAATAACCATAATATTGCTCCCAAACGATTTCACCACGCAATGCGAGCCAGCATCCGATCACCATTAATTCAATTTACCAGGATCGACTTTCTAAATGATGCACAAAACTCATTTGTGGAATGACAAGTGAAATTGAAGCTGCCATTTGCTTTCACGAGCCGCGCTATGACATTTAGTTCGGAATCTAGATGCGTTCAGATTAGCATCTGAACATTACCGGCCCCTCTATCTATGTATTTAATATCCAATGGTTCTGTACCCGATGATCGGTAAAAGCGGATAACTAAGTGCTTTATGACTATTTCGTAATTGCAATTTTAATGGACCCGTAGATAAGGTGGATGAAGTCAAGACATCGGTTATTGTAAGGTAGAAGCGATCTCTAATCTGATCTTTCGACCCCGATATCGCTTAACGTTAAAAGGATTTTGATCAATAATGTTTATGAGTATAAAAGTCCCGTTAAAATGACATTTTATATGTATATATAAAACGGAAGTTTTGTTTCAATTGGATAGATAATATTATACTGTTAAAAACAAGGGTACAAAGGGTACAGTTTGACCAGCATTTTGATAAATAGATATAAAAAGATAATATGCCAGATTTGAGAAGCAGTTTATCATTTTCAGTTGTTGTCTGTTTGCCTAATTAGTTTTATCTACTTTTATATTATATTATTAATTTGTCGACATCAACACCTTTAATATAAACTAAGTACTGAAATCATCATCATTAATCAGCTTTATTATATTTTCTAAACGTTAAAGTATTCTCGCGAGGAAATTTATGATATGGACTATGGGTCTGGGTTGATTTCACGAATAAGCTGTAGGTACGAGTTCAAAATGCAGCAACTTAGAAAAACTTATTTTTTTTAAGTACAAAAATTTAAAAGCCAATGCATTTAAAAATAAAACTCATTAGTGTTCGGAAAAAAAAAGGAATTTTCTCGCACTAACTACAATTATATGGTTCAATCGTTAAGCTCGAACTCTACTCGAGGCGTAAGTAAACCCACGAACTCTCTTGAAAACCTCTTGAATGCATAAACTTTTTTTACTGAACTCATTAACGAGTTTGAATGCGTTGGGAATCAAACATAAAGTGGTTGGTATATTCTGTATAACTTGTATATTTTTCTTTACGTGGTCTCTATGTTTAGTGATCTCATTTATTAGACTTATGATCTTATTAATAGAGTTGTATAACTTAGGTTTTAAATATAATTTAAAATAAAAAGATCAAATTATGTATTTTTCGAGTTAATTTAACTTTGAAAAATGTTTAAAACTAATAAAAAATTGGAAACTAATTTGCAATAAAGATTTTTTTATTTTAATTAGTACTGCAGCACCTCTTGTCAAAAAAATGTTTTTATTATTGCGCTATATAAAAAGACATTTTTATTGTTGATTTATTTACTTAATTGAATTTACTGAAGCTCGCCTTGATCTTTCGAAGACAGATGAAAGTTTTGATTTAATGGTTTAGATTTCGTTTTTACTTTTGACAAAACACAAATTATTCCTTACAGGTTGGTCATTGAACCAATGCGCTCTCACTTATGTTTGAAAGATTAAGTTTTCGTGAGAAGATTCACTTTCTTCTCGTTGTGGGCGTATTTCTCTCGAAGCTAAATATTAAGATTTCCATCGGAAGCCGCTGAAACTAAAATAACAGGATGCTGTAGCGATTTAAACAGGGATGGCAATATTGAGGATAAGTGTCGCGCAATCTATTGCAATATTGCTAAATGGGCATTCTATTTTAGACTTTATTTGGGTAGAATTTATTTTATTACATGGAAAACAAGAACCAAGAAGAGGTTACGAGTGAGAAACATTATTTTACTTGCAAGATTTTAAAGATGCTTACCTTATTAATTTAAGTATTAGCCAACCCTACACAATATTGTTCCATGTCCATTCATAATTCTTAGTTTAAGGCATGAACATAATAAGAAGGCGAAGAACATTACTCGATAGTAGAAAGCATTTAGGAGATAACTTGAGGTGTATTACCTTTCTTATAACTGACCTGACGAAGGATATCGTAAACTAGGTTCTAATACCATGTTATAAAGTTGAAAATTAATCTGATGGTTTCCTTTACAATATTAATTGGTGAATACTTATATAACACTGCAAATTAAACTATCTACGCATTGACATTTTACTAATATTGCATATCAATAATGTTAAAGATTGTTATCCTGTAGTTGCTATATTGTGAAGGGCTGAGTTGCCTATTTCGTTATATGTACTTACCCTTAAAACTATGTTTACTATTATTTTGTTCGATCGTTTTGTTTGTTGTAATGGCGACTTCATCTTAATACCTAGTTAAAACTATTACATGATTTTATGTATATTTAAAACTTGTATGAAAACAATATTTTACAATTGGTTTAACTAAAATGTCTTACTTGTGCTTTGTGCAAGTGCCTTTGTCGGTAGATAGTTCGGGGTCGCCTAATATGCCAACCTACCAACCGAAATGTCTGATGTGACAGACCAGATATAAAATAAGAGCTTCTTGAGAGACAACTTACAAACACATTTGTACATCGATGCAATCATATATATATTCAGATGGATAATCGGCCACCCACTACGAAAAAATCATTAATTATCATTAAGAGGTTCGTTTTTGGACCAATGAAAATGTATTTAATGCATTGGAATGCTTACAGTCAATATTCGAACGTCATCGTCATCTTTAGTTCCAATGTGATTGCAAAAAGAGATATTATTCAAGATAAACCTAGGTACAAGTCATTGCTAATTGCGACAATAAAAATCGTTGCGGGCCATAAATCACTGCGCACATTCGACAATTTCCCTTAATTGGTCTCGTTTCCCAATCGAGAGATTGTGATCTCGAGTTGTGTGGCCGGCTAGCCCTATGCCCAAATCAGCAGGGTGATCACCCTGACACTGACCGAACATGCGAAGTAATTAGTTCCAACCAGACCACACACCGACACCATTAAGACCAAACTCTGGCGCCTGCGTTTAACTTTCATACTTTAAACGAGTTGCACTGTATGAATCACGCGAGATGTCAAATATGACCGATATTACACACCGAGTGAATTAAACTGGACCGTTTAGACTTGTGTAAGTAGCAGTTTTAATATACATTTATAATTTTAAAACTTCAATAAATATCTCGTATTTTCGTGTCGACTATCACTGATGTTTATTGTCACGGAAACATCTAATTTTATATATTTTTTATTAACTTATCATTGAAATAAAATAATAAAAAAGGCTTTCGCGTGCTCGATATGAAAGTGCCCTTATCGCCTTCGGGCAATTCAGTTGACATCGTCATAAAACAGCCGACCGAGTGTAACCCGGACGGAAACATGACAGAAACATTGGTGTAAGGGAATTTTATTCAGTTACACAGGTTGTAGCACCACTTTTGAGTTAATATTGCAGTGTTATAAATTCTATATTTTGGTTTTCAAACAATCCCAAAATTTGTTGTTAGAATGGATTTATTTGATATTGTTGGTCTAGTGGTCCTAAGGTGGATTTTATTTCACAGCGCTTTTGTAGCTCTTCTAGATAGTACTATCTAAGACATCAATAGATCCGAAACCTCTGGTAACAAGAGGTCAACGGAGTTTCTTGGCAATTCAAATGTCGCATTAACACCGTCGGCTCACGCTTCTCTGGGAACATCAAATTAGGGAACCGATGAATCAATCATCGAGAAACACGATTCGTGACGTAACACTCGTTGTATTCCTATAAATTGCATAATTGGAACCGAACTTATCAGTGAAAGTGAGGAGTCGCGCCGCGCTAATGTATTGTAATGATATATGTTCCCGGCGGTCTGTGCCCTCATTGTAGAAAGCTCTGTCATTATTTATCACTAACCTTTGCCTACAAATTCGAACATTATTGCGAAAACTTGTTAAATATAATATAATGATAAGTATTTAGGAATAGTTGAGGAAATTATAATTCTGATTCATTAAAGTCATTATGCTATTTCACACTCGTGCTTATATTTACGTCATTTAATGTGACAGAGTGGCAGATATAACGCCTATTACGTTAGATGTTAAAAAAATATATTTTTTAGAATTAATCATAATATATTTATTTGTTGCTACGTCGCTTTCTGTCTCATTGTTTTCTTCTGCTAAACAGAAGATATATTACGAAATAAAAATATATATTGTGTAAAAAAAAGAAGATTTCAAATACTTATATTTTTGCACTTGCAATTAATTGCATTGTATATATAGCAAATTTCAAGTCCGTTATGCAATTTGTAATCCAATGATTATCTATGTATTGTTAGACCTAATCAAGTCGATCTCCATAAAGTTTTTAATTGAATTTATTATGTAGTTTCATAATAACAAATCAAAATGTAATAATGTTACCTACTGATTCGTTATGATTTTTTAATATCCACCAACACTTTCTACGCTCCGTTTTAATAATCGTAAATTCAATTACGTCATTCATTTCGTATTTACGCTATCAATGCGGCTGCGATCTCACTGAACTAAACTAAATTAATGTTACTGCTTTCGAAGCTCGTTTTCTTCTATAATATTTATTTCATATCTAATACATGAGTTTTATGGGAGTGTAACTTTGTTGGTAATTGCATTTTCTTACTTTGTATCATTGGCTCTTTTTTATTATTTAATATAAATGTTTGAATAACATTTCACATAAAGACATAAAAGAAGCAAATTATTTTATAGAAACAAAAAATATGTAGAAAAGTCTGAGACAAAAATAACTCGATAATAATAATTATTATATCCTGTTATAATTAAATAACTAGTCTAGAAAATAATACATATAATAATACTACCGTAGATAAGGTGGATGAAGTCAAGACATCGGTTATTGTAAGGTAGAAGCGATCTCTAATCTGATCTTTCGACCCCGATATCGCTTAACGTTAAAAGGATTTTGATCAATAATGTTTATGAGTATAAAAGTCCCGTTAAAATGACATTTTATATGTATATATAAAACGGAAGTTTTGTTTCAATTGGATAGATAATATTATACTGTTAAAAACAAGGGTACAAAGGGTACAGTTTGACCAGCATTTTGATAAATAGATATAAAAAGATAATATGCCAGATTTGAGAAGCAGTTTATCATTTTCAGTTGTTGTCTGTTTGCCTAATTAGTTTTATCTACTTTTATATTATATTATTAATTTGTCGACATCAACACCTTTAATATAAACTAAGTACTGAAATCATCATCATTAATCAGCTTTATTATATTTTCTAAACGTTAAAGTATTCTCGCGAGGAAATTTATGATATGGACTATGGGTCTGGGTTGATTTCACGAATAAGCTGTAGGTACGAGTTCAAAATGCAGCAACTTAGAAAAACTTATTTTTTTTAAGTACAAAAATTTAAAAGCCAATGCATTTAAAAATAAAACTCATTAGTGTTCGGAAAAAAAAAGGAATTTTCTCGCACTAACTACAATTATATGGTTCAATCGTTAAGCTCGAACTCTACTCGAGGCGTAAGTAAACCCACGAACTCTCTTGAAAACCTCTTGAATGCATAAACTTTTTTTACTGAACTCATTAACGAGTTTGAATGCGTTGGGAATCAAACATAAAGTGGTTGGTATATTCTGTATAACTTGTATATTTTTCTTTACGTGGTCTCTATGTTTAGTGATCTCATTTATTAGACTTATGATCTTATTAATAGAGTTGTATAACTTAGGTTTTAAATATAATTTAAAATAAAAAGATCAAATTATGTATTTTTCGAGTTAATTTAACTTTGAAAAATGTTTAAAACTAATAAAAAATTGGAAACTAATTTGCAATAAAGATTTTTTTATTTTAATTAGTACTGCAGCACCTCTTGTCAAAAAAATGTTTTTATTATTGCGCTATATAAAAAGACATTTTTATTGTTGATTTATTTACTTAATTGAATTTACTGAAGCTCGCCTTGATCTTTCGAAGACAGATGAAAGTTTTGATTTAATGGTTTAGATTTCGTTTTTACTTTTGACAAAACACAAATTATTCCTTACAGGTTGGTCATTGAACCAATGCGCTCTCACTTATGTTTGAAAGATTAAGTTTTCGTGAGAAGATTCACTTTCTTCTCGTTGTGGGCGTATTTCTCTCGAAGCTAAATATTAAGATTTC
The DNA here is from genome assembly GCA_959347355.1 of Napeogenes inachia. NCBI lineage: Eukaryota > Metazoa > Arthropoda > Insecta > Lepidoptera > Nymphalidae > Napeogenes > Napeogenes inachia. Next base: position 23,825,953 of record OY365794.1, read on the forward strand.
CATCGGAAGCCGCTGAAACTAAAATAACAGGATGCTGTAGCGATTTAAACAGGGATGGCAATATTGAGGATAAGTGTCGCGCAATCTATTGCAATATTGCTAAATGGGCATTCTATTTTAGACTTTATTTGGGTAGAATTTATTTTATTACATGGAAAACAAGAACCAAGAAGAGGTTACGAGTGAGAAACATTATTTTACTTGCAAGATTTTAAAGATGCTTACCTTATTAATTTAAGTATTAGCCAACCCTACACAATATTGTTCCATGTCCATTCATAATTCTTAGTTTAAGGCATGAACATAATAAGAAGGCGAAGAACATTACTCGATAGTAGAAAGCATTTAGGAGATAACTTGAGGTGTATTACCTTTCTTATAACTGACCTGACGAAGGATATCGTAAACTAGGTTCTAATACCATGTTATAAAGTTGAAAATTAATCTGATGGTTTCCTTTACAATATTAATTGGTGAATACTTATATAACACTGCAAATTAAACTATCTACGCATTGACATTTTACTAATATTGCATATCAATAATGTTAAAGATTGTTATCCTGTAGTTGCTATATTGTGAAGGGCTGAGTTGCCTATTTCGTTATATGTACTTACCCTTAAAACTATGTTTACTATTATTTTGTTCGATCGTTTTGTTTGTTGTAATGGCGACTTCATCTTAATACCTAGTTAAAACTATTACATGATTTTATGTATATTTAAAACTTGTATGAAAACAATATTTTACAATTGGTTTAACTAAAATGTCTTACTTGTGCTTTGTGCAAGTGCCTTTGTCGGTAGATAGTTCGGGGTCGCCTAATATGCCAACCTACCAACCGAAATGTCTGATGTGACAGACCAGATATAAAATAAGAGCTTCTTGAGAGACAACTTACAAACACATTTGTACATCGATGCAATCATATATATATTCAGATGGATAATCGGCCACCCACTACGAAAAAATCATTAATTATCATTAAGAGGTTCGTTTTTGGACCAATGAAAATGTATTTAATGCATTGGAATGCTTACAGTCAATATTCGAACGTCATCGTCATCTTTAGTTCCAATGTGATTGCAAAAAGAGATATTATTCAAGATAAACCTAGGTACAAGTCATTGCTAATTGCGACAATAAAAATCGTTGCGGGCCATAAATCACTGCGCACATTCGACAATTTCCCTTAATTGGTCTCGTTTCCCAATCGAGAGATTGTGATCTCGAGTTGTGTGGCCGGCTAGCCCTATGCCCAAATCAGCAGGGTGATCACCCTGACACTGACCGAACATGCGAAGTAATTAGTTCCAACCAGACCACACACCGACACCATTAAGACCAAACTCTGGCGCCTGCGTTTAACTTTCATACTTTAAACGAGTTGCACTGTATGAATCACGCGAGATGTCAAATATGACCGATATTACACACCGAGTGAATTAAACTGGACCGTTTAGACTTGTGTAAGTAGCAGTTTTAATATACATTTATAATTTTAAAACTTCAATAAATATCTCGTATTTTCGTGTCGACTATCACTGATGTTTATTGTCACGGAAACATCTAATTTTATATATTTTTTATTAACTTATCATTGAAATAAAATAATAAAAAAGGCTTTCGCGTGCTCGATATGAAAGTGCCCTTATCGCCTTCGGGCAATTCAGTTGACATCGTCATAAAACAGCCGACCGAGTGTAACCCGGACGGAAACATGACAGAAACATTGGTGTAAGGGAATTTTATTCAGTTACACAGGTTGTAGCACCACTTTTGAGTTAATATTGCAGTGTTATAAATTCTATATTTTGGTTTTCAAACAATCCCAAAATTTGTTGTTAGAATGGATTTATTTGATATTGTTGGTCTAGTGGTCCTAAGGTGGATTTTATTTCACAGCGCTTTTGTAGCTCTTCTAGATAGTACTATCTAAGACATCAATAGATCCGAAACCTCTGGTAACAAGAGGTCAACGGAGTTTCTTGGCAATTCAAATGTCGCATTAACACCGTCGGCTCACGCTTCTCTGGGAACATCAAATTAGGGAACCGATGAATCAATCATCGAGAAACACGATTCGTGACGTAACACTCGTTGTATTCCTATAAATTGCATAATTGGAACCGAACTTATCAGTGAAAGTGAGGAGTCGCGCCGCGCTAATGTATTGTAATGATATATGTTCCCGGCGGTCTGTGCCCTCATTGTAGAAAGCTCTGTCATTATTTATCACTAACCTTTGCCTACAAATTCGAACATTATTGCGAAAACTTGTTAAATATAATATAATGATAAGTATTTAGGAATAGTTGAGGAAATTATAATTCTGATTCATTAAAGTCATTATGCTATTTCACACTCGTGCTTATATTTACGTCATTTAATGTGACAGAGTGGCAGATATAACGCCTATTACGTTAGATGTTAAAAAAATATATTTTTTAGAATTAATCATAATATATTTATTTGTTGCTACGTCGCTTTCTGTCTCATTGTTTTCTTCTGCTAAACAGAAGATATATTACGAAATAAAAATATATATTGTGTAAAAAAAAGAAGATTTCAAATACTTATATTTTTGCACTTGCAATTAATTGCATTGTATATATAGCAAATTTCAAGTCCGTTATGCAATTTGTAATCCAATGATTATCTATGTATTGTTAGACCTAATCAAGTCGATCTCCATAAAGTTTTTAATTGAATTTATTATGTAGTTTCATAATAACAAATCAAAATGTAATAATGTTACCTACTGATTCGTTATGATTTTTTAATATCCACCAACACTTTCTACGCTCCGTTTTAATAATCGTAAATTCAATTACGTCATTCATTTCGTATTTACGCTATCAATGCGGCTGCGATCTCACTGAACTAAACTAAATTAATGTTACTGCTTTCGAAGCTCGTTTTCTTCTATAATATTTATTTCATATCTAATACATGAGTTTTATGGGAGTGTAACTTTGTTGGTAATTGCATTTTCTTACTTTGTATCATTGGCTCTTTTTTATTATTTAATATAAATGTTTGAATAACATTTCACATAAAGACATAAAAGAAGCAAATTATTTTATAGAAACAAAAAATATGTAGAAAAGTCTGAGACAAAAATAACTCGATAATAATAATTATTATATCCTGTTATAATTAAATAACTAGTCTAGAAAATAATACATATAATAATACTCGTAGAACAAATGTTGTTGAGATTGATGTAGAGAGACTGCCTGCAAGAGATGGCCAATTAATTACAAATGACCCTGTATATATAATAAGGCTATCAAAATAACACATAACAATATCGCAACATACCTAATAGAAGACGACTTCAGACCACATTTTATGTATAAAAGTTAGAGATGCGCCGAATATTCCGTTTTGTTGCCAAATATATTTGGTTCGAGTATTTCTAATTTATTGGCTACACGACACGGTGAAGAACTAAAAGACAAAACTAAGAATTATGTCATGTTATAAGACAGAGAAACCGTAAAAATAATGTGTTGAATATGGTTAAAGCTGAATAATATAAAGCTTTTAAGATTCAAATCAACATTTATTTCCAAACATATCAAGGCAACATATTTATTTTATTATTCCTAACCTATAATTAGTATTTAGTATAGTCAACATTTTTAACCTTAAATCAGAATTTATTTCAAAACGTCCAAATAATATTTTTAAACCACAATTCAGAATATTTATAAATATAGCCAGCTGCTAAAATAGTAACTTGTTGTGTAGCTGTGACAAACAAACAATGAAATGGTAAACCGAATAAGTCTGCCGAATATTCGGTTCGGTATAGGTTAAATCGAATAATATTCGGTTATTGGACGCAATCACTATTCGGTGCATCTCTAATAAAAATGTATTACAATAAATTTATATGTAATTATTGCTATTATTTAAAATGCGAGCTATATTTTCATTTCTTTAAAAGATTTATAACCAAAAACGCAGACAATTTTCTCGAGAGGAAGAATAGAAAAAAATACGGGTTGAAAAATTGACTATTTTGTGTCTCATCTCACTTACTTATGTCGGTAGTTAATAATATATATATATATATATATATATATATATATATATATATATATATATATATATATATATATAAATATATTTATATATATTTATAGATATTTATAGATATATATTCTTAAAATATATTTTGCAAACAAGAGAATGAAGTGAGAACAATGAAGAGATTTAAAGATAAAGTCGTAGCCGGGAGACACCTTTGGGCTTAAATATAAAACTCCTCGATTTTAAGGCTGAATTTACATAATTTTCCATAGAATTGTGACTCAACAAAACGACATTCAGCTTTACAAATGTAACCCTAATGTTATCTAATATCGATAACAGCCTCCCACGCCGTCTGTCACACATCAGAGAAGCCGGTCCTTTACATAAATGTTTACGTTTTAACAACTGGCTATTGACAGGACAAGATACTTAATATTGATGTGATTCGATTGATTTTATATGATTTTAAGTTGCAAAGTGTTTTATTGTGTATATTTTAATTAATTTATTATAAGTTAGTGCACATTTAGTATTAGTAAAAGCGGCTCATAATAGTTTTCTTCTTGTAACTCGTTTGCCATTTAATAACATCGGTTTAGACGACATAAGAAACGTGTAAGTTTAAATGTTAAACTATTATTGGATTATAACTTTATATGTGGTTATAGTAGTTTTTCTGTATAATTTTAAAATTAAAGTAATTTTGAAACTCCGATGGGATATTTTAAGTCGTGTTTAATTCTATCTCTATGCTACTTGTGCTCCAACACTTACTGAGTGTGGGTTATTAACTATTTAAGATTATGACAGAAAATTTAATAAGTCATTATTTTTTAATCGTAAGAGAATATAATTAAATTGTAGGTACAGTTAAAGTTCTAAATAATTCCTATAGGAATAGTTACATATTATCTTGATATTTTCAGTCTAAGTATCGAGATATTTATAAAAGTTACGATCATGTAAGTTTTAATTGTATTTAGGGTTCCTGATGGACCGGTGCGCGGTGTGTTTCCTGCGGAAACGATCCATCCAGACCGGTCTTCGAGAGTGAAAGCGCACGCGCCGCTAGTATTGTGGCGAATCACTCCGACTGACATGTACTTCTTGATGATCTTTATTGGATCATCAAAGAGTGCTGTTTGTTTTATTTTATATTAGATGCTGACTTTGCTAATGTTTCGATGTTTTTCCATTATACTTTAAAACATATTATTACTTAAAAGAGAATTTTGTCTATTCTTGCTGTTAGTCTTTAAATCAGTTTTGACAAAAATAAAACCTACAAATATAAATAACTAGAATGAAATAAGGTATCGTACTTGTCTGTTAAATCCGGAGACATATTTTTCACAGTTTCCTCAAAAGATATCGATCAGCAAAAGGTAATGCAGATAACAATAAATAAAATATTTTTTTGGTAAATCATCAAATCAATTTAAATATTTAAATCGCTTGATTACTTGACATGACAGTTGAATAAACGACGTAGCAAAAGGACGATCAAACAGAAAAAAGCAATGAAGTCATGATGGATGCACCGACAGACCAACATAGACTTGGACGTCAGATGAGTTATCTCTTTGTTTTTCATTCGCGGCTATTGGTTTGTATCGTACAGGCCCTTAAAAGTAATGAAGTCTGGGGTTTTTATAAAGATATTATCTTACCTATATTAAGTAAAAGAATAACTTGCCTTAAGCATACCCAATCATAAATACTGATAAATTTATGACAACATAAACGTTACATATATTTAATATGTAAACATTACATGTGAAATATATGTATTATTTATGTCGCTATGTTCATCTAGTACAGTTTTATTGAGAGTCAGTAATAAACTGTAAATGCATTTGTTTGTCAAATCGCTAAGATATGATGTCGACATTTGGTTCCTGTTGTCTTTAACGTGGGAGGGTAGTTTTAATTGTGACCCTGTTCGCCCACGGAGTCCTGATAACATCGCCTGACTCATTCACACTAAGTGCTGGTTGTGACGTCGCTCGTGCAGCCTTCTTCTAAGATCATCGTTTACTAATAACATGGAATTTACATAAAGTATACGGTGTCTGTCTATTTATAAAACGTTGATTGCAGTTATTATTTTCGTGTATATTATTCTGCTCAATTTCTTAATCATTCGTCGTCATAAATATTCAGTAATATTTTTTCATTTTTAAATTTCCAAGCTATAGCTTGCTAAATTTCAATAAATATAATAAAAATAAATGTGCAACATATAAGATTCCATTAACTGAAAATCTATTAAAGGTTATTTTACCCTTTAACCTATAATCAGGTATGATAGGATATGTTCCTACATATCCTGATCCTTAGTGACATTATTATTATTAAGTTAAATCGATATATTTTCACACGAAAAAAAAGAGAGGCAATATGATAGAAAAAAATCTATATTACATATTATTTTTGTTATAGAACTTTACGATCCATTGAACGGAATAATATGGTTATCTGTATTAATAGAGCTTATTATATAAAACAAGAAGTTTTCTCTTCATTGTTAAGTGGAGTGGAATGCGATGGGGATATATTAACTGACCCCATTATACTAACACGATACACTAGCGATCCGTGCTCTACTTGAGGCTTTTATTTATTTGGTGAACAAAATTTTAACTTCAAGAAAGTTTATTCAGTTATATTATGATTCCTTGTTTTTTGAGTAACTTGCCGATGAGTTCCGTATTCGTAAATGAAAATAATTTACAGCGCTCATATTTCTTAAAACTTTGCAGTCGCTTGATTTATTAAAAGTAACCGACAAGTTGAAGATGTTTATCGTACAAGCTTCCCGACGTGACTTATTCATTGTTTAAAACAATTTATTCCAATAATATAATCGGCTGGACCTTGATCTTTACTCTACGCTGATTTACATCTGTTCTCTTCATGTTCTTTAAATAAATGCGGGAGTCTCGAACAATGGAATCAGTATTAAATTACGAATTACTATTTTTCAAAGTATAAACTAGTGCTGTAGAGCTGGATGTCTGTCTGATACAGACTCTTCAATCACTCTATCTCTTACAACTTTAGAATCTTTCTTCCATTGTCAGTGAATTTATACGAGTGGTTGGTATATATTATATATTTGACAGTGACTGTTTGATATAATATTTTATTTAGGTTTTTAAAGTATTTAACTTGATATATTTATAAAAGTTTCGGTTGATCTTTTAAATAACATTTAGATATGTCCTCTCTAATAGAAGCGTATGATATTTTATTTGTAACTAAACGTTCATGAACCATCATGATTATTAAATTTATATTTAATAAGGATATGAGTATTGGTTTTCCCGCATGCAGTTCAGAAATACAAGCATAAATCGATAAAACCAAACTAAAGTAATTTTAAACAAGTATTTTATGTAATTATTACCAACCTCTTAATATATAATTATTAAACTATGTTGTCGATATATACGAGCCCAGGATAAAGTGAATGACTTGTAGATATATATATATCGGTATATTAAACTACATCCTTGTAGGTGCATATTGTAACGTAATAGTTATTATTATTGTCCATTATTAAATCTCTTTTAAGCAAGTCATTTAATTTGTGTTTATTTGCAATGTCTCCAGTGTCAACATATATTTTAAACTCTGATACAAGTAAATATAATTGAAACAAAACTATACATATTTAACGAAGTCGGTTATAATTAATATATAACAAAAACTCTTAAGACTTAACTAGCTCTAGTATATATGTATTGTTTAAAATTGTATAAATTAAATATTATATATTTATATATTATTATTTTTGAATCCTTATTTTAAAATCAGTCTGAAACTAGAAACTGGTGTTCTGTTCTCGGTAAATAATAAGTAATAAATAATTTATCACCTTCATATATATTATTATCTTATACAGCTCCATTTCAATGTAGTTGTTTGCTTTTGTCAAAATTAAAGATTGATCTTCTTCAAATCATTCAGTTGTCATAATTAAAATCAAATCAAAAAATATAATATATTGTTATTTTTTGATATAATGACCCGACCGTAGTAAATAAAAATAAAAATTTCTTGGAACTTTACTACTCGTATAATGAGTGTGTTTTATGGATCGTTCCAATTAACGACAAAAATTAATATAAAGTTCGTAACAGCAATCATTTAAATAACATCCATCATCATCTCTTCATCTTTAAAGTTTATATATTTTTAATTTACAAAGAAAAGTATTTCAGACTCATCAGTTTTTTTTTTGTAATTGATACCCTGTCTTTTACTACTCTGCAAATATAGTTTCATCTTTTACTATATAGTTGCGTTACAATTAGGATTATTACTATGTAAAATAACTTATTAACTCTCATTTTTGACCCACATATATTTATGGTACAGTGACCCTCAACGTAGTTGTTTTCAAAAAATATATATTACTGGTCATATTTATAAAGTAGATAAAGGGTTTTGCTTAGTTAACTAACTTCCAAATTAATTGTGTTTTTTTTTATATTAGACATGGTGCAACGTTTGAGTGACAAACTTCAGGCAGTCTCAACTTGGAACAATGACAATCTTGTCAAATTCAACGCCACCAAAACACAGACGTGTCTGTTCACCGCCAAAAGGAGCCCTTTCACCCTGGCTCTTACTTTCCAGAATGTATCCTTGGAATGCAGTGACCGGCTTCATTTGTTGGGCTTAGAGATTTCCTTGAACCTCAACTTTGGTCGTTTCATTGAGTCCAGAGCAAGAGCAGCAGCAGCAAAGGTTGCCGTTCTTGCGAAGGTTCGGCAGTACTTTACACCGGGACAGCTTCTTGTTTTATACAAAGCACAGATCCGGTCGTGCGTAGAGTATAAACTGTGGTCACATATTTGCTGGTGCCGCAAAGTCTCATTTTGCGGTTCTGGACTCAATTGAGAGACGAGCGAAGAGACTTATTGGTCGAAGCCGACCTCCAGAGCCTTCAACACAGTTGTAGAATTGCTAGCCTCTCAGTATTCTATAGGATACATTTTGGTGAGTGTGGGCATGAATTACAAGACCTAATTTGTTTGATTTGTTTGAATTCAATAGGCTCCGATACTACTAGGCCGATTTAAAAAAATCTTTAATATTAAGTTAAGATTAAATAAGAATCCTACATTATCCCTGATGAACATAGGCTATATTTTGTCATCATCACTAATATTATAAAAAGGAAAGATTTGATTGTTTGTTTGTTTAAATTGAATAGCCTCCGAAACTTCTGGAACCATTTCAAAATATTTTACCTTTAGATTCCTACATTATCGCTCTGATGAACAAAGGCTATATTTAATACGAGAAAAAATAAGGATCCGCGTGAAAATTTCGACAATGTAATAAATCATAAATGTATTAAGAGACGTGATTGTAGAATTTTTTTATATAGGTAGGTATATACAAATATTAGTAAAAATAAACATTTTGAGTTGAGAATGTTTTATAGTCACTAATAACACTATGATGAAGGGATTTATATTGTCACTAGATGTTGCTCGTGACTCTTTATGACTATGATCATAAGCCATATAAATATATTTTTTACAGTCTACCTACTATTATCTTGCTATCCCTAATAAAGTACTTTAAATGAGTAAGTAAGTGTAAAAACTTTTTGGCCTACATAACAATACTTTTTTTTTCCTATATAGCGCGGGCAAAGCTCCTGGGAACAGCTAGTATTGCATAAGAACCTTTCACCCGTACCAATAAAACTTCAATGTCTTGGAGTCGGCTGTTTCTATTTCGAACAAACATGGCTAAGAACAATCTCGACGAACATAGGTATCGATTAAAAAAACCGCATTCAAATCCGTCCACGCGTTTGGCCGCTACATTGCCACAGACAGACACACAGATACACAGATCGACAGGTCACACTTATAACATTTTTAGTCGAGGGTTAAAAATAAGGCACACATATATGCGAGACAAGAAAATAATTGTAAATATTTTAAATGGTTATTCTTCCTGTTTACTTAGTGACAAAAAAACTTAGTGATAAATATCTTTAATTGTCAGCTCGCGTTAGCAGCGGACACAGTTTGACTTGCGTAATAATAATTAGTGAAAATATTTTAAATACGCCATATATTCAATCAAAGGAAATCCAACTTTAAGTGCCTAGATGTGTGACTGTTTGTTGAGTGATGTAAAATCCGGATTTGTTTTAGTTAATTAATATAAAAAATGTACTTGTTACAGGTATCCAACACACTACTGGTTTAAAAATCAACTATTAATTTATGATATGTAAGTGATACAGATTGTAATGTAAAGTTAACCTGTCTATACACTAATTATTAAGGCCGGAAATATTAGGCGACCCTGAATAGTTATTTATACTAAAGATTGAAATGTTATGTTCTGGCTGTTCTTCTTTTCTATTTACAAAACTGCTATAAAAGCAGATTATTTTGACCTTTATTTGAGATTTTTATTAATGTGACACCTTAACATCAACATTATTAGTTTATATAATTTCTACGCAGCATTTTATAACATGTTATAAATTTCATTCCAAATATAATTTCTATGAATGACGTCATACACACGTAACTCTATATAATATGTAAACTACGGTATCAATTTTAATGAAGTAAGCACAGGACTGTAAAAACTGTATTAAAAAATAAACTATCATAAACAAATGAATACAGGAACTATAAAGTTTGTAAGTAGAAATAAATTGTACAAAGGTAATTTCTTGTTTCATAAAACTCTCGATCTGTGTAAAAGGTCCTTTTTATCGTAAAATAAGATCACGATTATGCCATTAAAGATTTAAAATATGAAACTAAAATAAATTTATATTGTAGAGAATGCTCTTAAAATATTCGTTCGAAATGTTGTATATCGAACATTGAATAACAAGCCGTGGTTTTGACATAGGGGTCAGTCGTGAGCACATCTGATTTAACACCATAGGAATAAAAAACAGCTTAATTGGACGTACATAGAGGGTGATGTACAAAAATAGAGCTTAACTAACTGGCATAAAGTTTAAAATTGTATCAACATAAAAGTGTTGATTTAAAATTCGATAACTGAATGTATACTCCCTATTAAAATATTGTATTCGTATTTTTCCTCCTCGTGTTATGCAGCGTGTTCCAGGTCGGAGGCGGAGGCCCGAGCACTTTAAGTAATGACGTGGTATAGGACTGCAATCTGACGGGAGAGCGCTCTCGCAAAATACTCTCGGGGTTTAAACTTTAATTTTTTAATGTAGGCTTTTAAAATATATGTTAAATATTTTTAAATTTCTCATATGAATATTAATTTATATAGGTGTATGTATATCTTAATAAGCAAAAGCAATAACATATCGTTGTGTAAGTGGATATTAAGTTTGGTTCAGAACGCTGAGAGTTGGAACCATAAATTAATTGCTCAATTTGGTTGCGCTATTTTATAAGGTCACCGATGTAACCTGCACAGCTTCCTTGTTCGCTCTCCGCTAACGAGTGTCTATGCAAATATCAATTAGCTGGAGAAATGTTACCTCGATACACCAGCTACCAGATACCGAGAGCACGCCTGCTATTAATTGCTTGTATTATCTCTGTACGTGGTATGCTGTTTCCGTTGGATTGAGTGTACCAAGATAATCGAATGACAAACTTACTCAATTTAACCTGACTCGACTGATTTTAAACTTTCATTAAGATGAATTACACTTTTTTTTAGTTTCCCTGATTAAATATGAATGTGATAACTGTGAACTCTACTATGTATAATATTTATAACGTAAACATCATATTTACCTCATTCATCTCCACTACCGGAGGAAATAACGCTACTTGTCATCTCCTGTCGTGTTACGTTTGTGACGCCCAGTTACTGTTACACTTCATATATCACTCTGAGATCAGTTTACTTAACAGATAAAATAATATCTACAGTTGTTTTATTTAGAAACCTAAAGCCAACCAATCAAAAGTTACTACCACGCTGTTGGATTAGAGAAATGTATATATCGCATGGTTGGTGGTTCGACTCCCCGCGTTTACTTGTCGGCCGATACACTCCCGCGGATAAATCGCTCGACACCTCTGATACAACAATACTAAAGAGAAAGTCTTAAAGGAAGTGCCCCAGACCGGACAATCGATTGTCGAAAATGGGTAAATAATGTACATTCAATTATGTGCATTATGTGTTTCCCTCAAATACCTATATATTAACCGACAATACCTATATATTGTGACATAGAATAGCACATCCACACACACACACACAACTATTGTTATACTAGACAGCTTGATAAATATAGTCAATGTTTTAAGGAAATGAAATTCATAATACAACTATACCTAAATAAACGGAAAGACCCATAATATTACTTAATTAAATATCTGCATGTGAAATGGATCTCTAAAAAATGTTAAGTATAATGTGAATGACCTTCGATTTTTTTATTATGTTTTTAACTTGTCTTTAAAATCAGTCATTATTGCATTCCTCGCAAAAGCAAGGCTTATATTTTTGTTTATGTCGTACATAAATCATAATCAACTACAATCTAACGAGGTAACAAGCAACTTGCATTTTTAAAGAGTAATAAAAAATAGAACGCAATTCGCTAGTCCATTACTAGAAAGAATTCGCTTCACTCGTCTTTACAGATCGTCGATAAGCCATTGCATACCAGCTACGAGAAAACCGATACAATTAAATGAGAATCCAGAAGACCGGGTCATTTGGTTATGGTTATTAATCATATCGATAAACTGGCTTTGTTTTTCTTTTTAATGAATTGCCGATGTATCGAGTTCAGAACGAATGGACAATTAGTTAAACTGATTGATGATGAATTTCTCCAAGCAGAAACGCAAAATAGTGGAATAGACATTGTTATGTTTCACTATTTTTGTCGATTTTTATATGATATCTGATATTTACTTTTATGGTCTCACTCAATCCACAGATGTGTAAGTTTTTTATTATTTTCTTAACAATAACTAGAACGTTGATATTTCTATAGAATGAATCTAGAATTGCGCTCATATGAAATATTCAAGTTTTAATAGTGCGTAGCGTAGTGCAGGTTTTATTCACTCGCATCGCATAGTCTCGCGGAAGTATTGGCATCATTAGAAATACTCTCTTTTCAATTCAGAAGGTACTGTTATTAATATATGAAAAATATTAATTACAGCCTCGCAGTCCTATTATATCTTTTTAAAGTTATGCTGTATTTTCTTTTTCTTTAATGGTATTTCATTATTCTTAGCCGTCATTATTATTTGTTGAAATCTACTCCCATTGGCATCACATTATAGTATTGATTGTTTCTTTTCGTTGACTCTGATCTGAGTTCATAAGCCATTTACGACTTTAATAATTACGAAGATTTATGATTGTACCAATTTAATAGGTAATTAATGACACAGATTATATTATATAAATATAATACAAATATGCATACCACATGTAAAATTTAATCTTTATATGAGTATTACGAATAAGATCGAAGTAATCATTAATTATTGTAACAAAATCACCAATGTTGCTCACAACTACATTTGTGCTGTTTTAATTCAAGTCTTATGTAACATTTGGTTAACAACCCATCGATCTCACTGAATTAATTACTCGAAGGCAATCTACATTAAACGCTATAAGATAATTGACCTTGATTTCGATTTGTCGGGGATTACATGTGTCTGTATTGTTTATATAACAGGAGTCAGTTGTCCCCAAATCACAGCACTACGTATATATATTGTAATGAGTGCGGTGCATAGTACCGTTGTGTCTACGTGATCCTGACGCCTAGCGTTCCTCATCCGCTTATTAGCCTGAAGGATGTGACATACTTTGCTGCTATCCGCTATTTGAGTTTAATTTGTAATTCTTCTATTGTTTTTATTGCATTCTTAGAATTAATGTTGCATCCACACATGGTAGAAACTTTTCTTTTTAAATATCTACATCAATATGTTTGAACATTTTTTTTCTTTTAGAAGACTGGAGTCAAAAGGTATTTCTCGCCCTAATTGGTAAGCGATTATTATTTACATCTTCTCGCATCACCATTCTCACGAGAATTCAAGACGAGACGATTACTATTTACTCTTGTACGTTAATTCTGTGCCGTAAAAGGCATGAATAATTACTCGGTTAAGAGAAAAAGCAGTTGGATTCCATGGCTTAAACGTATGGTGGTTTGAAGTAATGCGGTACACGTCCTCGTTTTTTTAGCCGGGATAAAAAGTGTGCATAGGCTTGATGCTGCATGCGGGGATGGGTCTCGAAGGGTTGTGAAGATGCGCCAGTGCGGCGGCGCCTCGCATCGTCTCGGACCGTCAGTCTCGCTGTGCCACGAGCCTGCAGCGGTCGTCGTAGAGGGGGCGTGCGTCTCGTTGCTCGCACTTCTTATCGACTGTTATTCGCGGTTTTCTGTCGGGGACGCACGTGTAGTGCCGGCATCCACCACCACTTTTATTTACGAAGCTCACGCACCTGTGACAAAGCAAATATTTGACGTGATGTGAAAGACCTTTATCGGTTTTAGCATTTTGTGTTTAATATTATTCGAAACTTTGACGACATTGTGCTGTTGTTAGTTGTGTTATATCGAGTACTGTGCTATTTGGAATACAAACTCTGCGAATGTTCTGATGATAGAGCTAAAATTTTGGTGACAGCGTCGGCATCTGTAGTTGGATGAACGCCAACATCGACGTCTCTAAGGTGATAAAAATTCTTACACATTTACTTTGAAATATATTTTTCTTTGATAAAGTTTGATAAAATAGCAATAATCTGTAGAACAATAACCTGCTATCGCTGCGCTCTCACTACACATTTATTATATTTTTTTTTTCATTAGAGTAGTAATAATTGGATAAAACATTCATGTCACTGTTAGAAGTACCGTTCGTTTTTTTTTCTTCAACTGCACATCAATCACTTGTTTGTTTGTATCAATACATTGCAACATGCAACTGGTCTGCATGCAACATTTAATCAGACATCAATCAATTTCTTCTATCAACGTTTACTATTTTTTAGGGTTCAGGCCATTCAATTAAGTCTTGAAGTTCTTGGCTTTTTTAGTTGATGTTCCGTACAATCTTTAATAAACAAGAAAATAATGTTGATTTTTTTAACTTTGATACCAGTTTATTTTTATTAAGTTCATGAATATTAAATTAACTAAAACCGCAGACTACAAAAAGATTATTTCCTTCTATTCAAGAATTTTATGCACCTATAAATAATTTGTTAATATTTTACGTCCTGTTAAATTATATTTAATATTTGTGTAATAGTATTTTTTTTTTATTATTTTAATATTGGTTCCATTTCATAAATAATTTTAATAATGTAACCTTAGATGAAGCGTGGGACCATGTGCTATCGCTACATAACGTATGTCTATCCAAGGTCAGTAGAACGTTATCAATTCAGTCGTATCAAATTCCTGTTGTTTAATCTCTTAATTGACTTGTTTTTGTTTTTCTAAATTAATGATTTATTTTTTTTTTAACATTGACATTACCGGATGTTTCTAATAAATAACTTTGTATTTGAAAATAGTTGAGAATACTCTTAGACTATAACAGCTTTAGGAACGTAATAAAATTTAAAATAATTAAACGTAAATGATAAAGTTTATACTTTCTTTGATTAATTTAATGTTCATTCACTAAAAATATAATTTATAGTTAATTTTCATTTCTTTTTACGGGTACTATAATGACTTTACCAAGAAGACTAATATCAGATATACCCAGTAATTATTTCAAGATGAGATCATAACAGAGTCTTACTCATACTAAAACAGACCTTACCACTTGATGTAGAGAACAATATGCATCCATAGTTATGTAATATAATGAATTGTAATTTTGCCAACTACCCGACATACTAATGTCTCATTTTAAAAATATTTATATTTAAAATTATTTATTTCATCATATTACTCAATGTTTCAAAACTAATTTCCTATCAAGATTTATCTCCGGCTCTCTGAAGTAAATATGATATATTGTGAAGTATAAGTTTCATAGTACCAAATGCACTTTATTTGATAAATAAGTACAAGTACAATTCCAAACATTTGTAGTCTTTAAGTAGCAGGATAAAAGCTCAAATATTACGCGTGTGGTCACAATGACCGCTCTGTTCCCATGTCACGTTTGACACACTGCTATAGGATTGCTATTAGTATGTCGTATAAACACTACAGATACTACTTTAACACTAAGTAGTTCATGTATTCTTGTATTTTCTTATAAGTTATTATTTTCTTGCTAAAAATATGTCAAGTTGTAATATTTTGTCCCATGAATACAGTACCGATTTATTTAATTGATCGTCTCGAATATATTTTTGTGTAGCAAATTAAAAATATCTGAACTGATGTTTGATGAACGTGGTTATTATCGAAAACAGATACATTTCCTCTAGGTAGTTCAATGGGATTCATCTCGAGTGGCAGAACGAGTCTGACTCACTGGCACTCCAGCGTTCGACCTCCTCGAAATAGAGTGAACGTGACCGTCTACCCCTGGTTTGGTTTTTTGGTCGTTTCGAATCGTCACTCATTCAATTGCCCGTTGGCCTTCAGCCAGAGTATAGCGGATGCCAAGACATCTTCTCTTCTATAATGGAACTTCTGTACATAGTCTAACGTCGTATTTGCGTGGAGCATCTGTCACCGCGACGGCTTAATCGCTTCATATCAATACTTGTCTCCCGAGTGACTATTTTCTGATAATCGCAGTTTAAATATTAATATTGTTGCTTTCTGTTGATTGATCGTATACAAAACAAAATAATAAGTCCATCCGCCCAAAACGCTAAAAAAAAGTTGAAATGGAGACCTAAGAAATTGAACGCAACCTCACAAACTGAAGAGAGGGCCAAACAGTTTCTTTATAAATTAAAGTATGTAGTATTCGTAGTTTGAATTACGTTACATTACGTAAGAAAGAACGTCATAGACATAATGTTTTGCCATCCATTTAAAAGATTTTATCAATCACTAAAAATAATAATAGCGATTTAAAATATTGTACTAGTCCACATTGTGACCGTTCTTGAAGATCTCGTTTTAATTAATTTTATAGTCAATGATCTTAACTGTCTATAAACATGTTAGTCATGTTGTATCTATTTTTTTATTTAGTTAATTTTAATGAAATTATCAATACGGGCGGGGCATTGCAAAGTTAGAAACATTGTTTGGATTTTAAATAAAAACATAAAAGATGCTAAAATTCATTAAACCGTGTAAAGACACGATACGTCAGTTAGTAGAGTGTTGATATTAGACCTCCAGAGGTCGCAGGTTCGAGCCTCACAATTGCATGGATTTCGGTCCAATTATCGTTAATAGAAAAAAGGGTAATGTATACTTATGTATTAAAATAATAAAAGTTACCACACATACCCGTGCGATATTTTGGGTCGTTTATTTCCTGCTATTGCTTAATCCGAGTGCAGTCTGCTGTACAATTACCAACACCGAAATTAGTTTTACGAGTGGCTGCCGGGCTGCCGGGCCATGACGCGCTCGCACACATCAAACGGCAACACTCATTGTTAATGTTTATTATTACTTCCCATGGACGTTTACGTTACACTTGTATGTAGGTCCCTCGTTTTCGTAACCTTGGCTTGTAAGCGTAATAATTACTCACTAAATTCTATTTCTATCGCCACCACCTAGATTCATTATTTCTTTCTTTCTTTGTTCTCCTCTGAATGATGTATCAAATTAATAAGAGCAGTGTGCTAAACGAATACTAGTAGTGTTCACGGCGCGTACAAAGATGTTAATCGGTGTCATCAGGTCATCAGATTGTGTTAACAATGCATTCAGTCTACCGAAAGTTGGCATTACGTTAATTATTCATGTCATCCGACCAAAAAGCGTATCGAGAAATTGTAGCCGACTGGTCTCGGGTGACCTATTCGCTTCTAGCTAATCGATTCGTAATAGATTTATTTTTACAAGTTTCAATGTCTTTAGTTTTTAATTAAAAGTAATCTTTGAATTGTCTCAAATTAATTATCATAAAATGATTTTACATTTATGAAATCCACTGCATTTATTAAAAGAATTCATGTTTAAAACTTCATTGGCAAATATTGGTTAAGAGGTCGATTATCGGTAAAGTTCTCAATCGTGGCGACAATTCACACGACTCAACAAACTCGACGCGAAGCTCTTATAAATAAATGCAGGTAAAATTTTATTGTTGCATTGACACCAATATGTCATTCGATCGTGAAGGGCCGAAAAAAGAGGAAAATGTGTATGATGTGTACAAACTAGAAAATTGGAACACGGTTACACTTATAAGGTATCGGGAACAAGTTTTGAAGATCGTCGAAACTTTTGAATAACGGACGCAATGGGATAAAAAGTATTCGGAGTCTCCTTCCCCAGTTATTCGAAGGGCATTCGGAATGCAGACTGACGAAGATGACTTCAAAAGAGTAGACAGGTAGCCTTAAAAGGAACTGGAGATGCCTTACATTTAAATAGAATTTTAATTTTATATCTTTTTTGGTATAATTTTATTGTTTAATTTTTTATATTATTAATTGTACCTGCTTAAAAATATACATTGCAGTCGCTATTTGTTTTTGTTTCTTCAGCTACCTTACTGCTTTATTAATGTAAGTAGTATTATGGATTTTCTTTAATAATACGCCGTTAAGTTATAAAAATAATCTCATGGTTGGTTGTTTTGTTTCTTGAACTAGATACATTTAAATGTCACGACATTTAAATGCCCGTCACTTAAGTTTTACGTTAAGAGGTAACGGTGCAGCAATCAATACCCCTGCACTATTCGATCCTCGGCTCCATGTACCAGGAATGTGTTACACTCATCAAATCACTTCAAAGTAGAGCTTTATTACATACACTGATAGATAAAACTACAGAAAACATAAAACAGTAAACTTTACTTCGGAACTTATTGTGGTTTGTACTTTATGATGTGATGTTCTTACCACTCCGATACGCTAAATGCTTTTGTAGTCTTTGTTTAAAGCTGTTTTATTTGTTTCAGCTGCTTTATGGATATTACTTAAAACTTTTAAGAGACACGAACAATGTTCTTGTAACATATATCTTGACTTGTTTTCTATTATAAATGTATGTAAAGTGGAGTAGGTGTTATACCCCATAAACGCGTTTGTACACATCTTTAAATTTAGATAGAGAAGTATCTTTTCTATTTTGGTAAAAGATTAATATACAGAGAAGTGATGGTTCATAATAATATACATTTTAAAGAAAAAAAAAACGGAATAATAAAAATATTTCGAAATAGAATTATTGACAAAATGTACAGATATTTTTCATCGTTAACTATTACTTATTCTAAAATTAAACATCATAAAATTTATGGAGCACAGACAGAAAATTGAAAAACTTACTTACCAATAAATATATATGTTGAGAGAACATCCATGCACGATTTCAATTGCAAAATGTCGAATGCATTTTGAATAGCAAGAAAACTATTCTACGACTAACTTGGTACAGGTGAGGGTGCTCTTTTATGGTATCATTAAAAAACGACAGCTGGTCGACCCCTTATTAGTGCAGTGGTAGCCAATGTCGTAACTGGCAAGCCGACGAGACGAACAGGTAACTTGCTAACTAATGCGTTGTTAAACAGAAGTTGGAGCAAATTAATTTTCTTGATGCTCCAACTTTGTTCATTAGTTACCTGGTTTGACTCGTATGCTTTCGCGGCTTGACCATACATCAACTCAATCATCAGTTGTAAGTAATTAATTAAATTCTCATTAAAGTTTTTCTACAAATCATTTAACATTAAATGTGGAAAATGTATTTTATTATAACCGGCTAATGGTCTGGTTATTCCCGTATCAGCTACGACGAATGTAAAAGTTAAAGACCAGCTTAAAGTTTTAATGCGATTTCATTGAATACAGACTCCGCCTTTTTCCTGCTGTCGTGATCGTACGTCGGGTCGAGTAAGTCACGTATCTAAATCACAAATCAAATCATCCTCGCTCGCAGTCTGTCCACACAGACATGACCAGACAGAGAAAACAGTGAAATATTGCGGTGAATCCATTATTCATTAATTAACCCACTATCGCCGCGCCATAACGGGACTTCATCGGAAGCTGGGAGCCAGCCGTCGCTAAATAACTAAGGATGATACAAACTTCTTGTCCAGCAAATGATTAATTTCACACTTAACGAAGCAAAATAGGAAATATGAAACAATCTTTTTAAATAAATGATGAAACTTTGAGACGTCAAAAACAAAATTTTACAAAATCAAAATAAAAACATTCCGTTTTTGAAATAATAAATAAATTAATTATATTCATGGAATTATGTAGATAGCTATTTTATTACTTCTAAACATTCTTCCGTATAATATTTGCGACATCAGCTATATTTGAATGCAAATTTTAACATTTCCGTACACAGAAATGATTTCTACATCAACGTAGTTGCGTAAACGACGTAAATGCTTTGTAATTTCAAATTACCAGATTTAAGATATGCTCGCATTGTGTAAACTACTTTTAGCTTTTAACTCAACCAAACACAAGAATTTTATCTCTCTTAAAAGATGTTGGTTCGCTATCTTTTCATTATTTATATTTAACTCTATCAACAGGATCTTTAAAATTAGCTGTGACAGTTTAGAGTTGCCACATGAAACGGTCAAGACATCAAGACATCTGATTCATTTATTACAATACTATAGTCTGTCTAAACGTGGCGCATGTAGTTTGAAAGTAAAAGTAACAATAATAAAATTTTATTTGTTTTATTTAAAAATATATATATTATGACGCAGCTTAAGAATATGATGTCCATTCCATTATTCAGTTAACAGTTAGTTTACTATTCTTAACTGTTTTTAAAATTTAGTTTTGGAACTTTCAAATAATAAATTATTTTCCATAAAATGTAAACCGCGCAGAGAATGCCCAGTTTTCTGACTCCGTATATAATTAATTATATCCATTAAACTGTTTGTGACTGGTGAGATCTAGAGACCGGCATGTTTTAAATTCTTTTCTTTTAAATATAAGATACAATCAGATAACGCATTGCTAAGTCAACTTTCTTCCAATTCGTCATAATATCTGCTTTCTCATAAATCTAAGGTTAAAACGAGCAAGTTCAACGGTTGACGGCCTCGGCAGTCAATGGATAATCATCGTTGACCTGAACTTGTGACTGCACGAAGGCTGTCTGCCATCGAAATCGTTATCAATCATTCGAAACATTTAGCACATGCATGCAAATTAACATCTTATTGAGATGTAAATAAAATATACAATTGCTAAACTGAAACGGAGGATGAAAAAATAATTGACAAATAGGGTGCAATCGAGCGGTTCATTTCAAGAGGTCACATGTGGACATTGGCAGAATAAAAATGATCTTGCATTACATTCTCTTACTGACAGAGATATTTCCTTACACATTATACTTCGAATATAGCTTCTTAATTACTAGCAAGAAAAAAATAGGTTGTTGGTTTATTTAAACTTATTGACAAATGAAAAAAAATATCTTGTTCACCGACTACCCAAAGCTTACACTCGTGTTTTCCCTGAATTTGAAGACGTTCAGCTAATTGAATAGTCAGTATCATAGTAAAGAATGGTACATTATTTTCGTATTATCTGAAGCCCGTTTCGCAAACACACAAGTGACCATAAGTAACAAGGTTTATTAATAAAAAACAAAATAGATATAATTACTAAGACTAAAACCTACAATTTTCATAATTCCAACCAACTATTAGTTCTGTTTGTTGTTTGTTGGTTTCAGGAGAGACACATAGGGTGAGTTTCACTTGGGTCTAAATTATTATAGTAAATACTATATACTGTTTGTTTACACAACACCAACACTCACACGGGTTGTTTTCTCAAAACAATCGTTCAATCTCATTGACCCACACGTGTGTTTTTATTTCATCTTATCTACCGCGGTAATGAACGCATTGATCAATTACATGTGTACCTACAACAGTAAGACGCTTGTCTTGATATTGTACTAACTGTTTTAATTTTACACCTTCATATTTTATTTTGATATATATTTAGATAATTTATATAATTTCCACATTTCCTTTTTCGTACAGAAACCAGCGTCACAAAAAGTTAGGCTTCCAGTACGGAGTTGTATTTGACGGACATCTTGTTTCTTTTATTAAGTAACCTTAAAAAGGAAGAGGTTTGTAAGTTGTTTTTCTTTTTATTTGTTCACTGATCCGTAATGTACGAACCAGTTTTGATAGGTCGTTTTTTGCTTGACAGTTGATGAGCTTGTTGTAAAAAAAACCTTAGTAAGAAGACTTAAATTGTATAAATATGAATAAATTTGTATAAACAGCGAGCTGACCCTAAAAATGAAGAATAATTTACATCAGATCGATATAAGATTTGGCAACCCTACGTCTGTATGTACAGTTAGATGCACACACAGGATACAACGCGGTTCATGTTAATTGCGCTCGAACGCACATAACATCCGCTGCACTGCGGTGTACGCAATGAGGATCAATTGTCCACAGACATGCCGTATGTTCAAACAGTGTACTACAATACAATCTGCAGGTAAACTTGTTGACATATTGGCCTTTTCATGGGCTATTTGCAAATGTAACGTTATGTTATACTTTACTCTTTCCAAAGACTGCAATATTTTTTTTAGTACATTTCGGTATTTTTTTTAACCTCCGTATTAAAATGAGGATTGTTATAAGTTTGACCTGTGTCACTGTGTTTGACCTTTGATCTGTCTATCTGTGTGTCTGTCTTTGGCATCCTAGCAGCAAAACGCGTGGACGGCTCCAATTGCGGTTTTTTTTAAATCGAAAGCCTGGTTCGTCGAGATGGTTCTTAGCTATTTTCGGTCGAAATAGAAAAAGTCATTTCCAAGATCTTGAGGTTTTATTGGTGCGGGTGAAAGGTTCTAATGCAATATTTATAGAAATACTTAAACAAGTGAACATTTGTGTGTCCGTAGGTTCATTTAGTACAATAATTAAACCAGTATCATAACTTTAAAAAGCAAAAAAAAAAATAAAAACCCCCGCTTAATAAAGAAAGAAATTAAAATGTAAGTAAGTTACCAAGACAAATAAAGAAATTGTGATATCGAATCGTATAGTCTAACGTACGTACAACGGTCCCTGAACCAATGACTTTAATATATAATATTATTATTATTATTTATATAATATTAATATAATATTATTTTATTCTTTTTATAGATCTTTTTGTATCGGGGATTTTTAAATTTTTAATTTCTTTTTTATATTTTACTTTTTTTACGGTTTTTATCTTGAATAAATATTTAAAAAAAATCACATTAAATGATACAGTTTTATCGTCTGTATTAGGATGGGGATTCGCCCCATTATATTTGGATTCGGCAGAATAATTTCGTATATGAAGGGTTGCAACACCCCTCCCTTGCTGCAATAGTGTGACAATTTATTGGCTATTCTTGCACAATGCTGGAGAAAATTTATAACGTGATAAATTCCATATTTCATTTCGTTTCTTCGACGGGAATCCCTTGTAAATCCGTTAGGCGTTTAATGTCATTGTAGAACGGTCGTAAATAAAAGCGATGGGCTTATCTACTTATCACCTAGTCAGTGTTTTGATAGATTATCTCTAGTGATGTGGACTTGGAAAGCGATAAGTGGATCTTATCTCTTTAAGCACTATTTACACTTTAAACAATAATAAATGAAAAAAAATGTTTATTTATCTTTTATTGTGCTATAATATTTTATTTTAGAAAAATCATTTATGTTCCAGAATGCTTATCTTTTTAATCTATCATTTTAAATTCACGAACCCCTTCGCAACAAATAAACTAACAAATTTGGCAAAATTTTGCGTCCCATAATTAATAGCGTGCAGACTGCAGTCGATATTGCATTAGGGAACGCCAGGAGCCGAGCTAGTCACGTGCACGTCAAGCGAGTCCGACCCACTGATGTGTTTATCTGCACGCAGACCAATTTGCAGCCTTCATTAAATTGGCGTCCTTTTGGTGTTCATGTCCCTCCCAAATTGATGGTAGAATTTTTGAAATGGAAGATTGCATTTCCAGTTATATATTTTTTTACTCCTAAACTTGTCTGACAAAAGAGAATTTTAAAACATTCTACGATTTTGGGCAGCTATGTTCAAAAAAAGAAATTTGTTGCACAAACAAAGTTTATGTTATTTTTGAATTTTAAAATTTTAGTTATTTGAAAAAAAGAGAAAAGTACAAAATTGTTCTTACACAATACGAACGTTTGCAACAATCCGGTCAATCTGTTCATTAATTTCGGCATCTCCATTGTTGTAGGTCGTAAAGCGTGACCTGACTCGTTGACCGATTGTTTTGTGCAATGCTTTGTTGTAAAATGCGTAAAAAAAATCCCTTCAAATAGCACAATGCACCGCGTATGCGCGCATTGTTGGCCTTTATTCTGTTATATAAGGGCGGGGAGTAAAATTCTCCCCCTTCAAACGCCCTTTGGCCAGCTATTCCTAACATATTATTATCTCACATCATTTCTCACGACCCTATAAAAAATGATTATTATTTTTAAAATAATGTTTTTTAAATAAATATTATTTGGCTAATATACACCTACACATTTTTGTTTTTAGATAACTAGATTGAAAATATTATTAACAAATGTTACTAGTGAATAAAGAATAATGATTATGCAGATTTCGCCTCTTTACTATTTATTTTAAATTTAAGACAGACTCATTCCACTTACCACCTTATTTGTCAACCCAGTTGTAAAATAATGGATTATTCAAATTACATGAAACAAAATTGCATTTCCCTTATCTACATGATGAATCGAGGTTTTCTTTTGACAATGCAAACCCACGGGTTATAAGCTTAAAAGCATCATTTATATGCTTTCATTTTCTAGTTGTATTGGTATGTGTGTCAAATGATATTATTACAAATGACGCCCTAAGTCTCCCTTCCTAATCTCACTCATTCGTCATAGATAAAGTTATTTTGCTACTGTCACTCGTTTAATCTAATGATGGATGGCTTGCAGTTTTGGAAGAATATAAAACAACAGAAAGTAACGTTATTCGTAATCCTAGTATTACCATATTTATAAATGACATAAATTCAAACTATTTGAATACTCTCAATGAATATAAAGTAATGTTAACCGTTATTTAATAATATATTTCGATGTAACATTTGTTAGGCTCCCCTGAGGTCATGCGTCGGTCTGAGGACACAGTTCGACGCACACCCTCCGTTGAGAAATGTCTTTACTTCCCTTACTTGATGTCTTTACATCTGGCCTGCGTGACTAAGCGCGGCAATTCATATCTTTTTTACTATCATCTTCATTTCTAATGGAATGTTTCGTACCGTATTTGTAAATTAGTCATTACTTACATTTTAACACTTACGCAATAAATAACACAACATATATTTCTAAAATGTCTGATATTTTTTTAACTGTTTAGTTAAAAAACAAAGCTTTGACAGTTAGGTTCGTTGTCGATAGTTTGGTTATTGTACGTTACTACAATGATTCGACAGTAATTATTATTAACGTCGAATCATTTAGTAGTGTGCTTACTATTGTATATATGTGTGCAGAATGCGTGACTGCACATGTTAATATATCACCTGTTGTCTTTGTTCTCACGGTACACTGACTGTCCAAATTACAACGGACTTCAGTCAGAACTATACATGTTCACTAATATTTAAATTTATTATTGTTTGTTGAGTCTTCTACCTCTTTATGTAAATGGCTAAGGAAATCTTCATCTATCTAACTTAAGAAAAAAAATGCAGGTCAACGAGGAAAAGAAATTTAGTAGATACAAAATAACGAACGAGGAGATGAGAGTTACAGTTTATTTGATATTAGTATTATAAATAGCATTGGCTATAATCCGTTCAAATATAATAAGAAAGATCTAGTTATTAACGATCTGATTACAATCTGACCTCTAAAACCTCATTAAACTAACCCGTTTTGTCGTTTCTATTCTAATTATATGAATAAAATTTTTAAACTTATTTATAATAAATTATAAGTTACAAAGTAATTTTGCTAAATATATACATTAAGTGAGTATATTTTTTAGAGCAAGGTGAGAGTTGGAACACGAAGTTTCTACAAGTGACCTTCTAATAGGACCTTATATAAGTCTTATTGTACCTGTAATTTTTCGGAACTACCCAATTATTGTAATTATAATCGTATATTCGTGTAGGCCAATGGGTCTTAGAAGTAATAACACAAAATGTATGCCATAATTATGATAGTTATTTGTATATCCACATTGATGCTGGCTTTATAATTGACTGTTGAGTCACTTAAACTGTCGTCGTAAATAACTTCTCTATTAAATTTAATCCTAACAAATAAGCTTTTGACGTTAGATCAGCTAAATTGCGGCAATTTGTAACAATCTTCTCAGAGCAATCCTGTGAGCTGCCTTGACCCAAATCGTGCGCAGGCGCAAGCGGCGTATAGTCGCGTGCGCGCCTTTGATCAAATATTAGGTCCACTGCGCTCCATCAGGTTCTATCATTAAGAAAATTTACAAATTATACTCGACTCTTTTAAATATAATTTAAAATCCATTATTAATAGTATTTTGTTCAAATTGTTTTTGGATTCTATACAATTCCATTTTTAATGCAGCTTCTAATACTGGCCAAAACGTTACGAACATAAAACAATAAAATTTCCATATAGCAAGTTAAGCAAAACATTGGCAAATCTCATTTTCGATTTATTTCATATCCAAGCACATTTCCAAACAGGAAATTCAAAAGTACTTTAAAGGTAAGTAGTGATTGAAGTTGCAATTCCTCTATCTAACGTTTACGCGACAAAGTCTAGTCTCCGCGCGCCTTCTATGAGCATATTCATCACGAAGTGAACATGGAACTGATGACAACACAATAGGTCGTCTATTGCACCTCGGAAATAACCGGCGCACACTTACTATTTACATAGTACACTTTTATTATAGTTCAAATATTAGTGTAGTCTAAGTGTCGTGGACACTGATTATCTGATGCAATCTAGTTTGAGAGATGTGTATGTTATCTATTTTCCCCCTTTAGTCATTATAACGGTTTACATCGGATATGGAGACCACAATGCGAAGGGAACAATATGAATCTGATGAACTGTATTTATGATTCAAATGCTATGCTAATGCTATTTTAGAATACTCTTTTCAATACTATTGGAATTTTGTAATTTTATATTGTAAGTAAACCAACATATATTGCTATTTAATAAGCAAAAATGGTTATCACAATTCCTGTAGTTAATAACGATCATGAACAGTTAACTGGTAAACTTGTTTAATGAAATTCCAATTAAATAGACTACTGGCGAAGTTCACCTCAATACATCTTGAATAGTTGAACGTATAGATATGTTAATACATAACCCAGTGTGTTATCGAACAACCTTTAGCTCCTACCGTATGTTTTATCAAAACACATTAATATATAAGATAAACCGCACTCAGACCACGCTTGATGGATTATCTAATGAAACGCGTGATTCTATTTATTGCATAATTTACTTGCTTATTGATGCTATTTTACTGACTTTTCATATCAGTACTGTGTGTGACTTTTTATATAAGTTTAGTTTTTTTTTTAATTTGATTATCTTATGTTTTTTTTCAATTGTTACCCATTTGTATTTGGGAAATTGGTAAGTTTATAAAAATCATTTTATTATATAAATACAAATGTTGGTATATTATATCAGCTCATTAAACATGCCCAGTGTCACACAGAAATGTGTAAATAAACGTAAAAGCCACGTAAGTCACAATAATTAACATGTCTGTATTACTATTACTATGGGCCGCGTGACTCACGATCGGCTTCTGTACGTCGCGCGCTTACTTTCAAATAATTTTTCATTTTACTCCACAGCCATACACATTTCACAATTTAATTTACGTTTTATACATTTCCTCGTTACTTAAGAAACATAAGTAAATGAACATTATTAAACATAATAAATAGTTACGTATGTTTGTTTTTCTCTTTACTGTTTATTTGCATTGTTTTGAAACAATTTACAAAAACTAGTAATTTTACTACGGTTATTATTGAAATGTACATTAATGTTGTAAGTTTATATTTGTATTTTCCAATAGTGTTCTTCATTCTGTAGACAATATCGGAATGTCTTCCGACAAAGGTCATGCCTCTAACCTATTCTATGTCGTCATTATTTTTCTTAATTACTATTTAAAAAATGTTAAAATTAAACTACTTCAGTAAAGCTATAATTTTAATAAAGAGTTTGATAGGCAGTTAAGAAAATAAAAGTATTTTATCAGGACACCTTCAGGACCCATCCCAACAAGACCCTTTCTATATAGTAGAGATTTCTTATCTTTTATTAGATTAAATTTACATATTTTATTACATTAGAGAATTGTTAAGAACAACGTTATGTAATGACTTTGCATGTGCAATTACGTACACCAGACACTAAAGCTCGTAAAATAATTATGGAGCTTACGTCGTAGTAACGAGCTTAAATTTTATATGTTAATGAGGATAATATAGGTATTCTATATTACTTCCTTTACAGATTATTACACATTTGTTATAAAAGTTACAAATCCTAGAATTACGTATTTCTAGCGAATGAAATCTTAGAATACTTCCACAAATTCCAAGTCGTTCAATTTCAGAGGTTGACATCTCACCTCAAAATGTTACTTTTCACCGTGCTTTTATGACGTAATAGCACATTGAGCTAGACAACGACTTAATATCAAAAGAAGTAATCATAATAATGTAGACACCTATCATTATTACCGAACAACTGAACCTGTAATTACGCAAAATAAATAGTGTGATAATAGCCGCGGCACCTATTGCCGTCTGTCCAAAGAAAGCTTGATGATAGACTGCCTTTACGTAAGCACAGTTTTTGTTATCGAAGCGAGCGCAGTCGGACAGACAAACATCTTGAAAGTCGGATCGTATCGATGTTGTTTCGTAACCGCTGTCCTCTACCTTGCTATCGGCACTGAGTCGGATGTTCCTTGGGTCTGGAACTGACTGCGAATTTAGGTCGTGTTTCGTATTTAGTTCATCTATTTGTGTAATTTTCCGTATTGTTGGGGCGGTTGTTTTAAATACTTCAAATAAAATTATCTCTCTTAATTTTTCGATGAGAATGCGCATTGTTTTATAACTTTCTTAATTATTTGATATCAAATTATAGGTAAATGTTTCATGATGAAATAAATTACCTCGTGAAATTTTCTAAGTACCGGTTCGGTGTTACTCAATGTCGAATTAAAATCTGCTTCCTCCTATTACTTACACAGACGTTTCCTCTGCGAGTCACATTGGTCATTGTTTTCATTGACTTAGACCTAAGTGCCCTCCTTTTACCACCAGATTTACCCGATTTATCGAAATAAGTCCTTTTGTAGAAGCACTTTCGAAGTTAATGTTAAAGCTATGAAAATTCCAAACGGGCCCAGGTCTGAGAAAAACCACACAACAAAATAAGCCGGATATTTTTTATTGTGATCACTGTTTCACAAACGTCATTAATAATATCTCCATCTCTCTCCATCCTACATCTTTCATATTCTCCTTTTATATACTTCCATTAAGTGATTTTTTCATAAATACTTATTCATATAAGTTTTATATTCTCCAAAAATATGAAAATTGAAAGGTATATACATAACATTGCAGCAGCATTAAATGTTAGTGTGAAAATTTACCTTGCTTTTTAAAATCCAATCCAAAATAAAGTTTAATTTTTGATTCAATATAACAACACATCCTAAGTCCGCGACTTGTATTAATGTCAAAACTCTATTTGATACATAAACATGAGCATTGCTAAATGATTTACAAATAATTTTTGTATATTTTTGGTGAGATCAAAGAAACATATACCTAAACAAAAAATGATTGTATAATTTGTTTGTAGCAGTTGAATAATACCAAGGCTAATGTACGATTTTCTTAGTAATTTTAGATAAAGGGTTTTACAAAATGAGTAACTCAGTACATTGTGGTGTACAAACTTGCATAATTCTAAGTCACGATAAAACCAAAGGTAATTGTCAATTTGTGAGGAATCAAGACATAATTTGAAACGTTATTTGTAGCAGTAATTTGATGATTGTGTGCCCTTTAAGGTTTCTATGCTTTGATAATTGACCATGCGTTCGATAAATTGTTTTTGAAATTACTGAATCCAGCTATGCACGATTTAAATTGATTATTTTGCTTCATTATTTTATATTTATTTACAATTTTAGTATATTATTTTGCTTTATTTGATGATGCAATGACCTAAATGAGGCAGGTAGGTAGATAGATGGACAGATAGATAGTATTATAGATAAATTTAATGTAAACCATCCCTTCGCCTTGACTAACATAGTATTAAAATTCCGTCAAAACTCTTTGTTAGGTTATAATTTTTATAATATTAATATTTATTAAAAAATAATCTTATTTTCAGGTAAGTTCCAGATAGAGCCAAAAACGTAAGAATAAAATCCGTGAGTCACTTTTCATGCCAAAATCTGCATAATGGAGTTGTTTAACTTTGACTCTGAAATTATTACATCATCGGACCCTGACTTTCGATTTAACTGATTTAATATTTCTCTCAGGAATAGGAGATGTAGGTATAGACAGATGAACAGTCATTAACTCACTCATTATAATATACCTTCTGGTGTTGTTTAGCGTTTCATATTTATCATTATATAATATTTATAATTTGCAGAATCATCTTTTGACCATTAGACACTCACTATTTGACCTAAATATGCAAAATCCGAGGCAATTCTTTTGAATTTTCATATTTTTATCGTTGTGGTCTTGAATAAAAATTTGGTAATATGTTTCCAGACTTGGATGAATGGCATCAGAAACGTTATTTTCTACCGAGATGTTCCGTCTTTTAATTTATCGTGACAGTACTTCGAATACCCTATCATTCCTCTGTTCAGTAAAGGTACCATTCAGTTGTCACTTTGTATTGAGGAAAGATTCTTACTAGTTGGGTATTGACTCATACAAAAGTAAGTACGTTTTCGTTCATTTGTATTCTACGATGAAACTAAATACGATGATTCACGACAAAAGAATCGCAATATAGTTCTATTAACGAGGAGGCGCTAAGACTATAATTTAATGTAAATTGCTATAAGTGGCATGACATCTTTATTTATTAAAACATCATTGGTTTCTATTTACTTGGACTTAACAATAGATTATTTGTTTTCAATTGTGTAAGAAATACCTTTTGTTGGCGTAAATACGAGCAATTTAAAAATGTTTACCTTTTTTTAAATCCTTTTACCTGACATGTTTTAAAAGTAATATAACGATCTCAACTTAAATTTTAACTTCTGTTTAATATTTTTTTTACGTATCAGTAATAATATAAACTCTTGTTTTGATAAAAATAATATTATTTACTTTATATTTTAACTAACTTTTAGAACAATACAACGTAAACTGTGAATAAATCCGTCAAACCACAGACATTAGTTACACAACCGACAAAGAGGTTGCTGAGAGGTTTACAATAAACACGTTTCCCAGAATTGTCTGCAAAATATTGCTAGTGCGGTCTAATTGCGTACTACTACATTGATCGCAACCTTGAATTGCAAACCGCACTCCGATACAAGACTGATGATTTATGATAATGTCAGTGAAAGTGTTGATGCAACTCCTCTTTCAACGTGTCTCCAGTGATGGATGCCGTCTTTTCAAACGTTTATTTTTCTACGTTTCCATACAAAAGTTAATCTCCGTACCATTGAATGGGCCATTTGAATGTCGTTCGCGGTAACGATGCGTGCAAGCGAGGTTCGTTCAACTTTATGAATGAAATCTGATTAGAAAAAACTTAGTTGTAGCATTATTTTTTCAATATATTTAGTGTATATTTA
Source organism: Napeogenes inachia (assembly GCA_959347355.1). Lineage (NCBI taxonomy): Eukaryota > Metazoa > Arthropoda > Insecta > Lepidoptera > Nymphalidae > Napeogenes > Napeogenes inachia. Next base: position 23,857,993 of record OY365794.1, read on the forward strand.
AAATTTATTTTAATATAATGGACTCATTGTTCTCTTTTATGTAAGACGCATTATGGTTTCCTTTTCGCTTTTAATTATAAGAATTGTAGAAACTATTGTTCTTGTTATTATAGTCCTTGTCTCTAATACTCGCAGTACTGTTCTAGCTAGTTTTAATTTATACCAATTAAGAATTCAAATATACTCATTGCGCAACCGGTGTTATGGGGTCATCGCCCTCGAGTGTAACGTGACTGTGCATTTTCTTTATTTGTTTTTATTTATGTTTGTAAACAATAATTTTGGAGCCGCCGTAGTTTCAAGCATTTTAATACGTTTCAATATTTTAATTTTCATATTATATTATTTTTCTAATCGTTGAGAGTTTGTTTGTGTTTTTTTTAATATATTAAAATACTATTTGTATTAATATATTTTAAATCAGTTATAAACCGCTACAAATCGATGTAAAAAACGATATAAATATTAGAAACTATCGACACAGGCAATTTTTCCGTAATACTTCCGTTACAAATGATGTAACGTTATTAGCATTATCTTGTTATCTAAGGAACTTGCGTTACGATCATATTGTTATTTGTTTATGTTCGTTAGCTATTGTTTCAAAAGTTCTATACTTTTTCGTTTTTGTATATTATAGGTTGTAACCGTTAAAAATCTTTTTAAAGTTTATAGTTATTTATTAGTTGAAATCTTTTAACTGATATATTTTTTGACCAATGATCATTACATTGTAAATAAAACATGTTCACTTTCAAACACTTAACAGTATTAATATAAACACATATAAGAAGTAAGACACACGCACACAATTATATAAGCGAATTACGTTGGTTAATCCAAATTATCATAAAAGAGAATCGTTTGCTTGTTTTCTTTCGTTCAGGTCTGTTGACTCGGAATTTCATAAAAGTGCAAAAACGTATGAAGCTTCAAAATTAACTGTTTATGGTCATTGAGGCCGTAAAACCAGGTGCGAAACGATTACGTTATATTTACTATATGCAATGAGAGGTGTTAAGGCTGCCTGTCTTAATGCATTTTATGCCTTTTCATTATTTACGATTCCTACCCTCATTATGTCATTACCTTCGGTTTTACTTATCTGTCCATTACCGATTTACCGATACGTGACCGGTTATCCGGTTTTATTGATTCGTATCGGTAATCGATTTATTTTTCATGAATTTATGGGAAGCCCTATTTGTTGTGCCATGACCTTTTAAGCGTTTATATAAAATTATGTAGCTATTAATATTGCTTTTGTAGAGACTTAAATATTATTATTAAAATAACAAGCAGCAGGAACGTAAATACCAAAAGTCATTAATTTTGGTTGTAATTCTATTTAGATAACGAAGGTTATACAAATACATGTACATGTATGATCTATTAGTGCATGTGGATGGTTTCGTTGTCATACAATATAGTCATTCACAGTACATAGAGTACGTGGTGTGACGTCACTGGGACTTTGTTATTGGATGACAATAAGATGACGAATTAAATAACTTGAGATTATTGCGTTATATGGTGCTATATTTTCTTAGTAAATTATTGTTAGTTATAATAAGGTCATGATTTAGTTATTAAACGAATGATTTGACCTACTTTTATTAGAAAATATAAAGAAATAGAATGAATCATTCGTTCTCTAAAGTTACTGGTTATAAGTAACTGCTGATATGAGTTTAATCCATTTAATTGATTATGTTGTTCAATATCACAGATGCCATAGAAATCATAACATCATAAGTTTCAGCACTATTATACAGACCAATGTATATGAATAATAATTCATATTATATTAAACAATGTATATTTATTATTTATTTATAAATGCAATTCTCTCTTCTCTTTTGTATGAAACACATCAGGAGTCTTACATATATGTTTATAATTTTCAATGTCATCTGTGTATCGGCCGGTCTGCACGTGGACTGAATTGAAATGATGTAACCAATCAATGGATTGTTTTATAATCATCGTTACACTATCATTATAGGTTTTAATATCTATTTTGGATGCTTGTTTTGACATGAATTCCGTATATCCTTCACCTTTCCCAAAATTGTATTTACCGACTATAATTTGGTTCTTGGCAATCTCTTGAGTTGCTTACGTGTTATATCTCTAAATCGTAAAATATTACCTTCACGGTGTATCTACTGATTGTGCCAAGTACGCGTAAGTGCCCATTAAAATTTAATATTTTGTCTGGTTTTAAAAACTATATGCAACTATACCTATATATTATAGAATATAATATTATTAAATTATCTATATAACATAACTGTTCCTTTTAATTTTTCAATATAAATTAACTGTAAAACATCATAATGATAAAATCTTAAATCTATTTAATTTTCCTTCATCTTCTTTTTTCTGAATGAAACAGGTGTGAATGGATTTAACAAAACATGTTGTAAAAAAGCAATTGTCTATCATATTTTTAGCAAGTCGTACTGCGACTTCCAAACAGATAATAATCTTTTGTAAAGAGCCCATGTTTGTCAATAAAGACAAACTTAAAAGAAAAACAGCTGAATTCCGTTATTTTTATTCATTCTCATTCTTTTACATATATTAATAATAATTAGGAATAATATTTTCTGTATGTTTAATTGATATGAGTAGATCGAACTGTAAATGTATGTAGTTATTTTATATAACTTACACATAGTTTATTTGCCTAAACTTTCTTGTAATATTTAATGTCCTTATTATTCTTACGTCATTCATAAGTTTATCCTCTAAATAACATAATGACCAATATTAATTGACTCCTACATCAATTTATTCTCGCCAATTGTGCTATTTCGAATTAACTATATCCTCAGATAGATACTTAAAACGGGTTCAGACGTGTATAACCTACTTTTTAATAACAAAAACTAAATTCTTCTTTGATATTTACGAAATATATGAAAAATAGTGAGTATAGAATCACCGTCATCCATAATTCATTAAAAGACGACACGTTGATGAGTAATTGTCAAGTAGCGCAGCATATTAAATTATACAAATACAAACATACACTCGCCGTGATAATAAACTTTAAGTCGTGAACAATAGAATTCATTATTCTATAACTTAATATCTTGCAACTTTTAACCGATCCAATTTTAGTACAAACAAATTATTCCATAGAAACGCCTTTCAACCCATTCCAGACCTACATACAGGGCTTGTGAGAAAAAGGTCCAACTAACAGGTTCCTAAATAAACGACCTCGGTATAACAACTAAGACATTTGAATGTTCAAAAGGTAATTTTATTTATTTTTTTATATCCCTGTGTCTTGCTCTCTTATAATATTTGCTATTCATACGTTATTTTTAACTTTAAAGACATTCCATGTTGTAGTTAACAGAAGTTGTGTTTGTTTGTTTGTTTTCTTATAAATCATGAATGCTGAATTGCGATGTACTGAAGTTGTTCCTTTGAGAGTTGACATTTTTTTCTTATCAGGTTTTACATTTATATATTTAAAGTGTTTTAAATAACTTTTATAGGTTCATATTTGATTGTTAGGTTTTATTTAATTTAGATAAGGTAATCTAGGTAGGTCTTGAAAAAATTAAAATATCAACTTATTTTTTTATTTATGTAATACCATCCCTTCAGATTTTTTAATGTGTAAAAAGAATTCATAAATTGATTTTATTTTCATATACCTATATTATTATAATTAAATGAACCAAAACCATCAAATAATTTATGTTGATATCAAATCTTGCTTTAATCCCAATAATAAAAGTCTTTTTCCGACAATTATTAGACACACTCTTTTAAATACTTTACACTTTATAAAATAAATAAACAAAACAATGGACCTACAATTAAATCATAACCATGTGGCGTGTTGGAGTTAGTCTATTATCAGCTTTCACTATAATTTTGAAATCATTTATTCAGAACCAGCGCTCTGTGAAATTGGACGTTTATTATTAAACCTCTTACATATATTGTAGTAAAACACACATATACACAGTTTAAATACATTGACTAAATTTCTTATTTTTATTAAAATTAAAAAAATACTTTCATTTTGTATTCAATTCTATTTTATAATAATAATAGGTTTAACTAAGTTTAACATGGTTTGATATTTTCAAACAATAATAATAATATCACTGGAAAATTACACAAAATGATCTAAACCCTAAGTAAGCTAATTTTTTTGCTTGTGTTAAGGGTGTTAGACAACGATACAAATACATAGATATACACATTATAAATTCGGCGAACATATGTAATAAACGACCAAACCCAGAAATACAGAAATCTATGATGCTCATCACATACATGCCTGTCTCTGTCGGAAATCGAACCTCAGTCCCATTGAGCCGCTATACGTTAGGCGTCTGCGCTAACTACTCGTCCAATGATTTTATAAATCAATATCGACATTTTCATTTTCTAATCATATGTCCGTACTAATTGTACTATCGCGTGTATTGTGACTATTATAATTACTAGTACCCTGTGTTTATTAAAGCCGAAGACACTAAATTACATGTAATCAATGAAATTATACGCTTGTAATAATATGGATTCATACCATTACAAGTCATTTACAACGTAAAATGTTTTTGAAGGATTTGTTTTTACATAATTATACTATATTTGTTAAGTTTATAACTCAAGTATCTGTATTTTTTAGTACTTTATATGATAATTGATAATCTCCAAGGTTTTGTAATTAATGACAATTTATAAAGGTATAGAATTTCGTTGGAATTATTAAGTCGTATCAAACATTTATGGCTATTGCTTCTCTCTAAAGTTGTTCTCATAGGTGCAAATCTGATGACTTGTTAATATCATATTCTTTTATTTCATAATTAACAGCAGCTCCTGTATATTATTTCCATGTGGTTATTTTAAGGTAATTTAATATTTTATTAAAGTATGAAGTCATTCTTATATAGAGGCTTAAGTGATAATGCGCAATTTACTTGCGAATGAAGTTTTTATTGTTGATGAGTATTACTAATAAGTAGCCGATGTCTCTCGATCAAATTAATGAAATGAAGGTAAAACCAAATAAGTAAACTACTATGGAAGCCGCGACATGGTCAGTATGTTTGTTGGAAATTCGAGGTCATTGCACCTACAAGAATAAAAACTGTAAATTAACTTAAATCTGTGTACCATCAAGCAGGTAATACGATATCAGCTATATTAATTACACCTGCACAAGACTGTGATTTAAATTACAGGTCATTGAGATTCCATATTGTTCAATATCAACAAATGTTTACCCATATTTGGTATAATATTTTAAGAAACTAGATTGCTCTATAATTATCTATAATTTCTTGTAAACTGTTTTATCAGTTTTATAATCTTAGTTTTTTTTTTGTTTTTGGTATAATATTGATTAATTTATATAAAATTTAAAATCAGTTGTAAGTTGGTATAATATAGACTATAGTCATGTTATCGCTTATTAGCCACAACTTGAACTATAATTTACTGCGTCGAGACGCTGACTAATTTCTTGAAGGCCAAAGACGAGCCATTATTATTTATTGCCATATAAAATAACTTCTTAAAAACTTTCCAATATTAGCAACCTTATTGCTTATATGTTAAGGGTTGTTTTATTTCAGTGTCCGGAATTGACACATCATACAGGCCCTTTACTACGACAGTGACTCAACTGCGAATTACTGTGGCCCTAAAAATAAATGTTTCGTTAACGTATTTATTGAGTCAAGAAAGAATCACAACTGTATGAAAAAAGATAGTCGATAGGATTTATAAATTTTGAGGCAACTCAATAGAATCGAAGATTCTATAAAACAAAGTGGTTACTTCGTGTGCGAAGTGACTTTGATGTTTTCTAGGAAGACGATTTCTAGCTATTTTCCTAGAATATAACTGTTTATCAATCTAGCCTCGTTTTAAGAGGTTAAAAGTTATTTCTTGGCTTCTGTGGTCATTCTTATGACTGTACATTGGATGTAAATAAATGATCCGATTTTATTTTTTTTTATTATTATTATTTTCTAATAATTTGGTGTTATGAGTCTACATACTACTACTGTAAGATAAAACATCGGGCTACTTATATTATGTAATAATAACATTGTTTTTCTATGTTACAAATACTATGTATCGTATTTTACGGTACATTTTGAGGATACTACGTTCTTATTGAGTAGCTCCTTACAGCATCTGTTTTCTTTATAGTCCTGCTAGTTTACGACTGAGGCTTATTTTAGCCGGAGTGTTCGTGTGCTGGTGCTCGTCCATCTTCGGCTTGATGGGAAGTGGAGAAAGGTGAATTATTTGAGCATTACCTTGTTATATAGTTTATTTATATTTGCTTTATACGAGTTCGGTTTTATGATTTTACTGTTCCATAAATAGACATTTTAAATATTCGAAGTCCCTATAAACATTCAAATGATTAGTAAATAGATCAATGAATAGCGTAGCCTAGCGTAGCCTTTTATTATTTCTCTAGTGTAAATCTTCGACACCCCTAGAGAGATACTTATATACCCTATCAAAGAGCAGGGGCTTTCATAAGATTTTTGTTACACTCATCAACAAAAGATTTGAGAGGCGAATATACTTGAAAATTATACGAACCGTGAGCAAAGCCCTTAATAATTCAAGGGTTCACATGTAGATAGGCGCTTTGCAAATTTTAGGGTTGGCAAAAGTGGTTGCAATGGCGGCGGTAATTATGAGTATTGGGAATAGTAGTTATCAAACTCGTGTACCCACAGGCCTCAAATCAACCCCACTTTTCATTTCAACTATCATAAACTAGGGAACATTTGTGTTATATATTCGCCTCTCAAATAGAGCTCCTAGTATATTAATCTCGCTAAAGGGCTCCCTGCTGTGTTATTTTTCGTTTTTTTAATAACCTTGTAAGTTAACCCCCGCCTGCCTATTGTACAAGTGTACCTGCAGGTAGAATTAATAATACTCGTACTAAATAGACCTGCGATTCTTTTGCAAATAAGTATTTTTATTCCCTACATGGCTCTACAATGTATCTTTTTTAAATGTAGCCGTACTTGTTTGTTAACATTTGCATTGTTGCCAGTCGTATTCAGTACTAAAAATCCAGAGGGAAGGATGTTTTTGATGTCGCTCCTTGGGTTTTTATTCCCTCCACATACAATGGCGGGTGTGTTGTGTAAAAGTTCTGATTGTTTTTTTTCTTTTTTGGTACTTTAAAAGTGCTTCCCATTTGTTGCTACTACATTGTTTTATTAAAACTCTCATTCAACATTAACCGTGATGGCGCCTATTATGTTACGTAAGAAACAAGAAGACATTAGCACATGTCTCTAATTCCATACACGATAAGTCACGATAATTCTCATGGGAACACTTGACCCTCTCTGGTCGTAACCCTCGTTCGCGCATCGATGTCGATTGATTGTCGATTGTATGCAGATAGTGTGCAAATAGTAATGTGCGAATCCACAGCGTTTTGCTCAAAATACACCCATTGTAAAGCTGAAGTATTTGTTTTACCTTTACACAGGCTTATATCCTTACACTATAGAAAACTTGAATTGATTGTAAGTTTATTTTCAGCTATGTTTTACGTTCAACAAACACAGATAGCTTCTGTGTTTGTTGAACGTAAAACTTTGGAAAGTAATACTTGTAAAAATAAATATGTACATATTTTTATTGATATAATAACTTCGATTAATCAATTAACATGACTTCATCTATTTCCTTAACGTTATTCAGCGTCAGTTAGAATCGACGACAGTTATTACTATTTTATTTTGTAGGGTTTCAGTAAAATAACCATTAAGACGGTTCATGATAAACTAATAAGACTTTAATGTTGTTTTATTTTCATAAATTTTAGTAAAAAGAAGATCAGAATAATTTGCATTTTATTTTCGCCGTAGAAAAAAAACCTTAAAAAGTATCAAAGTCGTCACACCAATCTAGGTTGAGAATCTGTGACCTACGACAATCCGCCGGCCGTTGACCCCAACCACTAGTCAACTAACACCCCTTAACGTTTCAGAGAGACTGGAGATAAAACTTGCACAAAGCGTCTCAAGCACCCTTTGAAGCGATGCACCGTCTATTTTTAAATCGTAGAATTTTTTCATAGCTGCAGTTTTATTCATAGCGGTAGACGAGACGGAGCTAGTCTGAACTTTGAAGGAGGGAAACGTTAACGCTTTGTTATCTCATACTTTTTTAATCCTACCTCTGCTTTTAATGAATGTAAATACATTTCTATATCTACCTAAGATATGGTTTTTGCTTTGCTCTGTAAATTGGTCTTACTTTATAGCAACTAGCTATAAGAAAAGCTGTCCTGGTGACTTATGTATGTGCAGCTTCCGTTCTATTTACACACATACTACCGAAGACTAATGAATACACTCCGTATACACCTCGAAGATCGTAAGATATGCGTGTCCATGCCCAGGGCGAGACAATAATCGCTTTACGCCTCGTAACACGAAAAGAGATCTTATTTTATTAGCAATAAGGGTGTTGGCGACTGTAAGATAAAAAAGGTTTGATAGGCTAAGGTAAGTATGCATAGTGATAAACAAAAATAAATCTAAGTACGCGGTGTTAAAGATCCGTGGACGGTAGCGATGGTCACGGCTAGTTTATATCAACAACGCAGATTGAAAATGAACTAGGAGATAAATCTTAAGATGTGGACACGGCGCCCGGTGTGCTTAATTAATTTGAAGTCTTATCACATGTACATTAAAATTTATTGCTTATCATAAACCTTTTTTTATTAAAAAAGGAAACATTTTGAAAAAATAATTATTTTAAAATTTAATCAGTAATATTAAAGAACAATGCTAATAAGAATAACTTATTAGTATACCCTAGTAATGAAAACTGTATAATTTAAAGTAATCTCATATACATATTACCGAAGTAAAACAACAATAATATATAAAATCCAAGTATGTAGTTAACGCGCAATGCAAGCCAAGCATTTAGATTTACATTCAGAGCCGAATACAGTCCCACCATAATTGCAGCAATTTGCATAACTTTCAAGTAAATATAATCGTCATATCGTCTGGTAAAAGTGCACTTTTTTTCTACAAAAGGAAAATATTTAGCGCTGCAGCCTTGTAGAAATACGAATAGTTGACTTAGTATTTGTTACATTGTATAAATATTAACATTTATTATATAAATATATAGTATTTTTCAACAAGTCGTTTAATACTAAGGTCCTACAAAGGAAATCCGTTCGATTAATTGCAAGTTGCTAATTTCTTATCAAAATACATATTTACTATTAATATATTATTAATTTTGTATCTTATCCATCTTGACAGTTTTAATTATTGTAAATATACTTGTATAGAGGAAATTAAAACTACTATAAAATGATAAACGATTAAATCTTAGTGCATAAATAATACATTAAATATTAAGAAATTGTAGTATATTTTAGTGAAGATATAAATAATGATGGCTAAATAGATATGTATACAACTTTCATTGAGTACAATAATTACTATTGTATTTAAATTAAAAATGAATGACTATTTTTATTTCTTACTGTCTCTTCGGGTTAAGTAATTATGACTAATATTCAAATTATTCAGTTTGATAATTGACCTGCTAGAATAAAATGTAAGGCATTATGACGGTACGGTCTTACTTCCGGTGCGCCGGCGCCGGCCCGCGGCGTTACGAGATCTTCCCACGATTCAGATAGAATTTAGTTTTGCCATTTATTTATATATATTGTAAATCTAAAAGTTTTCTATTCGAGTCTTATTTTATAGGTACATATTTTTTGTAGAATTCATAGTGCAAATACTTAAGTAATTAAGCTAAATATTCAATAAATATACAAAGTCAAATTTATCAAGAAGGCCAGGATTCGAACCCACGAATATCTCTGGCAAGACAGGAGCCTAATAGACGTCGCCTCCGTCTCTTACCTACAAGTAGAAAGCAAAATTCATCGAAGCTCACTCAGAGCGCGCGACGGTACGGTTTCCAAAAGATCCCAAAGATTCGAATCTTGCCTCTGTATCGAATAATGTTTCCTTCTATATTTATTTAATATTACTCTACGTGGTTGAACATGTTTGTAGACAACTTCAAAACATTAAGAAACGTAACTTTCTAGATAGGTTGGTGTTATGTTGTGTTTGATTCAAGTACACAAACTAGATTGAAATGCTTATGCGCTTACAGTCGACCAATAAGATCAGCAATCACTTATCACCGCTGCCATTGACACTGATCGCTGACTGCAGAAAGCGTAATTCAATTATCGCCCTATCTATGTATCTGTATCTATATATCTATTCAATACTTTCTTCATATCCTTCTGATCGAGAAAGTAATATAATAAGGTCACGTGAAAGTGCCACTGCTCCATATAGTTCTTTATCTACGTGGAGTGGTTTATTAATTAAGTTTTGTTATATACGTGTGTAATAAATACGTTCATATATATATGATCTTATAGTTCAGTTAAAGTGTTTTACGCTAATAGATAAAAAATATTTAAACCAACAGGATTTACAGAACAAGGATGAATAAAATTTCTTTCGATATATTGCTATTAACAGAATGCTCTACAATATGCAGTAATTATAAGCGTCACTTGTTGATTATATATAAAATGATAATATAGATGTTTAAAATATTATTTTAAATCAATAGTTGTAGGTCTTCATTAAACAGCTATCATCACATCGTCATTACACGCATAATGTATTGGAATCTTGTTAGGAGTAGATTAAGAATCGATGTTTATGTCATTTTAAAGACATTTGATTGATTAGATAAAAAGATATAGTGTATTACACTATGAGTTGAAAAAAACACATTAGATGCTATAAGATTTAATAATGTATATAAAAAAGCGGTAACTGTTATCTTTTTAAGATTGATAAGTTTGAACTTTGAATACGTTATAATGATTACTGTTTGTTTGTTTACAGGTATGTTGCGGAAAAAATTATGTTACAATGGTGAGAATATCCTTCAATCTGTAAGCTGTATACCTATATAAATACAAATTAAAACCAAATTTATATGAATTTATGTATTACAACGTATAATATTTATAGATTTAACATGGTTAGGTATGCGGATAGACAGACGCCGGCGTATTATCAAATGTAGGTTATATATATATATATAATATGATTATTTGAATGCTTTTGCATTTAGATGTTAGAAGTTATATCTGTTATTATTGTACAAAACATTATATCAGATTACTTGTTTGTGCAATATTCGTGTTCATTGATATAAACATTCGCGTCGCTGCGTCTGCGCAACTACACCCTATATTTAACCACTCGAGGGTTTCCTGCTCGAGATGTTTATTAATTTATATATTTAAAACGTTTGTTTACACCCACACCACGTGGCGGGTTAATGAACTCTTCTATCATATTTTTTTTCTTTCTCTTTATTCACAGTTTTATAAAACGGTGTTGATATTTTTGTTTGTTTAAATATGTCTCATACTATAATCACTCTTCTTTTATTCTTAATTGATTCGAATATTATCTTTCTATCTAATAATTTATGTAAAATTTAATAACATATAAACCTTTAGTGTCAATATGCTTCCAACATTCATTTAATATGTAATGTATTAATAGTTTGTGGTTTGCTTTGTATAGTTACGTACTTTAAGAACATTTTATGGGAAAAAAACTGCAGAGGGAAAGAACTGGAAAAATGTATGATACAGAAATTTCAGATACACTAAGTCTTCGTTACATAGAAGTACGTTAACACGAAAACGAAAAATGACCGACTGCAATTTGTTTTTACAAGTCCGTGTACGAGAAGCCTGACAAGCAACTCGTGTTACAAAGACCGTTGAAAGCGTGAGAAACGTAATCACTGAGATAATTCCAAAATCATTAGTTTACTATTTCACGCCATGCAGATATTACGGTCCGTCTGTGTGATTATTATTATTACGTCACACCTTTCTACAACTGTCACACAATGCGTACATTAAAGTTATATTTTATATTCAATAAAGGTGAACTTTCTTTGTATTTTTATTACTGATTAACAGATGTTACGTTGATGAAACTGTCAATATAGTTACTTATATTAAATAAATTTGTTAGAACTAAAAACCGAAATAGATAATACACAAAAAATAGACACTCCTAAAGTATAAGACCACCTGCTTCTTAATGGCGGCAAGTGAGCAGGTGCGTTATAATATTTCATACAAAAACTAATTTTATTGAACAACTAATATATATTTTAGACATGTAATTTGTAGTTTGTCTGTTTATAATTCGCAAATAGTTGTAAGAGAAACATTTATTAGGAATGTTGCATATTTATCCGACATTTCACGCTGCATTTAACGTCTCACCCGATATTTCACACCTTTCGTATTTAGCTCTTGATGCCCAAGCGCAGCGCTCACTCCTAGACCCATATTTTGTATGAATACGCTTTGGATTCTATTAAACACTTTTTGCTAGTTTATTTTAATACAGGTGTTTATAAATACGAGGTACCTTATCTTGCAGTGACCGCTCTCCGCTAGCTCTGTGTTCATATCTGATAAGATACATTAAGGCACTTAAAGAGAACTCTCAACAAAGGCTTTTAGTTATTTTTATTATTAGTACAAATATCTCTATTGTGAAAAATAATTATGAATAATGATCGCATTGCGGTCACAAACACAAGTGTTAGGTGTTTAACAAGGTTTACCTTATTCTACGACTGCGCATGCATGCATGGCTTAAAAAGAATCGAAAAAGGTGTAAGGAGGAATGAGAATGCAATAAAACATTAATATATATATATATGTATATGTATATAATAAACGTATCATGTATACAAATGATATAAATATTTAACGTTAACTAAAAACTAATTACCGTAAAATACTTAATGAACATAACTTAAAACTGCAAATAAAGCAGGCATCAAACAAAAGTAATAAAAGCAACAATTAACATTGATAAGTTTTTCATTAGTATTCTCTCTTTCGAGATAAAAGTGGATCTATGAATCACGGAGGTGTCAATGAACTTTACAATGGTTTTTACGAGCGAAGATGCCTCATTCAGATTTCTATCGCGTATTATCGTACTAGCGTAAGTTGATTTGTTGCTGTGTGTTGGTTTTGTGGTTGCGGTGCATATAGTTTATATTTATTTATGTATGTTATCATTTTGGTGAAAAACTAAAAAAAATCAATATTTAAACATTTATTACATGCAAGAAATTAATAAATATTATATTCAACAATTCAGACATTACATATAGTTATAGAATCTATAAATAAATAAACACAAGTACTTATTACTAAATATTACAATTATGTCTCAATTACGAAATACCATAATCTATGAATGTACAAATTACTATTTACAAATTAGGTTCACGCAGAGAATGTCACAATCAGATTTATCTGACTCGCAATTTGGAGTTATCGATATTCAATCTTTGCCTTTTATTTGCTCCACTGCGCCGTGAATTATAAATTTAATCAATATTGCCAAATAGGTAACAAGTTAATTACTTACAACATAATATAAGGCATTCGAATTTAATACTGGAACTTGAGTTACTCAACCAACACGCACATGCTGCGATACGGATCCACTATTCCAGGTCTTCATGTAGAAAGTTCTGAAGGTACTTCCTTAGTTACATATTCAGGGAACGTTGTAATTATCATTAAAAACTTTCACGTTTTATAACAATCCATCGCCATGGTTTTATTACTAAGTTTTAAACTCCTTACTTTCATCAGTTAGGTCGAGTTTAATGCTTAAGAATCTAAAGTTGCATAGAGTGCTTTACGTAAAAAGAATATGTTTTAAGAAGTTTAATATGTTCCTTGTAACATAGCCGGCCGTTAAACCAGCTATCATTGAAGGCTTCATCGCGTAGGCAGTAACAAATAGTTTATTGACTATATATTTTATTACGATTATTGCTATTTATGGTTACCGTTTGGATGGACCATAAAACTAAGTACAAACATACGGTTGCAGACTTTCACCATACGGTAGTGCACTATCTATATTTATTTGTTTTGATATAAGTTGCAACTTGGAATTTTGTATGTCTTCTATTATAATAATGTTCCGAAAGAATGAATCGCTTCAAGTTAGTTTTTTAACTTGTTCTTATATATATTTGATAAATATATTGAGACATTTCAAAATCAATCAATAATAATAAAATCAAGTAATATTTCAAAAATATTTGAAATGTGACATAGTTTGCGAATTAACACCAAAAGAGAAACTCTCCTAAGATTTTATGTAATTATAGCTAAAGAAAGAGATTCATCTTCCTCTTATAAAATAATATATAGATATAATGTGTAATCAGAACGAAACGGACGGAAACTATCACACCATCTTAGGATAAGATATACCTTCCGTACCTACACCCTACTATAAAGGACGCCCCGATTTCAAAGTAGGCAAGTACGTCGAGACATACTGACCACATAAAGGTTACGTGAAGCCAAGTGGAAACTTGTATCATGTGCTTTGGAACCTAGTTTACAATCGAGAGAATTATGAACATTTGATCATGTAGGTACTCTCAGGTGTATTAAGAAATCTTAAAGAATTATTTTGCAAGCAAGCAACTATCATTCCAGAAACAGTATTAGTTATCTGAATGACATCGTTTTCTCCATTCCTTGCGGTGAATTTATGAAGTAATCGCACCGTTTCTCTAGAAACCATGAGCACCTGGCCTAGCCTCTGTCAGTCTATCCATCAATCCACTTGCCACCGGACAGCCTCTAATGCTGACACTTCCATATCAGGACATCAGTCCTAATTTAAACTCTAACACGTTTACTGAGATTACAAAACAGCGTGTGCGTTTTAGACATATGGTATAATATTTCAGTGTGGTTAGAGCAAATCGAGATTAACACGTGACAACAGATGGTGTTTTTACCTTATACGTGGTGTATCCGATACGGGGTAGGTATATCAATGAAGAGGTAATTTGTTAAATATAATTACATTACTCGGTTATGTCAATGCTAGCATCTTTATTATAATACTTTACAACCATAATTAAGTTGTTAAATTAACGACTGTTATATTGATTTTATGATATGCTAATCATCAACAAACAGTCGTAAACAGCATTGAAAAGCTTTCTGCAACAACTATTGCACAATCACTAGGAATATCTAGGATAGCCAATATAATCAATATGGTATAATTACGTTACATAACACTTTCACACCCATATGTGTCGACTAAGACGGATCACGTCCACTGATTCGCTAATTGACATTATCCGCAAACAATCTTCCATCATCCATCTTAACTGTCAACACTTAGGAACTAAACGAGGCTGTGTTAGGATGGTTAATTAATAAGACAAAACCTCTTATATATGCACTACTTTCAGTTTTATTAGTCTATACGTAACGTCTTTGATATTGCTATGTTTGGCAGCGGATTAAAAAACATTTTATAATTATTTATGTTATATAATTATATTTATATACTTAGTCTGGCCATAAATACTGTTACAATTAAAAATAAAAAAATATTGCATTTGAATTTGGAATCTGTCATTATTATATAATTGTTCATTATGTTTTCTCATTTAGCCGTTACCTATGAAGGAGTGACTGAACCAAATTTTTGTGAAAAAGGTATCAAAACATTAGCACAAGTGTATCAAGATACCATTCTTGAGAAGGTAGTTATAGACACCCTTCGAATAATCTTTTATATTTTTAATTATTTTATATTTGTGAATCAAACTATCACACTGCAAAAGTAATAATGTTATTTGCAACTAAAAAAAAAATTTTTTTTCTTTGTTACAATATTTATGGCAAGACTAGGTATAAGGTAAATAACATTTTACTAGTAGATGTTGACGAGTGATCATACAGTGTGAGGAATTAGAATGCAAAAAAATATATATAAAGATAATGAAAACTGTCGGTATCAAGATTATCAAACACCCACTATACAAAACCATAGTCGTATGATAAGTTTGATCAAAATAAATCACGTAAGGGCGGATCGCACGCCCACTCCAAACTCCGGGGAGCCGATACTGACAACTGGATACACACGATTGTTAACAACACTTGTAAATTATTTTATGCTAATCTGAAACTTGGCACTGGCTATGACATAAATCCCAGATAATAAATATTTACTACGCATTAATATAAAACTGATTTCAGATAACATCTAGAGCTAGAATTTACTGTAACTGCATACAAATTAAATACAGGCTTATTTCTCTAAGAGTTGCAATATTTTAAATTTTATAAGTAAAGTAATTGTTTTTAATCATGTAAATGTGAATACGGCTACACTAAAGTGCCTTATTATAACTAGGTGTCTAATATTACCTCACCCTATAGCTGCTAGCGCGTAGGTGTTAAGCGCAGAATTAGCAAGACGACACGCGAGGCAAACTCGTATTATGAGATAATACAGAGGTCGTTGCACTTTGAACTTGCTCTTAAATATCGAGATATCAGTAGGTGTGTCCTAAGTATGGCGTCATTAATCTGCGAATGAATTACTATTATGTTGACAGTATTTTTTGTGAACGCTTAATATGGAGATAATTTAGTTTTTGTTGATATACTTTATAATTTAGGTACTACACGTTCATGTGTTTTTTTTAATTTTGAGGGCGGTCACTGCCTCATTCTTAATCTCTAAGAGATATTATTGTCTTAAGTTAAGCTTTTAACGTGTTTTACAGCTTTTGGATATTTTTATTTGGTGGTAAATAATTGAGAATAATTACACATAATACAGAAATAATATCAACATGTTATTTTAAAGCCATTACATCAAATATATCTCTTTATCTGTTACAAACTACCCTCCATAGCTCACACATCATTTAAAACCATCAAGGACCATTAGTTATAAATCGTTTAGTAATGGCTAATGTATTGAATGTCGTAATTGTATGTCAAGTACTCCAATTTCAATATTCCAATGGTGCGACTCCGTAATGAGAAATGTTTATGTCCCAGCTATTACCTCAGACCTTAGGGCTACGATTTTACTTATAAATATATGAGTTGTGAAAGAAATTCATGTTTCATGTAAAGTAGGTAAATAATATAAAACACTATAATTGCAGATCAAGAAAAGGCCGTTTAGCATAATTTAAGTTCTACGTTTATCAAGAAAGTATAGACACGATGGCTCAGTTTATAAAACGTTTTTAGAAGTTTGATGATCCAGTTCGTGTTTATAAATTTTAGCATAAAATGGCTGACGTGTAGCTGTAGACCATTTATAATAATCAAGTCTTTATATCTTAAACTTCAACAGATTAATGTTTTCTAAGACTGACGTTACATTTACATTACCTTTAGTGGCCTTTAAATGTTATATTTATAGACAAAGGTTCATATTATCATTCTTCAAGTATATTTGGATATTCATAATAGTGTTTCCTTCATCATATTCTTATAATAATAATTATTAATAATATTATTTAGCCACAACTGAATAGCATCCATTACCCCGCTACACCCGACGATCGTAAATGTCGTGGGACATAAATGACTTAAAATACACGAGTGAAGTACTTTGATTATTTATCAATACCTGTTAGTTCGTTTTTTATAAATATTATCTTACTTCAAGACTAGTTTTTTTACACAAAAACTCTTGCTTCTGCAACAGTTTTCAATAAATTCTAGTTAGTACCTACTCTACTACCAACACAGAGCACGCCTTGTGGTATCCCCTTAAACATCAATGATTTAACATTAAACACACCTCATATAAGCTCACGACATCGTGATATTGCACCCTATAATTAATTACGATTACAATGTCTTACCTCCTAACCTATTCATACTATTTACATAAACATGTGGATGCTTTCTCGCCAAATGGTCATATTAATGTTCACGAAACTGTTATAGACTTTGAACACAGTTGGAATAACCATAGTTCGAAGTATAAATAAAGCAGATAAAAATATTTTTCTGGCTAACATTCTTTTACTAAAACAGGTACACCGTACCAAAATGTATTTTTCGTAATGATGGCAGGCGCGCACACCAACATTCCTTTACAAACAGTAAGTGGTCCCCTTCGAACCCGTCTGCATAAATTCTAAAACTAACGCTTGGTACCGAATTACTAAAAATACGTCAGTATTTTCAAATAAAACAGAAACTATCAACTTACGGTAATGACGAAAAAACAAGGCGCTGAATTAATGCTGTTTTAATCAAAATGTTTTGCAGATCGTATTACTGATGTTGGTTTAAAAATACAGAGACCATCTCTTTGTTTATGAGTTTTACTGGAATTACAGCGATACTCAATAGCGCAGGATTGAGATCAGTAAATATTCTTCTTGGCAACATTTGAGACATTAAACTAATGTAATATCTACGTGTAGTAGACAGTGGGGTAGCTATTAAGTCTTATATTTGTTAAACTATAAGTATTGTAAAACGATGGTAGAAGAAATCTTTATTCGTCATTACATTAACCCTAGATCGAATCTGGGTCCCATTAAGTGAAAACCAAGTAGTCACCGCTATGCGGTAGTCATACTATTTTCATCTTTAACTATTTACACCTGTAGATATTTTAAGTGGCAGAATCTTGACTTTTGTAGCAGTTATTTAAGATGCTGTAAACTACTCCTTTAATGGTTCCGATGCTCTCCTACACAGAACATCCTGCTACTTCAGGGGCGAACCAGTAATATGAAACGCATAATTGTTAGTATGTATATATTGTTGGCACAATACATATTTCGCTATAATTACAATTATGGCGTAATTACATCATCGTGCAACAATCGTGTGGGAATTAAAAAATATTTGTATAATTTATCATTCACTTAAAAATATAACACAATTTTATAAATTATAAACACGTATTTCATCGTGTATAAAATGTTTAATAGATGACCTACGTCAAGGATGGCATATTTTTTGTATAAAACCAATTTTCAGCTGAACGTCACATCTATCTCAAACGTCACACATTTCACAAAAATAATTTACAATACATAAAAAAAATCACACAGCTTTCCAAGTGTCATAAATTGCTATTTTGAAATTGACAGTCCGCTATGACTTGCACAAATAGACGTCGGTTTACTTTGGATGCTGGCCAACGTGAGGAAACAAGAAAAAAAATCTTCAGCCTTGGGGTGATTTTCAAGAATTGATTGATAGCTCCACTCACAAACATCTTGGTTAATTACGACCACAGCAAATACGCATCGGGATAAAGATAAATTTATAGCCGTGTTTTGGAACGCAAATTAGTCCAATAAATATATCAACGCAGATCAGAAAATGCATTATGATACTTGTATCCTCGACACTGTACTGTACTGTACACTCGACTCCTCTTTATACAACTGGAGTCAGACGTTTTATAATTGCAATGTATACTTTTTTTTTTAATACTTTGTCATTAGATGAAGATAGCTCATTGTAATTTTCAAGTTGATCTTAGGCCATCGTATGTAGGTTTTGGATTTGAACTATATCAATGTAAATATTGGATATAAAGGGGATAAGCGTCAAGGTAAAAAAATAAAAAAAATAAAAAAATAAACGTGTGTATAAAATAATAATAAACAGGATAATTTTAATAATATAGGTATACTATTTTAATAATGACTCAAAACAATTTGTAATATTTTTTAGCGTTCGTACGAAATGATTTATATAAATTTAATATAACCCATTATATAATACCAGAAATTAAGCTTCCTCTAAGACGACAAAGATTATTTCAATTTAGTTTGAAGTTAAATGCTTCTTAATAAAACTTGCAGCTCTTGATGATGATGTTATAAACAAACAAGAACTATGTATTTGAAATAGTTACAATATATTATTTTTAGAAGAACATTTCTGAATACAATATACATAATATTGTCACTATGGCTGATCATGGCACATAGTTGATCCCTTAGCGCCCTTTCAATGGGTAGCCGTTAGGGTTTATGGGGTAACCTGGAGTTTTCTCTGCGACCGTATTTCATATAACCGCATTAGTAATATCATTTAGTAGATTCCACTCCAGCACAATATCC
The DNA here is from genome assembly GCA_959347355.1 of Napeogenes inachia. Lineage (NCBI taxonomy): Eukaryota > Metazoa > Arthropoda > Insecta > Lepidoptera > Nymphalidae > Napeogenes > Napeogenes inachia. The sequence continues at coordinate 23,878,054 of OY365794.1, forward strand.
CTAAGTATTTCGTGACGTAAAAAAAGGTTTCAAATAATTTCGGAAAATTTTAGTTGTTATATCCATACAATTAGCGAAAACGTGACTTATTTTATTTTTTCAACATTTATCAAACACACTCGTTAAATACAACACAATAGTTGCGATTGATAAAAAATAATGAAATATTGCGTTGTCATTCCCCATACTACGAACTAAACAGATGAATGCTGATGACCTGCTCTTATTTTCTCATGGTTGGATAATACTCATGAGTGCCGTTCTGTTAATAATGATAAGCCAGTTCGGTTTTGATTTCGTTTTTTTTATACTTATTACATTCATCAAAGATTTTTCCTCCTCTCTTAATACTCCCCTAGATCATTTTTAAATCCAAATGTCATAACATGTTAAGATATACTGTATGAACTTGAATCCAGCTCAATAAAACACAGATCACTGTTCAAAATTAAACCATAAAGTTCTCGTAAGCTACATTGATCGTAAGAAAGTTCTTATTGCGTCACTCCTGCGTAACAGTCAGTCAGTCAGTCAGACTCAGAAAGTGACATTTATTATTATTTTTATGACTCACGGTGAATAATCCAGAAAAATCGGGCGATTATTCTTGACAACCGATATGCCTGAGCTTTGTTATTCCTATTTAGTGTAGCATGATGTAACTGAAAAAGAAATTCATGGCGTTGACGCCATTGCGGTACTTATGTTTAATAAATTCTTTTAAATCACTTTAAAAAAAAATCTTAATTCGTATTATTTTTTAAGAAAATAAAAATTTTAGTTTTGGACTTATGGTATAACTTCTATTGAATTATGTAAATTTTCTATGATACATTTGAAAACACTTTCAACAACACAGTCATATGCAATGACACCTTTTCCCTTATCTTATCTGTAAATTAAATGTAAAATGCTGAGAGGGAATGTTGTTTAGCAAACTATTCAATTTGATTTAATGGAACTGAAATTAGTATCGTAAACCATGTCTGTCAAACTAGCGGTCAAAAGTCACCCAAATATATTGCATTACTTTGTAGAGATTAAAATGTTTAAATTAAAAATAGAAACATAAATTTTAATAATATTTATTAAGTACCGAAACAAAGCAATGGAAATTTACTTTTATCTTAACACTTGAGGATGACTTGTAGCTCTGCAAATATATTTTAGTGACGACGGTAGTCTATTTACAAATATACAACGTATAGTTTATACAAATAACTGTAATATTTGTTACTATTATCCATCATATAATATAATTAGACAAATACAAAAACATCTGTTAGAGGAAATGTTCAACACAAATCTGTGTAAGTATTAATATACTTCTCTCTGATGTTAGTTTTGATACGAAATGTTGATGGTGAGTGTCAATTAAATTAAATTCTTTCAAAGATAAATATTAAAACACCTCGTCCCGACTTCCAATAATTTGAGTAGGTTTGAGTATTTACGGTTTAATTTTAACCTGTTGCTACTACTACAAATTGATCTGCGCACGCGCATAACGTCACAGTGTTTTCATTTTGCTGGCGTTATGTCACTGCGGTCGTAAAGACGAACGTATGCGTAAAAAAATAATTTAAAGCAATTATACATTCAGTTGAGCTCATAACTTTGTTTATGTATTAATGTGTATATTTATAACTTTTATTTCAGTTTTAATAAAAAAAACATATCTAGTTTGAAAGTTATTTTGAGACGATGATTTATCCAGTTTTTTTTAAATTTGTTTTATCATCAAATATACTTGTTGTCAACGGTTAATATAAATCTTATTACTAGTTCTAGGTAGAATGCAAAAATAATTCATTTTCATATATCGAGGGCACGCTAAGAATAATATTTAAATGACGTTTTAGTGTCACTTCCAAACCCGGAGAGAGGACTAATGCTTAAATCGATTATGTACGAGCAATTCAAAGGACCGACTGCTTTCTAAGCTTTGAATTATTACCGGAGTTACGGACAATTAAGATGAATTTACTTACTAACATAAAATTATATTAAATAAACTGAATTTGTTTTGTATGACATGACTATATATATTTTCAATTATTTCGTGAGACCTTATGACCGAAATCTGTACTAGAATGAGTTATAAAAATATATTAAGTAGAAAACTTAAATTCTATTTGCGTTTCGTTATACAAGTTTCAGCAATATCGATCGTATCGCTTTTATTTTTATTCACCTTTTAGTACCTTAATAATCTTAAAAAAATACCAGATATGAAAAAGATACAAGCACTTATAAAACTTTACGCGACTTTATTGTAGTAAAATTACTACCATATTTAATTCTTCCGAAAGTTCAACATAATATTATAGGTACATATTAATTAATATATCATTGGACAAAACAAAGCGACCAATAATTATTTATGAAACCATATTTATGATTGATTTGATGTACCTAATTTAAATTAAATAATATGAAACTTCTTTGTGGAAATAATACTAATTTTAAATTCATTAAAACCTAGCTCTATCAAAGGAAGATTACCGACTTTCACTCTTTGAGATGAGATATCTACATACATATCAAAACAAAACAATTGTTTGTTGGTAAGTCATCAATCATCAGGCTATAAGAAAAATCATTTGCTTTCTCATATCGTAATAATAACAAAAAGTATATCTTAATTAATTTATGATTATTGTACATAATTGTTACCGGTGTATGAGAAATTTATAGTAATTTAAAAGACATCCAGACACGGCCTTCGACAAAAAAGGCACTACGCAATTGGACTTTTCGAGAACTTTCGAAACAATATGGAGCACAGGTGTAACTTCGTTGGGATCATACGTCACTTTCTCCCTTAGGCGTTTGCTCAATCTTTTGTTTCTGCTTGGCAACAATTTACGAGCGGCCTAGATTATTTCGGTGACTTCGGTTCGCCCGTAATCGTAACTCTCGTTGTAGATGAGTTTGTTTCTCGCTATTATTATCCGAAATTTACTGTTGCGGTTATCGGAAAATACATTAAAACTTGCTGGCTTTTGAATAATGAATGTTAGTTAACATTTAAGTTTATAAGTTGTAGCTGAAATATGAATTACAGTTTCAGTTACAAACAAATTACTAATAATAATCGCGGCTCGGGCACTGACCTGCCGCTTACTTTGTGCTTTTCATTGACAAAGAATATACTTTTTTATGAAACATGTATAAAAATATTTTCTGCACATGGAATAATTAGTCTTCCTTTATGTTAGACCGACTACTTGTACTTGTATTTGATTTTTATCTTAGCTATTAAGAATCGGTTTGCAGACATCAACACCTATTAGTCTAGGTAAGGTACAGACATTAATAAATCGGTATAAATGAAGGTCATTAAAAGCTATACGTTCATTAGTTACGCTGCATCTAGCATCTCGGCTGTCATTTGGAAATTATAAATGCATTCAGTCGTTGGTCATTCTATTTTCTTCTTACTTCCAGTGCAATGGTGCAATGTATTTTTAGCGTGATATTAGCGACGATAACTCTATTTTCTTTTCAAGTTTATGTTTCTATATAATAACTGAAAAATCTATCAAATATGTTTTTAACAAATGATATCTTTTAAAAAAAACTGTCAAAAATAATGTAATCCCGACGTTACACGTTACAATATGATGTCCGTTCCGTCCGACGACGACGTTACAATATGATGTCCGTTGACATCGCTCTCAACTTGTACTACTTCTTAACAAATAGATCAACAGAAGCCCTTAAGTGGATAATGTCAATTGCCGGGAGCTATTCCGCATTCCACCCGCGGGTTTACTCCTTCATTGATATAAGGATATTAGTTCATTCGCTGGTGCCCATTCACATATAAACACCGACATGTGTTTCATATGTAACCCTATAAATATCTAGGATACATTTGTAATACACTTGCAATACAGATATGTATATACAAAAAAGATTTATTTTGAAGTTACGAATGTGATGCAAACCTGTTAAAAGAGTATCCTCAGCACGATAGCGCGTGTGTGGGATAAGGTAATGAAGTCTGCGTCGCTTCTTAGCAAATAAAGGTAGCTGCAAACTAACGGTTATCAGAACGTCTTGATTGGACATGTGGGCGGACTTCCTGCAGACAGCTCCAGAGATGAACTGATTAAGTAATAGTCGGCATCTAACTAATAGTGACGACTAGACGACATAGATCATCGAACGCTAAAATAAGACTTCCTGCATCTAGCCATTAAATTGTTAACGTTCAAGGGCTTTGTGAGACTCTCTATTCTTTAAACATATAAATTTATATAATTCAGCTCCAGAAGTTGAATCACAGTATGCATTTGTTTCCTACAGGTCTGACCTAGATACTAGTATTTATCTAGTGAAATACTTGTTCCTTTAAATGTTTTTGAGTTTAAAGGTCTCGAAAACATCAAAACTCGCTTAAAACGTGTGTTGTGCTAAGCGCGTTCCCTTGTATCTCGGTAATGTTCCGCTTTATTGCAGAATTCTTGTTTACATTACCTTTAAGTAGACTAAAAGGTTATTTATTTTTATTGACTTTTATTACGACATATTTTAGACTTTCCATTCTATTATAATTTATATATTCTTATTGTTGTATTTTTCTCGTTACAGGTAATAATCTTCTCTTCGTATTATCGTAAGAACCTCAACGATAATGTTCTACTTAGAGCCTATACATTTTAAAAACTTCAGATAATACCTACACATTATCTTGAATAATCGTTGGTATTTAGTGTGTAGTAAATATACCGATTTAACATAAATGTTGCATGTGACATAGAACATCAGTTACACTTATCATAAAACTTCACGTCACTCCCTCCGATTTAGACATCGTCCGACTCTCGAATTTACGATCTAGCTAATACTATTTATGTGTGTCAACTTGTTCTATTTTCGAAATCGGCACACTGGATGCGCTCGCGCAGCTCTATGTGATTCATTGCCGGGAAATGGATGCAACTCTAAATTTAAATATATAGGAACACGCATTATATCATATCTCGAATTCCGAACGTATTGAATTTAAACACGAAATATGATAAATAAATAAAAATTGGATTACGGTAAGCATTCGACATGTGCGTCATGTGTTTGAAAGATAATACCGGTCTCGTCGGCACTTGAGGGATTATCACCGATTATTAACTTATGACGGACGATGTCTCAACAACAAGCCATTTATGCTTCTTTTGACATGTTATGAAAATGAAATGTACCTTCTAAGTATTTACATTTCATTACATTTCTTGCTTTAATAAGAAAATGAACATCCTAAAGAAGTATTATTTTATGAAATATTAAAATCAACATATATAGTAATATTCTTTTGTGTCTTTAGATGTATTAGAAGTAGCTAGGTAGAGTTGAGAATATATTATTCTTCAATCATAGTACGAAGTCCTAAAAGCTATTGTTTACAACGGTAATTTAGATTCAATAGATCGGTATTTATTTTCAATTTTTATATCCAATGCACATTTCGATAATGATCTTAACAAAGTGACAGTATAACGGTAATGGTTAATTCTAATTAATATCATCGAGTAACTGTAAGTAAACTCTTATTCGGTGCGCTGCACCTACCCTGCAATTAGTCTGTTGAAACAATCCTTGCTCCTACTCATTCACATTGGTTTGTAAAGAGATCATAAATCACTTTGATAGACACTGACGAAAGAGTTAAGCCTGTCCAATATAATTTTATATTGTTATAATTGACAGACGTTTTCGAAACCCTCCTTTTTTAAGGTTAGATAACTGATGACGTCATCAGATATTGAAGTGCTTTGTTATCTTAAATCTAGTCTGTTCAAAGGTTCATACATGTTTTTTGGATTCAAAAATATTAGTTTTGTAATTATAGTCGATAAATGTTAAAAATAATATTCCGTTTGCATAAGTATACCTATTTTATAAACAAATTACTACGTGGTATAAATATATCGTTATTATTATAAATATCTCGTTACTTCCATCTCACTGAAGTCCGTGACATTTCTTTGATCTGCCGTCACTCCGTTCAAAATCTGTAACTCGTTTTACTCAGTTTTGCCATGCTTTATAATAATGTGATTTTTTATACGATTTCTTTGATTTAAATATAGTATTATTATGAAGCTTGATAGATCTAGTGTTTTCTGAAGCGAATTTTTAATATTTGTGTATAAAATTTTGCGAAATATAATAATGTTAAGAAGAATCGTGACACTTGAATAAAAAAATAATTTATTTTTTTAATAAATTATATGAGAGTTGTAAAAAAACTAGTAGATGAGAGTAATGCGTGGACAGTGGGCAGGGTGTCATCAACTCAATGGTTTCATGCGGATATTGCGTATACACTCGACATTTCTTTGGCTTCTGTTCATGCTGATGACAAATTTGTTTAAATTATTTATACATTTGATTCAATATATTTATAAAAAAAAAATGTTTAGTAACTTATTAATGCACTTTCATTAACCATTGTCTTCCAAATTTATACAATTATATTGTGTATATTCCAGTGTTTATTTAAATATTGAGATATAGATGTTATCTTATCGACTATTAAGTCTCATTAAATAGTCTATACACGTGACCGGAATGCCGTTTATTTTGTTGTAGGACCTGATGAAATTATTTTTATAGTTTTACAATCACTACTTATGACCCTACATGAGTTTTATGTCCTTCTATTAAACTCTTGGTTTGTATATCAAAGATTTAGCTAGTAGTTGGTTGTGAGGAAGTTAATTAAACTATATCTACCGTGATTATAAATCAGAGCAGTGTCGCGTGCTCTTGTTTATGGACGTCCAACGCGCGTCTGACACCTCGAATTTGTAATGGAATTGTAAATGCACTTAGCTACGAAGAAAATGGTAAAATAACTACCTTCGCTTTGAGTTATAAGTACAATAACGATTTGCTGTCATAATATTAAGTAACAAGGGTTACTGAAACAATTTACAAAATTCATCTTTGTTTTGAATCTTTCATCGTTCATCTGAAGATAATTACAATTTTATATTCGGAAATAAATTCCTGTTTCCATTCTAATTATAAATATTAATGTCAATATAAATGTATTCAGAGACCCATATTTTAGTGAGATACATTTAATTTTAATTGATTTAATAAGGACTAGATAGTGTCAAGATAAGCTCGTGGTTGCCAATACGTGGCTATCGATATTACACGCTAATCAATTAAACTGGTAATTTACATTTCGCACTCAGTTGCACCAAACCACTACTGACACTATTTGGAATTGGAAGTTTCTAGAATTAATGTCAAAATCTTAGCTATTAAAAGATTATATTATTGATACCAGAACTTAGGTATGGGAGAGGTCCCCAAAAAAGTTTTATCTTTGGCCATGTATGAAGCAAATAAAGTTTCTCATTAAATATTGTTCGTTTACCGTTTCATGCAATTACGAGGGTAAGATAGTGCTGTATTTATTTACTGGGTATCGATATATCAATTATAAGCAATGTAATCGCCGGATCGACTTAACAACGGATACAGTCACTTTTCAACGTCCAGCTCAGTGTCTAGGAAATACCTGGATCTAGCTTAGTGTTTGTTCGTATTTAAATCCTTAGATAACAACTTCAGCCCACGGAAATGTAACATTAGTATTTTCTCTTTGACTTATATTTTAGTTTAGTGTTCAATTAATTTGTCTTTAAATGCTATTCCTTAGTAAATTATTATGTTATTTATTTTATATAAAAATTTATAATCGTATTAGTCGTGTCATGATGATGGTTATTAGGTGATAGAGTAGAGAATTTCAGTGATACTCTATATATCTCTAAAACATTGAATAGATCTAGATCAGTGAACTTTTAACAGAGCAGCTATTCGCAACGAAACCTAGATAAAATTCCTGTTTGAGCTGTCAGTCTGTTTTCTCATCGTAGCGTCGTTTTCTCTTTAGATGTGAGCAATTGAGCATGATTTTATCACTTATCAGTAAATTGATCTTTCGAAAAGCGAATGATTATAAGAAACATTTCAAATAACGTAAATAATTACTAACAATGTCTGTAGACCTGAAGCAAAATAGTATTAGTAACTAGCTGATGTATTAATGACATTTTCTTTATATTAATTAAATTGATATTTTCTGCAATGAGTGCTCTTATATAAAATACACAGAAATTGAATGAGATGATTCCTTGAACGTTTAAGGATGATAACTTGAAAGTAGCTGTTTGCTGAAAGTCCTTTGATGTAAGGTTATTCTTACTGAAAATATATTTTTTTATTAGACTCATTAATATGTTTCACTTGACTTTAAAATGACTTGAGATTCATATTAACAAAAGTTAAGTAAGCAGTGTGGAGTCAATAACTAGTAACTTACAAGCAGTGAATATAATATATCAAATTATAATAATATCGTAATTACGCAACACAGTGTCGTTTTATCCTTGGTCGTAACACAACTAGCTTGTCTCTTCACCTCAGTTTGTCAGATAATCTGGGAGTGTCAAATCTGTATTTATCTCGAATGTCTTTGCAAAAAGCTTTTATGACACGAGTTCTAACAGCCTTGTTACAGTTGTAGTTTGCAATTGCGTAATTTAGAATTGAATATACAAAAAATATAGTATTGTAGTGAGGTATAACGTATAATAGAAGATATTATAATTCTCCAGATAATTATTGTCATAGTATGTATTAATAAACAGTTATTTTGTAGATTTTTAATGTTATCTTTATTGAACACTACATTTTTTTTTAACCGTAATGTGTGTCAAACCTATTATTTGTATTCTACGTATAAAATGGATATTTCATAGATCTATATAAATCAGGATCTTTAAATAAAAAAAATAATGTTGTATACTTTTTTGTTAATTTGTCTTGTTCCTTTTTTGTGTGTTAGTTGCAATACCCATTAAAACCAAGGCCGGGAGTCACATATTACTTTTATGTCCGGGTTACTCACCTCATGACTTGAGTCTGCTCCCTTTCGTTCACAAATGGCCTTGTAATTTATAAGAGGGTAAGGTGTACAAACTACCTACTGTCTGTTGGATGTGTAACTGCACGCTGGCACTGCTAGCAAACTGTAGGTGCTATTAAGTATTTTAAATTTTTAACACCCTCATAGCTGAGTATTTTTTGAGAACATTAATTGTGAACGGGAAAATATTTTAATATTATTATTATATTATGTTCTGAAATACTTTAATCCAGACTGAAATCGTTGTTTACAAATAGTTTACGCCCAGAGCCAATTAAAATTAATCGTGTAAAAATGTACGGATTCACGGCTGAACACAACTGCACGCAGCTCTTCCGTGGATGAGCAAAAAAAATGTTAGCGTCAAAGAAAGTGGTTCCGGTGGACGAGTACGAGACTGGTATAAAATACCGGACATTTACTACTCGTAAATATTTATACAGCGAAATAGGGAGCGATAACTTTTTACGAGCCACTTGGGGCGCAGTTAGGGTTGGAGCTTTGTAAATACTGTTCAATATTTTAAATATGCCAACATATTTTTCGTACACAAAATGGAAATTCTTGTGTAGTTTTTATCAAAGTTAGTTGTAACATAAAAGTTCGAGCCCATGAAGAAGATCTAAGGCTGAAATTTAAATAGTATTTTGCAAGTCAAAGAACCTAACTTTGTCATTTATAAATTGAATTTACAGGAACGAAATCCCCTAAAACACAACATTTATTAATTAGGGCCCATAAAGACCCGTTACAATATTTATTTTTGTATTTTTTTCTTTACCAAATTCTATAAATTTCAAGAAAATAACATTTGTTCATATAACGCCATCTGCCAACCCTAAGCGAGTAAACAACAATGATACACAAAATATGTTTATGTTAACAGGGTGGACGGCATTTCAAGGTTGTAGGTTAAAAGGATACAGCGTCTAAATAAACATACAATACATAGTTCTAAGGTCGTCCATTTACGGAGAAGGTCGTTTGCATAAGTTGTGCGTCTGGGGAGCTATTACGATACAAACAAATACTAATTATTGAAGCACCTTCGCGTCATGTTTTTTTAATATCTTTTACCAACGTGTTTAAGACTAAGTTATTAGTTATATGTATGTAGTTTTATAAAATCGTTAATAGATGGCGTTACTTGTATTTTACATCACGCAAGTACGATTGGTTTTGCATATCTATAAGCGTTATAATATTATTTGATTAAATGATTCCTTACACTGTCTTTAATTGGTTTTATTTATACCAAATTCGGCAGATTATTTGTGAGGGTCTTTTTGGGATTTGTACATGGTCCTTCGTTAAAGCCGGTAGGCGACTCGGAGTGACAGTGGGCAGTGCGTGTACCAGTCCAATCTCCTAGGCTAGCTAGGAGCTAACATTAGACACTAAGTACATCACCTACGTCATCGGGAGCTGAACGCCAGCGATCGAGTGGTGTAGACCAGTTGAGGACCTACAGCGACGGACAAAAGTTAGCAAGGGGAGAGCACCCCCTGCGACACCTGTTGCCTCAGCAAAACAAAGTGTATGCGAGAATATACTACAGGGAGGCGGGGCGCCTCTTCGCATCCCTAACAGTTTAATTGGACGCCTACGCATCACGAATCATCGATTCCAGTTAAGAGACCATCAGAGCTGTGGTCGGTCTATGGTGCGGGGGAGGTCGTCTCATCATATCGAACGGAAGTTTGTCGTCGCGTCAAGCCCTCAACCTAAGCTTCAATTGTATGTGTTTGTGTATATTGTGTCAGTGACGACAGCAGCAAAAACTTGTGAGTAACTTTGAACCTTATTTATTAGCTGTTTTTAACTTAGAAAAGTGAACCCTATGCTTAAGAAAATTCAACCTTATTAGTTAGCAAATTTAAACTTAGATAATTAATGCATGTTTTGTAGTTAGACTTAGTCGTATTTTATAAGTTATTGAACATAGCCGTTGCTACGGGGAATCCATGCCCATTTTTTTAGTGTCGACATATTATTGTAAACACTTGTAAAATTTTGCAGATTTATAATTCATCGACTTAGCACATTTTTTGTCAACTTATACTATAGTACTTAAGTTCAATTATTTTTTTAAATATATTTGTTTCCATTACTTTATCTTAGAATGGCAGAGAACTATTTTCGTATCCAAGAGGATATTTTAATTAAAATTAATAAAGCCAAAGTTAACTTCAAAAAGTCACCCCGTGAGAGAATTTCGGTCGGATACATAGAGGCTCGTATAGAGACATTAGAGCAGCAATGGTCTGCTTTCATTACCAACCATCAAAAAATTGTATTAGAAATAAGACGCGATGAGTTGGAAAAGTCTACCTATATTCTAAATGATGTATATGACCAGACGGAGGAACTTTACATAGAATACAAGGCTTTTTTAAAGGATACATTATTTAAACATAAGGCAAAGGTTGAAGTTGAGGTGAAAAGGGAAAGTCAACACCAGTCCTCCGTGAAGCTACCCAAAATTTCCATTCCTAAATTTTCTGGAAATTATTTAGATTGGGTAAGTTTTCGGGACTTGTTCACTTCTCTTATTCACCACAACAAAAGCATCGATGATGTGCAGAAGCTACATTATCTCAAGGGTTCAGTTGCTGGTGAAGCCGAACAGTTATTGCGACATATTCCTGTAACTGCGGATAATTATCTGGTTTGTTGGCAGCAATTGCAAGAGAGATTCGACAATAAAAGGTATCTAGCTAATAATTTATTGAAAAGACTCACAAGTCAAAAGGCTTTAACTTCAGAGTCCGCAAGTTGTATTAAACAACTACTAGATACAACTCAAGAATGTTTGCAGGGTTTGAAAAATTTAGGCATAGCTATAGATTCCTGGGACGTAATGGTAGTTTATCTTATTAGTCTTAAATTAGATCCTGAGTCCCGAAAACATTGGGAACAAAAGGTTTCGGAATCAAGCCAGGATCTTCCATCGTATACTCAATTTCGGGAATTTTTAGAAGGTCGCTTTAGATCACTTGAATTTTTAAACTCTAAGGTTCAGAGACATGAAAATACAAGTTTCTCTCACGTTGCCGCTAATGATGTGTCATGTATCTTTTGCACAGAGGTTCATAAATTGTGCAATTGCAAGGGCTTCGCCAAGCAGTCCGTTGACACTAGAAGAAGTTTTGTCCAAACTCACCGCCTCTGCTACAACTGCTTTAGTCCCCATCATTCTGTTTATGACTGCAAACTGTTAACTAGATGTCGTCTTTGCAAGAAAAAGCATCATTCTTTGCTTCATTTAAATCCCAAGACCCTCAGTTCTTCACCCGATCAAGTGCTGGTCGTGGAGTCTGGTGACAACAACGTTGTGGCTACTGTGGCTGCTTCTACGTCCCAGATACAAGGCGAGTCCGGTCTAGATTGTGCATTTGGTACCTCTTTTATTCATAGCCAAGTGCTGTTACCTACAGCCTTGGTTACAGCACAATCTAGAAACGATACCTCAGTAGCCTTAAGATCTCTTATTGACCAGGGATCACAGGCTTCATTTATAACGGAATCAGCCGTTCAATTGTTAGGTCTCAGGAAGATACCTGAGACTAGTACAATTTCAGGTTTAGGCGGTGACCCTGCTTCGAAATTACGTTCGAAGTATACAGTATTGGTAAAAATTCAGTCTCGTCTAAACCCTAACTTTTCTTTATCTGTTAAATGTCATATATTGACCAAATTAACGTCGTTTTTGCCATCAAGGAAAGTTATTGTTAATTTCTTTCCTACACTTTCTTCCCTGGTTTTAGCAGATCCTTCCTATGATATTCCAGGTAAAATAGATCTGCTACTGGGCGCCGAAGTATACAGCCAGATTTTGTTAGAAGGTTTGATCAAACATCCACCGAGCTCAATATTAGCACAACATACCACGCTCGGTTGGATTTTATCTGGTTATATACCCGGTGAAGACACCACCCAGAGACAGAGTGTTCAAAGTGTTATTGTTAGTACACACTTGATTCAACATGATGAGAATGAGCTTCTTAAAAGGTTTTGGGAGCTTGAGTCAGAGCCTAACCAAACTAAGCATCTTACTCAAGAAGAGATAAGATGTGAAGAGATGTTTAGCAAGACTACCAAAAGGGACAACACAGGTAGATACATCGTAAGGCTGCCTTTCAAATGTGACGATCCTCTCAGTAAATACGGCGATTCCATGGAAATCGCTCGAAAACGGTTTCTCATGCTTGAGAAACGCTTGTCCAAAAATCCGGAATTCAAGTGTGAATACAAGAATGTTATCGAGGATTACATTAGTTCGGCACACATGACTGTTCTCAATGCCGCAGAGCGAGATAAAGCTGGTGCTGTCTACCTGCCGCATCACGCTGTTGTGCGACAAGACAAAACTACGACTAAGGTGCGTGTAGTATTTGACGCATCTTGCAAGGGTACCAATGGTGCCTCACTTAACAGCGATTTAATGGTTGGTCCAACTTTGCAGCCTGAGCTTCGTCATTTGGTAATGCGCTGGCGTAGTTATCCGATCGCACTTGTAGCAGATATTGTTAAGATGTATCGGCAAGTACTGGTGGCTGCAGAAGATCAGGATTACCAGAGGATTCTGTGGAGAAACAGTCCTGAAGAGGTCATGCGACATCTTCGACTGAACCGGGTTACCTTTGGTACATCCTCAGCACCATATTTAGCTGTTCGCTGTCTGCAACAAGTTGCTATCGATGAAGGCCAAGATTTCCCACTAGCTGCACCGCGCGTTCTTAACGAGTTCTATATGGATGATCTCATGACTGGTTGTTCTAGTGTTGCTGATGGTCAGCTCATCCATAATCAAATGACGCAATTATTGAGTCGTGCGGGCTTTCCCTTGCAAAAATGGTCGAGCAATAGTAAGACTTTGTTGAAGATGATTCAGGGAGACGCGGCCATATGTAGTTTGGAGTTGAAAACCGACGAACTTATGAAAATTCTCGGCTTAACCTGGGACAGAGAAACTGATGAGTTTCGATTTACTGTTAATCTTCTTCCGTTAGACTCTTCAGTTACTAAAAGGAAGGTCATATCGGATATAGCCAAATTGTTTGACCCCCTGGGTTGGTTGGCTCCTGTCATAACAACAGCCAAGATATTTATTCAACGTCTTTGGCTGTCAGGAATCGATTGGGACTGTGAACTTCCATCAACATTACTGAAGGATTGGCTGGAGTTTAGAAGCGACTTGCAATCCCTTATTAAGGTGCGCTTACCGCGATGGATTCATTCAAGTCAAGACGACGTTTGTTTGGAACTCCATGGTTTTTCGGATGCATCAAATGTTGCTTATGCGGCTGTTGTTTATAGTCGTATTGTTGACAAAACTGGCAAGGTTCATGTTCAGTTAATTACCTCTAAAACCAGAGTAGCGCCAATCAAGCAAGTATCCATCCCTCGACTGGAGCTGTGCGGTGCAGTTTTATTAGCTAAACTTCTCAGGGAAGTCGCAGAAGTTTTACAAATACCAAAACAACATCTGCATGCTTGGACCGATTCTTCTATTGTGTTGGCTTGGCTAAGTAGCCATCCAAGCAGATGGAAGACATTCATAGCTAATAGGGCTGCTGAAATACTTACCACTCTGGATGCAAATCAATGGTCACACGTCGCTTCCAAGGATAATCCTGCTGACTGCGCTTCTAGGGGAATCCAGCCATCTGAGTGCCTAAACAACGATCTTTGGTACAAAGGCCCAAATTGGTTGTGTCAAGATAAGATAACCTATCATAGTGGGTGTTTGAAGGATACTCGCCTAGAAGAAAAGAAATCAGCAGTTAAGTGTCTCGCCACTTCCTTAAAAAATGAAGACGATGATTTCACAACTAGATTTTCGTCACTTCGAAGGTTAACGAGAGTGTTGTCGTACTGCCGTCGAGTTCTACACTGGAATAATCCTGAAAAGAAAAATGAATTAGGGAAATGTCTTACAGCTACGGAAATAAGTAATAGTTTGCTTACCTGTATTAAGCTATGCCAACGAAAGATTTTTAGTTTAGAAATGGAAGATTTAGGTAAACTTTCAAAAGTAAGTAAAAAAAGTAAACTTGCTTCATTAAACCCGTTTTTGGACGCAGAGCAAGTATTGAGGGTTGGTGGTCGGTTACATAATGCTGACCTCAATTATGAGATGAAGCATCCCATAATTATGCCCCACAAGTCACATCTCACAAACCTTTTAATTGACGATGCACACAGCAAAACCATCCACGGTGGTCCTCAGCTTATGCTCAACTACTTGAGGAGTAAGTACTGGGTTATTGGTGCCAAAAGTCTCGTTCGTCAGTTCGTGAGAAAATGTGTAATTTGTATTCGCCACTCTGGTCAGACTCGTCAACAAATGATGGGTCAGTTACCTTCTTCCCGAGTGACTTCACATAGACCTTTCCACAAAAGTGGAGTGGACTATGCAGGTCCAATTAATATTAGGTGTTCCAAAGGTCGTGGTCAACGTTCGGAGAAAGGATACATTTGCCTTTTTATATGTATGGCCACACGTGCTATCCACCTTGAGGTGGTCAGCGATATGACCTCGCAAGGATTTTTAGCAGCCTTTAAAAGGTTTGTTGCCAGAAGAGGCCATGTTGCCGAATTGTGGAGCGATAATGGCACCACATTCGTAGGAGCGGCAAAGGAGCTCAAAATTGTGTTTGACGCAGAGCGATCCCGTGTTGCAACTGAGATCGCTGATTGGTTGGCATCTAACAGCACATGCTGGCGCTTTATCCCTCCACATTCTCCTAACTTTGGAGGATTGTGGGAAGCCGGGATAAAGTCAACCAAGCATCACATGAAAAGGGTCCTTAACAATACAACACTCACTTTTGAGGAGTTAACTACAGTGTTGTCTCAAATTGAGGCCTGCCTTAATTCGAGACCCTTAGGTCAGATGTCAACTAATCCAGACGATCCATATCCGCTCACACCAGCTCATTTCCTAGTCGGGGAGCCATTAGTTACACCTCCCGATTTTAACTTCGTCCCTGAAAATATAAGTCTTTTGCGACGCTGGCAGTTTACCCAGCGTTTAATGCAAGATTTTTGGCGAAGATGGTCGCAAGAATATCTTACACAGCTGCAGCATCGTTATAAGTGGACCGATGAATGTGGTGAGCCAAAAATAAATGATGTAGTGCTAGTAAAGGAAGATGATCTTCCCCCAAGTCGATGGCTCATGGGGCGCATCACTGACAAGCATCCAGGGTCGGATGGTTGTACTAGAGTTGTTACTTTAAGATACAAGAACAACATAATTAGGCGACCTTTATCTAAATTAATATTTTTGCCAGTAATTGTATAGTCATTTTAGAGATAGTAGTCGTAGTAGACGTAGTAGTTATAGTAAAAGTAGTAGTATAGTAGCATTTATTTTACCTGAATTTCCACTTGCAATTGCTTCCATTATTTTGGTATGATGTGGTGAGTTATTTACCACATAAATTGTTCGGCATTGGCCAGTTGCTGGATCCTTTGGGATGATGTTCTATGTTTTTTTTTATTTGTAGTTATTATATTCTATGTAGCTAGCCTTATTTTATTGTAATGTTGCGCCATTGCAAATTATTATTTTTTTGTAGCTTTAGAATGTAAATTGGTTGATACATAGATGCTTGATTATATTGTGTTTTTTTATTTATAGCTTATTATGTTACCTAAATGCATTTTGCTTATCAGCTTTAGAGCAATGCCTCAATGTATCCAAACGTTTATATGTTTGGTTTGGCTTCAAAAAAGCTGTGCAGTTTTGTTAGTAGGCTTACAATTTTGTACTTAGTTTTATTCTTATTATACAACTTTTTTATTTAGTTTTATGATTTAAATATTGTAGACGTACTAAGTAGTAATACAATATCAAACTGTGTTAGACAGTTGTTTTTGCTCTAAGTAGCTATTTATTGTAATTTTGTATCTTTGATGGACGTAGTCCATAGGGGGCGGCATGTTTAAGACTAAGTTATTAGTTATATGTATGTAGTTTTATAAAATCGTTAATAGATGGCGTTACTTGTATTTTACATCACGCAAGTACGATTGGTTTTGCATATCTATAAGCGTTATAATATTATTTGATTAAATGATTCCTTACACTGTCTTTAATTGGTTTTATTTATACCAAATTCGGCAGATTATTTGTGAGGGTCTTTTTGGGATTTGTACACAACGACTCCAGGTCAGAGGGTTTTTTCTACAGGACTGTAAATTTATTTTATAGGCATTGTATTTGGTTACAACATTTTTTATTTAAGTTATATAATACGTTACTTATTTTTTTTTATATCGTACAATTGTCTAATAGATATTGTCACTTACAATAAAGCCAACCACAATTTCATTATATTAAATTAATTAAAAAATTACGTACCTTAAATAAAACCTGATTTGTTTGTTTTCAGAATATTCTAAAAAACCGGAAATAGTAATAATCATTGTAGAGTCATTTGACTCTTTCTAACCTCGTTCGCTTAATCGTTTTGGTAGTTTAAAGATAATTCCAAAACACAATGACTAATTATTCTATTTTAGATGTCCGTTTGTCCGCGATAACACCTATCAAGTAGTTTTTTCCTAAAAGTGTAATAGGTTGTATGTTAAAGGTTCTATTAACTATATTTACTTTATTAAATTTTAACATCATTTGTATTTTCTTTTGCAAGAATAATATTTAGAAAAACTTTGTACTTTCACACCTTTTTTTGTTCTTTGTAATAAGTTTTCTGTACATAACTTATACTTTCCAGGTAGTTTATCTGCAGGTCATTTATCCATCCCAAATTTTTACCAGTTTTGAGGACTATTATTAAGAAACCCAACATCATCAGTATCCGTCGACATTAATACTATAAAGTTAAACCCTCCATAATTAAACCGGGGAGTTCAATATTAGCCCATCAATAAAGTTGTTAGCGAATAATCAAAGTGCACGTACAGAAGCTATTCCAATTTAATGACCGTTCAATGAAATTTATCCTTTATGTCCTAGCAATTAAGTGCAAATCAAACTAACAGAAAAGTGAAATATCTTTGCGTTGGTAGTTCGATAATCTTAAATAACCATAGAGTAATCGTTTGACCTAACTCTACGTAAATATTGGTTCATGTCATATTAAATGATTTATTACTGTTTTGTATGTAGCCATAGAGCTATGTATAAATAGAATAGATAAAGTTTTATTTAATATTCAAGTGATTGTATCGTACAAGTTTAGAAAGATATCTACATTATATGATATGGGATACTGTTAATACTACCTGTAGGAGTTGAAGTAGCCTTACAATGCCGGAAGGGAACGTGGACAGAAAATCTGGTTATAGTTGACTTGTAAGGGCTTTGTCTTGGTAACACGATACCTGTAATTCTGAATACTCCCGTATTTTAAGGCTTCCTTTATTATCGGACATGTATACAATTAAATGATACACGTATACACGTGTTGATGCGTTATTCAACTATTTTCCAATAAGTTCTAAGTTTTTTGGGATCTTTTTATCAGAGGTAAATGTTTGCACACTAGTGCAATTATTTTGTTTAGTGTTAATTGTACAAATCTCAATAGTACCACCATAATATCACGCTCTTCATGCGCCATTCGAGACAGAGCGAGGGTCGCTCATGAGACAGACGTACTTAACGAGCTTTATTAGATATCTCTAGCGACTCTTCTAATAGAGGTTACCTTTAAAATGTGGTTATTGAATAAATATAGGTTAAATTGTGACACTTTAGTAGAACATATCGCATAATTTAAGAAATCGGATTCCCCTTTTAAGAACTAATCTGATATTCACTGTTAATCCTCTTTTCTATTTATGGCCGCAATATTTCCATATAGCTTATGTTAATATAGTTTAATCATCTGTTTCCAGCCTCCGCCGATCGTCCACGCTCCCGCGGTGCTGCCGCCTCCAGCTGTGTCCGCATCTGCCCCCGCGACACACTGCTCAGCGCCTCGCACCATCGTCATCCAGCGCCCCGACGCTAGATACGGCTTCGGATTCACGCTCAGACACCTCGTAGTTTACCCACCGGAGTCAATTAACGTAAGATTTATTTGCTTCTATACTTATGCTTCTATAATATACTTAAAAAAAAAAAGATTATAATATTCTGTTGTTTCTAGAATTACTTCAAATTTCACATTGAAAAACATTGAATCGCACAGTCTTACCAAATATCAAGCACAAATTTTATTTCATAATTTTGTACACTTTACATGTTATGATTTATTAAAAAAAACAGCTACAGGTTAGACAACCTTAAACCGGCTTTTAAACAAGTATTTGATTAATATTCATCGGTTTTGGCAACTAAACATCTTGTGACTACCAAACGGTAATGATACTGAAAATATATTTTTTTAATATAAAAAAAAGTTGTTGGGCATTTTGTAACATAAAAAATTATAGTAAAATAAAATATTGCTCGTTTCAGGAGTTATACGAGGATGCGCGCCACCTGGCCGTGGGCGCGGTGGGCGCTCCAATGGACACGATCTTCGTGAGGTCTGTGCGGGCGGGCGGGCCGGCGGCGGCGGCCGGGCTGCGCGCCGGCGACCGGGTACTGGCCGTCAACGGCGAGCCCGTCGCCTGCGGGCGCTCTCGCGCGCCCTACGCGAGAGTCGTGCAGCTAGCGCAAAGGGAGCCCAAAATATTGAGGCTCACCGTCGTGCCGAGAGACCACGATCTGTTACAAAGGGTGAGTGCAAAGATTATCTATTTGTAATACGTAAAAATTCTCGCAACGCGTTCTCTTATAATTTTGAGTTGTGAAAGAGGGACCATTGAATACTAATTGTAATACTTTTAAAAATAAAAAGAAATACATTGAAATATATTGATTTCAGTATTTTAGCGAAGCAGCATACAATCCAGAGACAAACCAGCGACCGATCGAGATGCCAGCGGTGACCGAGCACGAGTCCCGTCTGTTCGACGCGTACCGACGGCCGCGGCTGCCCGCGCTGCCGGCCCCGCAGACCGCGCGACACCGCGAGGACCCGGAGTACGCCACCGTGGCACCGCAGCCCTCGCGGTTTGACGCACCGCGCCTCTCCAACACGCCGCACTACCTTTTGCATGATGGGTTAGTAATTCATTAGTCGCAGCAAGTTTAAGGTATAATAGA
Source organism: Napeogenes inachia (assembly GCA_959347355.1). Lineage (NCBI taxonomy): Eukaryota > Metazoa > Arthropoda > Insecta > Lepidoptera > Nymphalidae > Napeogenes > Napeogenes inachia. The sequence goes on from OY365794.1 coordinate 23,898,138, forward strand.
TTTATTAACCATAAAAAAGGGAAAACTTCCAAAAGGACATATAGTAGATAAATATTTTATAATAATGTTTGCAAGTAATATTATTTTGTTAATAATTTACATTCAATTATTTGTTTTTCAGCAGGAGAGAATCCGACACTTCCTTGCCATCGTCGGCTACGGAGAGTAAAGACAGTCTCGGTTCGTTCGACTCGAACTCGACACTCACGGGCCGAGAACTGGACGACTCGATTATCCTCTCCCGAATACGAAAGAGTCTGGAACAGAAGGAGGCCTTCCTCAGACGTCCCAGTCAACCCACCGGGTGGGTCACCCCGGACGCCCCACCGCCGATCAAACAGAAGGAATTCTACGCGAGGCCACAGAAGTTACAAAAGCAAGCGTGGCCTCCACCTCCATCGTCGCCACCTCTCGCATCTTCTCCACCGCCCTCTCTTCTCCAACCGCAACACCAAGAATTAAAGGCAGACGAATGTGCCACCAGTGTCGATAGCGGAACTTACAGTGGCTACGGGGAATTAAACGGAACGCATATCGATAAGAATAGATTAAAGCAAGACAAGAGCCAATTCGTGGCCACGTTGTCCAAAATACAGGAAACGTCGCCGAGCATTCAGAGCACCCACATCGGAACTCTCAGCAACGGATCGTCCGGAGAATTCAGAGATGACAATCTGATTACCAGTAATCAGGATAATAGGTAATATAAGACGCAAATGTACATAATATTACATATTCAACCGGTAATTATGTCGGATTTCTGACGTCCCCGCTACTAGAACTCCGGGGCCACATTATATCCACTTTATATCGATTTGCCAAAATTTCCTTATTCTCTAAAATTCCATACTCGATCGCAATACTCCGGCCTTACTCAGCGGCGGTTACCAACCACACTCCTCCCCTGCAGGTACCCGGTGCCGGAGCTGCAGCTGGTGACGGCGCGCACGCGGCAGCTGCAGGAGGCGCGCGGCGTGGGCGAACGGCGCACCGAGGTGGCGCGCAGTGAGCTGGCGCGACTCACTGCGCCGCGCCTCGAGCCCAGCGTGGCGCTGCGCCGGAAGGAGTTCGAGACGCGCGCGGCCAGGAGGGAGGCGCGCTCTCTCGACGTGCAGCCGCATAGAGGTACCCAGAGGACATTGATCTCCGGCTACATTTTAAACCGAACGGACTCGCCGGAGCTCCTGTTGATTTGATTTTTTCTCTGCAGATCTGGAGCCGGACGAGTCGACACCCGTCGGCGGCAGCCTGTCGGGCAACCAGTTGATGATTACCGGCAGCAAGCACCTCCATTGTCCGCCGCCCGTGGGATACGCGCCCGGTTAGGATGATGCATCCTTATTTATTAGTTTTTATCATCGTAATGGTAGAATTCATGTTTGTCATTGTCTTTTTAGAAATAGAAAAGGTTCAAATGCGAACGAGGTCGAACAGTACCGGTAGCGAAGGATTACCTATTAGAAGACATCATGCCACAGGTGAGGACTCGTCTGGGCGTCGCGACGCTTACTGTTTATCTGACTGAAGCTCGACCGCATAGTTTTTCTTATTATTTTTTATACAATTTAGTTACTTTTTATTATAATATTACGTTTATAGTGCATCTGTAGCAGTGGTAAGTAAAGTTGGCAGGTTGGATTGAAATAATCACTTGTGCTTTGCTGCATTTTCACAATTATGCCATGTACGCCTCGGTATGAGGAGTTTAAAATTTTAAAGGCTTCTAAAATGGGATTAAACACGAATGGATGATGTTGTTACAAAAGGATTAAAATGCCATTCCATTTATTTATAAGAAAAATTAAAACGTACGTAACGTAACAACGCCATCTATCGCTAAACGATACGAACGGGTCCGGCGACGCAACTTATCGTCGGGCGGTAACGTTTGCGATTGAAAATGCATCACGACGTCCGGCGAGACCTCAGCTAATGGAATGTTCCGCCCCAAGATGGCAGTCACGCGAAGAGACGAATGGGGCTGAACAGGGAACAGATGGAGGCCATGAACCGCGTGTCGCTGCCGGGCGGCGCGGCTCGGCCCACGTGCCTCAGCCTGGCGTCCACGCTCACGCCCACGCCGCCCACGTCGTCCGGCTCGGCGCCCACGTCGGGCTCGCCCACGCCCACCACGCCCGCCGACTCAGGTGTCCATGTCGCAGACGCCTCGTCCTTTGGAATGCTCTCGCTCCCTCCCCTCATCGCTCGATTCAGTTTTAGGATTCATGTTGTATCACTGCACAGAGTTCGCAATAAAACAAAACCAAAACAATTCACTCAATTTAGGAAATACCTCCTTATACCCATTTTTCGGAGAAAATTGTTTATTTTGAAAAAAAAAATACATTTCATATACCTAGTTTGTGCGATTGGGCCGTGATTTGTGATCCAATAATTTTGAAAGTATACATAACAGATGCTGTATAATAACTGCGATTGCATGAATAATGTATTTAATTGATCGTAAACCATGTACGGGAGGGAGCACTGTGGATCTAACCTATTTCTTCGCTGACAGCATTATTAACGGAATGCGTTGTGTGTGCTTCTACGTGTGCTACTAATGCCACTAACCGTTCGTGTCATTCGATGTTTAATATATTAACCTTAAAAACAAGTAAAGTCTTAATCACGTCTTAAACCTTATATTCACTGCAGGTTTTGCCGACGACTTGGTTACGAGGCGACATAAAAAAGACTCACAAATGGGAGGTTAGTGTGTCATCTAAATATCGCTTCTGTAGGCAATAACATCCATTATACCTCTCATCACAAATATCCTTTTGCACTGACAGAAGAGGAGCGGGCAATGCGCAGGGTGTCGTACCTGAAGGCGACGTGGGGCGACCGGCTGCATCTGGACAGCGACGTGGAGCCCGAAACAGATCAAAACGCACTAAGAAGGTAATTACAAAACGTGTCTCTTCATATTGTTGTCATTTATATCTGCCATAGACCAGTGTTGTTAGTAGTCAGTGGTAGCTATGCCTCTACTACATTTTGATAAAGTTATTTAGTTCACAAAATAAATGCTTATGGTATTTTCAAGGTAGTTGTTAAATCATATAGTTTTTTTTCTGAGTTTTGTTGAATAGTAGTATGTGAATTTTTACGCTAAAAATGGCAGATATAAGTGTGATCTGCTATCATAAAACTTTCCAGTAGACCCCGATTCGTAGATAACTTTCAGTACAATTTATATAATTAACATTATTTGTTCGTAGTAGAAGTACAGCACCCCATTTCGTAAGTGTCAATACCACATTGTTTGTTGTAGATAGACATATCGTGGTATTAACCGAACGTGCGTGTTTATCTTATCGATTATCATGTTTTGTATCTGTGTTTTAAAATAAAACGCAGTGCTTACCGCAAATGGCGCCCACCACGATTCACAGAGGACATAACGCCGTTGCTGCGGATATTCGACCCGCAGGCGTCGGTGCCTCCGCGGTACGTCGCATGCGCGATGCGTGCTTAGTGTGGCTACAGTGATCATAGATGGCGCTGCTCGTACGGAGCTACAGTTCAAATACGCGTCGCTTGTGTGGCTCCACTGATAGTAGATGGCGCAACCTGTACATAGCCGCATTTTCAAACACAACGCTTATGTGATTACGATCGGGGATGGCATTTTCTCGACCTATATTTTAGACAACTATTGAGAATATGTACATAACCTTTTCCGAATAATGAAAACCGAGAGCTTTGTTTTATAAATTTCACGTAAATATTTGGTTCATACATGATTACTATAAGAAAAAAAATTCACCCAAAAACCCATATATATTTTTTGTTAAATTCGCATGTTACGTATATGAGATACAATAGTTATTTTATGCATGTCTTTCATGTGTCGTAGCATTGTTGTTTGTCAGCATGAATGTTGTTTCTAGTTAAATTATTGAATGTGTGTGAGTTAGGCAGCATTCAACAAAGCTTCTGTTAGAACGAACTATTCTTACTAAAGTTTACATAGTACTAACTTAATCCGTAAATACAAATACCTATAACATGTACAAAAACTAAGCTTGTATAAAGCTTGAAGCTAAAGAAACCAAAATAAATCAAAATTGTACATATATTGAGTGTTTTACCGTTTATCAGGATTTACACTTACAAATAAATTATTGTTATATAATATATATTTATAATAGTATGTAATGCAATTTACTTTCACACAGCCCAGAGAAAAAAGGTCAAGAAAATACTGAGATTACTGAAGCTGTAGAAGCAGACGTTCAAGGAAATGTGCAGATTAAAATGGTGGTGTGCAATGGAAAGGTAACTCAATAATGTTGAACTATCTTCGATTTAATTCGAGTTTAATTAAGTTAATTATTATTAGTCTGACCCTTTCCCTTTAGGACTCGTGCTAAAATTCCAATTTTTTAATTTCATTTGGCATCATTTCGATGTGTCACAAAAGTTTCCATTTTTTGAAAATGATTTAAAACCTTTTTTTTGTAGCGTATATATATATATTATAATATGTATGTATGTTTGTCCGTGTACAGCGCGCCAGCGACCGCTCGTGGAAGCAGGTGTGGGCCATGCTGCAGGGCACCAAGCTGTACCTTTACAGGCACCATCCCACTCAGGTCAGTCATTTTATACCTATTTTTAGTCATACAAGCACTGAAGCGGTATTTGATTTATAATGGTTTGATTGGTTCAGGTCAGGAACATGATATTACCTATGATGGTTTATCTTACTTATGGTCTTTGCTATAAACATGTGTTGATTTGTTCACTCAATCCATACCCTATAAATGACACTGTACTATTGAATTTTTAATAATAATAATACTTTACAGTGAATTTTGGTTTATCATGCTTTTGCCTGATGAATATTTTCTTTTACATAATATTCTGATGTTACTGCAATTATTGCAAATGGGTTTTTACTAAATGTTTAAAGTTCTTGACCAATAAAAATATTTGTACTTTTTTGAAGAGAGCCGGTTTGTGTATTCTTAGTTTATTTTTGTTATATTCCAAGAATTATACATAATATTAACTTAGTCACTTATTTCATAATTTTAACAATGCTGTGAAGAAGAATAAGTCGTAGTGCAAATATTTTAAAACCAGATTGTTAATAGCAAATATTTTATGTATATTTTTTCCCGTTATTGTTTTTACCATACGTTCACGTTGCGTGTATATCAAACGTTTACTTAGTGTTTTTTTACATAGTCTGACCGAATAATTCTATGAATTCTGAGATAGACAGCGAAAATATTTAGCTTGCATTACACCAGATGGCTTCGCATTCCACATGTATGTATTTTATACAAGGCCAGGAATATCTTAAAATTAATAAGCACTGTCAGTAGGCTATGTTTTAAATGTAAAATTGTTAAATCAACATTTAAATACAATAAACATCCATCATGAGAGCGCAACATATGGCTTACGACCTCATTATAAACTTCACACATCGGAATAAATTTTACAAGAAAATATATTCCTAATTATCGCCAAAAGAACTCCATAGTTCCATTCTTATCATACAAACAATATTGTTTCCTGTCCCGCTCGCACCTGGCTGCGTGACTCGTGAACTGTTTTTTAACGAATATTTTCACGATCTTTGCAACAGATGGGTTTATCGCCTTCTTTATTTGTGTAACGGTTTAATGTGAAACGATACTAAATGTTATCGTCCACTTTAAGGATAATAAAAAAATAAACATAATTATTCTCGTCCTATTAAAACAGAATTTATATTTAATCATGAAATTCATTCTTTTCGTATTGTTTGTTGGTCCGTCCAGTTAACACGAGATACCTTACGTGGGTACACTGCTTGACATGAGTGACGCACGCACACACACGCGCACACATGGCTGTAAACGTGATAATGTTATTTCGGACTGGTAGAAAATTATATACCATTAATTTTGACATTTATGATAATAAATATCCTTACATCTTATATAACAAAAATCAAACCATAAAAGAAAATTAATTTACGATTGTTTAACCGTAAACAATAGATAAAGTGTCTTAAAACTTGATAGGTTATTGCTGGTATGCATTTAAGTTTATTATTTGTTGGTCGCGTAACCTCTGGCAGATTAAATGTCAGAATAGTTAGTTAAAGTCCATTGCTTACGTAACAGAACTGTCACCTTTCCCTCGTAATTCAAAACTATAAATTATATCTTCAAGGTTCATACAGAAACGCCTTCATCAATGCTAGGGATCTTTCCTTAGCATTTAATTATTATATAAAAAATATTCCGAGACGAATATTGACATACTGATTTAATTCAAAGATATTGAAAAAAAATAATAATGTATCGATTGACTTTCTCCTCTATTCATAATATTACTAAATATATGTTTTTTATATTTATTTTGTGTTAATACATAATAAATATATATTATGTTGCTTATGTGTACATAGTTGTAACTATAGTTGGTATGTAGTATTATGAGTACTATGCACCACTATTCTCTATATAATTCACTTAGGTCCTAACAGGTGTAAGGTTGTCCGAAAGAGATCGCTACATACAACAAGACTATTTTATTTGACCGATTAAGACTGCTTTATATAAAACATCGTTATATGTATTGGTTTTTAAATGTTTTTATATGTTATGTGGCTGCAAAGAAGTATATTATTATGTGTCATTTAAAGAAAGTTACGAAAATTGATAATGTATAAATCACTGACAGTACAATGAAGTTACTCAAAGTGACATTAATAACTAAATTCACGTTTTCAGAATACGGGTAAATAACATAAGAAATAAATCTATCATAAATGATGTAATGTTATAACTCGTCGGATCAAAGGGTGGTAATAAACTTAATTTTCTTTGAAGACCATTTGCCATTTCATTAATACAACCTACATATTTCTCTCCGCAATAACTGAACATCGTTTTAATGTTCGATATCCCTATATTTCAGCTGCGGGTCGGTTCTTATGGATATAATAATAGGGACTATTTTCATTAAATATAAATTTCACTTTCACGGAAGACATTCCGCTGGTAGATTTAGGTGTTCTCAGAACTGAAAGCTAGCATTTATAGACGTTTATTAGTGTACAGATAACGTGGAGTATACTTTAACAGCTCGCCGCAGTTTAGGTATGTGCATTTTATTGCAATTGACTCTTGACACACTATATTCCACCATTAGTCTAAATTATCGTATAAATCTTTAAATTGACAGTTCCTCGAGGACATTAATATTAATACTAAATCGACAAATTACAATAAATAATAGTCATAATGAACTAGTTAGACCAAATACATAATAATTATATTAGCACCCGATAAATATATCTGCTTAGACGAGTGGGACTAATTGAAGAATTAATATTTATAACATTCAGTACCGTTCACTGTATCTGTGATATTAATTTATTAACAAAATTAATAATCGATCCTGGTCCAATATATTGAAATTGTATAATATATTCCGCTTAACTTTGTAGGTTTAGTTAGAAGGAATCATTCAGTCATAATAACTAAATTCACGGCTCACGTACTGACGATGAACGTGTTTTGTTTATCGTCATTTATGTGTTAAACAAATAATAATAGGGTTACAAAGCAGCTGCATACGTTAAAGTTTATTATACTTATGAGTTATCTCCGACACGATTCCTCCGTGTCCTGAAACTGTAAGATTTAAGGGCATTTAAACGAATGATTTAAGGGTAACAATTATCAAATTAGCTTTTATTAAGGATTATGAACTGTTTGTGCATCAGACTGGAGTCGGGCGTGACCCGGTTTCAATATTTCGTATGATGTAACGGATGTACTCTTATCTTCGGTATTCATTCAGTAAGTGGGAGATAAAACTAAATTAGAAGACGCATTTATAAAAATAAACTGATATAATTATTAATGAATTTGAAATAATCAGAAAAGTATAATAAGATTATAGTTAAGGCAGGACACCTACACCTTGCCTTGTCTGAGCTCGCTGCGACTATTTATGGCCTAGTGTACTAAGAAGGTGAAGGCGAACATAAACCTATCGAAATAGTTCTAAAGGTTCTGACACACACGAACATACGATATTCAATTTTGTTTACAAATTTTAAATTTCAATATGATGCATCCAGTGCGGCCGTGAAATGGCTTGAAAGTGAAAATATTCTACATTAGCTTTTGTTATCTAGATCTGAGATCGTTATATTAACGTTACCTTGACTATAATTAAAGCTGTGTGGTAGTTATTAGACCGTGTTCTTAACGGAGATCGCATCCGTCTGTCGTTTTGAGGGTATTCTTTATAGTTATTCTGGACACCCTTGTGTTAATAATTATATATCGGAGGTGATTTTTAGTGTTGACATTAATTTATAAACCATTTGTTTTTCCAACTTCCTCCTTAGAACTATTAAGCAATTCATTAAAAACAGTACTCACTAGCAGTCGGTGATCTTTTTTATTAAATAAAAAGTATCAGATACGTGCCCCATTGTACTGTCTACATTAGCCGTAACTCGATGTAAATGTACCAACAGTAATGCAGTAGAAAGCATTTTAAATAAGTTATGTGGCATCAGACCTCACCAAGGACAAATGCGCCATACGTATCCTATCTCGGCCCGTAGGCAACGTCGAAGTTAATATATGAAAATTACTATCGCTTCTTATTCTCTTATTTATAACTGTATTTTGGCCACTCAACTCTCAAGCATACTTTTCCATAATGATTATGTTTTTTTTTTGCTGCTATTGATGGGTTAATAACAACTTAGTTTTTAGTAGTATTTTATGTTGTATATCTGTTAACTCCTAGAGTAAAGTGATTACAAAAAAGGCGTGACTGCAATTTAGTATCGGTAACTAAAACCATTAGCACAGCAGCAACAGTAGCTATACTGTAGGTATAAATCACGATAGACCAGTATGTGTATAAAACACTAATCTAGCGTGAACTTGTGGTAAATAGCGTGTAATAAACGTTGCGATTGGCTGATGTCGGGAGCGAGACTCGATTTCGATATATAGCAGTTGATCATAGTTTGCCCTGTGATGGATTGATCTTGACTTTTTTTTCTTATTATAGATAAGATAACATTATTTTCTTTAGAAATATCCCAGACTACTCCGTTTATATAACAGTGTGTCATATTACAACATAGAGCTAGAAGATCCCTAAAGTTACGAGACGTGTAATAACTGTGTTGACTCTTTATGAATACGACAAAGAGAGAGATGACTAATGAGTTGCTTACAAAACGTGAAAATATAATACCACAACCATTTGATTTATATAGCCTTTATAAAGCTATTAGTAGACAATCAAACTCTCGATATTTGTTGTTTATTGCAAGTCGGATAATTAAATTAATCTGGATATCCGACATCAGCCCACTACATCAGACAAGGTGAAGATGAGCATCCGGTGTGGGCCGTCCGCCTGCCTTGTAGGATTGTTCCAAACCTTACGTAGTTCGTCTTTTCGAGGTCCTTTATCGTTTGTTTTGAATCTCCATTTAGAAATGTTTACATGTTTGAATATGTTGTCGTATCGGACGTGTCTTGTATATATTTGTGATTGTTTGAGATGTAATTTATAATAGGAATTAAAGCGTGGGTACATCGACCTCACAATGCTTTGTTAATATTACATTATTACCCATACGAGTTATTTAATGTCATTATATTAATGAGCGAAATTTTACTTATTGTGATGCTAATAATATTTAGATTTGCATTTTATAATAAGTAAATTATTATTTTGCTTTTGAAGCATAAAATAACAGTAAATGTTATTTATGTCTTCTTTGTAAATTTACGTCCCAAATCTAAATTTCAAATTATTTTCTTAAATGTCAAGCGACTAATCTCTATTGATTTATTTTAAATCTTTAAGGTTATTGAAAGCTAAAGCAATAATATAGTGTAATGAACTTTTCAAGCGGCTTCTGGGGAAAATTTTGAATTAATTTTGCTTAATATTATTTAAATCATGGAAGGAATCTTAATCTAGTTGAAATTTGTTGATAAAAAATGTTAACGAACCTGTCGCAACAGATTCGAGCGAGCCTCATCCATCCTGACGTAAATTGCTGATAATTGGAGTCACTTAATTATAATCTGCCCCTTGATAAATTGCTTTATTTCGTCGACCGCGTGAGGCGACTGCTTAACTTGTCGCCGTAAGTCAACGCTTCCTGCCTCGACAATTATAAGAATAAACAATAATCACTTCCTTCGGCGTTGAGGTACGTCGTTAAGAATCGTCGACGGAGACTTAATTTCAGGGCGCTATGCTTTTTGCGTCGGACGACGTGTGCGGTGAAGGGCTGCCGTATAGGGATATAACGATGTCGTTAACTTTTAATCGATACTGTAACTAGCCGAAATTACAAACTTAAGCTCCGAAATTGACCTTATATATCGATATTTTGATATGACGTGATGTGAATGAGACGCTAATAAATAAATTAATAATAACTCGTTTGAGTAATAAGATATCGGTGAGTTTTAATAAAAATATTTTACAATATTCCGTACGTAGTTCAGGAAGCGGTGTTCGGCAAGAAAGTAAATGAAAAATTAAAACATAAAATAAAGGCAAGATGATAAATCCGATGTCGTTTATATTTTGCTAATGATCGCAGGATGTCGGATGATAAGTATTCAATATTTATCCACAGACGAGAAAGGAAGGAAGATCTTTTAAGATAATAAATATCTTTGTCGTTAAAATCATCTTAAAAGGCTTTGTCTCGGTACTTTGAAGGTTGTTTAAGATTATACCCATTTCAGTACTAAGCTACGGTTTGTTTTGAGATGCGTCTCTAACAAGATTCAATGCGAAATAGATTTGAATTTGGGTCAAAGTCACTCCGACCCCTTTCTAAACAGTATCAAGGATTGTATGACGGATGTAGGTTTAAATATTTTGAATTTCAACTTAAAAAGACTTGTGATTTTATTTGACACATTGATTAATATTAACATAATATAACTTTTTAATGCGTCAAAATGGGTAAAAAATGTTTCCGATATTTTTAAACATAAATTTAATAATGCAGTGGTAACAAACACGCTGAAACGGAATGTTAAATAACCTCAAACATTTTTGCGTTTCGCTTCGTCCTAGATACGGGAACCCAAACACTTAATCCCCTTCGGAATGGGATTGGGATCCCATCGGGAACGTCAAGATCCCGTCCCACATAATGGTTTACGTTACGTTGACGTTGCGTAGGTTACGTGAGTTATGTCTCTCCGGAATGTTTTATTAGGTTTACGTTGAAAAAAACTGGTAACAGTTTGTTTGTGTTTTATTATGTAGGTGAAAAGTGTTTATTTAGAATTGTATAAGTTTAATATTTAGGGTAATCTCTCGTAATTTTATTCTTTTTAATTTTTGTGTATGAAATTAAGTATTTATTATTATTAATTATTTTATTATTGTTGTGTGGTTGTTAAAAAAGTATATATTAATATTTTCATTGTAATATATAAAACAAACCATTTGAAACTAAAATATCGAATATATATATTCAAAGATGTACACAGTACATGTGTATACATTTGTGTGTATCTCTGAATATATATAATTTTAAATAAAATGTATTTCGTTGATAAATGACGACATCACTTTGTATCTCCGGCTCCGTATTCTGAAATGACTTGTCACGTGGCCTGGTCACAACATGTCAGTGTGTCCGCTAATGTGTTTTGTATAACGTCCTAAGTGTGTCAGTCCTCGCACGGTTATCTCCAAAATACGAACCATTGAAGCATCGAACTTCAATTGGAGCACATTCCTCGCCACTTCACCGATATTCATCAGCTCTCTCTTCTTTAATTCTTTTACCGACATCGTTTTACGTCAGACGGTGACCTCAATATTACGGGAAAATTTTGTAACAAAGATTTTCTTTTTAAATTATCTAATTTAGGTTTTCTAATGAATATGTTGGTTCTATTTCAATGTTTTGTAACACATTATTCAAATGGATGAAAATATTAAACCATGAATTGATTTAAAAGCCTATATTAAAAATAATATCGTGGAGTTATTATGCTACCAGATTCAGAGTGAGTTATTATGCTACCAGATTCAAAGTGAGTTATTATGTTACCACATTCAAAGAGAGATGCACGTGAGGGGGTAGGTGAGGGTAGGTCACTGACGTCAAATGATATCATTACAGTCGAGATCAAATTCGATTAAGGGAACGATCCTCGGGCGGCGGGCCTGATCAAACCTGATGACAAAATTAATGAATTATTAATTTTAATGTTGTTACTTTATATAGTATCGGTACATAGAAGCGCTTTTAGATTATTAAATAAGTATTAGTAAGTAAAGTATATAAATAATTAGTATTACTTATGACCCTTTATTTAAATAATAGCAATAAAAAATCCATGAGATCTAATTTCAAAAGTAGGTATTATTGCTCTCTATTTCAAAACATCAACTCTGTTATCTTGCACTTCTCCATTACCACGACTGATTCCCCAGATGAAGTTCTTTTATCGTAACACCTCATAAAAACATCTTATTTGTAAGCAGAAGCTCTCGAAATTTTCCATCCAGCCCTTTATTACTGGCTGACCTACAATCAAGGGTTTGTTTACTAAAAGGTCATCTATAAAATGACGAAAACGTAAACAGGTATCGAGGTCGCCTAGCTTAACTCAATCACTATGTCCCTTGTTGTCCTCATTGTGTTTTTCCCTAATATCCTACGTGGGATATGTAATTATCTTAAAAGTTTTATCGAATCAGCTAATGCCCTGTAAAACTACATATTTACTAAAAAACATATCATCGCAATATGTATCGTATCAAATCTATCTTTATCACATAACATATATTTCTTTACATATATACTTTTTTTTCTAACATATATTTCATTGATAAATAATATTTTAAATTTTTCTTAATATAAATTGTAACGCCTACTGTCAGTATCTCTGTGATCAGCGGCTGTTCATCAACCGTCAGTTATGAAATAGTGCGATCGTCAAATTATAAAGTCAGTAGTTCGTATATGAACCCAATAATGTTCATCTTGTTATTATTATGGTAGTAGGGCGCGTTGCGTGATCCCGAGCACAATGTTTCATTACTAATTATATTTCCTCATATAAATTTCTTGTATCGGCTACAAATTCCTTAGAACTGTATCATGCTTGTTATATTTTTAAACTTATTTGCTCTAATTGTTACGAAACATCATAATTTCAGTAAATTATTAGTTCAGTTAACTGTACGAGAGATTTAAAAAATAGAGCTTTTGTTTTCTTTATTTCGGATCTCGTCTATTTTAAAAAACTTTGTTTTGAGTTCCACTTTTTATTTCCTCTCCGAATACTTGTTTTTAGAACAGCATTTAATATTCTATTACTCAGCAATTAATTTGCCGTTAAAACGAATACAACCAGAACATTATTCTTATAACTGTTAAACATATATAATACATTACGGAGCGATACGTTCCAGCATAAAACTTTTATTTTCCTACAGCAATAAAATAAATCTAGGCGGGCCGTGGCATCGCAATTTATTAAATGGTAATTGCGAACTGTAATAAGCTTTCGCGGTCTATATTATATATATTATATAGGCGTGTTGGCAAATTAACCACTCTAGTATGTAGTTTAATTAATACGTGACATGGAAACAGAAGATCGGGTTTGGTTTGTCTGAAGAGAATAAAGTTTTCTCCAAAGGATACAAGCTAGTTAGCGGAAATCTCTATTAGCATTTATAATTATTTATTCTATACTAGCTTTGAACAGCGACTTCGCCCGCTTATAGGAAAAATAACAGCCTTGATATGTTGGATGGAAAGTTTTTATGCTATTCATAGGATACAGTACTTTTTAGGGATTAATTTTCCCTATATTCTTTTCTGTACTCCTGGAAACCTGTGTGAGAAGTTTTATGTTGATCGGTTGAGTAGTTAATATGTAATGTAAAGTTGGACAAAGAAACAAATTCACTTTCTCTTTTAATAATATTAGTAAGGATTACTGAAGAGTAGGTAAGTAGATAGTAGAAGTAGAGTAATAATATAAAGTAATTATAGCCAAACATATAATTTGGTATTTATAAATTGGGTTATTATCATTATATACTTATATGATATAAAAAGTATCCTATGTCTTGCCTTAGAGTTTCAACTATATGTTTACTAACATTCATTACAATCGGTTTAGTAGTTTATGTTTTTATACAAATTTTCATCCCTTAGGATTAATTTTACAAAAAATAGGTAGCATATGTTCGACTTTGCATTATCAACTATTTTTCTAATAAAATTCATGGAAATCGGTCAAGTGATTTTTCGTACAAACTTTCATTGCAGCAGGAATTGATTTTTGAAAAAGAACTAGCCTATGTTTGTCCCTGGGTTTTCAACTATTTTCATTCCGAATTCCATCTAGCGTAACAGACAGACAGACTTTCGCATTTATAGTATTAGTATGGATAAAATCACACATATTAACTATTATATATGTAAATAATAATACTGAAAGTAACTTATTAACTATTTCTTACTAACTAGCATTCTTTAATTACAAACTTGAGTATAATTAAAATCTTAATAGACAATAACTTATTTAAACATCATTTACTATATATTAAATATTTTCTATTATAATTAAACGTAATTTTTAAATAAAAATACATGTGAGTAGCCTGTTTATATAAATTACGAAATAATTTTGTTACCTTACACTTGACGACCACTATCCTACAGACAAGTTACAATAAAATTCCTGTTTGCCGTCAATGACGATTTATATAAATATTGATGAAATGACTCGTAAGGTCAAAGACGTCTAGACACTGATGATTATCACAAATCATCACTGCTCTGGAATACTAATTCAGGCTGATTAATGACTTTGATCACAGTTTCCACCGACTTATACGAATGTAGATATACTTCAATTGACTTCTAATAATTAACATATTGTTTTCGAATATTATATGATTTGAAGCGTACGTTTTCCAGTGAAATACTATATACATATATATCGTAAATAACACAGCAACTACTCTAATTTACGACGTGCAATAATTTAAACTGCGCTTACAACAATTTCCTCCCGAGACTCCAAAACGACAACACAACAAACATTTTAAATTTAGCATTTCTCAGAACATATTTATGATAATTTATAGTGTTATGTTGATCGGTGCAAGAAAACAAAATATCGGACATTTTTATTCCAACATCATTTTATCTATATTTGATGCATATACTATATTAAATAAACAAAATTGAGTACCCTTAAATATAGTGTTTATGGCATCATAAATAGTTTTAAAAGGTACCTAATACATTTAAAGTCAACAGATTTGCTTGCATAATATTAAAAATATAATTAATTTAAAAGCAGTAACAGTCAAATGGTCGTATTCTAATAGCGGGAAAGAAATTGAGTGTGGAGAGTGGTGACGTGCCCTCGCCGGTGATGACGCGCAATGAGGTTTGTTATAAATCGGAATATGCTTTAAATAATTCTCATCAGTTACCGGTTATTGTTAACTTATAAATAACTTTCAGCAATAAAGAACTTATGGCAACAGTCAAACATAAACATTATTGTATAGTATATCTAGATGTGAGTTGTGACACTACTTGTTTCTCGTTTATGTAGAGAAGAAGTATTTTGACTGATTTCCTGACTTTTCTAATTATAGAAAATAATTTTAATGTAAAAATACACATACATATACATACATAGATACAAATGTTAAATTAATTATGTAATTAACTTATTATATGACGTTTAATATATTTTGTTGTTACATGTTAATTATAATGATTTCTAAATTCCTAATTTATTTTTATTTGTGACAAATTTATAATCATGTAATTGCGTTTTGTAAATTACGATTTTGACTTGTAATTGATGAGTTTCAAAAGTGTTAATTAATGAGTCTTCTTTGACACTAGAAGTTATGCAAACTTTGACGACCCACTTTTTATTATTTGACTTTAACAAATCGATAGCAGTTTATACAAATCAATCATTTTATCTTAAGTCTAGACTAATTAGGCATAGACTTGTTTCTTAATGGCTATTTACTTGTTACTTAGTTCAATTTAGTTTGTTAATAACCAACTTGCTTTCATGTCGACACTTTGTTAAAACATTTGTCGATTGTTGTTGAGTTTGTCTGTGTATTGTCATTTGATGGTACTCGTTATCGATACTTCATAAGATTTATAGTTTATCTCTTAAGATGGTAGCTTAAATGTGTTTTAAACTATATTTTTTTTTTAATTTGTCTAATATACCTCTAAATTATGAAATTAATATAAAGATTACAGTATTTTTCTCATCATAATCTGTGTAAATTATTTGACTTCAAGATTGAAGTTTACAGCATCTTCCGTATAATAAGAGTCAATGAACTGATGTGTGATGCTGATTGATAGCGAAACAAAAGTGTAGAACAAAGGGTCGGCTTAATATATCACTTTCCCTTTAATGAATCTTCGTAAATAGAAAGTTGGCGTCACCATTACGTTTGTATATATTAACTAATGTGATCGAAAGCCATTTGTTTATGGATTTCTTTACATACGTTATGTAATAATCATGTATTATTATTATACAATTTTGTTATATCTTTAAAAAAGATAAATGAGTATTATTAGAATTGTTAGAATTGTGAGCTTCAAGTATACATTTTCCTCTATCGCCCCACTCCTTTGTGATACTCCGTACTCATATTTTATTATCTGTCAGATATGATATACACACTGAGTCTCGGGAGATATTGCTTCTATAAATAACGTTAATATTAAATCAATATTTATAAAATATCTTATTATATGATTCATCAACTTTCGTTTACTTAGGTGGGTCAGATTATCCTCAGAAGATATACTAAAATTCTTATATTGATGTCTAAAAATATGAAATGGTTCACCGCATTTGTAAATCGGATTTATTTCGGATATAAACCTTTGATCGGATTTGGCCTGTCATTTAAGAAATGTCACAATTTTCTATCCGATATAATGAAATTTTCGATCTGTCCTCGAGTCCCTACGAGTCCTCAGTAATGTTATTACAGCGACACCTAGGTCTGAAATATATTTTATTATATTATATAACATACTCTTCCATTTAATTAAATTAATTTAATTACTAATTTGATTGCTTGTGTGACAGACGGTGGAAGTTATTTGAATGGTTATATATAGTTCAGACAAGGAGGAGCCTTTTTATTTGATGAAATGTTAGAAAATTCTTATAAACTCCGCAATTTTACACAAACCGGATATTTTCCTGATTTTTCTTTTCTTTAATTTCCTCTCAGGTCCGATGTGAAATTATTAAACATAACAAAAAGAAATCCACTACAAATGTTGGAGGTTCATGACCGAATGATTTCTTCCAAAATGTTGTTTCTAAAGAAAATTATCATTATCCCGCGGGGTTTTTCCTATTAAGTCTGTGTTCGAGGTCAACGAACCAAGGCATAGTGTTTAGGTTCAAATCTGTATACAAATTCAAAATTTAAATGCTTTTGTGATGCGTTTTATTATAATTAATTATCTGGGAAAAAAAGTTTTATTTACTTAGCTTTCCATATTTTTTAGGATGGGCAAAATCTATTTGTTTACATTTTTGTTCGTTTAAGACATCATTGATTAACTTTCTAATCTTTAAATAACTGAACCCCCAGAAAAGATAATTTCAATCTTAAAATTTGCATTTTAAGATTGTAATTATTTTTTCTAGGGGTAATGAAGGAAAGCATAATCGACCATTTTGGATTGTCCATAATGTGAGTAATAGTAATATATTGTTCGACCAAAATACCCAAAATTATTGTTTAATTTCCTTCAAAAGGGATTATTTTAACACATATTGTTATTTTCATTTATGTCCAAAAATGTCTTCAAAATTTCTCCGAGCAGCCCGTGCTTTTAATGCAAGTAATTTTAAACGTTTCCTGTGTTTGTTATTTCGTAATATATTTTTTGTTCATTTCCTTAGTTCACTTATCTTACGTATATCAAAACAGGAACAGAAAACTAAGACAAATCGTAATTCAATAAGATAAATAATCTGAAGAGTATTTAAAAATCGATGATAAATCTTAACTCTGTTTTTTTTTTATATAACGGTAACATCTTTTATTTAAAGACGTGGTGCCGCGGTGAAAGTTTTTAATCAAATCCAATTAGGAATCATAAAATCCTTTTTTGTTTTGATACAAGTTTATAGAATGTATATGATAAATACATATTAGCAAATATATATTTACTATATTATTTAAATTCTCATCGATAATAAAGTACATGTGACTTTAATCATACAATATCTACAAGAAAAATAAATAGAAATAAAAATAAAATGTTTGTCAACTCTGATGAATCAATTAATTAAATTAAACTGGTGATTGGAAGGGTTATTACGCAGGGAACAGCGGATGTAGTCGCAAGGTTACATGACTGCATACAATGGGCGAGGGTTTAACTTGATCAAACGAGTGTCTTTTATCATATTCTTCACTCTGAATTCCTATGTAACATTATTTCTTAGATAAAATACACAATGTGTCGAAACCGATGAATCATTGTAAAATAATAATGTGTTTGCAATTTTACACAACATCCGTTTTCTACGGAACGAAACTGAGCAACGGGGAAATTAGGATGCGCGAATATTTACGAGAACGAAATTAGCATCATATTTATTTTCACCCAATAAACGGACTCCCAGCTTACCCAATAGGAAGTGAACTATTTTTATTATGTTTTTGATGTTTAAATTATAACATTAACAGAATTTCTTTTTTACTTTCTCGTTCAAAGTTTTATTTAGCCTCGGGTTTTAATAAAATATTCCAATTATCTAAACGAATTAGTTCAATGTAGACTGTCTAAATTAAAGGTTCTTAACTAGCTGAACTGGTTTGAGATATTATTAACAATCCATAGAATATTACAAATAATATATTGTATATATTTATATTTGTTTTATAAGAGGTGTAGAAATCATTTTGATTGTTAAGTAATAGAATGTAATGTAAATAAATCCTAACGAGATAATAAGCCGGGAAACGAGGACGCACATAATACGACCAACGATGTATAATAATGTATAGGTCATTAAAGATGATCCGCCGGCCTGCTTTATATAATTTATTATTCATCCCCAAATAGCGAACCATCTTGTGTTGATTAACTACCACTACATTGACGTTACAGCTGTTATAAAGTTTATATCATTTCAGTTTTGGATTTAAAATATTGTGTTTGTTAATTACTATTCTATAATGAAGATATGTGTCGTGGAAATGAATGTTTCACAAATAATCATTCGATGTATATGCTATTTAGACTAATGTGTGGGTGAGGGTGATTGCTAACAGCCACGTGAGAAAAATACAGAATAACCACAGAACAAGTATACAGAATTAGGTACCACGTGCAGAGGAATCATTGTGTACAGAAATAGAATTTTGTTTAAAAATGTACAAAACTATTACGATCCTGTGTGTTTGGTGATTGTGCGTCATCGACTCCAACCTATATGGCTCATAGCAGACATGGAAGTCGGTAGACTTTCAACACTGTGGTACTGACATAACTCGGCTATGTGTTTTGCAATGCTGCCTATAAATAAACAAGTATTTGCTGATCTAAAAATATCGTTATATTTTACGCACTCATTATAATAATAACGCGGTCTTCAACCGCTAATTGGGTTTTAAGTTTCTTCTCACTCCAACTCGCATACTTTTGTGACGTAGTCTACGAAGATGAATGTATCTAATTCGGGGAATATAACCTATATACTTGAAGATCCTTGGAAACGAGGGCGGCACGATCAAGGACATGTGGGCCATTTAATGAGAAGTGTCGGTGTCGTAAAAGGAATATTAGGAAAGCTTTGTCCTCGAAACCCAGATGTCAAAACAAAGGAACAAATTACAATTGAGATAAACTAACGCATCAAAGTTGCTTTGTTTGATTCCTACAATGCCGGAGAGACGTCGTAAATAAATGGTTTCCTGGTCCAATTCAGATAAAAGCGGTAAATTTTTCATCGTCTCGAGCATTTCCAGCGATTTGATGGTGTATTTTAAAGTTTAATTTTAACACTTCCAGAATAGACTGACATTCAGACTGTCACTGTACATTCAGGCATTATTATTACATATTAACTTCAACTTCATTTTTATTAAACTGTTACGACAAAGAAGTAAGTGAATATTCAATTACTACGCGTATTAAATTATTTCAAGCTGGGCTTTCTATGGTCACACAGCACACTAGATGGGTTCTGAAAATCTATAAACCTACATGTGTTCACTCAACGTGCTGTTTCGTGGTTAATTTATAGGAACTCAGCTATCATTAGATGTGTTTCTGAGTTTATTTATATAACCTGGTATTTGTTATAAAACGATTATTAGTCTTAATATATTTAGAACAAGCTTCCTTATTATAGTTTTTTGCAAACACTATAATTTTGAAGCGTTAGAGCCATTTTAAATTCTCGACCGATTTTATAGATATTGTTTAATCTGGACTACATCAATCATTCCTCGACGAATCAGATCTCATTGTTTGAAATTACTATTTGTAGCGAGCACTTACTATAACTGTTGTAAAAACTATTAAATATATTTATATAACAATTTGTCTGTAAAGGGTAAAAAGTTTTCTTGTTGTTGGTATTCGAATACAGTCCTAAAATACACACTTTCAGTTCGCTAACAATGACAATACAGTCTATGTACTATTTTTAGCTTTGAACAATAAAATATACAACAAAAGAACTTCAAAGTGTTCATTGAATAAAATGTCTTAATGGTCAGTGTCGTATTATATTATATTAAAATAATAATGTTACCTACTTATGATCCAAGCGGCTTGATTTATTTTATTTTTAATCTTTGTTAAGAAGAATGACCACATCACACCCTTTATAGTGAACAAAAGAATCTAAAAGTACCAAGTAACCTAGAAAATCTATCAGACTGCAAGATGTGTCGGAGACAATGGGATCTCGTAAAAAAATTGCAGCTCTGCCAAGACACGACTGCTGACTTAATGACTGTTCTGGAACAATCTAAAAATAACACAAATGACAAATATCAAACAATGTGAAAACCCTTCACGGAGCTTAAGATAGGTAGATATTACAATTTACAAACATACCTTGTACAAAAGATAATTAAATTATATAAATGTAGCAGACATTATTTGTGAAGATTATAGTCTTGTTATATATTTGTGTATGTATTGTATGATTTGTGCGTGTTTTGCTAATGTATTTTTAAGACATGCCTTGGGCATATAATATATAATATTAATGTCACAAGTTTTATTATTTGTTTATTTTTATTTAAAGTAACATGGAAACCGTTGTCTGTCTTAAAATCAAACCAACGTTATTTTTTTAATAAATTATACAATTAAATTTTTCGATCCATATATGTTTAATTTTTAAAATTCTGAGATTTTTTATTTTTATTCTTGATGTATGTATACATATTGTTTATTTCCTTGTATTTTGTCAACGAAACAATTATAATTGTAATATATATTGTGGGCATATTACTCCACTGAACGACAGATGATCACAGACAGACATACCAGCGAGTTTAACTCCTCAGTAATTTAACAAAAAACAGAAGTTTGATTGAGAATATATTTTTTACTTTTTATTTCACACTTTTTGTCTGTTAAATTATTAGCACTAATGGATCGCATGATCATTTCAGAAAACGTATTACGTAAATGCGTTATGATTGAATTACAGCTGATATCTGGGTTACGAGTGTTGGCGACAAGATTTTTATTAACTCGCTCTCATTCTACATTATACACAAACCGCCGTAACTACAGACACTAACTCAAAATATTATATGTAATGGTTTCAATGTCAACACTGTCATTTTAAGATCTTATTTTATTTAAAATCGAAATCCTTTTTGATCTTTATTTGAAAGAATTTTTAATATATTTAAAAAAAAGAAAATATCTTATCTTAATACACAATATTTGGGACGATCATTAATGTATTATTTCTTTAACAGGTAAGATATTCGCACTCTACGCCTTACTATGAAAATATGGTAAGTATATTTGTAAATATGTTTTATTAATATATATAATATAACAATCCACGTCGGTTCGAGACGAGACGGTTATCGATCATCTCCGAGAACATTTTGTAGTGACGTCACGACAATGTGAGAGCAAAATGAACTGCTTTGAACTTACCGCTTATATTTGATCATACAATGTAACATAATGTACGTCATTAATTGCACTTTGATTAAAATATAGATATTATGATTTATTATAATACTTTTTTGAGCGCTTATATTAAATATTATAAAACAGGTTGCACTTTTAGTAAATTATGATTAAATAAGTTTTTTCTTTATTTAAAAAAAAAAAAAATTTATTATATTAAAAAAAACGTTCAAACATACGTATTGCACTAATAATACTTGACCCTACTGCACGTGTCTACTGGTATCATAATAAATAATATAATTGATATTAAAGACCAAGAGTCGTTAAATAATCCGCAGTCATAATGACGAATACGGATTTACAAATATGTGAATAATTTTCCAGCGGTTTAACACATTTCTACTAACAACTATTATGAGATGCGCTATGACTAGATGATCTTTGTCAAGTTAACAGGAAAACGATTACCGAATATTATACTATTTGTTTGCAAAATGTCTTTGTTAACTAAAATGAATATTTAGCAATATCTACATTATTATATTTTAAAAGACATAAATTGAAAGTACATTAAATAAAAAATAATAAAAAAATGATATATTTAAAGCTTATCTTAGTTATCACTTCAAAGAAACATCTGATAACCGATATGATTCATAATTCCTATTGTTTTAATATTACTGTAAGTAGCAGTACTTAGCCGCACGTACCAATGAGTGAACATTGCAACGAGCGTCCAGGCGGTGAATCAATCTCGCTTATGTTTTGCGGTCTCCGTATAAGTATCATGTTGTCTTGTATAATTTTACGCGTTATATATTATTAAGATATTAATATAGTACGAAAAATTATCACCAACTTGTGTTTTTACACTAGCAAAATAAGGAAATTTTACTAAGAAAATAGGATCTTATTAAAGAAATAAATGTTGAGTATTTTTTCATTGATAACAAAATTTTGTAATTCGACAAAGATCACTTTTAGAGTTCTTTTGTATATCGGATATATGTTTATAATAAAATATAATGAATCATTTCATACAAATATTTACAAGTTCCACATCAAAAGTACTGTATATGGTCAAGGATCGACACTGTTTACTTTGTTTTAATATTTTTCCTCTTAACACAGTGTAATGTATCTGCTGCAAAAAAGTTATTTGTTGGTTTGTATACCATAAGATTGAATAAACTCGGAAACGTTCAGGAGCTATATTTATTTGCGGTGGACTTGCAAGAGAAAATATTATATTATTTCCCATATTGTAATTTAAAAGAATTTAAAGTATGGCCGAAATGAAAGTGAAAAACTGAAAAATTCAGTAACACCCATTTCGGACATCATAAAAAGAGAAAAGTATTGTTCTTTTTTGTTACTAATAAAAATTTTAAATACATAATATGACATGCAATGTAAAACTCAATAAATAGAGAAAACTTATATACAGGCCATGTATTAAATTCTTGTGAACATATTATTATAATGAGCACAATTATTGCAAGGAAGCGCGTTCTTGCGCATGCGCCATATTGTTGATTAAAATCTCAATTCGACAATCACATTTGAATGTTTCTTTTAATAACTCATGAGACATTTAAACCAAAACGTATTTTTAGAAATGATTTGTTAAAGGATGTTGCCAAATTTATGAGGAATTTCTTAAGCACCTAGATATTTTGATTGAAGGTTTTACGTCGCTATTTTGTAAGCTTCCGTTTTATCAGATTGAGGTAATTAGTGCGAATCGTTTAGTAATTAATTAATTACTGTATGGAGTGGCTCTGATTTAAGGTCGCTCTCGGCAAGGTCAAGGTCCGCCCAAAATTAATAGGCGCTGAACACGAACGCTTAACGACAACCTGAATGATGATGGAGAGTATTCAAATTACGTTGGTGTATTAAATTCTTATATGTTAATTAGTTTATTTTAGTTCATATTATTAGTTTAGTTTTTTTATATTATGTTTCAGTTCTTAGGTAATTCTTGTCTTCGGATGTAGACAATTAATTTGTGATTTAAAAGATATTCTATAGAAAAATTGACAACGATATTTTTATTGCTTCGTTATATATTGTCAAGAGATTTATATATCCCTTACCCTTATACCCTTATAAATAACAGGACTGTTGACATATCGGTTTGAACCCTTGATGTACAAATATATAACATGTTAACACTTCATGGCTTCTGCAATGCGACATCAAATCCTGAGCCAACTTAAAGGCTATTCACATTTTTCGTAGTTTATTCATTGCGTCAACTTCGTCCAAAATAGTGTAAAAACACCATATATTTATAAATTGTGCAAGTTCTTTCTTTATAAACGAATGTTTTTTCAAGCTGATATCAAAATGTTGAGAACATGATGTCCTATTTAAAGAGTCGATTCGTTTTAGCTGTGAGGGAGTGTTCGACCTATGACCGTGACCGATTTTACTTTACACTAATATAATAATAAACATTTAACGATCTTAGCTATTTTAAAGAAACATTAGTCCCAGCCGAAGGTAAAGTTGGGAAATCAAAAGTAAAAATCAACATAAATAAAATAACTTTTAATTTTATTCTTAACATTTTATTTTATAAAAGCTTGCCTAATGTTATTTATGTCGTATAAAAATGCCTATCAAAGTAGTAGCGTCACATCATGTAATACGTGTAATTTGTTATATCGTAACTGTGACACGATGTTGACATGACACCAATGGTTTCCCACTTAGCCGCGCATCTGCCGGCTGTGCGGCTGCTTTGGGCGGGCGAAGCTTTCCCGGCTAGTGGAAAACGGGACCGACACACTCACGGCGACGACGCCGTCACGCACGCACGTCTTAGCTAACGACCCACGGAGGGCTCGGGTTATAACGTGTTAATATTAAGTGTATTGTTATTGGACTGAATGTGATATTACCTGGACAATGACGCTGGATAGGGTTGATAGTTTCAGCGGTAAGATACAGCCTGCGGCCTCTGTGTCCTGTCTCTCGCAGTGTCAAAATATTTTTGGAAAGAGACTTAAGCGCTGGGGGTCCACAGGATCATGGGTAAGGGTTGCCACACGCATGTCTTTCATTTTATAATGCTCTCAGGGTACTATTATTGTTTTTTTTATTATGATTTATAAAATATTTTCCATTATTATGTCATTTATATAAATTTTAAGTATTACAAACTTTCACAAAACCATGCAGTCGATACAAATATTAATTTGTGATATAATTTATAAATTAAGTAATACTATACTCAAAGGCATTAATATTATATTTCATTAAGTCATTTATTTCATATTATAAATCCTATCGTTGCGTTGAATTTGATGTTGCGACAAAATTTACGATCAGTTCTGTAAAAGCGAGTTATAAAAAAGAAATTATACGACGATAGTAAAGCAGTGACGTGTACGAGAATAATTTAGTAAACAGATATAGCGGGGAGATAAATATAACATAGTTGCGTCTCCAGCCTCCCTGTAACATATCAGCTTATGTATTTTATAATACAACGTATCAATTAATTTACATCCCGTCCTAGAAATGTTTTGCATACAGATAACATTCTAATAGTTACATTTATACATAAGATATTTTTAACTTTATCAAAATAGAATTTCTAGTTATCATACTGCTTGTTATGCATAGGTTTTCTTGTTTCTGTAATTGTCAGATTATAGTTATGGTATTGAACTGGATATTTTTATTTTCATATTTATATCCAAATTAGACGAGTTTGTATACTAGGAATATTACGTAGAAAATATATTTACATATTAATAAATATAATTATTTTTATATAAATACAGAATGATAAATAAACCATTCCAAAATCATTCTGTAAATATATAAAAAAATTAAATAAGCTTAACATCGCTATACATGTTTATAAATATTTTCAAACATAAATATGAATATATACAAAAAAATATATTTTGAATTATGTTGGATTTTGTTGTACTTTGAAGAACTATTTACACGAGATTTATCTTATGTATAATATTATGTATTATTCAAGATATAATTTAAATCAATAAATACGTAAATATTATTTTAAAAACTTATCACAGTAGACAAACACTAAAACTTAAACATTAAATTTATGTATTACATAACTTTATTAATTACATTCTGCTGTTATATTCTTAATTATGTATTCTTATCTATTTGAAACTTTCTATAAATTTAAAGGCATGTTTCATGTAAGAAGTTATTTGAATGTAGAACAAATATCTATATGTCTTGAGTTTATTATTTTTACAATATGTACCTAAGTACATTAAATGCAAAATATAAATGACCTCTTATCAAAAGTATAATGAAATCTCCGTTGATGAAGACCTGAATGTGTCCGAACAAATTACTTCAGGGGTTGGGGTTGAAAGTGTTTGTCGCGTGTCCGTCTCGTGGCCATCTCGTGAACGCTTGACGTCATACCCACCAAACCTTTGTTACCCAACTTCAGTACTCACTCGTTTGATTATTAAGTCAAAAGTTTACCTTCTTCTATAATTAAATAATGTCTATATTATATTCTTAATAGTTCATTATAGGGCGAAATTATTTTAAGGTATGGACATAGCTATTCGTCTTTTTTTTTATGGTGGCTACATTTGTCTGTTTTTTTTTTTCGGATAACTCTCATCGATATAATGTTTCTTTTCTTCTTCTTTTCTCTATACGCTGCTCGACCGATACGAACTTAAATTATTAAACTATCGATATGACTTCATCAATGTTACTTAAACACACAATCGCGGCTTAGTATACGTTGCAAAGTTTAATTATTTACATTGAAGGAAGAAAATTCATTATGAAGTATTATCTATCCTTATTCATAACGTCACAAGCAACGTGAGCAAACACAGTCCGCAATTGAAACAAAAAAAATCAAGTTAAATAAGATAAATATTTGACTGTTTAGAAAATCGATTGCACTCTCTATTTCACGTTCTGATACAAATATAACAAATGGAGGGTAATGCTCCTCGGTCCCTGTGACCGGGTCTATGGCGGGACCTTGCTCCGGGCCGCCAAACTAGTTCCGTGCAAAATGAAACAAAACAGAGCTCTTATCCCAATAATAATACAGATTAAATTCTCGCAAAAACGACTGTCTCTCGACCGACAAGAACTCGTTCCGAGGCTACTACTGCGAGCTCTCCTTTACGTAATTCGTGAGTCTTATATGGTCATATAAAGTCATTGACGATATTTATTTACCAATCGACAATTTCATGACGGTTTATATGATTAAGTCCGACTGACAAACAAAAACAACAGCTCATTCAACACAGCCTCCGATACCAAATATGGGTACACTGACACTTTTCCTGCGAACCGTCACTAATTTTGCTAAATAGGAATATTATTGTGATTATTTTAGGATAGCTAGATATTATATACATAAACCTGTGATGCAATTTTAAATGAGATACAAATATTTGAATATAGTTTATTATTGGAATGGTCCCAATAATTTTCATTGTTTATTGTAATTTTATATTCGTAATTCTTGGCTCGCTAATTTTACTCGTAGTGCATAAAATTAGAACCTATTCGCCGGTATTTCTAAATATGTCAAGGTTTCCTTTAGATTATTTAGTTTTGTCATTAATTGTGAGAGTTCTGTTTAAAATTAGTCTGCACAAAGATCAAAAATAATTAAACACAGATACTACTTCTGTTTTATAACTAAATTGTTAAGTCTTTTTTATATATAATAAAATTTTATTATTATACATTATAATATAATATGCATAACATTATATTTATATTATTTTTATCAAAGGCCGTTCAATAATAATAATAAAGAACTAAGTTACTGTCAGATCCCCTGAAAATCTTTATGGTGACAATTCTTGAGACTCAAAAAAAATATTTTTATTTGATTCATTCACAAACTGACCGTTGTTATTTGTAAATTTTATTGATGATATTAAATATTTTCCTAATATAATTATTCATAACTCACCGTACTTAGGGCACGAGTCGATTCTTATCATCTATCCAGGTGTTCCTTTGCGTGTTTAACAGATACCTAGCAGGCAACGTCGGTTGTTAGAGCGAGTCGTTGAATATTCATACCATAGGGGTCCACTCATGCGGGCTCAAAGTGTAGTCAGTAGAGTACTGATGTAGGTCAATATAGATATTTGATTAAATTAGTTTCGTTCGTTTTATAATACATAAGTACTTTATTTTTTTTCACGTTCTATTAAGTATGTCTTTGGAGATCGTTTACATCTTGTGGTCTTGAAAGTACTATAATTATTATGATAATAGTCGTAGCCGTATAGTCGTTATATTATCTTTTGGTTTCTTTTTCTCTTCTTTTTTCAATATGAACTGTTCTTTCATCTTCTATTCTATTTCATAATATACTTTGCTCTTATTTAGGTAATATAAGAATCAGAATCTATATAAATATACATACCATGTCATATTTTACACGTTGCAATCAAATCCGTTAAGCTAGACTCACACACTTCGATTTGTTACATGAAATACTAGATAATATATATCTGAATAAAAATGTACAAGACATCTTTGAATACTCTACCATACAACAAATATCTAAACAGTAATAAAGCTGTCTACCTTACGTAGCTAAGCTGCAACGTAACTTACACAACGGCACAGTTTGCGCGATTTGCTGCTCGATTATCACGGCCTAATTGTCGCGCGTGTGTCGTAAGCCTTAGTACATGCACATGTGCCAGACTATTTGCGACCACGTAACTCTAACTCTTACGACTATTTGCATAAGTTGCATTATACGATAGTTGCAGTGAAATAATAATAGGTATATTTAAGTATAATAAAGCGTTATTGCAATATGATTCTTGTGTTTATGTTTATACAAACTTATCGTAGATTCTAAACTGTATGTATGGAATCTACGCTACGATCTTAGTGGGCTTCGTTCTAAATATGAACCTGCATTGTAAGTACTACTTAATTAAGGAGCTTAGTATTTATTTAGAATACTTAATAAATTGTTAATTAATTATATTTGATTTTGTATTATAAATATAATACTTTCTTTTAAATATCTTATATTAAGCGCCACCATTAGGAGGCGTATAATTAATCTCCAGTAAAATTGTGAAAACTGTGTTCAATGAAATTTCTTTAGAGCAGGGCCAATGTCCTCGATGCTTTCAATGAAATTATACCGCAAATTGCTTTTAACCGGAGATTAACTTTATTCATACTTTTTCGAATAATTTACATAAAATGTGCAAAGTCAGTCATTCTTAACAATGTTGATGAAAGAGGTTCAGTTAACGACCAATCTTAGTTGTGAAAAAGGTCGATGTACTTTAATACATAAAAAGCGACGAACTTTAGGACATTTAATAACTTTTTATATAGTTACATTGATATTTACTATAGATATGAATTGTACATTCAAAAGCAAATACTTATTAGCAGCAAAGCGACCTTTAGTACAAATAGATCACAATTCTTCGTTAAGTTTCTCCAGCCAGTGAAAGCTATTGACAATGCACCTTCCATTTTAATGAATTACTTTCTTCAGGTATTATGAACTGCCCCAGGGACCTAGACATTTGCATCAGAAACGTTATAAATTAATCAGTCTCTTATATAATAATACTTTTCATCCTTGCTCGCTAAATTTAAAATTAATATGTATTTTATCTCCATTAAAAAAACATTGGTTTATCTTAAAAACTATCGCAAAGATAATTGATCAAAATACATGCATCTAACAATCATAACTGAAATAACGTAACTCTTAAAAGTTATACTAATAAAGCACTTACATAAGTTACTACAAATCTCTTTTATCCAACTGATGATAGATAACTTTAACTCACAAATTATAATGATATTAGTTTAGATATATTCAGACACTCCGTTGAGTGTTGTCAGCGGAAGCTTTT
The DNA here is from genome assembly GCA_959347355.1 of Napeogenes inachia. NCBI lineage: Eukaryota > Metazoa > Arthropoda > Insecta > Lepidoptera > Nymphalidae > Napeogenes > Napeogenes inachia. The sequence goes on from OY365794.1 coordinate 23,928,246, forward strand.
ATTTTAGTGACATAAAGCAACCGGCTGAAGTACCCGCGGTATAAATCAAAACATTGTTCAGAAACTTGTCATCCGTCCTGTGATGCTGTGTGTCTGCTCTACATCATAAGGACATTGATCCTTATTTAGTAATATACTATACATGTTAAGAATTACAACTAGCCTTTACTGGCATTTATAGGTCGTGGTAAGTAACAAAAGTATCCATTGTTAATAATATATCATTATTCATATAATAAACACGTTTTCAACCTAAGATAATAAAGTAATTACAATGATTAGCACCTTGCGGTTTATTTTAAACAACCGTCAATGAATACCCATTGAAAATAAGCGAAACAATCGCGGCGGGGTCTTAACCTGCCGATATTCAATACGAAAGGTTGGGAAGGCACATGGCCTTGCAGCCAACCTGCGGAGGTCACATGTCTATTCTCAGCGCATAATGGGCGGGAGATGACAGCTGATAGGAGCCTGTCAAGCCTCAAAGACCGGGACGTGAAGGCACAACACATCAAACGTAACGTTTAAAGGTCTCAAGATAAATGACAGTCAATCTTAAAGTTTCAGGAATGCAGTCATTGTAGTTCCATTATGAGAGGCGAGACGTGGTTATTATATTTCCTAAAAACGAGATTAAAGATATCGCCCCTCACTTTATGACGCACGCGGAACATATTTTTTAAACAGTTAAAATTATCGAAACGAGTATTTGCTATTGGATAAATTAACCCAAATTACATTATTGTTTTAGCGCAATGAATGTCATTCTTGAAATGATAACTGTTTCGTCAAAAATCTATGATTCACATTCTGAGTTCGATGATTTCGATGCGATAAAATTATTTGTCACCCAAAAATTCCTCCTTGAGAACGTCAACAATGCGTCAAAATGTCGACTGTTACCGAACATAGCGCTACCTTGCGCAGGCGCAATTCTTTTATTAATTATAGTGGCCAATTGAGTGAGGATGTGACGCCATGCCGGCGGCGTGTGCGCGTGACCCACCTGCAAATCGAGCCTGAAGCACGCAATCGCTATTCATCCTTGAATTGTTCTAAGTCGAAATCATATTAATATTTGTGAACGCGTGCCATCAATGGAACATCATACAAAACTGCCTTGTCGTCCTTAAAACAATACTGCAGGACACCAACACCAACTGTTTCAATAAATTATCCAAAGAGGCGAACTTCAATCTTACAAAATGGTTGTTATTTTAATTACTGTGTTTGTAGTTCGAGATAAAAGCTATTAAAAATATTTTACTTCGTCAGACAAGTCCTAATAGACAGTTTTATTATTAGACGGAAGTGCGTACATCAAATAAACTGTAAAGGCCATGAAGCTTCGTGATATATCAAAGACGTATTGTTAAAAATATTAATCTTCCGACATAACCTTTACCTTGACTGAAACTTCACTAATCATAATTACATGTCACTTAGCTGTCTCATCTAACAGCATTTCAAAATATTATTGCATTTAATGTTCTCCTAACCTTGTTCTAAAATAGTTTATTAATTTATATGTTTACGCACTTATTGAGAAAATAGAAACTAAATTGCTATATTATTTTTAGATATCCCCTGATGAAGAATTCAACCAATCCACAATTTAATGTTTATCAATAAAAAAAATAGTAAAATCCGTGAAAAAATAAATTTTAATAATAAGAATGTATATCTTCATTGTGCGCTGGAGACAGCTATAAAACAAGAGGAAGTTGACCATCGCGTGTTAAATAAGAATTAGTAATTGATGCAAATTGCATTTTAACATCGCGTGCTGGAGAGCGGACGGACACACGATTGCGTATGTAGATGGATGTGACTGGCTCGGAGCAAGTATAGCGAAACTGACGTTATAGAGCATAATAAATTATATTAACTGTCCAATTTAGATGAAGTTAACCCGCCCTGGAGTCTTATTTATGCAAGGAGCAATTTTATTTTGGCATATTTTATGTGATGATATATAGGCAGCTTAATTAAATTCAATTGTTTTATTTATAACCTTGGGTTAAAATAATATCTATGCTAAATAATTTTGAATGAAGTATTGCACGTAATGTCTATACAATAAAACATTACATATTAGCACACAAGTGAAAGCCGAGTTGTGGTACGTCTTGTTATTATTTTAAATAGAGATCGAAAGGGTTTTTTGTTTAAACGAAGCAGTAATTTAATCTCTTTTAAAATGTTTAAAGTGCCGTGAAATCCAATGGAGCGGATAATTCCGAAGCATGCGATATAATAAAACTTGATCTGATGAGAATATTGTTTATACTAGATGTAAATAAAAAATATATGAGCCCATATTTATATCAAAAGCAATTTAATTTTTTAGAATGTGTCACTATTTGTAAACCCCAGAAATAACCAATCATATCGTAAGTGGCTTACGTGAACAGCTTCACGAGCACCACTTTGAATTTGAAAGATGTTAAAGAATATTTAGTTTATGTAAACATAAGACGCCGTTTTATTATCATTTACTGTCTTACTTTCATTGGTTGCTTATAATATTATTATTTGCTCCGTAATATAGATATACCAATGGCTCGATATTTCCTGTAATAAATGTTCGTTTTTATAAATAATGAAAAACGTTAGTTTTTTTCGTCAGAATTAATGTAAACTGTGTTACTATAAAGCTATGTTCAACTTGATAACTTATTTTGTTGTAAAATCAAAATCGATAACCTATCATAAATGATTCTGATCACGTCGTCTTCGTCTACAGTGTCCTACTTCCGACACATCTGACCACTGGCAACACTGTTTTACATTTTACAGAGGTCTGTATTATATTGTCAATCCCACGCTATTCCAAGAAAGAATACCCTGCCCTAGGCGTTGAAGTCACGAGCTAATCTGTAAATCTGAAGTTAATTTGAATATAGAAATCATCAAATTATATATAGCATGTGCATAGAAAATCAATTTGTTAGAAACAAAGCTAGATTGTTTTAAACCTCTCTTAAACGTCGAATTTCTAGATGCACTTATTATAGTTCTCAAAAACTATTGTATTTGTGAAGTAATGTTTAACCTCAACCATCTATAGATAAAAATAATTCACGTTATGTCTAAATTTAGAATAAAGGTTTAGTTTTAGTTTATCGAATAAATATCAGCAATGTAATAAAAATTATAAAACTAATTTGCATCAATGATCATGAAACAATTATATAAGTATCAATGATAATGTAGGAAATAAAGACTGGAACAACAAACAATAGTACTCCCCAGATATTAGCCTCACAAAAGCAAGTACAAATGTGCACAAGTGAGCACAAATTACTGAAGCGAACATCAAGTGAATACAAATGATACGAGTACATATCTCATCCATCGCGTGGAATTGTTTTGCAACGCTCATTTAATTATGAATCGCAAGAGCACTCATACTACACAAGTGCTATAAAGCCCTGGACTCAAATGGAACAGGCTGGTTTTAATTTAAAGGGACTTCTCGTCCGTGTATCTGAAATTGCCTCTCTCTTCATTCATTAACTGAAAGTCTTAGACAGTGTGTAACCAGCATAACGCTCGGTAGCCACATGGCATCGAATCACTTGCACGCTCCCAACCAGACCGAGTGTCTGGCTTCTGCGAAACGCGCATGTGGTTATTATGTACGTTCCTATTACTCTTTAAGGAAATAGATATAATTTTGTTTTCAATGCACGTATAAATCTATACTAATTTTATAAAGCTGAAGAGTTTGTTTGCTTGAACGCACTAATCTCTGGAACTACTGGCCCGAATTGAAAAATTATTTTTGTGTTGAATAGTCCGTTTATTGAGGAAGGCTATAGGGTATATGTCATCTCGCTGTGACTTATAGAAGTCAAGCAGCAATGAAAAATGCTGTAAGAACGGGAAAAGATTTCTTTTTTGAGAGCTTTCTTCGTGTGCGCTGAGGAAACACTAAAAACCGCGCGGATGGAGTCGCGGGCGACCCTAGTAACATTATATTTAGAATCATTTAAACATTATTCATTTAAAGATAACTTAGTAAAATAGGTAAGCAATGAATAAAAGTGGAAATTCTATGACCACACACACGTGACAACTCTCACGTAATTTTTATTGTTCTAGGAATAGTTTTAGTAAATTCAATAACGAAAAATATTTTCAAACATCATTATTTTAATAGATAAATGCCTTCGTTATTCTCGTGTAGATATTAGATACTTCCAAGAATCTGACATCGAATACAAATTTATATCAGAAAATATATTAATTTATATATTTAAATATAATCTTTGAGATAAAAATACATCTAAAAAGCCCCACCCAAGAGAATGTTTCAACGTAATCATAACAATCTCGATGATAGTTTTACAGCGGTGACTCGTAGCGCGGTGTTACCCGCTTTAGCTGCAAGATGCGCATACGCACGTTGCAATGCGTTTCCATCCGCTCGCGGGGTAATCGACCTCCTTGTTCGACTTTATTATATATAGACATAGAGCTACTAGGAATCATTCACATGTGCCAATTTGCCTATTGAATTTAAATTACTATAAGGTGTTATTTAGATTGCAATGTTTTATCGACTGTAATAATAGTTTGTCGAGCAATAACGACTTATTGTTTTTATGTAACATTTTTTGCGGTAAGGTGTCATTACATACACCTAGTGTTGGAACTTATTATTTTAGTTTTCCTCTTGTACAAATATTTTAGATGGACTTAAATTGTTACATTTTGTTTAATTTTTTTAAGTCAAATTGGTATATTACAACTAATCGATGTCCCACACTACTAATAAAAATATCTGTAAATAATCTTAACACAGAATATTTATAAAACAGTATATTAATTTGTAGCTATTTTATTTCTTTCGTCAAGTTGGTAGTATGAAAAAGTTTATGATCTAGTTACATACTCCTTTTATATATATTAACAATTACAGAAACTACACATCTTATCCAGGCACTGTTTCCACATCAATACACACTCAATACAATCCATACACTTCATACACAAACGAACTGACGGATGCTCACCAATTATAATGGGTTACTTTCTATGGCTAATTGCACAGAAAGCGTACCTACAATGAATCATTCACTAGAGCCGGTTACTGAAATTGATGTTTATTGCCAAATTACATGCGAATACTCCGTATTCTATTATTTTCATCATATTGTAGAAATAATATTTATAAGTGTTACAGAAACAAAAAAAAACCTAAACTACTTAAAAACGAATACACGGAGGCGGCAACACTAAAAGAACCACTTCTGTTTATAATATTAAAAACATTAATAGAAATCCTAGGATTAAAATGATGTCAATCGCTTAAAATTATACAAAATTTAAATACATTATTTAAATCTTTAATATATTTTAAAAGCAACATTTACTGTAATTGATTCATAATAGCAGGGCACTGTTAAATTTCCTTTTATCTTCCTCTCAATTTATTTAATTTATTTATACACAAAAGAACTAAATCAGACAATTTAATTGCATTTTAAAAGTAACCCAGTTTATTTACGCGCGATTGGTTTTCTTTGAGGCGTCACCGCGTATGTAGGACGAACTTCGAAGCCGAACGCTGGACTCGAACTCAACAACAAACAATACTGTAATTAGTTCTGTTGCGCACACGCATACGATAAGTGTAAATTTAACGCAATTTTCTTTGTTTGTTTTTGTCCTTTTCGATATCGATGTAAGAACCTAGAAAGTGAGATGGGTGTAGTCATTTTTCAAGTTCTAATTAGTTTTTTCTTGATTTCATATTTCTTACTACATTTGTTATTACCGGTGTTTTTAGGAATCCCATCTGGGTCATAATTTTATTTAATAACAAAACATCAAAGGCAAAATGTTTTATTACCTCATTACCTATGAAACTGAATGAAAATACATCGACGCGGAATTAACTTCGATAGTAGGTTTATATTACTTTTGTGCATCGTCGTAAATAGATTTAAATAGGCTGTAAACATAAATGTATAAATAATCTGACCTACATTTGTCATGACGTTCATACCTGACGTAACCCACAGACATACATACACAGTAGATACTCAAAATGAGCTCAGTTTGTGAGTTCAGTTTTAACTGATCCAATTACAGAACCAATGAACTCCATAAGGACAATAAAACTTTTTAAAGTTGATCTTTTAATCAGTTTTGTTTTTTAAAAGTATTATTAACATATTTTATGCGACTTGCAATTATCTGTTCATAAAAATCGCTATTATTTTTCTTTGAGGATAAAACGGTTGTGATTTCTTAAGAAGTAACGAAACACATATTTCTTTAAATCATTAATACATTAATACTAAAACATACACTTACAACATACATTACGAACTATACATATACATACTCTGAGCATTGATTGTTCGATATAATGTTTATTGCACAAACGGATAGAAAACAAACTTTCTAGATATTACACAACTGTGGCTAGATTAGGTACCAAAATAAAACACTTCCACACCTACATACAGACAACAACTGCCTTTGAGACAATAGGTCTGACTTACAACCAATATTTAAATTATTGAAATTAGTAAAGCGAAAATCAATAATTAACCAGAAATACATCTCAAATAGATAATATTCAGTTACTAACTTAACACTATAACACGTACTCTGAAAGTAAGTTTCAACAAACATGCAAACATAATGTTAGCCGCCGTCATCAGAACCGTCTCTTAGTCACAACCCATAATATAAAGTACAACTCATATACTGGCTGTGACAGCTGAGGTCAGGGTTACGTAAAGAGGTACATATATTACAGAAACCAGGACTAATAAAATAACAGCTGATAATGGGAAGAAATATTTCTATAATATAAATCATACTATTCCAGCTGTTAAAATCGATCATTCAAATGAATGCTTTTTCTTTCAATAATAATAATATTACAGGACAAATTTTACATTAATCTAAACCCTAAATAAGCAAATTATATATTTGAGATTATAACACAATAATAATTGTTTTTTTTAACTGTAATAAAACTATATTTTTGCGTAGGAGACAATTTTTAGGAAAATATTTTAAGGTTCTATTACCTTTTATTCTATATAAAGAATAATAAACAGTTAGTGTTCGAGGAAGGTTAATGTACTTTATGGTTCATTGGAGGAACGATTATAAACGCTCCAAAACTAGGTTAATAGAAAGCGCAAAAATTTAAAAGCTCAAGATTAATTTATCTCAAACGGCAACTGATTATTGTTGACAAAAACTGAATTTTCAAATAAAATTCCAAAAAAATATTTCAAGCATATAATAATAAAAGAAATTCCGCCAAGGAACAGTCTGGTGTAAAAAAAGATTGAGCCTTTGCGATGGGTTCCTTTGCGAAATTGGAATGTCTTTTTTCTATACATAATTAGGAATTCCACGAAATTGTTGGCAAGTTAAAAAGACTTGAAGAAAACGAGGAGAAAAAGTGTCACATGTCACAGTTGTGTAGAGTTCTTCGAGCGCTGGTTTCGTGGCTCTAAAAGCGTTAGATTTTAATAGATTATATTTATGTGTTTTAAGAAGAATTAAAAGGATAAATATGGAACGGAAGATGCCTGCTGAAATTATTTATTTCCTAGAATTTTGATTTCGCCCTAATGTTCTGATTTATTACGTTTAAATTATTATGTATTCTCGTCCGCTATTTATTTTAGTTTAACAACATTATATCCTTATGTTAAAAAATATATTTAAAAAAATACTTTTCTTATATTATGTGCAACAGTGCGAAGGAAAAGTGTGACAATCAACATTATAATACTACGTTCTCTAATATAATAAACGTAAATTATACTTACTAGGCCTATTTGACGATATTTACAAATAGCTACACAATTCAAACTACGACGTTTTACAACTTAATGACTCTGTGATGACAAACGTGCGTCGTAAAATTATTATGATGTGTCTGTTACGTGGACACAGCTGCGTTACGATATATTACGAGGTACAGGACAACACCTACGATATAGTGTATTGTATATATTAACTCCATATTAATCTGCCAACATCCAGTCGACCACTTTTAAAATGTTATCTTAAAATTAACTTATAAAAGAAAATAGACAAATAAAACAACACTAAAGAAAGTGGCGCCATGTTGGCCCCATTGTACAAAGCGACTCGTCCGGAAAAGACTATCAATTTCGGAACCGTGAAAACGACGATTTGGCAGACGCCGAGGAGTCTGCGCGGGAGCACTTTCTCTGCGCAGACGCAACTCGACGCGCCATAGTCCTTCAAGCGAGCGCGAGAGCCGCCCGCCCGCAGCTCAGTCGTGACACTTCCGGTGATTTTAATATGTTTTATTGAATTTTTTGCGTTTCATTTCAAGCATAATTCAAACATAGAATATTGTTTTACAAAAACATTATACAAATAACCGGTCGAATTTACACTGAAGTTCAGTTTCAGAAATTTCTAAACGTAAAAGAAGTTTTGAATCTGTGAGTGTATACAATACATAATTGTGATCAACTGTACCTCCTTTGCTAATGTTAAACTTCGACAATGATCAAGACGCATCTCGTCTGGCGTTGATGCGGATGGACTCCAGCCAAGCCATGACGCTCTGGTACACTGATATACTGGTAAGATTCATTCGCGGTTTGTTCATCGCTGAGTAAAAGTGATTTACTTTTAAAACGTATTTTTAACAACAACTACATTTATTTAGTGCAGTGCGGTTATAAAAGTGTTTTATTTATACCTATGTAATGGGTAGTCTTATCAGATTTACTGTAGTGACATAACGAGTTTATTGTTGATAATAATAATGTTGGTAAAGGTAATTAAACACTTCTTTTATTATATAATGAGGCAATGTCATTTTATTATTTGTTGGCGCCAACAATCTTGGCAGAGGATCATTTTATGAGGATTATTTTATTTATTACAAGCAAGTATTAAGAATCACATTGCAGCTAAAATAAAATATTTAAGATATATATATAACTTTGACTGTCTTAGTAGAAAACAAAATTATAATTAAATAATATGTATCTCTCAAAATATAATAGCTCTATTAAGACGTTATCTTAAAACCAATTTATTTAATTAGCGTATTTATTGGGCGGCTCGGTTACTATTTTATATTATCAACTTCAAATCTAATTTAACATGGGCGTCGACGTATCTCGATTTACAAGTATCGAAAGGTAATAAGTAGACGATTGACCCAGAAGTACATTACTACTAACCATAGCTAGAGGCTTTTCGTTATCTGGATAAATTTGAGGTTAATTACTTCGCTTAGTTTCAAATGTTTTAATGTCGTTCACGACGATTGCGAAAGCGAATTACTCGGCTTTTATATATTAAATTACTAAATAGTTACTCAGATTACAACATTTGTAAGACATTAGAGGAGATTTTAATGTCCACCTAACCACAATAAACTCGTTAATATTTTCATAACAAAGTTATGAACAGTTCATTGTAACATTGTACTGATTTTCCGCTCCGTCGAGTAATGGTTGTCGAGTCTTGTGGTCGTGGTACAGCCGCGGTAATGGTCTGTCAGTGTCTTTCAACTCACAGCACGCGTTACGTCACCGGACCACTTCATGGTTTGGACACCCGCTGACCCTCTAATTGCATCGATGCGAACAGGTCAAGAACGAAAACTCTCGCCATAACAAAGTATTTTTTGCTGCGACAACGAAAGTGTGTCAGACGCAATAAATCTTATCGACTACGACTAGTAATTTTCAAGACTATCGAAAGCATGACTGTTTTCTCACATCATCAAAATGCCGAGGCCGGAGATGGTATCGGAGAACGATAACTTAACGTCACCATGCGCACGCGTTGGTCGGTAATTATTCTCTTTTTGCCAGACGGTCGCAATCGAAGTTTATTATGTTGGTTTTTTATAGCAATTGGGGTTAGAAGGTATATGAGGTACAATGTTTATTGCAATTTCATTGTTTGGTTTAGGTCTCAAGCAGGTATATTAACCTACTTTAAAAGCCAGAAATGATCACAATCCTCTAGAAATATATATTATATATCGGAAGCATCACTCAACAAGGAAGGCGTGAAATAACCGCAAGATATATTACTCTCCATTTCAGTCTGTGTGTCGGAGCTTGAACCACAAGGGCTACTTAACGTATCTGCCAATGTCGATTCGTCTGTATTATGCGTCCAACCAACATCATTGATACAACCAACATCCGCTGTATCAATGATCACTCGTTATTTTAGGTTAATCTTATTTCGAATTACATCCCTAAGTAATCCGTAGTTAATATTATTTATGATGCAATATATTCTGATGAATCAAGACTCCTGTCAGTGTCAAGTGTAAGTGATACTTCGAATGATCAATTTGCATTAGTCATTATGACATGAATTTCGTTGTTCGACAAAAGATAAACTTAGGAATTCTCATAACGTTGTTGTCGGTAAAATAAATCGCGTCTCGCATTAACTTGTTTAAAAAGATATCAAAAAGAAAGTGAAGGCGAGATAATCTTTTGAAGTGCAGGTTATTTAGACGTTACCTCTTATTTCAGTCGACCCAGTGTAACCCACTTGTGTTCTCATTTGATTAATGCCACATTCACGAACCTAATAAAAGAAAAGGACAGGGTTGTCGTTCACAATTAAATAATTTATATAAATATTTTAGTTTGTAATTATCTCAAAAAATGTATGTTGAGACAATGAAAAGAAAAATATATAAAGATGACTTTTTGCAAAAATATTTATGGAGGATGGTAGTGCAAAATATATAATTAATATGTAGATTATTTTAGGAATATAGATTGTTTAATACGAACACGATCAGATAGCAAATGATTAAATAAATATATGTATACTACCGGCAGCCCTAATAAGAGGACTGTCGAAATTGTCTGATTCATCTATCTATCTGTTTGGAGACGTAATGTCAGTAATTAGGGGGGTGAAAGCTACTATGTCAGATCCGTGAGAGCCACGCGGCTTCTATTTATTTTAGTGGCTAATAATAATTTGTAATCTGTAGGTTTTTGCAAATAATCATCAATAAAACAAAAAACAAGTTGTGCACATATGATAGATTAAATCAATAAAAATATGTACTATGTAATCAGCCGATTCTTTATTCTAGTATAAATTGTAAAGTTTTTAGGTTCTACTTACAATGCTAACTGAATAACAATTAAAAAGTATTTCGGATACTGTTACTAGGAGAAACGTTAATTCTGAGAAATAGTAATCACTGTGGCCGACTTTGGGTTTGAACTTAATTAAAAAATTGTCTCAGTGTGTTTGTATGTCTCGAAGATTGCGTAATAAATTTCAATCTGAAACACGTCGTGTGTCGTTTACAATCTAGACACCGTTCTTTGCCTTGCTATTATATAAATCATAATTCGAAACTCTCTTTTCAATGAAGTTTGATAAGGGCATGATCATCACAGAGTTTGAGGGATTTGAAAGATTTTGTTAATAATAAAACCACATATAAACTATAACAATCAATTTAAATTCTATTACTACTTTTTCAACTATAAGTACATGTAATAAGTATTATTAGAAAATCTGTTTATGTATATAACTAAATTATATATAAACTCTCAGTCCCTCTAATTTGGTCTTGTGCTGTGTTTAACATGGCACTTATGTAAATAATGACAAAATGTAAACTAAAAGTAATATAGTAATAACTAAAATTGCGATTGCAGTAAACCGCAAATCAGTAGAGTTGAAAGATGAACAAATGGTTTCTTTTGTAGTTTCCTTCATTTCTGCTAAATTTACGATCACCTTGGTTTTATTTCTGTCAGGTTTATTTTTGCAATGATCTTCTCTTATTAACTTTGATTCAAAGATTCTAGTAATAGTTATCTTAATAAAATATTTTTCATTAACGTTATTATTTATTTCATTACAGAGTCCAGGTGTAGTGAGCGGTACGGGCGGGGCGGGGGGTACAGTCACAGAGGGGGGTTCGCGCGATGCTCTTGACGTGCGCTACTCACTCGCAGCACTCGCAGACGACTACACCAAAAGAAAACACGTCGTACGAGTTACTACTGCTGCAGGTGCAGAGCTTCTGCTACAGGTTCGACGGATTATAATATAATATAAGAGCGCTCTATAATAGTTTTAGTTTATATATATTTAGTTTAATAAAAGTATCAACAATTAATACTAACGATAAGATTTACATTCTGTAATTAAAATCAACACCGAATTTAAATTAACGTTTCCAGGCGGAAGGCGCAGCGGATGCCCAACGCTGGCTAGCAGCACTTCGGCGCCATTCTGCGGAACCGCCTCCTTCGGAACCGGTGTCGATTCCACCGGCTCCGGCGTCCGCACCGGCAACCACTACCGGCGCTCCTGTCGCGGTTGAGTGCCCCTCTCCCCTCCCACCGCAGCGCAGCAAAAAGATCGGCAGGAACAGGTCTCCTACCGGTAAGATTGCAAACATCACACAATTCCATTCAATACGAAAACATCTTTCATAATTATCCCTCGTCTTAAACAGGTCCCCCGACACCGACTCTGCCGTCGTCCCCAAAGAACAAGACGTGGAAGGGTCGCATGGCCAAGCAGCTGCGTCGCATGCACGGCGGTGCCAGCGCCGCTCCCCCCGCCACGGGCTGGCTCGGCGCCCCGCTCGAACGATGTCCGAGCGATCCCGAACACCCGCTCGTGCCCAAAGCCGTCACGCTGCCGGCTCACGCCGTAGAGGTACGTGAGAGTTAAAATTTTCAAGATATTAAGACAGTATACGAACGAATGAACGACGGTGGCACAGTCGTAGCCTAACTTCCGCAGTCGACACGGCTCTGCCGGAGGAGGGCACTCCTCCGGAGACGGCGATCACTAAACGCCGTCATTGTTCTCCCAGGCTTACGGCCTGCGCACGGTGGGCGTGTACCGCGTGCCCGGCAACGCGGCGGGCGTGGCGGCGCTGGCGGCGGCGCTGGACCGCGGGGAGCCGCCACCGGCCGCCGACGGGCGCTGGGCCGACGTGCACGTCGCTTCCAGCCTGCTCAAGGCCTACCTGCGCCGCCTGCCCGATCCCATACTCACCGCGCACCTCTACCCCGCCTTCATCGGTGAGTGGTGTCGAGTAGGGTTTCATTCACCTAACTCAGATATTGGCCTTTCTCGTCATATAAATATATAACTGAGTATACGTGTTTCTCTGTGCATGCTCTTGCGTCGATTTATTCGGACTCCTAAGTTCCTCATCCAGGTCTACGTCTATGAATTTTTGATTCGAATATTGGTTTTAATCACAGCGGCCGATCGTTCCCCCGAAAGAGCTCGCGAATTGCGACGGCTCGTTCACGCTCTACCCGAGGCTCACTACGAAACGCTCAAGTACCTGATCCAACATTTGCGCAACGTGGTCGCACACTCCGCCTTCAATAAAATGGAAGCTAGAAACTTGGCCATCGTGTTCGGGCCGACGTTGGTGCGCGCGGCCAGCGACGACATGCTGGCCATGGTCAACGACATGTCGAGCCAGTGTCGTATAATCGAATCCTTCTTGACACATGTAAGTTTTACAAACATTCAAACCTTTTTAAGGAACGGCTCTTTTCAAATACACGTTCAAATTATAGAATTTACCATAACTTTTAATATTTCCCTATAGTACGAATGGTACTTCGACGAGGAGGAAGGCTGTCCCCCGTCGGAGCCTCCGCCCCCGGGTGACGCCCTCACCCCCGCGCCCGCCCCCTCGCGTGACCTGCTTATACATAACGTCAAAAAAATCGAAGGTTCGTACACCCAAAGTGATACATAAAAAAAATAAACCATATATGATTGTTTGAATTAAGCATTAAGCTTCATTATCAATCCAGCAGGCAAAGATGTGTCCACCCGCGATATAGTGTCCTCCATAATATCCGCCGCAAACCGCAAGATCCAGCGCAAGCCGCGCAAGAGTGACAAGAAGTGGGAGGAGAAGGCGCGCTCCCCGGGCGCCTCCCCCCCGCGCTCTCCCCCGCGCTCCCCGCTGGCCTCCCCGCCCTCCCCGCTGGCCTCCCCGCCCTCCCCGCTGGCCTCCCCGCCCTCCCCGCCCTCTCCCGCCGCGCACGCACACACGCACGTCACCTCTCTGGCGCACTACGACGGCCTGCCGCACTACATGGAGCAGCATCACGAAACTACCAACAAGTGAGTTACTAGCATACTGCACTAGTTTCCACAGTATTTTCTTAGATTTTTAGTTTAACTTAACTAGTGGTTATATTTATCTGGAACAAATTTATCTCTAGTCGAAATTATAGGTCTTGTGGGACCGTTCTTTTGTTCTAAGAACTGTCTGAATCATTTGTTTGTGAAATAAAAGCTAGATTATATAGATTATAACATTTCATTTTTTTTTTCTAGAATTGAAATGGAGTCAGTGACCTCGCTGGGTCGTGCGAGACAGGAAATATCGCGACATACGCACGCCTTTAACAACTTTTCTATAGATGGTATGTACTATATTTTATTATCATATTAATTTGTATAAATTTAATTTAGTGTCATAACAACCTAGTTCTATTTTCGCCTCTGTCTCAACTCGTATGATATATTTATGTAAAGTGTACGTTGTTTGCTCTATTAGGTGTCCAGTACTGATGTCAGAGAGTAGATACAGCAATCAGTTTCTTTTTCCACATTCAAAGGTATAGGAATGTGAGCGTGCGTGTTGCAAGTGTGTGCGTGTTGCGGACGTCTCGTTTAATACAAGCTTGACGTTTACTTTCACTCGATTCGAGACATTAAATTAATCAAACCTCTTAAATAACAATAACTATTGATCGATCGAGTGGACGTAAGCACTATCCTCGACGCTCATCACCAACTAACGCTTACCCGACGGCTGCAGACGGCACGGCTTATCGCTCCTGCGTCTAAGTCGGCCTCGTGCCGTTCATGCCGCGTACATACTCCATACATACGACATCATCCATCAACGTAATGACGCGCGACCTCTAACCGCTTCGTATTCCATCCCCTAGATTCGAGAAACTGAAGCTCTCGTTTTGTTATAGAGACGGGCGACCTGGTGTCCTCCCTCACGAGCACCTTCGACCAGAAGCTGCGCTCGCTCAACAACTCGTCGCCGCTCGACGACGGCAGCATCCCGTACGCGGACGAGTGCCAGGACGACGCCGACGAGGGCAAGTCCAGCGCCTCCCCGTCCGAGGCGGGCTCCGTGCGGGGAGCCTCGCCCGCGCGCCCCCGCGCCGACCAGCTCAAGGCGGCCTGGCTGCGCTCGGGCTCCTCCTCCTCCGACGAGCCCGACGCGCGCTGGCCGGCGCCCCGCCCGCGAGCCCCGCCGCCCCGCGCCTCCCTACGAGACGACACCGACGACTCGGAGAAGGAGAACTCCGGCCCCAAGAAGAGCCCCGGCGAGGACTCGCGCCACGACGACGAGAAGGACGTGGACACGCGCTCGCAGGCCTCCGGCGGCGACGTCCCCGACAACGAGCGAGGCGCTGGCGAGACGGGTGCCGCCCCGCGACGAACGGGCTCCCTCGGCCGCGTGCTGCGGTCCGAGAGTCTCAACTGTCGCGTCGAGCGCCCGCAGCGCTCCGAATCGCTGGGCAAGGCGGAGCGTCCCACCAAGCTGGAGAAGTGCGAGTGGAACGTGGTGCGGCGGAGCCAGGGAGGCGCCTGGCGCTCCACCAAGCTCAAGCGCAAGAACGGCATGCCGGAGCGTGGTATCAAGCGACGACACACCGTGGGCGGCACCAAGGACTTCGACAAGGACGGCTGGGCGGCGCGACACACGCGCACGTCCTCGCCCGACCTGTCCGCCGCCGCCTGGTCGCCCGCCACAGGCCATGCCACACTGCACGCCACACTGGCGCCCTCACTGAACGGCGCCGGCTCGGCGGCGGGGCCGGGACTGGCCGCAGTCGCCTCGCCGGCGCCGCTCGAGTCGCACGTGTGACTCTTTTAATTTATCGTCACTTTTTGGTGCGCACCTTACGGTCGGTGCTTTTTATTTGTTGCGTGCTAAATTATACTTCGAGGTTTACGTGAGACTACTACGTGTCCGAGTGAGGGAAGTATCGACCTCGACTCGCATATTTAGAGAGGCTATCGATCGGTTTGATTCTTTTGACTGAATAGATTAAGACGCAAACTTTTTTATTACTGTATGACAAACGAATATAATACTCACCACTGTCCCGTTACGTCTCTCAGTTGCGGGAGTTGTATAGAATGATCACTGAAATTTATGTCGGCGGCCGTGTGAAAAAGATTAGATTAGAAAATTAAACATAGTATAATGATGCGATACAAAAGTGATTCATTTGCAAATTTATCTATTCGAGTAGTGCAATACACTTTATATTATATTGACGAAAATAAATTATTGACATACGACTTATTAGTGAAAGGCGTCAATGAACTAAGCTCACTAAATAATGCCAAAGAATGATAAGGAAATAATTTGTGGAGGAACATAATGATTATGTAGAACCGTAACGGCCACTGGGACCGTTGAGAGATGAATTGCAAGGGAAAGTTATTTAAAGGATATATCACAAGGTAGTTATTTTTTTCGTACCATAATATGATATGACGTAACCAGATATACTAACGATCTGTAGCAAGACTCCCTCTGTAGGTACTGTAGTCTGTAGGTACTAAACTACTTTAAACGGACTTTACTTCAAAACAGCATAATATAATTAAAAATAAGTGCTACTAGTGTATAATTAGTTGAAATTAGACATGCCTTAGGGCTCATTAATAGTATGTTAAGTGATAAATACCAAAAGGTATTAAAAATATGACCTGAACATTACAACACCACTATATACTTAAGTACTATTTGTTTAAGCTTAATATAAGTACTCTTGGAGTTCATAATAAGTAATTGTATTTAATATTGTAAACACTTGCATATACCACCTACTTGCCTACGCAATTAAGCGAAATCAAATTTTATGCACAATTTCAATTATAAGTAGGTATTTTATAAATTTGAAGTTACCTCTTAGTGGTTCATTTGGCAGTTTACAAAAATTACTGTGAACTGGTACAATGAAAGCTCTTATGTGACTAAGCCTTACATTTTTATTATAAAAGGCAATTTATGAAGTTATATTGTAGATATCGACTCATTTAATATGATTATTATTATATTCACACTTACGTAGGCCCGCAATAGTGTCAGTCGTGGCGACTCGAGAGCTACACGGTTCAGTGATAATGATTAGTGATCCCTAAGCTTTGTAAAAACTGTACATTTCTTTTATTCTTAATTTATATTAAATTTGTTATCGTAGCTTTGTTGAATGCAATTATTATTATTGTTTTGTTTATCAAAGAAAAGTATTTTAGGCTAAATTTAATTGTTATTTATTTACGAGAGATGTAAAACGTGATTTGGTAATTTCTTTTAAAATAACGATTACTTTGTATATATTACGTCTGTAAAATGTTTTAGAATTTCGTTCATTATTTTTTTAAATTTTAATACCATCTTTAAGTTAAGACGATCTCAAGTTTGTTGAATGTTTACAAAGCGTTCCTTTTAAAGTTTTATTTGTAAATATATCATATATTTTAGGGACAGTGAATTTACTTATAATTAATAAACAGTTTCACTGGTTTGTAATGTTAGTTTGTCTGCGTTTGTATTCGAAGTAATTCTTGCTGTTCGTATAGTCCGCTGTCACATTCAATAGACACTATCAAAGACATCTTGGAAACGAGGTTTAAACCAGATTTACATTTTTTGTCGTTGTGTATATTTTGGAGAAATGAAAATAAAATATTAAAACAATTTAAAACACTTGTATGATTGTCCCTTAAGATGTCCTCGTAATAACGAATGAAAATGGGAATTACATTAAATTACAGACAAAACATATCGTTATTAAAGTTTGACCAACGAGTAACAACTGATATCCAGAGCATTGTACCTACGTTGTATGATTTATAAATAAGAATAAGATCTTTATTGGAACAAAAAAATATAAACGCACATAAATATATAGTGATCGAAAATGCTTGCATTAGTTATACAACTGTGTCGCAAACAATAACGCCCACCTCAAATCAAAGATTGTTCTAAAGAACAAAATAACAAAAATTAAAAAAAAAAAAAAGAATACTATAGGAACAGGAACAACAGCAAATATTAACTTCGAAACCTAAAACAGTGTATGTGCTTGTGTGTGTGTATGAATGTATGTGTGTGTTGTAACGTCGTACTTTTAAATTATTTTGAAAAATATATATATTTTAAATATTTAATTTTTTTAACGCGATTGCAGCCACTAACCGATCCCTTTGTAAGTTCGCGTACACCGTAAGCACATCCACCGCTCGTCCCCTCATTAGACGACAACATAGCTCTGTGGAGTCAACACCGCAATGGAGCATTCACAAAACATTATTATCATTTTTATTTTGTCGAGTATCTTCACATGTTCCCCTGTCTTATTTAAACAATTAATTTAAAAACGAAGTGTTTTTAATATCATTTAATATTTTATAGTTTTTATATATTAATGTACCCCCAAGTGGGGTACCAAGTTTTATTAAAAAAAAAATCAACTTTGGCTCCCCCTGCATACCCTCAACTTTAAAGGCGGCAACAAGTTCCATCGTGCCTACATCTCCACGCCCGAACATCATCCGTGGCAGCAGAGGAGTACCGAACTACGGTAGTGAAACCTGACGGGCCTGACCAATCCACATTTTCACTTTTATATTTATATACCTATTTTCATAAATAAATTAGTTGAACACAGGAACGATGATTGTATTTAAATTCAATAACATTACCGTACACCGTATCAGTGTGTGTGTGTGTGTGTGTGCGTGTGCGTGTGTGTGTGCGTGTGCGTGTGCGTGTACGTGTGCGTGTGTGTGTGTGTGTGTGTATTTATGCAAACCACTCAAGAAAATATACGTTAATCATCAACATAAAAAAAAATAAAAAAGGGCGTAAAAAAAACGTAAAAATATATTTATAAAAAAAAATATATTTATAAAATATATTATTATTATTATTTATGAAATATATTTTTTAATCTACTTCGGGAAAACGTCGACGAGTGCTGAAAGATACTTGTGTGTTCTATAGAGACTTCCTTGGGGATGATCTCTGAGTGGGGTGAACTGAAGCACGTTCAGTTCAATTCCCTAAGGACACAAGTTTGCGCGTTTGACGCCTAAGTTTGACTATGTTCTGAAAGTACATAATGGTAACTGTTCCAATGAAGAAGAGTGTAATTGTTACATTTTATCATCAGCGAATAGTGTTAAATACCTAGGTGTTGAGATAGACAAAAACCTGAACTGGAAGCAACAAATTAACAATCTTAGTTCGCGGATACGTAAATTAATACCCATTTTCAAAAAACTAAGAAATCTGAAAGACCATAAAACTAATAAGATGTAGCAATATGCCAATCCATACTTATGTATGGCATCTCTACCTGGGGTGCTGCAAGTAAAAGTATATTACTTACAGTTGAAGCAGTTGTACAATGAGTTTGGGGTTCTTAGTATTAGACAGTTGTTTATAAAGCAAACGTACTTCGGCAACATTCTTGCGGGACTCGTGAAAATGTATCCAGTAGGAGAAAATACAAAGTTTATGTAATTCCGGCATGTAGAATGCCGGAATTACATAAACCTTGCAAGAACCTGCACATCAAAAATGTGACTAGATTTCAGTGTAGTAAGTTATTGGATATATTTTTGGGTGATATCGATTATGAGAAAACAGAGGAGCTATTGGTTTCTTTTAAATTAACATATAGTATATTAAGTATACTTATATTAATATAACTTATTGATGATCCATGGTCACGAGTAGACATGGAGCGTGTAACCGCTTCGAAATATCGAGGTAATAATAATAATATAACTGACCGTGCCAATAATCCCGTTTCTGTACATAATTCTACATAAATTATTTTTCTGATTCTTGACACATTAACTACAATATGCTCATTCCAAGAGAGACAGTTGTCTATACAAACACCTAGATATTTAATTTTAGTGGTACTATTCATTTTTGTGCAACCGCAATATATGTTTTTTTTTACAATTATTTTCATGGGCATAAATAGTGAAAGATGAGTTTGGCAGAGACATCGAGTTATGTGCGAAAGGCAATATATTAGTTTTGTCCATAAATTAGATGATAACCAATACATAACATATGACAGCGCCAGTTCTGCATGTTTCTTAGTTTCAAGCTAATCACAGCCTTGGACAAGTAAAACATTAAACAGTATCATCGGCATAAGTTATCGGCATCGGTAAATACTGTGCGAGTTCCAACCGTGCACGCTCGTTTTAAAGCTTATGTAATTTGGAACAGTCTAACAAATTTTCAATACAATAGTGAGTTTAATTTAAATATGACGAAAAAGGATATCAATTTGGATAAAGTGATGTTGCCTTGGATAGGTATTGATACCTATCTGTTTTTCATCACTACGTTGACAAAGCTTGACTACGCGTTAATAGGTATATATAAACGAAACAATTTTAATACTTTGAATTTATTGTTGTTTATAACATTTAAAATTTTTAATAAATTAAATTACTTTTAATTAATCTTTTTGTATTACTAGGATCCGCACCAATGCGCTGCGGGAGTTGAGCTGAGCACCCTTCCCCTTTTTTTAACCCCCGACTAAAAAGAGGGGTGTTATAAGTTTGACCTGTCGATCTGTGTATCTGTGTATCTGTTTATCTGTCTGTGGCAAAATTCCGACCAAAAGAGGGGTGTTATAAGTTTGACCTGTCGATCTGTGTATCTGTGTATCTGTTTATCTGTCTGTGGCAAAATTCCGACCAAATGCGTGGACGGATTTGAATGCGGTTTTTTTTAATCGAAAGCTATGCTCATCGAGATGGTTCTTATCCATGTTTTGATTGAAATAGATATAGTCGTCTTCAAGATATTGACGTTTTATTCGTGCGGGGGAGAGGTTTTTGTGCAATAATTAGCTGTTCCCAGCTGTTTCGCCTGCTATATAGGAAAAAAAACCTCGTTATGAAGGCCAAAAGGTTTTTACACTTACTCAGGTAAAGTACTTCATTAGGGATAGCTGTTGCCCGTGACTGCGTCCACGTACACTGTAAAAGTATATTTATATGACTTATGATCGTAGTCACAAAGAATCACGGGCAGCAGCTAGTGATAATATAAATCCCTTCATCATAGTGTTATAAGTGATTGTAAATCATTTTAACTCTAAATGTTTATATTTATTAATATTCGTATATATGAAACCTACCTACCTACCTCTACCCATATGAAAAAGTCTTGAATCATGTTACTTAATACATTTATAATTTAATTATTACATTGTCGAAACTTTCACGTGGATCCTTATTTTATAAAATATAATATATATTTCTCGGATTAAATATAACCTTTGTACATCATAATATAGGATTCTTATGCTAAAAGATTTTTTTAAAGATCGGTCTCGTAGTTTCGGAGCCTATTCGATTCAAACAAACAAACAAATCTTTCCTACTTAAACAATTGAAAATTCTAACCTAACCTAACTCGAAAATACAGGTGAGCACAGATTTTCGTTGCGTTTTGTTCATATTGCAAGTCATCATTACTAGTTTAGGATTAAGTTTAAGTTTAAAAGAATAAACAAAAGAAAATACATTTAATTAATTTTTATTTCATTCTAGTACACCAAGATCAACCTTCTAAGAGTCTAGACAATCAAACATATACTAATATAATTAAATAGAACAGTTCTTGTACCATCGATTGCATACATACTATATAAATAAATTAATTATACATATCTTTTAATTACAGCGGAATTGTAGAAAAGCACAAAATCAGACCTAAACTTTTTACCTTCTACTTTGAACTTTCAGTCAATACAACGGCTACACGAGTTACATCTCTATCACAAACATTAATAACAGAAGCTCAAAAGTAGGATTTCATTAATATTATATTCATGTTATAAAAAATACAATATATTGGATAAAACATATATCAGAAACGAATTTGGTTCACCAAGGAGAAATCATTATCTTTTCCTTGTGTAAGTTTTTTAATATCAGTAGGTATAGTCCGGTCAAATTAGACCAAAAAATCAGTAAACCCACGACAAATTCAGGGGAAGCTGAAAATTCTTAAAATTGTTTAAATTATAATTATAAACATTGTCTTAAAAGTCCCAACCGATCCCATGTAAGGAAAAAATTTTAGCGGGGTAATAAGGTCCAAAAAATGAGTTTTTCGCGATTTTCTTGAAAACGGTAAGTTTTATCGCAAAATTACCCCAGACATAATTTGTAGATCAGGGAATTTCCTATAAAAAAGGTATCAATAATTTTTTCCCTAAAAAGACTTCGAGCAGTGAGTAACACGAGTAAATCTACATCTTCACCCACAACAATCGTTATATTTGTCATGTTAACTTGTTCTATTGCTGTTTCGATAATCAGTACATCGGCGTCGTTATGAGCTTGTTTAACCAGTATATTCTCAGCAGTAAACTTTTCTTTTAACATTGAAATAAATCGAGACTTGTTGTGAGTATTTGCCAAAAATTTCTGTTGACTAGTAGGAACTGTCATAAATTCATCAAATAAAATGTCGGAAGATGAAGATGTTGCCAAAGTTCGACGACGCTGTTCTGCTGCTTTAATATTTGTCGTGCAATTTAATATTAATCGTTATATCTCAGAAGCGGTGGCTTTTAGGGAAAAAATTATTGATACCTTTTTTATAGGAAATTCCCTGATCTACAAATTATGTCTAGGGTAATTTTGCGATAAAACTTACCGTTTTCAAGAAAATCGCGAAAAACTCATTTTTTGGACCTTATTACCCCGCTAAAATTTTTTCCTTACATGGGATCGGTTGGGACTTTTAAGACAATGTTTATAATTATAATTTAAACAGCTTCCCCTGAATTTGTCGTGGGTCAATTAATGTCTAAATTGACCGGACTAGTATGTGTTATAGATAGAAATATCATCTTATTATATTGATAATTTTTTCTGCTAATAGAAACAAGGTAAGAGAAAAATATTGATACTACTCCATATTCTTTAATGTTTATTTTCTTTTAATATGTAATAGTGATTAAGAGATCTGAAACAATGAGTCATGGGAATAACTTAATAATATCGGAGATCAAATTTCGAGTTAACAATAACAATGCCCCACAAACATTAAACTTACACATTTACATAGTGATAAAATAATAATAATTCTAAAATCAATTCAATTCGGCCCTAATCCGCCCGGGTAAGTCCTTTGCTCTCAATACCGTAGTGAGTATAATCATTATGCATGTCATAAAACTAACGAATCTAATTTAAAGTTACTAAACAACAGTGTAAAGTATAATAACCAAAAACAATTTCTTAAATAAGAATTGTCTTTTATCACATTCAAACCTCACACCACAAATATGTCACTAAGTTTTTTCCACACACTTTGAACAGTTTAATTTGTATTACGTATAATTTTAAAAGCTGTTAAGTCGGAACGCCGTAAATACAATTGTTTCAACAAAAAGGTATCCGGTGTGTTGGTAATAGAATCAAACTGGGATTTAATGATTAACGATGGACACAATATCTACGAAACTAGTTCCAGCTCTCAATGGTGATATTCTCTGCGATAGTGCTGCAGGTCCTCGTAGCTGTGCGCGTAGCGGGGGGAGGGGTGCGGTGGGCGGGGCCTGTCTCGTGGTGGGTGGGGCGGACAGTGTGGGCGGGGTCAGTCGGCTCGCGGGTCGCGGGCGGGGCTCCAGGGCTGCACCGGCGGGGCGTCGTCGCACTCGGCCACGCTGCTACCCTCCAGGGAGAGACTGTTCAGCAGCATGTCGAATAGCGTGTCCTATAGAGAATTTTATTAAGCTATCTTATATGGATTCCAAATTATCCTACAATAATATTATCGATTGTATATATATTTTTTTTGTAATGTTAGCATTTTTTGAGAGGAAGTGAATGAATTGTTAGTGAAAATTAGTTCGTCTAAGTTAATAAGAAACGTGTTAACAGTCCAACAGTATTTCATGGGTAGAGGCTTGCTACTATTATCAAAAATTTCGTCCGTAGCAGGTGCAGTATTAGCAGTTAGTGCATATTACGTTGTAGTCGAGTATGACCTCGACGTCGTCGGTGTCGCTGAGTGAGGACGCGGAGGCCCAGTAGTTGCCGGCGCCCGGGGGGGACGACCAGCTCGACCCTGGGGATCAAGTGCCAATGATAGCTCCATTTCAAATTATAAACATGCACCAGATATA
Organism: Napeogenes inachia; assembly: GCA_959347355.1. Taxonomy (NCBI): domain Eukaryota; kingdom Metazoa; phylum Arthropoda; class Insecta; order Lepidoptera; family Nymphalidae; genus Napeogenes; species Napeogenes inachia. The sequence goes on from OY365794.1 coordinate 23,952,503, forward strand.
ATCTAAAAAAAGTTTTCCTATTATAAAGTTTTGAATAAGAATGGTAAACAATAAATAATATAAAAACTACTGATCTTACAAATGATGAGTAATATAGTAGACGAAACAAGTAATTTGTGAAAGTCTTTAATTATTGCACTAGGGGTAATTCTGAACTATGTGCGGTACTCGTCATACCTGCGCCTGTGTCTCTCTGCATCTGTCCGGGCGACAGCGGGGGGTTGCGTGGTCTGTGAGGCCGGCGCGCACGGGCGGGTGCGGGTCGCGGGCGGGGGGTCGCCCCACCTCCCGCCGCGGCGGCACCCGGAGGGGCGGGGCGCGTGTCCGTTTGCGACGACGACCAGTTGCGCTTCGGACCTAGTGGAGAGAAATTAATGTGAGCTCAAGTTACCCCTAAGTTCGACTACGACCGGAAGTCTCGACTCACCGTGCTTAACGCTCTTGGGACACTTCGGGGTCAAGCCATTTATTCTCATGAGATTGAGCAGCAGCATGTCTGTGTGCGCGGCCGTGGACAGCTGCGGGTCGTCCAATCTGTGAGGCGCGGGGGCGGCGGGCGGCGCGTGCGCGGGGGAGAGGGGTCCGTCACTGCCGGCCGGCGTGACCCCGGCGTGACCCCGCCCGTGCACCGCACACAGCAACCGGCTCAGGATGTCGCCCGCGTCCGAGCGGGTGCACGCGCCTTCTATGTCGTTTTCGCCTGATTCGTGGACGGAGATGTATTCGTTGTGAGTATATTAAATTAAGCGAAAACAATGGGGTTTTATGTGGCAAGGTTTAAGTAGAAATTGAAATTGTTCCATGAGGTACTTACTGCATTTGAATGAAAAATGTTGCAGTGATGTTACATAAACGAATTGCAGTATTAATGAATTTATTATAACGTTACAAACAAGATACGAAGATATTTCCAGAACTAATCAAAAATAAACTAAACAGAAAACTAATTCAAAAATTGACTTCTTTAAATTAATTAAATACACTTTTTATTTCAATAGAAAGTATCATATATTTAAATTTGTTCAATAGTAACAAATTTTAAGATAATCAAAGAAGGCTACAAAATATAGTAACAATAAATATAAAAAAAGTTATCTTCCAAACAGTAGTAGGATGCCATGGATGAGTCATTTTTTTTATGTCTCTATTGTTCTCTTTTTCTGTATATAATTTAAATCACACAAACAAAATATACAATTATTTAGATATAACGGTTTATGTTACGGTTAGTATGAAAAATATAACAATAACATAACCCATGGCAGTGGGTGGGTAGTCATGAGACCCGTGGCCACTCATGAGATACGTTGTGAGCCCTAATGCAGACGGTGTGAGTAGTTATGGGATGCGTGCCAGGAGCCCTATGTAATTCGATACAAGGCAACACATCCAACATGTGCGGAGGGGGGGGCGGCGTCGGTGCGGGGGAGCGGGCGGCGGTAGGGCTCCGCACGGCGCAGGCGGCGGCGGCGGACTGGCGCCTCGGAGCACAGCGACCCGGGGGGGGAGGGAGAGCCTGGAGGAGGGGAGGGGGGGCGTTCGTCCAGCGCGCACCAGGAACAACCGCTGCCGGATGAGCCCTCTGTCGGATGGGAGGTTCGAGGAGATAGGGAAACTCGGAATTAGACGGGATCAGGTTATCGATTAACTGTGCTGCACATATTACAACTTTCTAACATTACAATGTTAACGAAGGCTCGTAGCGAGGCAGTATCAAAGTCAACTCACCGGACATGGTCTCCTCGTCGACGTCGTTCTCCTCGTTGGAGTTTTCGTCGATGTGACTCGGGTTATTATCATCTACAAAGCCATCTAACTCACTGAACATTAGATCCTGTTAAAAAAAAGGTAAATATAATAAAAAACATATTTCATACATTTTCTGGTTCTTAGGAATTATGTATTATTTTCTTCTCCCCCTACCCCAGTGTCGCTGCTGGATTCGGAGGGTGCGTGTGGCTGGGGCTCGGGAGTGGTGGGCGGCTGCTCGACCTTCGCCCCCTCGGTGCTCAGCTCCGGTGATGACAACGAGGCGCATACCGCAGTTCCGCTTGCTGAATTCACTTCGCTAACTGGAGTACTTGCTACCGCTGAAATGTTTATAATATACCGTCTCGAGCTCTATATATTACACTATTTTGGTCAGGAATAGTGACGTTTAGTAGGACATTTATAATTAGGAATTCTCGTCGGACACTTGCATTTTAAATAAAGAGGTTAAAGTTGTAATTATAAAGTACGTACGGACTGACGGTCAATAATTTACATTACAGTAAGGCGTGTAGTCTGTACCCATAAGAGGAGAGTCGGCAGTGGGCAACTCGTGTCGCTGTCTCGCTCTGGCCCTTGGAGCGCCGCCCGCCGCGCTCAATAACGTGTGCAGAGACACCAGCGACAGCTTGTCGGCGCCCATGGCCACGCCCCCCGCGCCGGCCCCGCCTCCCGCTTGCACCGAGCTGGTAGATCTTGAGTGAATAAAGTGTCGATAAATACTCGTCATTTTGATAATTTTATAGGCGACATCAAATCTGCAGCTTAAGGTTTGAAACAACAGAACTTTGGTCATTAGTGAAAGACATTATAGATACCTACTTTACTTTTAACATATGGCTAAATGTAACAAAGCGCACCTCGAAGTAGAAGGTAAGTTGTAAGGTGAGTCCAGCGCGTGCTGAGCCGTAGCTCTGGAACGATCTCCACCGTAGTCACCGTAGCATATGGACCCGCCCCCTATGCCGGCCCCGCCCACCACGCTACGACACACGCTGCTACACGAGTCTTCCAACAGTGCCGTGTTCAGAATGCCTACGCAATAGTTTAAGTTAATACTATTATTACTATTTCTTTGATAATGAAGAGCGATGTTAAAATGTATCTTATGCATAATGTACCATCAGTACCGGGGCTACTCAATCTCTGCCCGCTCATAACGTTATGGGGTATGTTAAATTTCCACTGGTTGTAGACGAGGGGGTCACTGAGGCTGTTCCCGTCCACGGGGTTGTTCTGTGCCGGGTTGTCGTCGGCTTGTGAAGTAACAGTGTTAGGAATGGCGCGGGTTGCCGCTATCGAGTTCCGTGACATTTCTAATGTGAGACGCTAAAAATAGATAAAATTGAGGCTATATAAATAATTATTTGAAATTAAAGTATTTCAATTAGTTCCCTTTATGTGTTCATCTTACCTCTTTAAGATCATTAATTTGTAGAATGTGTTGATTTTGCATAGTTATCAACTGGTTGATGTACCACTGCTGGTCACGGCACCTTTGGTAGAAAGTAGGCGGACGAACTTGGAATCTAGTATAATTAAGATGATTATTTTAAAAAGTATTTTTTAACCGATTCAAATCACACTAGTTAATTAAAACGACCTCAAGATGAGCGTGTCCGTATCGGGGTTGAGGTACCCCTCGCTGGCGAGCAGGTCGAGTCTGAAGAAGCGGTTGTACCCCCAACACTCTCCCACCTCGAAGTCCGACGCGAACTCTCGTACTATGTTCTTGGAGGGATCACGCGACACTTGGTGCAGCATCTCCACTCGATATTCGTACCTACCGAGTTATTTCTAACTGAGCGACACCTCTTTTCAAGAATAAGATTAAGGAATGCAGAAAATTATCACTAGACATTTATTTACATTATTTAATTTATCGATTTAAATGGCTGTGATGACTCTCGATTGTGTAATGATGTATTCTAGTGAGACAAGTAACGAGAAGAATTAATCAGCTACAACGCTTTAGCCAGAAGAAAGTTTCATACATTTTTAAGCAGAAGCATAGAAGACTAAAGATCGAAATCGCTAACAGTTAAGATTCGCCGACTGAATGTCATGAATAGATTGAAGCCACAATGCCATCGAGACTTCTTATGGGTAGGAAATAAATCTGTACAATATTTGATGATATTCCAAAAGCCTTAAATTTTAATAACTCCTAGTAATGCTTCACCACCACCAAACAAAAGATGACACTTATTAGATATAAGGATAGTTTATTTATAGATTTTGATTAATTTTGAGTGGTTCTTTTATTAGAGCGGTGGTAAAGCACAGTGGGGCGAGGCCGGCACAGCGCGGTGACGTCACGCCCGCACATGCTACTGCTAGTTGAACGACTCACCTCTTGCCTACCCTGCTCAGTACCGCGTGCAATCACAAACACTGGGTTACTGGGGTGTCATGTGCTCAATTTAAATTACATTATAAAGAACTTATGTTATTATATTATAACTGTATATATTATAATGTATACAATTATAATTAAAGAGGTTTCATTAGCATTTAAAATGGGTTTTCAGTGAGACCGCGTCAGCTACGTGAAGTTATCTACTCGATCGGAACTTAACGATAGCTTTATTCGTTCGCTTGAAAGATTTGACCAACCGAACCGACCGCAGACGCGGGACGTTAGCAAAGGTTTACTTTTAGAAGTCCCACGAGCCCCGGGAGCGCTCGACTCACTTGGAGGTCTCCGGCAGGCCCGCGCTGAGCTCCAGGAACACGGAGAGGTAGTTCCCGCGCACCACGCCGTTGCCGTCGGGGTACACCTTGAGGCGCCAGCACAGCCCGTGCACGTGCAGCGGCGCGGAGTACACGGGCGCCGCCGCGTGCTGCAGCCGCGTAAAGCCGCTCAGCGGGAACGTGCTGCTGTCGAAGCTGGGGACGATCTCGCTGCGGACGGAAGCAAGGTCAGTGGCAGTTGTATGCGGCGGGCGACGAAGACCAATCGAACCAATCTGTGAGACGAGAGCGAGATGAAGGTGTACTTACTCGTAGTGGAATTCTACTTGCCTGTGAAAGTCGGCAGGTACCGGCGCGGTGACAAAGCTTGCCATGGGCTTCTTGCGTACTTGATGGATCATTTTGGACAGGTCACCGCTCTTGGCTATCAGTTCGGACCTATAAGATTACCTAAATTCAGGTATCTCGTTAACTTCGCGTAGATATAGGTGAGACCTCTTTAGTCTTCTAGATTTTTAAGTTTACTCTGCAGAGCATCGCTTTATTCTATGGTGAGTTACGGATGTGGTGGTCGTGATACCTTGTGCTGGAATGAAGCTGATGTTCGATCTCCTGCAGAAGGTGCTCCAGCTGTTCGGTCTCTTGGGTGAGGCTGTTCTTCTGGCCCATAAGCGTCAGCAGCTTGGCTTTCAACGCCGAGTCGAGTCGAGAGATCATCAGCTCTACGGCGTTTCTTATTTCGCGGACGCGCTCGTCTTTGGCAGCTCGTACGGACTCCACGTTTCTTTCCTACATACAAAAGAGAAAATGTTTTAAATTAACAATATTTATATTTTATACACACATAAAAGAACAATAATCAAAGTGCTCTGTTTTTTTGTACGGGCCGTATGCTTATTGTCTACCAGTTATCATAAACATTTAATTTATTTAGATTTTAGATGTATCTATAAAATATTGTTTTATCAGCGATATATAAATCCACTTGATTTCTAATAAACAGCAGATAAATTATTCGATAGTTCCTGAAATATTGACAATTTAATAAAATAAAAACCGCTATTCAGATACGATTTGGTCTTTTTTTAAACATTCATGTTTAGGATATCGCTAGCTAACAATAAAGTAACAAAAAAATACTAGTTCCACTTTCTTGATTTTAGGTGCTTTCTCCGAGTCATGTCTTTATCAACCTTCCCCTAGGAAGTTTTTTCTTAATGTATTTAAGACATTCATTTGCGGTAGGTTTTTCCCTTTTCTTCAGTAAATAATTGATATAGTTTGATGATAATCGCGGGTCGTCAGGGGCACCGAGAGGGACGACGGGACGGTTTTCCAGAGATCGTGGAATTCAATTCTGTCAGCATCTGTTAAGTTTTCATTCTATTTTTATTTAAAAGTGTATTTATCTCATTCAGTCAAATAAGTATTCCATTCTCTGTTCAAGTCTGATCGAGTCGATTCTTGTTTTCTCAAGCCTATATTATAAAAAAAAATCATTTGTCTCATTGTGCACCGTGGACTATAAAGTATCGATACCCGCCTCGACATATATATAATCCTCTTTATCGGGATAGATTTGACTTCTATTAGTTCCTAACTGTTGCAGAATTAATAAACTTTATTATTTACTTGAGCTCTGAAAGTTAACTTTCAGAGATGTTTCTACTTAACTTTCAGAGATGTTTCTACTTAAATTTCATGTTAGTCCTTCTGGAATAACATGAAATTTGGGACCAAAACACAAAAATAAAGTTTGAATTCTGAGTCCTGGCTAGCATCTAAGATATCCAACATCCTTTATTTGGACTTATTTAAAAAGAAGATATTTTATGGATAATTACCTCATTTTATTTATATTGAAATTATATAATTAGAGCAGGCAACAATAATAAGGACATAGCATGTTGCTATACAATTCCTGTACCTACTATTTATAAAGAAATAAATTTGAACTAAACAGATTTTACTTAGCCTCCTTTTAAGTTTAATCTAGCACAGTGAAAGTACATCCTTTATACTCCCAGGTTATAATAAAGATTAGATTAATTTATATTTCAAACTAGATTTTTAAACCATCATCGTAAAAACAATATTTAATTACTATTTTTTTCTGGTTTAATAGTCATAACATATTGAAACAGGGCAACAGATGTTCAGGTAATATGTAAGAACATGCCAGTCATTACATACATATGCAAATGCCAATGATACTATAACATCTTACATACAATTAATACTACTCATTCATACTACATAATTAGTTTAGAAGCACATAAAAGGCTAATAAAGCAGGAAACCATTTGTTCTGTTATGAATTTACTTATATGTTAAGAATGTCAGATAGCTTACCACATCCTGCACAAGACTAATAAGCTCCATAAGTCGACGTCGCAGCTGGGAAACTTCATCTCTGATCTGAGTTACATGCTGCTCATATACTTCTTCCAATGGTTTAAAAGTATGACCAGTATGGGTACCACCCCACAGAGCACATTGGTGGCAGATACAGCGTCGACAGGTCCAGCAATATACAGTTAGCTTCTCTTGATGCGTTGGGCATCTAATGAAAATTATAAATTGTTTAAATACATATAGAGAAAAATTACATGTGTGACAATATTAAAGACTGTATTTACCTATCCCTAAAGTTCTCTCTTTGGCATACTGAATTAGTCTGTTGCATGGTTTCAATTTGCTGTGTTACTTCCTCCACCCAGCGACAATTGACTAGCTCATGGAGATGCAGAGCCGCACGGCAATGCGGACACTGGGACCTTTGTTCTGTTAGCCATCGCCTCACGCAGGCATAGCAACAGAGCTTGGAACAGTGAGGACAAAGGTGGGCGTCCACCAGCTTCTCCATACAAATGAAGCACCGGAACACCTCTGCCAATGTCTGAAATCCCCATTATAGTTGGTTCACATACCACAGGTCAAGTTTATCCTAACTGTCATCGAAAAGTAGGGCAAATCGATTTACCTCGACGATTTGTTCCTCGCCATTTCCATTTCCTTTTTCTCCTCTTGTAGCCATTGTTATCATCTGTCCCGCGGGATTAATATGTAATTCACCATAATTTAGACATTTTTATATAGTTCTAAAACAGCAATAAGACATGTTTCGCAATGTGAGCGTCAACAACAAGAACCAACCACTTCCGTAAGTTCCGTGTTCGAATCTCGATCGAATCAAAATAAAAACAAAAAAGACAGAGTTGCCATGTAATCAAAATAATCATTTATTATTTTTTATTTCAATCTATTAATTAGAGTAGTCCAAATTATTATTAACATAAAATCTTCAATAATAAATTATAAGTACTTGGCAGATATCCTAAAATTATTTATAAAGAATTTTTTTGTACAATCTACACAAATTGTAAAATTACCAAACTTTGCCTTTAATCTATATATTCTCTGTTATGGAGATATTTCCAATGCATTATATAGTTATACCGCAAAAAATAATGATAAAAGAGATACACAATTGAGTTATAAAAATTAATCAAGTTTCTAAACATTACAACAAAATTTTATAACAGCAGGTATGACGTAAATTTTAAACGTCCTTCAGAGTTCGGCCTTCTGTCAGGTTACCTAAATAACCTCTTGTTTAGAATTTTACTATAACATTTATGATTGAATATTGGTTACACATTGCTAAAGTGAATGAATCTGCAATGACACTAATTGAATTGATTACCAAAAATTACTATCAATGTGAGTAAAATTACAATAAAAGGTGATAACTTATGTATTGAATGTGTTTCCTATCTTGTTTACTTTTAAATAATCTAGATCTTATATTTTATCGATATTTTATAATCCTCTTTACACTATACTTATTTTAGTTATATAAAGATTAAAAGTGTTGTCTTCTAGGTTATGCTAGTAATCGTTGGGTCACTTACAATGGGATTAGCCACTTGAGATTTTCAGCATGAATATGGGCATGAGATATTTTATCGTGTTTGTATACTGATTATAATTATTTAATGTTTTAGAATGTGGACGTAAATTTTTACTATGATCATAATGTCCTACTTAAAGGTGACAAAATGTTTTCTATTTTTGAGAAAAGGACTCTTAAACAAGACAGTGCTTATAAAAGTTGGTGTAAGTTTAATATGAATACGATATTATTAAAATTTATATATTAAATATATTAATCAAATATATTATTTACAGTTTAATAATCCAATACAGCATGTGTCTAGAATATCAACATCATGTTACCAAAATAGTAATTTGTCCTCACCTCTTACAACTCAAACCTCAGCTACAAAGAAAAAAACAATTGTACCCCAAGACACTAGAATTTGGAAAGAAACTCCAACATATGATATCAAGAATAACTTAGGCCAATACAGTATGATGCTCTCCAAGTTCAGACTTACTTGTAAGTGTTTAAATAACTGTTTCAGATAGTATTTTTTGAAATTTTCTCAAATAGACATTTATAAAACTTTCTTTAATGGATAAGTGTATTAATTAAAAAAATATGAAAATTTATAAATCTATTTTCATATGCTTTGCAACAGTCATTTCACATAGAGATGAGGTGTTGTGTCTATTCATAAATCAGTTAGTTAGTTTACTTGTAACAGTTTCTAAGATTCTGGGCGTAGAGTACTCTAACCTGCTCTATGCCTGGATTCTTTAAAATCCAAATCCTTAAAAATTGGTCCACTTCACATAGTTCATACTTATTATAGAAAAGATAGTAGCAGGATTTGTTATCAACTCCATTCATGTAGATTATACTATTGTGATATGTCAATAGCCCATTAGGTCAGAACTTCCCATTCAACCTGGAAATATAAAAACATTAGTCATATTTTTGTTAAATGCACTCTAGATAATATCCACTTTTTAAATGGCACCTTCTAATACAGATGAAAAGGATTGTAGAATAATGTTATATAGCCTTATCTTTTTAAATTTATGAATTAGCAAACAAATATTAGGATATTTAAAAACCAACTAGCAAATTCAAAAATAGATATATTCAAACAAAGAAAACACTATCAATAGTTTTATTGTATAATAAGCTGCATAGTTACTAATATTTTTTATTGTTGTAGCACTAGTAGTAATGACGTCAATGTCTGGATATGCATTAGCACCAGCTCCATTTGACTTGACAACATTCACCTTATGTGCTATTGGTACAGGACTTGTGAGTTCAGCGGCTAATTCCATCAACCAGTACCATGAAGTACCATTTGATGCACAAATGTCACGGACTAAGAATAGGGTGCTGGTAAAGGGACTATTAGAGTAAGTATATTTTATTTGATTTGTATATCAGTTTAGCAATAGTTTGAGTATTCTGGATTATGATATTACTTTTAAATGTTTGTTAAGCAATTATTAATAATACTTATAAACAAGCAAAAAATGAAAATGTCAGATAATAATGAATGTCTTTTGTCATGCAAACCGGCTAACCCTCTCCGGTATCCGGGCTGGAGAGTGTGTAATATGCCACAGAAGACCCCTCGGGAGTGGGCGACCAGGCTAATGTTACTGGTAACAAAAAGCTTGTGCAACAGGCCTTCCATCCTGGTCTCTTCCTGAGACCAAGAAGTGATTGACTGGGCAGCATGCCCATGAACATCAACGCTCATGTACACACTGAAAAGAATACGGCGAAAGTTGTCAGCAAGGAATCCCAATATTCGGCCAAGCCTACTGAATGGCAAACAGTTCCATGCAACAGAATCGCAAAGAAAAGGAAGATATCTGAAACCGCCTCTCCTCATAGTCCAGCGACAGCAATAAGCAATAGATATGACGGGCTATCCACAGATGGTGTGGGAGACATCATTCAACCCAAAGCAACCAACAAACCTCCGCTTATCCTATATGGGATAAATGACGTCACAATACCAACAGAAACATTGGAATCCGTCTTGGGACCAATGAATTACGACCTTAAAGTTGTAACAAAGAACAAGCTGAGAGTAAATTGTAAGGCGTCAGAGGTGTACAGAAAACTCATGACTCTTGTTAGGGAAAAAGGTCTTATAGGTCACACTTTTGCTCGTAAAAAAGAGAGGTGCTGTAGGATAGTAATCCAACACCTTCATCACTCAACACCCCATAAAGAGATTACAGATTAAATAGGATAGGATTCCTGCCACAGGAAACAAAGTTGTGGGAGAAATAATCAATGCACGCATAGGTCCCGAGAAAATACCAACGTCAACCTTTTTTGTTAACTCAGAGCGGAGTCCAAATAACAGAAAAGTGAAGGACATCAAATACATATACCACACAGCTGTAATAATAAAAGATCCGAAAAAACGACAGGTGGTTCCTTAATGCACTAGGTGTGAACAGTATGGGCATACAAAAAATAACTGCTCTAGACCACTTCGCTGCGTAAAATACGCACTTAACCATAAGACCAGCGAATGTCCCAAAAAAGATCGCAACACACTAGCAAAATGTGCTCTTTGCCTCGGTAGTCACCCAGCAAATTTCAAGGGTTGCCAAGTCTATCGAGAAATCTATGAAAGAAAATTTAACTGCGACCTAAACAACAAGCTCCTAGGCTCACAAAAGATAAAGTCCAATTCACCACACCTAAATACCCGAAAACTGTCCAAAATACCCCGAGAGCTGATCAAAATACTGCACAAACTACTCTCAACTCTGAATCCTACGCTTAAGTTACAAAAAGACAACACTTTCAACCGTCGACTTGCAGTAAGTCAATCGAAGAACTACTGTTCAACCAGTCCGAAAAAATCGACGCTCTCCTCCAACAAATAAGCTCAATGATGAGTCTTATAGTAAAGCTCTTTGAAAGACTTTCTCCATAATTCATGGACATACTACGGCTGGCCACGTGGAACATAAATGGATTACCTTCAGTATACAGGATCTTCAATTGCTTATTGACTTACATAAACTTGACATTGTTCTCATATCGAAACACACTTTACTGACAGAAGTAAGGTCAATATACCTGGTTTTGCGATTTACTCAAACTAATCATCCAGATGGCGTAGCACACGGAGGGTCTGCAGTTATAGTTAAAGAATCAATATACCACCAGTTAGAACCAGCATTCATCTCTAGCTGCATACAGGCCACTACAGTAACCGTTTCGAGTAAAACTTTCCTGTATCAGCTGTTTACTGCCCTCCTAAACATGCTGTGAAGGAATAAATATTTTCCAATTACCTGAGATCATTAGGCCGCCGATTTGTGTCTGGGTGGGACTGGAATTGCAAACATACTCAATGGGGTTCTAGGCTAATTACAACCAGAGGGAGGGGCTCAAAAAGAGCCTTGATAGCCTAAAGCTCACTTATTGGCCGAACAGATCGTGTTAGGATACCGGATGTGCTTGACTTCTTCATAGTAAAGGTACTATCAACCAAGTACCTTGATATAAGGTCATGCCTAGACAGCAGCTCTATTATGCGCATTTCCTTTTACCCGTACCACTGGAAAGTATCCCCAATAGTTATGATCCATAAACTAGGTAAACCGGCTAACTTGGCCACATCCTATCGGCCAATTAGCCTACTGCCAGTGTTATCCAAAGTCTGCGAAAAAATTATGCTATCAAGATTAGGTCCGGTACTCGACGACCTAAAAATAATTTCTAACCACCAGTTCGGCTTCCGTCAACGCCATTCCACTATCGAACAAGTGCACAGAGTCTAGAATACAATACGTAACTCTCGTGAACAAAAGGAATATTGTTCCGCTGTTTTCCTAGATATCCAGCAAGCGTTTGATCGCGTATGGCACAAAAGACTTCTTTACAATATAAAATCACAACTCCCAGCCACTTTTTTCCAATCCTTAAATCTAACTTGGAAGGTAGAATATATCAAGTTAAGGAAGATGATGGTCATTCAGGTTTCTACGAGATAAATGCAGGTGTCCCCCAAGGATCCGTCCTGGGGGCCATACCTGTATACCTTATACCTGCCGATCTGCCTAACACTGATGAAGTCACTACAGCCACTTATGCAGATGACACTGCTATCCTAGCAAGTCACTCTAATCTTGAAATCGCCTCGGCGAGGCTTCAAACTCAACTGGATGGAATCGCTACATGGCGCATAGCTGCAAGCACGACTAAATCTGCTCATATAACTTTTGCACTATGTCGAGGTGACTGCCCACCTGTTACCTTGGCAAATGAAATCTTACCGCATGTACAGCACATAAATTCAAATTATCTTTGCTAACAGTTGCTCTTTTTAAATGAAATTAAACAATGTTTAACTTATACATTATAACATCAACCCTGCAAATGAGTCAATGACCCAAGTTCCATACATTTCAATCATCCATAAATTCTTTAATTTTATAATAAGATTTATTAAATAATATACTTTTAATTTTATATTTAAAACTAAGAAAAGGAAGATCCAAAATATCTTGTGGAACCTTATTATATATGCGTACACTGAAGCCCATGAAGGATTTGTTAACTTTTTTGAAATTTAGGCGTTACGAGTTTATTTTTATTTCTTGTATTTATATGTCTGTCGCTGTTTTTAGTATAAGTATTTAAATTTTGACGTATATATAATATATTTTTAAAAATCTATTGAGAGCAACCGTATGTATACCGATTTCTTTAAAAACATCTCTTAGGGAGTCTCTAGCTCTTAGATTACATTTCGGATTACATTAGAATTTATTTCGGCAGCACTGCCCCATAATAAAATACCGTAAGACAAAATACTATGAAATTAACTAAAATAAACGAGTCGAGCCGTATTAACATCTGTTAATTGTCTTACTTTTTTAATTGCAAAGACGGCAGAGCTGAGTTTGCCAGCGAGTGTTGAGAGATGGGGGTTCCACCTGAGCTTTTTATCTAAAGTTATACCTAAGAAAATTGTTGAGTCAAAATACCTCGGCTAACCTGGAGAATTCACCTTAAAGCAAAAAGAGATGCCATGAAATTCAAATTTCGTCACTTACTCTGGTTACTGGGAAGGACTTCAAACTTAAAGACCGAGAATAAACTTCTTGTGTATAAGGTGGCTATCAAACCAATCTGGACGGCATACTCATACGGCATTCAGCTCTGGGGAAGTGTAAGCCATTCGAAAATTGAAATTCTTCAAAGATTACAGAATTCAATCTTAAAGACAATTCTAAAGGCACCGTGGTTCATCAAAAATGCCGAGGTTGACGAACACTCAAATCTTCCCACCGTAAGAAAAGAAATTGCAAAACACTGCACAAACTACAAGCATCGCCTCACAAACCACCCCAATGTGCTAGCCCAGAAGCTACCACAAAGTGACACATCTACCCGTTTAAAACGGGCACACATCTTGGAAATAGACAAGAAATACTCCAGCTAATCTCATATATGGAGTTACTGTCATGACTCCTTCTTCCAGGAGTTGTGGTCTTGGTGAAGGCCAAACTCGCATGACTTCTATCATCAAAACATCCGGCCATAGTATTCACACTGATTGTGGATCAACAAAGAACAGAAAAAAAAATAAACAAGCAATATATTGCAATCAAGACAACTTATGTTAGGATTTTCCTATCACATCTAAATATTAAAGTTAAATCTAAAGTTTCTGTCCTGGCCTAGTAGCAAACTCTTTTATACCATACATTTAAAAAAATACCATACATTTAAAAAATTATAACATATATTTTCTTGTCATTTAAAAATATAAGACATTACAAGTATAAAGATACACAACATGATCTGTTTATTGATTACAGACCAGTACATGCAATTGGATTTGCCGCGGCCACAAGCATGACAGGCCTTAGTTTATTATACTTTGGTGTAAATCCCCTGACCGCTGCTTTGGGAGCTGGTAATCTTGTGCTGTACACATCCATATATACACCATTGAAGAGAGTGTCTATACTGAATACTTGGTTGGGGTCTGTTGGTAAGAAAACTTAAATGTTAAAAACTTCCTCATCCACTATAAAGTGCTAATGATTTTTAAACACCAGAACAGATTAGTTCAAGACTAACAAAGAACACTCTCAATCTGTCATCATTCAGACAAAAAACTTAATCCAAATTAGTTAATTTGAGTTAGAGATTTGATTATATCACACAATTAATTTATAACACATCTTATTAGGGGTTAAGTATGATTGAAATGAATTTGATTTAAAATTTCTTTATACTAAATAATATTTTTTTTTATAATTTACACATAGCAATGTGTGAGTGACCATCATATTGGTAAATGAAGGAAAATACAATGTTTTATAATTGTCCCTCTCCAGTGGGTGCGATCCCTCCCCTCATGGGCTGGGCGGGTTGCTGCGGCGAGCTGGACGCGGGCGCGCTGGTGCTAGCCGTGCTCCTGTACTCGTGGCAGTTCCCGCACTTCAACGCGTTGTCCTGGAACCTGAGACCCGACTACTCGCGAGCCGGGTACAGGATGATGGCGGTCACCGACCCCGGTATGATTAGTAATGTGTAAGATTAGTTAATGCAGATTATTTCTTATTACATATTATTTAATTACCAATATGGTTTTTAGCTCTGTGCAGAAGAGTAGCGTTACGACACACCGGAGTAATAACGGCTACGTGCATCGCTTCTTCTTACTTCGAAGTTACCAATATGTGGTTCGCCCTCGAGTCATTACCGCTTAATATTTATTTTATGTACTTAGGTGAGATATTTGTTTATATGAAAATAATAATATTTTCTATTAGCTATAGTAAACTAATTATACATTTATGCTAGCTTGGGGATTTTACAAGAAATCAGACAGTGGTAGTTCCAGAAAGTTGTTCAGATTTTCGTTAATACACCTACCGGCGCTAATGTTACTGATGCTAGTAAATAAGAAGTACTGGAGTTCAAGCGAAACTCAAGAACATAACGAACCTACTAAGTCACAGGATGTCAACAAACTACCAGAATCCAAGAGAATAACAGTATTGCCCAGGGGGCCCTTTGTTGCAGCACAGGATGCAGATATGGAACAGACACCTACGCAGTAGTATCTACACTAATGTAGGGTTATATAGTTAGATTAATCTGTAAATAATGTACAATTGATATTTGTGATGTTATTTATAGAGCTTGTGTAAGATGAATCATTCTTTTTGCGAGATTGTTAAGATATATTTTGTTGAATCAGATAGTTTCTTAATAAATAATCCGAGAAATGAAATAGAAATGTAATAAATCCTTATATTTATTTTGTTTTTCTTGGTATAATTTAAATTACAATCACTTGGAATTATGGTAATCTACAAACATACATCATTCAGACCTGCTTTTCAACAGGCAATACAAATGGAGAGCAGGTGTAAACAAAGTTAACTAATAAAATTAAGAATAACTAACATTAAACAATTGAAAACATTCGACTCGTGCAGGATAAGTTTAATCTTCAAGACTTATTTCCTGAAACAAAAAATAAAAGTTTAATCATACTTAACTCACATGTGTACTTAATCCTCAATTAATAATTTGAGATGTGGTATATTATAATATCATTATTTTAACGGTATTCACTTCCGAATAAGGAACAAGTCTTTAAGAACTAATCCACAATAATGTTTTTCATACATATTTACAGATATGAAAAAAAAATACACAGATAAAATTTGGGTAGAATTAAAAAACGATGCTCACGAAAACCAATACACATAACACTAACTATAATTCCTTAATATAAATCAAAACCATCAATTAAGATTATTCAAAATTTAGTTCTAGAAGAATTAATTACTGAAGAAGTAAAACAAACAGCATTGAGCTAAAAATAAAGCATATTCTGATGGCTGATGATAATGGTCCTCATACTGATCGAAATATTTACAAAAACGAATAAACGAAGTACATACAATAGTAAATATACTGTGAAAATCATTAGACAACGAAGCTTATTAACATTCCATGGATTCACGGTGCGGGTGCCGGGCCCATCGCGTTGCAAGGAGAGGAGTGCAAGCAGTGCCTGGGACTTGCGACCCAGGAGTAGGTTTAAGGGACCCCTTTATTATGCGCAAAAACGCTCACCTTCACCCTCCACACTCCTCTCCCTACCTAACCAAATTTGGAAAGAACCTACTAATGCCGCCTTTGAAATACGTTCTAGAAATGAACCGATGCTTGTTCTAGAAAGGCCAAGGTCTTTAAGTAGATTATAAAGAAATTATAGCAGCTTTTATACCTCTCGCTCCCACTTCTACCGCGTACAAACTAACTATAAATTTATTCTTGGTCAGTTCGTAATACTTATTAAGCTTGAATGTGTGATCCCTTGGGATGTTTGTTTCTCAGGGCACAGTGAGCTCCACAAGTATCACGCGCCTCAGATGTTTAGAATACAAGAATAAGTCCGGTCTGGATGACGAAACACCAACATCCCCAGGGATTTTGTAATATTTTTTATACGTGTCCATCATGAGAGTCTAATCAGGAGTCGCGCCTTAAATTGAATAATGTTTCAGTTTTAATTTTTTGGAGGAGCCTTCTTTTACGAATTCTACAGATCGTTTGGTGGTTGTTATACCCATCCGCGCTCTTGCACTGAAAGACTAACCGCTTCCCGTATAATTTCTAATACCTTGTCGTGGCGATGCGAGTATTGACCTTTACCTAGAAGTACCCTACTAATAGGTGTTTCGCGGTTCCTATTGCCTCCCCACAGATGTTGTAAGAATTTTCGGTGGCTTTGCATCTTACTAAATTAATTTGGTCTGGGAGAGTCATTAGGAATGCATTAATAATATAATCACAATGACCATGACATGTATTGTCCATGTTTATTAAAACTTTTGTAATAGGTGGTGAAAATAAACTAATGATATCTTCCTTCTATCCTCGCCAGGTTGTAACCGCTTCAATGATCTTAGAAATCCGAAACAATCAGAGGGCCATTTGGTATTTTATATATATATTTTTTTAGCAGAAATTTTAGGTCTTTTGTGACTGACACTAAGATTATTTAATTTAAAAAAGCAACTGCTTTAGAAGTCCAGTATTTTTACTGGATATCAATGCTAAAAATGTGCTTAATATTAATTCAACAAACTTTGATGGTCTTTCTGAATCCAGGATGTCTATTCCGCACGTTACGTCGTCTTTCGTTTCGTCCTATTCGTATTCCGAACGACCTTCGACGTGACATCATTGATGCCGCGGCAACGCTTTTCGTAATTTGCTATTCCCAAAACACGAAACGAAGAAGTAATTTTCACTTTTGTCAAACTCTCGTGCGTAATTTAAAACGAATATGAACGGTAGAAAAAGAGTTGCCGTTTGAGTTTCGTAAGTAGTATTTTTTACATTACAGCCATTGATTTTATTAGTTTTTAGGATTTTATCAAATATGTAAGAAAGTATATTATTCAATTTAATTAGAATTATGGCGGCATTCTTAGGTTTTAATCGCTGTAAAACTGCATGGTTGCGGCTCCAATATGGGCGATGTGGCGCTAGAGTCTAGAGTCTAGACAGTCAGCCATCTCTAGTATGCATCAGTGAAGTTTCGTATGCTTATAACACTCCACTTTTATTATTAAAATATATTAGAATCCCAAAAAACCCGACCAGAAAGACAAACATTAAAAATCAAACAAACAACTTTTGTCTAATTTGCTGGTCGTATGTGCAGTGTGGCATGAGTAATATTTTTTTCGATATGTATATAAAAAAAATCTATTTTAATACTTATTTTGAAATATCTACTTAATTTTTTGAGCATTCAATAAATGTTTGAATGTTTTGGGTTTTTAAATAAAATCAATATTCCTGGTGCATTTGGATCATACAGAACAATTCTTTAAAAGGAAAGATTATAGTTTAGTATATTTTAGAATGAAAAAATCTTTTTAAATTATATTAAATAAGTAATTCATTAATTTTCTAATATTTTATAGTCGCGACATATTAATTTGTCATTTTTGAAACGTCAAAAAATATATACAAGTAAAATACATTTCATACAGCCATAATAAATATAAAATAGTTAATAAATATATATATATTAAAGGATATCAGTAAAGATATAAATTTTTTATCCCTTAAAATGTACCATTTTTTTATTATAATTGTTTTTTGGTCAATAAAGCATGCTCTTATAAACGATCTTTTTGTAACATGGCCATATAAACGGATCTTCTAATTTCGTAAAACGTGTGTGAACTCGAAAGAGGTTCAGAATAGCTTTGACATCTTCGTTTCGTTCGTAGGGTGTTGCGGCCGAAGTTCGTATGTAGGTATATTCAGCATGGACCCCCAGGTACCATTGTAACTCACAAAGTTATAAGTAACCCGCAGTAACTCACTTGTGTTTCTTGGAGGAGCGCTCGTGGTCGCGGCTGTCGTCGCGGGATCGCTTGTGTGACTTGTGGTCGCCATTTGACTTGCCGTTGGACTTGTGTTCACGCGAGCGGTCGTGAGATGACTTGTGCTTGTCGCTTCTCTTAGATGGACTGAAAAAATTGTTATTGTTTTATTATAATCGGGCACGGAGACGGGATATTTTCTAGGGGATATATATATGGGTGTTTCTCTACTAACGGGAAAATTGATGTCCCAAGCAATTTGCACATTGTGTTGGATATTTTTTATTTAAGAAAATATCTAAACCTATAGTACATTTTAGTATCTTTGAGGCTACCTACTTGTTGACCATGTAAATGTTCTATATCTTTTTTTCTTTTAATCCCAACCTGTCAAAACACAGTCCCCTGGCGCGTCCCCATCCCAGAATCTTCACTTTGAATCCAATTTTTTTAATAATATTTTTGTGCGTGTAATAAATTTAAAGTATATTATAAAACTAAATATACTGAAAATTATATATGTTGAACAAATACTACGTAAATGTAATAATAATTATTCGAAATTACCGCCTGAATGTTGTCCTAAATATTTGAACACAATCCTCTGGTTAATTTGAAAAAATAAAACAAATTTATATAGTCTATGATAACGACTCAATTTTATGTTGAATGAGTCGCTGACAGTGTGAAGTTCGTTCATATCGAGTCAGAACCGAGACATAATTTTGCGGGTAGTTTAATTTTTTGCCATAGTTACTGAATCACGCGTCGGGGCCGTTATGCGTAACAGTCCCCTGGTAAGTAGTTTGAGTGGTAATTTTTTCTAATTAGAATATAATTTTGATATATCGATTACCAAAATAAACGTACACTTACTTATTTAGCTGTGAAATAAACTAGGATTCGTAAATAATGAATACAGTCCTGTTTAGTGCCAGAAAACACAGTCCCCTGGCTACAATCCCCTGTTTCGACGCAACACAGGGGATTTTTATAGTTTCCAGTAGATTGTTTTTTATATAAATTTAAATAAAATTAGCTACTAAATGGATTATATGCTGTTATTATCCGTAAGTACAGTAATTACTAATATAGCTTAGAAACGGCTTACCATGCCAGTTACCACCCAAAAAAATATATAAAATGACGAGAGAATAAATATTAAAAAAAAAGAGAAAAACAGCAAAATTTTCATACAAATGTTAAAAGAATGATCCTCAAAAGAGGAAGGAGGTCAATGAAAAAAAAAAACACCGAAAAAAAAAAAAAAAAAACTTCTAAAATTAAAAAAAGCAGAGTAATCTTCCGGCCTTTTATAGACTTGAAAATCGCTTGTTATTAGCTTTCATTCTATACATTCAAAATCCAATTTTAAAACAAAAAGTGTGCTGGACAAATTTCATGCAAAACTTTCCCGTTAGTGGAGAATCACCCATATATATATATATATAAAGACAGTAATATTCACTCACCTGCTACTGCTGTGCTTAGAGGGACTTTTGTGACTCGAACTCTTGTGGTTTGAACTTGAACTTTTATGATTTGAACTTGAACTTTTGTGATTTGAACTGGAACTTTTGTGGTGTGAACTCTTATCGTGTTTGCTCTTCTTCCCTGCCTCCTCGTCGTAGCGAGGTCTGTCTCTCCCGCCCTTGCGTTTACGGTCGAAGTCCGTCGTGGGTCGATCGTATATACGATCCTTCTTGTCCTCTTCGGCAGCTTCACGTTCGAGATCCGACCAGTCCTTGCCAGATTCTTCATCTTCTTCCCCTGTGTCAGTATAATCAAATAGTAAGATCGGAAAATAGTTTACATTGCGTAATATCAAATTGTCTGAACTCACCGCCGTCACTATCTGCCGAGCCGTCGGAGACGTCGGAAGCTTCGGAGTCGTACTCCGAGTCGTCCTCCGACTCTTCCTCGGACTCTGCGTCCGTGGGTTCGTACGCGTCGTCCTCCTCTTCAGACTCGTCGTCATGCTAAATTCAAGTAGCGATATAATAATTTATCATAAATATTTTTTGTGAACTAGTTAGTCAGGTCAAAATACGCGTCTGGTTTTTTTTTATGCATAAAAGTCAATCAATTTTTTTTAGTAACAACAAACCTGTGCCTCATTCTCAGCATCGGACTCGGGGTCCAAGAACGACCATCCACCGTTGTCGAAGAAACCTTCGATGTCATCGGTGATAGTTTTCATGACCTTCGTCCAGTTGAGAGATTGAATACCTTCAGAGTACCGGATATCACACGAACTATAATGAAAATATATCAAAAATCATACAAATGAAAACTAAAAAAGTTTTAAAGTAAGGAGCTAAAACTTAACTATTCAATTTCATACAATATTTTATTAACAAAAAAGCCACTCACTTGAGCCACTCCTTGACGTGATCCAGCATGTTCATGGGCACGGCATTGACCATGGCAACCTTCTTAGCGTAATCCTTGAACACGAACACCATGTCGAAGTTCTTGAGATGAAACTGCACTCTTTCGAAGTGCACCAGTTCCACGTCCTCCAGCGCGATGACGAAGGGCGGCCACTCCGTGAGGTTGACGAGCGCGCCCGACGTGGGCTGCAGCAGCACCGTGCTGCGGTACGGGGCGCCCGGGAAGCCCAGCTCTCTGACGACATACACATTCTATTTAACACTACATACTCGCGCACGGTCAACGGTGTATAATATTACCCGAGCGTCGCATGGAGATGGCATAACGTACTGCATTATATATTTTTTATAATTCAATATATTACCACATTAAAAGTTATGGTCACTAAATATTTGCAAGGATCCCTGGCCACTTAAAATATTATTTCGATCTAAGCTATCGTGTAGTGGGGAGAGCGCCCGGCGCCCCGCGACTCACCTGAAGGGAGTGTCGAACTCCACCTCCTGCTTGGTCATGTTCTCGACACGCTCGCAGAAGCTCTTGAAGGCGACCTTGAGTTTGTGCCTGAGCTCTCGCTCGCTCTGTTCCGCGGCGAGGTCGTCTCTGTCGTGCATGTGCTGGTGCTTGCCGAGGTCGGTGGTGATCTCTCCCACCTCCGTGTAGAACTGCACGTCCACGTGCTTCTTCTTGCCTGGAAGAGTTGGGTTCGGAACGTGGTGAGTGGGTTTGCCATATGCTGAGGCGATGATGCCTGTCGTAGCCGAGTATAAAAGTAATCAGAACAATACGCCCACTTACCGAACATGATGGCGTGTTTTAAATGAAAGTGTAAAAGTATAATCATCTCGCCGTCGCACGGCTGGAAGAATGCATTCTTAATGTTGTTGTACAGAATGTCCACCTTGTCTCCTCTCACGGACGTGAATCTGAACCCGTTGGAGTGCGCCTCCAGGGACCCGCTCATTCTCTTCGTGACTATGTTCGGTCTGATGTATAGATCTTTTAGTTTAGGGTTTCCCTTGTTCTGTGACAACACGAGAGTGTCCTGTTTGACTAAGTCCTCCTTTTCCCTCTCTTCGGCCTCTCGAGTTTTGAACTTTTTCTGAACTTCCTTTATTAATCGGAAACCAGTATTCAAATTAGACGATGGAGGTGATATTTCTCCCGGCTCCTTTGTGTTTATACTGCGGTACGTACTGGAATTGGACAAAACCACTGTTTTAGATTTTAATAACAACTTAAAGAGAAGCCATTTTATATTTTTATCACCAAAGCTACACAATATATTGTCCTCAGTAACAATAACAGCAATAGTTTTTATGATAAAAATAATAATATAGATTCCATACATTTAACTTACACTTCTTTGACGAAGGTGGCGTCGGGCTGCGCGTAGTTGCCGCCCTCGTTCCTGCCCATGGTGGCGCCAGGGTGGAAGAAATTAATTCTCAAATACGTGTAGTCGCCTTCCACGGACTGAGATATATTCTTAATGGTTGATATATGGAATGGTACGGGTACTCCGAATATGGGCAGAATTACTGTTTCATATTTACGGTCTGAAACATATAATATGTTTCATCTCTGATCCTGATTTTTGTACTTAATCGAAAATTGATAAATGGAATATAAATATACTAACCGACATATAACTTTAACTCTTTAACCTCATTTTCTCTCGGCATCTGACTGACACTTTTATATGAGACTGTACTTTTCCGTATCTTCTCTCCCTCCTTCCCGCCCGACTGTTTCGCCAACCTCTCTTTCGCCTTCTCATTGAGGGCTATTGCTAATTCTTTTTGATGTTCCTTACGTTTGTCTTCAGAAGAATGTTCAGTTCGAAGTTTAGATTCTATTACCGCTGTTCTTTTGCCTCTTCCTGAGAATGTTGAATTATATTGAGACTATACACGGAAGTTATTTTTTTACAGCGTGTTATCAACGTGGATCATACGGGATGCGACGAAAGATATTTATACAATAAAAATATATATAAACTCTTTTGGTTGGTTACAAACTAAAAGAATTAGGTCTAATGTGTGCATCAATGCATTAAATGTCATGTTATCACCTAATCATGCATATCTCGAGTTTAAAATCATTTAACTCACCTCCATTTTCTATCCATCCAATGGTATTGCATGGAAGAAAATAAAAATATTAAGATAACACATTAGATAGTTAATAGCAAAACCTTACGAGAATAGTTAAGATAGAATAATACAAAACATATTACACATTTTTGAGACCTTTAGTAACAGAGTACTATTTTAAAATTTCTTTAGCGAAGCAACATCACACGCACACTAAAATTCCAAATTGATAATTTATTAATGTAACAACATTTTTGTTATAACTTGTATAAAACGAGATTCCAACATATTGAGGACCTTGTTCCTTTTTTTAAGAACAATCAACAAACAGTCTCTATTTATCATTGAATCTACTGAGACAATATTTACAATAAACATTCTAAAGTGAATATAAATAGGTACATCGACAATATGTTCAAAATATACGATTTAAAAAGTAACCAAGTAGATGAGTTTATTTAAGAAGTGTCCATAGCCATGTTAATATAATAATAAAATATCGTACTATGGAACAATATCCCACAGGCCGCAAGGTCAAGTCCTGCCTGCCTTGAAATTTAAGTAAACATTTATTCAAATAAAATGGTGTATCTAAATATTCTCTATACCAACTCACCTAAAATTTCAGTTTTATTTTCTTTTTCCTCTTCTTCTTCATCATCATCATCTTTGAGGAATATTCCAATGTTTTTAATTTTTTTCTTAGATTGTGTAAGTAGAGAGGCCGGCTGCTCCTCATTGACCATTACAGTGTCACCGATGAATAGAGCATAGGTCTGTAACATGAGGCAATATAAATGCAATCTTTTGACTGAACCATTATTCATATAACTTTTATCCTCTAACTAATAGCTATCATAGTAACTAATTATGAATTTAATAATAAATTATAAAGTAATTTGCTTACCTTTCCCTCTTTTTCTGTTGCTGCAGTGTTGGTTAAGTTTGCCAAACCTATGTTAATGTTGAATACCATGCCTCTCTTAGCAACAACGGATGTTTTTGGCCCAATGACTATGGCACTTTCACGAAATTCTATACCCATTGCAAATCTGAAAAATATTATGCTTTATTATAATATAATAAATAAATAATCTTGACATTGATCTTACAAAAAAAAGGTGTAAATATCTAACTAATTAAATATATAGCATACCCAAATGTCTTTGTCATATTATCCACCAATTCAGGTTTTTCTTTTTTAGCTAATGCCAAACCAGCTTCATAAACTGATGACAACTTTGCACCGGATACAAGATGCTTCATGACTTCCTCTTCGAGATTCAATAGAAAATTATAATTACTTTGAACATTGTCTGTTGGATTGACCAGCAATGTACGTACAATGTTTGAACAGTATGACTTATATCTTGCCCCTAATGAACACACTATTGCACCAAAATGCAAGTGATTTTTGTCTGACACAGCACTGAACTTCAAACTGTAATTTCCTCCGGACTGT
The DNA here is from genome assembly GCA_959347355.1 of Napeogenes inachia. NCBI lineage: Eukaryota > Metazoa > Arthropoda > Insecta > Lepidoptera > Nymphalidae > Napeogenes > Napeogenes inachia. The sequence goes on from OY365794.1 coordinate 23,977,205, forward strand.
ATTATGGGTGGATAGCACATGTCTACTTGGCTCGTGTCTACACCAGTTACATATTTTTTATCTGTTATAGCAGCTTCCACACCTTCAGCCAATTTTGAGTGTTTTACTTTCTACAAAATAAATTCACATAATATGTTACTGATTATTATTATATTGGAAAATTTCAATTATGTTCCTTTATGAATTACCTTATCTGAATCTATAATCTCCATAATTTGATCCTTTAAGTACTTAGTGAAGACATCAACTGTCACTAAACAGGCTTTTTTAATAGTAATGATTTCAGAATCTTCTTTAGGTGCCATGAAGGTGGCGACGGATGAGCTTACATCAACATTTTCAAACTTTTCAGCTTTCATTGCAGTTTTCCAACTCTCACAAAACTCTCCTGGATAATTGTCTTTAGCAAAAACACCCAATGTTTTGCCAGATTTAGATTTTTTTATTTCTTGTATAAGTTTATTAAAGTTTTCTTTATCATGATCATTCTAAAATTATTATACACAATAAATGGAATGATACAGAAATGTTTTTAAAAACTGTGAAAATTTTAAACTTATAAAATGTATGGTTTCACTTTGAGTTTCAGGTATTTAGACAATTTATAAACAAAATATATTGTATAAGTTTTCAAATTAAAAATATATATATACACATATAACTTAATAAATTTAGACACAAGGTATGGAAAATTTAATGCTGACATTAATTAATATTTCTGCATCAAGTAAAAATAATTATTATACTGTATTAAGTAAAAAAGAAGGAACAAATATTTTTTTATTCAATATAGTGTTATTTATAGTCCGGGAGCCAGTGACAGACTTTCATGACCAATTTCCTCTCAAGTAAAAATTCGCTAAATGCAATGGGAAGTTGTGTTATGAAGCTTCGGGATCGTCAGCTGCGACTCCGGAACTGGAGTAGGCAGTGGCTGCCTCAAAGGCACGAAGAAAAAAAAATTTTTACTCATTTCCCCCCATTCTAAAATTGTCTTGAATAATAGTTTATCTAATGTCTTAATGGGAAAATAAAGTCAGCTGACCATAATATAAGAGAATAGTTAATATACTCTAGTAAATAATAAAAAATATCAGCTAGCTGTAAGTCCATAGAAAAGTTGTCAGCTGATAAGATTCAGTAAGTAATAAATGCTGTTTGATAACACATTTCTAGTAAGCAGTTGTCGAACTTTCCAGGGTTATTTGTAATTAGTTGACCACCTCTTGCAGGCAGCCTCTTTACATCAATCCCAATAACATTTGATCTACGACTTTTTAAAATTAATAGTTTTTAAAATTTATTTTTTTCCATACAAAATTGATTTGTCTCTGAACTGGCATTAACTCTGAGCGTCGGTATGGCGCCCGAACGTTGACCTTTTAAGTACGCTAACAAAATACAGAGTAATAAGTAAAGGAGCAAACATATTTTTGTTTCGTTTTTTTTGTGTTGTTTATCAAGATTTGTAAAAAGTTGTGGAACAAATATTGTTGGGATTTATGTAGAGAGGCTGCCTGCAAGGGGTGATCAACTAATAAAAAATAACCCTGTTTATATTTTTTTCATATTTGAGCGGTCAGCTGACTTATAATCCGACATGTTATGGTCAGCTGAGTTTATTAATCCTTCAAGATATTAGATAAACAATTATTCGAGAAATGTTAGATTAGGAGGAAATGATTAAAAAAACTTTATTTCTTAGTACGTGGGAGGCTCCCACTGCCTACTCCACTACCAGAGCCGCAGATGACAGTCGCTAAGCTTCATAATACAACTACCTATTGCATTATACAAATTTTCACTTGGGAGGATATTCATGATGAAAATTGGTCACTAGCTCCTGGACTATTACAGTTAATACAACATTTAATTGCACAATGCTGTGTTACATGTACTATAAAAATATTAGAGAAACATTCTATTAAATTCTTAATCCTACAAAGAGATTATATGAATATAAACACAAAAAAAAATAAAAATATATAAAATCATACAAAACATTAAAAAAATAACATTAGGTAAAAACAATAAAAGTCTATGATAGAATTTATTGACTTAAACATATGAATTCTTAAAATTAATTTATTAATCTGCTATATAATAGTATAATAATATGCTTATGACTATATGTTATAAATCTGTAATATGTAAAAAAATATACTTTTGTTACTTACTCTGTCTCTTATCAAGAGTTTTACTGGAGGTAGATCTGTTTCTTCTTTATTATTTTCAATTTGACGAAGGAACTCAATTTTCTTTTTACTAGCCAGAAAACACATGCTTTGTTCTGAAAGAACTGTTATGGTATCTGGGAGCTCATATCCAAACAACCAGGTCTAGAAAAAAACCATATAAGAATATAATAAGATATCATAAATTAAGTAATGAATATTTATATAAATTAAAGTGTAATTTAGAAAAACATGATAAAAGCATGTTTCTACGCACTTTGTATATACTAAAAATTGCAAACCTGTAACGCGGTAGACTTGCTATAGAGAGTATCTTCATCCACACCAACACAAGATACCAAGCAATCGCACTTGGCCAGTACGTCATCACTTTTAGAATCAGTTGCTGCCTGAAATTTAAAATAAAATTATACGTGAAAACGAAAAGAACGAATTCAAAATATACCGAGTCTATTGTGACATACCTTCCACGCCGCATATAGCCTTTTCATACGTCTATAAAACGTTTCCTTATCAAGCGATAAATTAGACATGACTGAAGCTTTTATATCCTAATTAAAACTAAAATTCTACGCAATATCGTCGCACAAATTAAAAAAATACGAACTGTTTCACGACATTACAAGTTGTTACAACTGAATACAGATTTTGACAGCAAACAAGAATGGCGGGCGTTTGAGCTTCCATTTTAATTGTCTATAGAAATTTGCGCTTTGGGTTCTTGACTTAGGGAAATATATAAAAGTCAACAATTACTATGCATTGAACGGGATTATGGACACAAACTGCATTCGACCCATACATTTAAGGATAAAGGTATGATAATCAGGATAAATCAATAGTTAATGAAGTAAATATTTCTTCTTTAAAAACTAGTTATAGTCAGAATCTATCATAACCAGCTTATTTTCATATTTCTTGTACAGTGTTTTGTGCGAACTTGTATAAGATTTTGTTTATTATTTTAAAATGAAGCTTAAAATTTCCATGTTTATTATCCATAAATGTTTCAGAAATCAAAAACACACACAACATTTTTATGGTAAACAAAACCTTTTCCTTAGTGGATATCCTAAAAAAACCCATGCTAAATTTTTAGTCAGAACAACGTTTTTCTAATTAATGATTATATCCTCTCACCACACTTGATCTGGTACTCTACCTCATTACCTCTACACTATACACCTAACATTTCAAATTATTATTTTCTATGACCACTAAACCGAATACGTTAAACCGTATGGACTATGGCGTATACCGTTATCGGTTATACGTCTAAACTCTAACGTCATTGTGTAATGTGTAACCATGCAGGACAATGATGAATGAACGTTTACACTTTACAGCTGTATACTTAAAATCTAACTAGTATACTAAAAATTAATTTAAAAAAATATTTGAGCCTTCTTGGCGAAATTTAAAGCCATCACAAAGAAAAGAAAGAAAGAAGCACATTTTTCATATAAACTAAAACAAAATAAAAGCGTGTTAAAAACTTAATTGACACAGTTGAATGGTAAGAACTAAGAGGAAAAAGAAGATACGAAATACTAAGAAATCTACGGTGGTAAGGAAATTGTGTTCTGCAAGATGATAAAACTTAAAGCAGAATCGCAACCACATCTATCAGAAAATGTTATCAAGATTTTAGCTCAAAACCGCATCTGTACACAACTAGATTTTCTTCAAGAGGATACTACAAAGTTATCTACATATACTAGATTAAGTTTGGCCGAAGTTTTGGAAATACGAGACAGTATTTTGAGTAAATATTCTGCACAACCAATAAGTGGACTTACAATACATATTAAAAGCTTAACAACTAGAAAGAAAATTTTAACTGGAATAAAGGGGTGCATAAGCTTATTTTGTGTTTTTTTACAAAATCAGAATACTATGCTAAACTATTCAGATATGTATTTTTAGATTAGACACAATACTAAATGGTGGGATTCCAGTAGAATTTATTACTGAAATATGTGGATTGGCCGGCTCTGGTAAAACTCAGCTTTGTATGCAAATGGCTGCAAATTGTGTTAAAAATACCAATGACACAGTTCTATATATTAACACTAAGGGTGATTTTTCCGCACTAAGAATCCAAAAGATGCTAGACTTAAATGGTTACAGTCATAAGGTGCTATTTAATATATTTTTGCATATTTTTCTACAACAATTTAAAATAATAAAAAAATATTTAAACCATCTACAGGATATTGCAACTATCATGTTAAAGATAAGAATAGTGCAAATATGGACAATTCAAGAACTGGTAGAATTCTTGCAGAAAATAAAAGAAGGTTTAACTGTGATTGAAAACTTATCATTGGTTATTATTGACTCTTTACTGTGTCTTTCATTTCAACATTTTGGAGAGGATAATAAAATAGGTAAAACTCTAATAAAATTCTAATAATTACTAAATACTTACACACCCCCAAATCCTCACAATTTTTTGAGTTGAATTTTAAAGAAGTTGATTATAAAACAAAGCCTTAAGTTCTCAAAACTTTTTTGAACAAAGTGTTCATGAAAATTGGTAAAAGTTCTAGACTTTTAAATAATATTGATTAGATAAAAATTGTATTTGACAAATGTAAGCTTAGTGTTAATCAAAAATAAATATGTCAATACATTTTCAGGTTTGCATTTTTTAAATAAAGTGGTATTGCTCTGCAAGTACATAAATAAAGAATTGGAGGCCGGTGTTATATGTGTCAATATTCAGACACGTTGGATTGACCAAGAAATTCCGAGTAATGGTATTAAATTGGTTATTTTGAATAAGATTTATAAGTTAAATTACAAAAGTTTTTTTGTTTTAAAGACATATGTTTATATATACTAATTTCTTTTTGCAGATGTAGGAGTAAGTAATGAATGTACTTATAAAGAAAAAAGAAATCGTTGTTTAGGAAAATACTGGCAGGCTATTCCAGCAATACTCATGATTTTAGAAAGAATTCCAGAAATGTTGAAAAATGATTGTCTGAATATAAAAGTGACTGCAACAAATTGTAATCATCCCTTAAATCCAAGTAGTTGTGTGTTGCAAATATCTGCTTTAGGTGTAAATTAAGTGATTGTACATATATATTATATAATTTATTAAATTTATTTACTCCTTCAGTTTATTTATTTTGTTACAAAATGTAAATACAATAGAACCTAGAAATAAGTTAAACTTAAATATATAACTTCAAAACCTCTATTACTTTACAAACCTATAACTTAAAAGACGCAACCTCTATAAGTAGCTTCCACAAGCGTCCTTTAGCAAGCTCATCATTTCATTACTCTAAAAGAGCTTTTTTTGGCAGTGAACAAACGCGTCTGAGTTTTGGTGGGGTTGAATTTGATAAGATAGGCATTGTCCCATGCTGAGACTGCCTGAAGTTTGTCATTCAAATGTTGCGCCATAGCTTCTCTTTCAGACTACTTGAATTTTACTAGTCCAAGAACTCTGCAAATATCTTTCTACAACTGTGCTGTCGTCTGCATACCCATAGATACCGGGCTTCAGCACCTCGTTAATGTGCAACAGAAAAGAGTGGCGGAAAGAACGGACCCCTGAGGTACTCCGGCGTTAATTGTCAAGGGTACCGAGGAACTCCCGTCGACAATTACTCGGAGAGATATCTGGTTCAGAGAGTCCGTTACCCAGCTGATCAGACCAGGAGATATACCGTGCGCTGAAACCTTACTTATAAGGCTCGCATGCAGACCCTGTCAAAAGCCCTCGAGACATTCAAAAGACGGCGACCGCTTCTCCGTTCTTCTCAATGGCCTGGCCTCAAATGTGTGGAGCGTACACTAAAAGGTCCCCAGTGGACCTATTTCGGCGAAACCCGAGAAGCATTGCCAGTGTTTATATGAGAATTATCAGCAAACAGAGAAGCAAACACATTCGCTTTCTCTGTTGCTCTATGGGCCAGGGATCGATGCGTCTTCAGCAGATCAGGCAATGAGGGTTTGGCAGAAGTTTGACTCGATCGCTTTGGTAAGAGACCAGAAAGCACGACTGCCAGTTGGTCGGACAGAGAGCTTTTCGCCATTCTTAGCGGTTCGATCGAGACGAGTCTAACGCAATGCCTTATTGTAGGACTTTTCAGCTTGGTTAAAGGCTCTTTTCTTTGAACTTACATCCGGAGCTTTGCGGCTTCGAGCATCAGCCCAAATGAGGTATGCCGAACGTTTTCATTAAACCATGGACGAGCTTTGCCACCTATGGGCACGTCAGCAAAAGAAATGAAATACTCCTGTCTGATATACTACATCGGTTATAGTATCTGCTCAACTCGACCGATGCAAAGAAGAGAACCAGACCTGCCGCCAAGGAAGAGTCGCAAAAAAGTGTCGCATCTCATCCCAATATCCTCACTTGTACTTCCATACTCGTCTAACACCATATGGTTCATAAGCTGGTGGGTAATATGTAAACTCGTATTTCACCTGACAGTGATCGAAGGTACCCAATGGGGCGGTGACCTCCACATGTTACCTATCCGGATCAGTTGGCAGCAGAATGTCCAGACAATTGCCTATAAGGCCTAATACACCTGGTACCCTCGTCGCTTGCCTCACCTGCTGAAAGAGGTCCAAGGACAGCGCAAAGTTCTGCGCTTCTCTTCCAGCATCTTCGGTCTTCTGGTACGGGAAGATCCAGTGCTGATGACAGGCATTAAATTCCCTAGGATTTTCACAGATTCGCAGCTTTTTGTAGGAGGCTGACCCCCTAATTGGACCCTCAAGTATCTGCGGATGGCCGGCGGAAAGCCGTCGCTTCGGATCCCGTTACCCTCCTCAACTAGGCACTCGACACATAGAACACCAACATGACTTCAGACCAGTTCGCCAACGCAACGCAGCTGTTCAGACAAATTTCTCATAAACGTCTACATCGAGCAACGTGGCGAAACACGACTTGGTGCCGACACACGGCGAGGTCGCTTTACGACATGACTTTGCCCGATGGGTTCTAACTTTGCCAAAGACCCGATGTTAAGGTCTACCATCCGATATAAAATTTAACGGCCGATATAAAATCATCCAAAGTTTTAGTTATCAGAATGCTTGTCCATAACTTAAAATTTATAAGCACTCTTACAGTCGGTATTTACTTCTGAACTATAAAACCCCTTGCCTCTACTGATAACAAAATCTTTAATCTTATTTAAGGAGTCTGTGAAGGATTCCTTTTTATCTACAGCTGTCGGGGATAACTTATGTATAACAACTACATATTTGTGTATAAAAATATAGTTAAATTATTGTTACATACTTTTTTGTACTATATGATTCAGTTTATTACATCTTATTGATTGTAGATTTAGTAGTAGTAGTTTAATTGTAATATATTTTATTTATAATTTCTGTGTATGTTTATTCTTATAACTTTATACCTACCTTTATCAATGTATAAATGTAACTATCGGTGTGAAACAGCGGTCGTGGACTAGACTGCGGACAGGTCTAAGTCTAAGTATCTGAGGAGACTGCGAGGGATGAAAGAAGGGCGTATGTAGCGGTGACTGGACCTCCACTTGCATTACGTCCTCCCCCACCAATACGTTACCCCGCTCAGTTCCGGTGTACAGTAGAGTACTCAATTGTCATCGCTGTTAATATTTTATTGTTGTTTTTATCTTTGACTTTTTTAATTTTTGTTAAGTTTGTTTGAATCAATAATGAATTTTGGTAATGGTTTTATTACAATTCGTAATCCACATAAACTTTAATAAATCATATCTTAGATACAATATAAACAATAGATAGGCAATAATTATCATAAATTTTTTGCAATATAAATTTTAAATCAACACAATACGACTTTTAGGTAATTATTATCCTCCCTAATATTTAAAATAAATAAATAATATTTGTAACCAAAGTATTGTGTGCGCGACAGTACAAATGCGCAGTTATCATCTCCAAAATTCACTCAGAGTTTTTCGTCAATGTCGATATTACCTATACCTAATATATCTTTCCTAAACATTAGGGGAAGCGATCCCGTGGCGTCCCACTAGGGCGATGAGGTCAACCGTTGGTTTTTTAGAGGGTAGCCTTAAAAATGGCAGCGTCCTCTACGCTGCCGGGTATTCCCACATACCCCCTCGGCCATCACCTTCCTGGCCGCAGGGATGATGCGTAACGCATTTTTCCAGATAAAAAAAAAGAGGATTTAACTTTGCGTCAATCATCATCATTAATGCATAGGCTATAGGTACTATATAGGCTTGTTTCTTTATTAGCACTTCAGTACTTTTTGCAGGTAGCATGGTTGCCGGAAAAAGGAATTCTGTTTTAAAATTGTAAAATCTTTATAGTTGTTACGTTTACGTCCTAACAAAGCTGATATTCTACCAATAAAGAAGCAGAAAAATACACTGTGTACAGAATGCCGACGACATCAACGCAAGGACTGACACAAACTGACAGCTGAAGCTTACGTAACAATTTAAATAAATATTTACTACGCAACATAAGATTAAAACTTCTAAAATATTCGTATTTTATTTAATTAAATATTAAACTTCAAATTATAAAAAATGCTAACCAGATTTAATCAAAGATTATGACATAAGTACTTATTATTTTTAAACTGTATATTTGAGTTTGACTTTTGCGTTAAAATTTTTTCATTCAATCGAATTTGGTCTTTCAACTTTCAAGTTTCATTTCGTCGCCCGCCTGTCAGGCGATGCGAAGTTTGCTGTGATGGCTCTTTTTAGCATTTTTATATATTTCTCATTTTTATGATATTCACGTGCCCCGTAAGTTTGGTAGTTTAATTTAGAAATAATTCTTATTTATGCGTTGGACAAAAATGGCGAATCAATCCCCAAAAATTGTGTACAAGCTGGTGTTGACTGGAGGTAAGAGATTTTGAATTATTGATAATGTTCTAGTGCAATAATATTAGAAGACAAATGTTTATCAGGATATTAATAAATTGTGGTAATAGCATCCGCTCAATTTATACATATAATTTATTTTTTTAATAATACACGTGGAAACTTGGCACGATTTTATACAATCCACATTTCTTTTCTTTAACCTAAACAGGGCCTTGCGGCGGTAAAACCACGGGACAATCCCGTCTCAGCACTTTTTTTGAAAACTTGGGATGGAAGGTAAATATATTTTATTTAATTATCATTTACTACTATCCACTATGGTAAAAGAAACATTACTTATCCTAGAATTATTTGATCTTTGTTTGAAAAATTACTTATGTTATCATATATTTATAAATAAATCTTTTAATTTCCTTTTAATATGAGCTTAAACCAAAAAATCCATATTGGTTCATACACAGAGTGGTTTCTCCGTTAGGAGATCCAAAGAGACATTGTTCGACATGTATTTATTTCCAGGTGTTCCGGGTGCCGGAAACGGCTACCGTCCTCTTAAGGTATGAAGTGCAACCTTTTCACTCCTGGGAGTGAATGTTGCATTACTCATTTTAAAAAGATTTTTCTTTCTCTTAATTATATTTTGTTAAGATGGGGCGTTAATCATGCTTTTATTGGAACATGTTGTATATATGTTGTTATTTATGTTCTTTAAATGTTCTAATGATAAAAATATTAATTATGTTACAACATTCTTATAAGACCAGATTCTTTGATACACAAAGATAATTCAAGTTAAGGTTTTCAAAAGCATACATAAAATGTAATACTCTTAATGTTTTATTTTAAATCAACCAATAATTACGTTTTACTGTTTTTTAATGCATCTAATCTGCAAAAGAATTTTCTTGGAATGAATCTTCTTGAATTTTTGGTTTATTAAGTGAAAAAAATGTTTATTACTACATTTTGTTTGAATTTTTCATGACATTTGTAAGGTGAAAAATGTTTTTGAGAATATATATTTTATAATTAATTAACTATTCGAAATTTTTAGAATGATTAACTATCAGTTTTTTTTAAAAAGAAGTATAAAGATTGTATCACTGTTATCTATAATGATTCAATTTCTTTTTCAGTGGTGGCGTAAAGTTTGTAGATCTCAGCCCGGATGAAGGTAAGCTTTATGATCATATATAATGAACCAAAAAACTTACAATATACTTTAAATGAACTATATTTGTTTATTAGTAAAATATCTAACTATATGTAAAAAATAAATAAAAATTACATCTTCTATTCATTCATAATACATTTTTATATTAACATATACACAGATATACATAGACAGGTCTTTATGACGAGTAATTGACATTGCCTGTCATTATAATAAGTTGTGCCAAATATTAATAATTTGCCTCGCAAAATTTTTTCGCGCCATTGTACCACGAGAATAGCCAACGTATATTTATTTTTCGCCCATTTTATTTTTCTAACCTTCATTATTGTTATTGTAATTTTTATCTTTCAAATGGTTTATATATTTTCTGTTTCTAAAATAACAATAAAGAATTAAATTTCTTTATTACCTTTAACTAATGTTCAAATATGTACATATTACCTTTATATCTTGAATTGTATTTGTCGTAATAAATTATTTTTCACGCTCAATCATAATGAACAAAAGAATTCCTTTATCTTTCAGCTCTATACTATATTTGATACTGAAGTACTTACGGAAAGGAAATTATAATTCATTAAACAAGCTATCTGCGTCACAGCTATGATTATTCCTAGTGTGATCTATAGTATATTCTTAAATGGCCTTTGTTATTTATATTACAAAAACAAACTTAACACTTTATAACCACAAAAACTAGATAATGACACGCCTTCCTAATAATTGGAGATAGGTACTTTAAGGTAGGTCAAATTATTTTAGCTGCCAAGTTTGTTTCCATTGTATAATGTGTCTATTTGTTCATAGACAATATAAAAAAGGGTAATAATATCGTTGAAATAAAAATATATATACTTATTATTTAACTTATTTAAAAAAAATATATTTATTTGTTCGTGTTTTTAATACAATACACGTAACAGATTCATGTTTTAAAGTGTGCATGAAACTGCAATAAATTAATTTATTGAAAATCAATAATAGATAACTTGATGCTAATCCGGTCCATTGATAATTCTCATTATATGAATACTGACATCACAATTTACGAGTATTTGGTGTCATGGATTTAAGGTATCTCGTAAAGTTTTTTGTAACTATTCTGTTTAATTAAAAATTGGCCTAAAACTAGTCTCTTATAGGCAGAAGAATGAATCTTAATATGAACGATTCCTTCTTTTGACGTAATGAGGACATTATGATCACGTCAACTGTTACACCGTCACTGTGGGTGATAAGTGTGTTATTTTATTAGATTAGTATTATTATTTATTAATTATTTGTTTTTAATTAATATTATTAGTAAATGTAATAATTCTTCGCTATAGTTGTTATATTATATATATATATATAATTATATGATATAACAACTATATGTATTATTATGGTAAAATCCAATCTAATCATAACAATAAATTCACGGCATCGAAACTTATTACCAAGATTGGTTAAAAGTATCCAGCAGTGTATAAAAATAGAACGATTGAAGAAAGGTACTTTTATGGGGCTTCACGATAAGCCACGCGTGAGATCTTTGACGCATTTACTTCACGGTCACGTTCATGTCTGAAAATATATTTGAAGTAGAGACTATAAGTACCAAAGTGCATTGTTATGTTGATAAGTCAGTACGCCAATACAAACACGGGTATTTTTGGAGGAATAGACACATACATATCTAAACTTTGACATTGACATCTACGCGATACTTTTTTTTTTTTGTTAGTATGATTATCTGATTTAAATAGTTGTTAATAAATATTGCTTGTTTATTATAACTAAGTTATATAACGTAAATAATTATAACTGTTTTCTTGTTGACATGTAATTATATACAGTGACATTTTAATAATAAAGTCGTTGAAGCGAGTCATGATGAAATGTATTTACATTTGTTATCGATTGGACAGATTGTAGAGAACAATTTAGTTTTAAAAGTTCATTTGTGTTTCCATATTCACCCTGATAAAATTTATATCAGACATTAAAAAAAAAAAGTAAATTTTAATAAATTGTCCTTTCACGAAAATCCTTATAATTTCGTATAATTCGTCTTTGAGTATACTGCTCAGCATTTTAATTCTAGTAGACCGATTCTATGTATGTTTATTTTTTTTTTTACAAATACTCGTTAAGAATATTGTTGTACTTATATGTTTTTAAAAATCGAACTTAAAAAAATCTTTTTCTTAGCAAAGAATTGGATTTTATATTATGAATTAGTTCACAATTATTAGTGAATCAAACATTGCGCGCGTTTATCATGATCGAAGCGGCTGTAACTTGATAATCAGTTCGCTTCCATCCCATTTGAGTCGGTTTTAAATCATCAAATGACGCAAATGCTTCCAAGTTCCAGTAAAAGAAACAAGTATAGTTTTGTGATGTTGTTTCATTTACTTACATAAGTATCTATATTTTTCTTATACTTATTAAATAAACCGCCTTGATATGATAAATGACACGGATCCGAATATTTTTTTATATAAAAAAAAATGTTTTGTGTATTTAATTGAAATTTAAAGTATTTCATGGCTGTTACGTTAAAACCTTGTGTCTGTTTTTTTGATTGTTTTCTATTACGTTATATAGATCGTTCGTGCTCAATAAGTATTTTATATCAAGTATAATAGATTTGATGTAATAGCGTTGTATTGTAGCAGAACCTCCGAAAAATATCTCCGATAAATGTCGGGGTTATTGCAAACGGTGCACCGCCGCCGCATTGGCGCAGGCGAGGCAAGGTGACTCCGGTGAGTTGACACCATAGCGCCGCCAGCGAAATAATTACTGCTAATTCATCATAGAACTATCTAGAAAACAATTAAGCTCTCTCTAATGTATCATTCGATGTCATATGAACCTTTATATTTATTTTAATTTTATACAGTGGTTAGTTTTTAAATGACATTGCTCGTATCACATAGCGACCTGTTTTACTGCGTTTCTTTCACTAATGTTCATGTAATTTTTCATTTATATTTTTTTTAAACAAAACTAATTAGTCTGATGTTCTCTATTTTTGTTTATATGTAATTACACACGTTGTAAGTTTATATGTATTCTGAGTCTTACGTTACAAATCAGATTAAAATCTTTTAAAGTTTGAATGTTTATGTTTTCTATTATATCCGATAAGTAAAATTTTTTAGAAAGAATTCTTTATCTAGGGAATATAAAAAGTAGGTATCTACATAAGAATCTACGTAAGAAGACTTTAAATGTAAATATAGTCTTTAGGGTTAGCCTTAGGGTTAAAATTTACAGCCTGTCTCATCTGTCTTGCAAGATAGCAACCTTGATTTTTTTTTACAAATTCAATTTTTTTGTGCAATTTTACAATTTTCATTATAATTTTTCAATAATATGTTCATTCTGAATTGATTCTTTCAATCAGAAAGCTTAATTCACCGAGACGAGTAGCAAGCGAACCAGTATTAATAATGTTCATTTTTTTTTATTGACTCGTGACTTATTTAGCTCGTTACCATATTGCATCTATTGCCAATATTGCCTCTATGAAAATAAATAAATAGAAATTGGTATTGTGTCTTTACTTTATTTGTTTTTTAAACGAAAAAAGTTCCAAAATGTTTATAGCAATGACTGTTACATAACAGAAGCCTATAATCTTTTAAAATAAACAAACTATCAGCGATTTGTCATGAAACAGCCTTAATCTTTTATACATTAAAAGACAGTTATTTGGTTCGAATCACGCGATGTTAAAATATGTTTGATTATTATTTTATTTTTGTTTTATGGAAGGAAAATATTGACATTAAAATTACTTCGACAAACACATATACCAACACGTGATATAGCAATTAATGACCAACAAAAATAATGTATTATGTATTGTTTTTTATAACATTAAATAATTAAGTATTTTCTATACTTTTTGACCTTAATGATAACCTACCGATCTGTTCTTATTAACTATTCTTAGGAAGACCTGATATGATATCGCTATAATTCATAAATAGACAAAACATATGTTAACTAATTTAATTTACAACAAAATCAAATAAAGTGCGTGGACATGTTACCTTTTCTGGTTCGTATTAAATTGATTCAGTAAGTTATAAAACTTTTACAGCCCTTGATCCTTGAATCGGAATTGATAGCTTTGACCTATCAGAATTTAATTATAATACCCAACGAGTTGCGGAAAAATCAATAGAAGCCACGTTGGTTCACGGTTTAGTTATCAAAATGATGGATCTGGTTTTCATAGATACGTTTTGTATAATGTACCAAAGAGATTTATGTTTGTACTGGCTGTTGCCCACGATTCCGTCCACGTAGACATTAAAATAATATTTATATCGCTTATCCTGTGATCCATGAATTCTTTTAAAGTGTATGAATAAAAACTGCGGATTGATCAAAATGTGGGTGATGCTGACTATGGCAAATCTCTATAAGTTTTCCAAGAAGATTAGCTTGTCTGGTTGCGCTGATTAAAAAAAAAAACAATACCTACTATAGGACAGAGCACCGGACTCAATAAGTGTGTGTTTGACAAAATGTTTAATATTTTGGGTACAAGACAACCGTTGCAGTTTTTATTATTGTATTATAATTAATGTGGTCAAAAATAACGAAATATTCTTCACAAACAGTTGTTAAAATGTATTTTTTTATTATAATCAACAAAGCATCAAATTATCTTCACCGATTTAACAGCAGTTTAGGCTCTGGGCTAACAGAACAGTCAGTGGGATACTTCTCTATATTTACAAATATTTTAAAATATATAAGACATAAGTACATTTACCACTTTTGTTACTAGTTCTTCTTCGGTAACAGATTTATAATATGATATTATTGTAAAATTCTCTTATAAGTTATTATTATCAGGCAGGTAATTTTCCATTTCTTTTCCCATTTTTTACCAAATGTTTTACATTAGACCCTATATACGATTTCTATAAATTATTCTTAAATTCACAGCTAACCTTAAAAGGTATTATATATGTCGCGTCCTTGTCGAAATCATTAAATCAACCATAACTCAGTATTGTAATCGCCGCAAAAATTATCGCCCTCTAATATGATTTTATCGTAGTATCGTAGGTAGTTCACTTATGTTCTGTAACAAATGCGTAGTTATTATTTTATCTTGTATTGTAAACATCAACATATAGTTTGTTGCGCCATAACTTTGCAGAAGATGCCGTGAAGCAAAGAGTATCTTTCTTATCTTTCAGGTACTCGATGTTTTGATACTTTAATACAAAATAACTATTATCAACTTGTATAGTGTATGAAACTGTCAATAAATATGTTTACTTTTGTTAGAATTATTTAATTTTTAAATAAATATATGATTAAAAAATCAGCAACACGGTCAAAATCTTATATAGTTTTAGAATAGTCGATCTCCGTTAAACATGTATTAGTTTATAAACGTCGTATTACAATGAACAATCATAAACTAAACAGTAGCTAAATAAGAGTAGCTCTCTCCAAACTCCCAAGTACAGACAGTTGAAGTAGGCACTAACTATACTAATTATTCTATGAGAAATAATGAAACAACATGAGTATTTTGGACGTAGTATAGGTAGATATCAATTCTTATAATAGGGAACATGCAAAAAAATTTAAATGGTCTCAAATATTTTTTTTTCGATTACTTTTTATCATCTTATTATAATAAAATCATTTTTTTTAAGTTACTAATCATTTAAGGCCATAAAATAATTTATGAAAAGTGTAAATTTAGGGAGCGAAATTCAAAATTCCAAAACGCGCCACCATTGGTCGAAAGGAAATGTGACGTCATTTGACACGCCATTCAATATATCGGCGTTTAAGTTCATACTGTGGTATCAGTGTGACTGAGAAAAATAAATAATTTAAACCTATATTTTCGTGCTTAAAGGTTTTATTAAATGATACAATTGTTTAGGTAATCTTAAAAACATTTTCTAAATACTCAAACAACTCTAACAAAACAAATACCTACAAACTCTTTTTGAATACACAATACATTTTTAAAATGTTTCTGCCTCTGAATCATTTTTCACTTCACTCAGATAAATAACTTGGTTGATAATCAGCAGATATAGAAGATATAAGATGCTATACAAGTATTATCAGCTGTGTTTTCAGTAAACAATTTTCTTTTTAAAACAGATAGTTTTACTTTTAAAACTGTTGTGTAACAATGTTGTGTGTTAAATGAGGAAATGGTGACAATGCTACATTTTGTTTTTCAGCAGGTATATTTACATTGACACCTTTACTTCCATACTTCGGTATAATATTAACTTGCACAGCTTAGTCACTTGGTAATTTATCTTTAATATGCGAAAAGCAAGGCTTTGCCTTATGATCATCACATTCAATAGGAGAAGTACTCAGTCTTGGCTGATTAATATCACAGACATTTGTATGGGCAGTACTAGGACTTACTACCTATATCACTTCTTCGTAAAGGTCACCAATTTTATTAAACACTACTTTTGACAGCTAACTCTTAAAAGGCTACATTAACCAATGTCAATCTTTGCCTTTTGACTATGCACATTCTCATTCTATCAGCTTTTGTTTTTGCCACAAAAATATACCTATAAGGAACAACTCCTTTCTTCAAACTTAGATTACATCTTTCTCCTTATTGTTTCGTTACACATATTATATTCAATACAATTTGCTGTATCTTCCTTAACCTGAAATAAATTGACAGACCATAAAAATTGCGTAAAACAAAAAAAGATTACGGTTTTTATTGAAAGTTATACTGAAATTTGTAAGATAGGTTGGGTTAATTTTAAACTCAAATTTTCTAATATTTAATACTTACTATAAATTTAAACTATTAGATTAAACTTATTATAAATAAAGTATACTTACGTTAAATTGATCTTCACAACCATATAAACACGATTTAGGACATATATTATCCCTTTTAATTACCATACCCCATTGTTTTTGTATTTTCGCATCACTTGGAATACAAAAAACACTTTGTCGGGTGTTTATCTAATACTATTTTTGCACTCCGGTACTATACAATACTCGTAAGATGATTTTTATCTTCTTTCATGACTTGTAAAGCAATTAAAACTTAAAATATGTATGAAGTAACTAAAAAGTGCATAGTAAACATTCACTGGATGTGTCATTTGACGTCACGCAAAGCGCGCGCAAAATGACGGCGTTTGAACGGCTCAAATTTATTACAAGTTTTAATTTTTAATTTGAAGAAAAACTAGAATCTTTCCAAACCTATTTATATTTTTTTCTACGATATATAGAGGTAAATGATTAATTTACGTCAAAAAAAAATTACATGAATGTTCCCTATTGTGTCACCTGTTCAGTTATTAGTAATTAATAACGCTAATCGACATTAAATGTTTATTAACATAATGTCATTAACCTCTTAGTAATGCCCCAATTAAGAAGCAAGAAATTAAATATAAATACGATATAATTGAAGAATACATGTCTAAACTGTATTGTATCTAAATTTAATTATTATGTATACCTAAGTAATTTATTATCTCATGATAATTAAGTCAGAAGTTTTGTATTTTTAAAATTGTAATGAAATGGTAGGTTTTCTTTGTATTGTGTATAACGTATAAACCACGGAAAATAACAATGGAAGAAGCCGTAAAAGCAGCTTAGCGGCAGTTTTATTGCGTTGTTCGGTCCTATACTGATGGATAGCAAATGTTTATATTGGTTTGTACTTGGGACGGATTGCTACCTAAGAAACTATATATATGTAGATAGACAATTTTACAAATACCTACCTATCTTCTTCAATCCCTATCTGTTGATTGTTATCGATTTTATATTATGGCCAGACTATTGCGAACATTATTTCGAAAGCCATGGTTTCGAAACAAAAATCTTTATCGAAAACACTCGTGTATTTCGTATTTTATTTTTAATATATTTGTAATTGCACATTACTTTATATTAATGATTTTTTAGAATCATTGATGTTTAAGAAAAAGTTAATGTAAAGGAAGCTATGAAAAATCTAATTTATGAAGGTAATTTTCTATTTGAAATGAAATCTTTTTTAACGATTCATAAATCTGATCGTCTCCGTCATGGATTGTTAGTTTTTTTTGTTAACCTCGGTTTATCTTATTAATTCTATTCACGCGCCAAGTCCATTACAAAAAGAAAACAAAGATTTTCTTTGAGTTGCAAAAAATAGAAAAGAAGGCGTGATTACTGTAGACTTTGCCCAGGTTCATTGGCAGACGCTGAAAATAACGTTTGACAATCATGGTCGCTCAACACACATACACACATTGAAGTGTTGAAAAGAGACACGTCAAGGCGTTAACCCCTATAGTGTATTTTCATATAACTACAAGTAATATAATACGTAATGAAGTCTGTTTGTTCACAAATCAAGTCTGGAAAAATATCTCGTTGCATTGTTATTAAACGTACTGTTTACTGTAATATGATCATTCTAGAATATTTATCATTCTTTGTGTACAAGCCAAGGATATGTTTACAATAATTATATGTTCATTCATGTTTAATCAAACTGGTGTTCATAGTTTAAGTAGAATAACCTCTAGACTTGATTAAAGACGCATCAGTAATGATATCAATGAAGAGACGTTTAAGCCTTAGCTTCGACAGAGGATACTTTATACTAATACTAGCTTTTGCCCGCGGCATCGCACGCCTTAAATTCGTAGTAAAACAATTCCCCTTTCCCTTTTTTTGTATTGGCTTCTATATGACTTATTTTAAGTGATATAATCAAAATTACGACATCGGCAGATATTGCTCACTATCAAAAATCTATTTAAAGTTTTTCATAGGGATACAATATTAGACTGTATTATTTGTACCTCTCTTGTTTACTTAAACGTCCATCTAAACATTTTTAAACAGAGTTATTAACATGGTTATTAAAACTATTCTAACCATATATCACACTTATAAATTTTCATTGAACATAATCAAAATATGACCATATAAACTTGAGGAATCCTAAACTACACAAATCGACGTTATTTTGACCATCAACTTGCAGGTCTGGTTTTATTTAAAAAAAATTGATATTCTATTTTAAATGCTAAATAATATTATTAGACATTCAGTTAACTATAATTAATAATATTTTCAATACTGAACATTAACAAAATCCATTTTTGAGACGGTCTGCACGGTTCCATACCATAGTGCGCCGGCCGACTGTACCGCCGCGCCGGCAACACGATGTCGCTGTATTTTAAATTTTTAATATCTTTATTGATTCATATTAAATTTAAAATGTATTTAAGGTACCTAATTAGATAAGGATTAATGCTGTATTGTTTAAAATCGAGGACTTTCTTGTAATTTTTTTTAAGGTATACAATACTTAGTACATTATTTTGATCTATCTTGTAGAGTTCAGCCAGCGCGGCGTTTGAAATGTAGGCGCAAAACAATGTGTTGTTGAAATCTTGAAATTATCAATGGTTCTCTAATATATTAAGTTGTTATTATACATATAAACCTTCCTCTTGAATCACTCTATCTATTAAAAAAAAACTGCATTAAAATCCGTTGTATACTTTTAAAGATTTAAGCATACATACAGACATAGGAACAGACGCGGGAAGCGACTTTGCTTTATACTGAGTAGTGATATGTAACTAACGTACAATGCAATCTTCCATTCTAAAAGCACATACTCCGTTATTGTTTGGACTCTGAAAAGAGTTACTGGTGAAGAACTGATCGCTTCTATTATACGATACCAGAACACATTAAAAATAAACAATTAAAAATGAAAAATAAATCATACTTTATTATTTTTTATCCTTAAAACTATTTCCTTCCTAGTACACGATTTTATATTTAAGAACATCTCATGGACGATGCTAACAAACGGAACAAATAACAAATAGGTATGACACCTTCTAATCTAATTGGCGGTTTCATTATTTACTTTATACCATATAACGTATAACTAAGCACTATATATATATTGTTCTAGGTAATTATTGTTGATCATTTTAATAAGTTTCTACTTATTGCATCATATTATCATCTGTAATTTTAACCAAGGCCACTTTAATAGTAAAGTATAGGCTTGTGGTGAATACGTCGACTGAATAATTATTATAAACATAGTCATAAATGGGACGATTAAATCACGATTTAAATTTAACATTATATAGAAGAATAGGATAAAATATATACAATATATTTTAAAACAGACATACACTTTGGACTACTCATCCTGTCCTCGATTTGGCTTTATTCCAAAACTTAAAAAGCTTGATAACATTCGCATTCTTGATATTCTTTTGTAGATTTTTCATGCCCAGTTATTGCTTGATAAATATATATCTATATTTCAATGGTATATGTGTCCATGATTATAATTAAAATATTTATCTCATTTTTAAAATACTGTATGTAAATTTACCTTAATATTAGAAAACATACATAGTAAAACGTTAATCTCACATTTATTTTATAGATCTCAATACCTACATATTGATTACAAATAATTTATAAAATCAGAAAGAATGAAATGTATAAAAGAGTGAATTAATTAATAATAAAAATGGTGTGACATTATTTCACTGGTTTTCTTTTTCTTGTTTCAGCAATCAAGTTCCAAGAAAATCTATTGAAGACAATGATTCAGATAGAGAACACGTTCTTCGAATTAGGAAGAAGTTGTCAAAGGAATTGCCTCATTATATGCGACAGAGGAGCGATGGACGCCAGTGCATGTGAGTTTAATATACTATTATACAGATTACAGGGTTATTTTTAATTAGTTGACCACCTCTTGCAGCCAGCTTCTCTACATCAATCCTAACAACATTTGTTCTACGACTTTAATTTTTTTTAAAAACAACACTCAATTACTTATTACTCTGTATTTTATAAGAAGTACTTAAAAGGAGAGTGCTGATTATTGGTCTATTGAAATGCGGTATTATTGGTATTATTGTGATTCTACAGTATTCTAATATTCTAGTAGAATATAGTTCTAGTTCTAGAACAAATGTCAAACAAAAATGTATTATTATATACATTTTTCTACATAAAAACCAGCTAATGTGCATAATTTCTTTTCTTTAAAAGATAAGAAAAATACTTCATAGTAATGACAAAACATAGTAGTAACAAATAACATTACAAAAGGTTTCAAAGTCAACACAAATAAGTCCTTCAAAACTGTTTTATGTCTAGACATAATGGTTTCGTATTTCGGTAATAACGACTCAATTGAATCTCTTTAATGAATGATAAATTGTTTATAAAACCCTCTTTTTAATATTACATTTATACTCGAAGAATTGAAGTACTGAAAAAATAATAAAATACATTATTAAAAATACATTATTATCAGTAATTGATTCTGATAGTGACTAAAATTGCCGTATTAAATATAACTATACACAATAGTATCCATATATGCTTTTACACGTATCTATACGTATATATGCATATCAATACGTGTATATGCATATAAATAGGTATGTGTGTGTGGGTTATATAATGGCAGAGATGGATAAATAGATAGACATGATGCAGATATTCATTATGTAATGAGTTTTTATCTCAATTTTAATGATATCTCGTGAATTATTGACATAGACTTTACAAGGAACCTTCCATTAATATGACTTGATATATCTTATAGCACATTGACATTGAAAAGAAAGGAAATAAACATATACATAGTTGGTTTTACAGTATGGTACAAATACTATTTCTGTCCAGCCCTCAACAGATGACTAGCTGCAGCAAACCATGTATCGACATTTAAAATGTAAACATGTTAGTTTTATTGTTTTTAAAATTTGTTAGGTGTTTTTTGGTATTTACTGAACGCAAGATAATTTTAAAATTAAAGCCTTCTAAGGTTTTTTGTTTTAATAGCGATCATATTGCGTTACTTAGTAAGCATATAACACTCAAGGGTTTAGATATGCTATATATCTAATATTACAGTAAATATTATTTATAAAATATAATGTCATCCACCTGCCCTTATTCTAATTATTTGGGGTCGACGGCCGGTCTCGGTAGAAAATTTGGCAAAGGTTTTTAGAACTGGCGGCCTGCCTCACGACAACCCTCCTTGGAAATGTATGTTGGTGGGGTTTTTACCACCTTTCAGTGAAATGGTTGCGCAACTTCATATTTTAAATTGTTTTTGTAATACATAATAGAAACGCACACAAGAACATTGGTAACTGTTGTAAATGAATATTTTGATTTATATATTTATCCAGAAAATAAGAAGCTATTATAGATTCAACAATAATATATAGAAAAATGTTTACTTTTAAAGTTAAATCTTTACTTATTAGAGGTGTGCCTCGAAGTGAAACAAGTTAAAAGTATTATTTAATATCTATCTGGAAATTTATTCCAAAATCTGCGCATGGGAAAATAAATATATTTAAATATATAGTCATAAAATTCACTTTGCCTCGTCGATAATCGCACTGAACTTTAGTCACTTAAATTTCTTCTCTCTCGCCCACGCGGGAGGGAAGATTCTTCTTTCCATAGTTGAACGCGACGACCCTTAATACGGCTGTGTATTGGCTCCATGTATTGTTTGCTACCTTATAGGTAAGGTAGAATACAAAGATCCTCTTGTGCCGTCAGGGAAAGAGGGAAGATGAGAGACACCCATACTTGTCTTCGTCTATCATGCGAAAAAAAGAGAGATCGATAGGTAGACTCATTTGCTTTCTCTTTTTTCGATGGACACTTTTTAAGCTGACTTCTCTCAAACCAGATTTCTTTCATATATTTTTGTAATTTTGGAGCTGTAATTTTAATTTTCTGAGTATGGTTTAACAATGAAAAAGCAAACGCTGGTGATTTGTCTTTGCCGGATTTCGCTTCTAATGAAGATTTTAGACTTTAAAGTGTTTGCTAAAAGTTTTACCAGAGAATTATATTTGTTTGTAAAACGCATAAAAGCATTTCTAAACCTTCTTTAATGATTAAAACTTAATTGGTTTTATTTTTTAATGTAAAATTTAATTTTATTTTACAATAGAGATGTATACGATGTCCAGGGGGGCAGCTGTCCCCCCTGCCCCCTCCTCGGTGTGCCCATGAGTATATTATTATTACTTTTTTTTAGTCTACTTTCAGTTGTAGGTACCTACTAAAGATCTTATCAAAACTACAGCTATATGAGATAAAATCTACCTAAACTGAGTGCTCTATCTAGGTTTTAAATATTGTCAAAACCGTATAATTTGTTTTAACATAGAGAAAATATTTTCAGTTATATCAAAGGAAAAATGGGAGTCAATGATGAATGCTAACAACTGGAATTGCGTAGAACTTCGAGACAACAGATACAACCACATCGTGCATATGGTATCCGCGGCTAATGGCGCTGAAGACTTCTACTCCACTGAGGTAAACAAAATGTATTGATAAATTAATAATAGTTTATTTACTTAATATATATTGCACAATATACAAAACAAACGAACAAAAGACGATCTTAATTAATGCCACAAGGACAGTCTCTACCAGCCACCCTTAGGATGAGAATCTTCTCATACGTTAGTAGAGTGAAATAAAGATAAAAAAAAACATTTAATTGTTCTCAATTAGAATATTCTTTTCTAAAAACGAAAACAGAATATTTCGTTTTATATTTACTTTACAAACAAATAATTTAAATAAAAAAATGTTTGAGGGAGTCCGAAGGAATCCACGTTTGTTTTATGGGACCCCCGTACAACAAACTTGGAACACTTCGTGCGCGAGTCCGACTCGCACTTAGTCAATTTTTTTATATATCTTATGTAGTCATTAATAATAATATATATATTTAATATAAACTTCAGAATGAATTGAGATATTTATACAATATAATAGAACTGCGGTCTGATAATGAAATATAAAAACTTTACAAATAAATTAAATTAAAACACGTGACCATTGTTCAATGAGCGGCAGCAGTAAGTAGAAAACATTAATGTTTGCTAAATTGCCATGACGAACACGTTACGTAAATTTTGTTTACAGTTTCCCATATGTAATGAATAAAATGTGTCTTAATAAATGCATTATATACATTTTTTACATCGACATCGACATTTTGCCAGAAGGCATTATTCCTCTGTATTTATGTATTATAATAAAATTTATTAAATTTAACAATACCTATATTTACTTAAAACCATGTATGATTCAAAATCAAAACGTAAGGTATTGTACCTCGATGACCTATATCAATGTGATTTATTATAATAGAAGATAGTGCAAGGATGTAGGGGATTATTGGTATCTTCAAACAGTACCGCTGGCCAGCTGCCAATAGAATATTATCGGTCTCGTGACATTGAACGATTGATTGTTTACAAAATACGTACAGTGATTATATCTCGTTAAAAATCCTGGAACTAGGTATAGGATATGATATCGATAGTTTTAATTTTTCAGAATAAATGATGTGGTACGTCTTTATGTCTGTCTCTTAGTTATTTAAAAAATGTCAAATTCATGAAAAAAATCCATATTCTTACTTAATTTCCGTAATTCCATTTGTCTTCCATCATCCATCTGCCCTTATGTTAATTATTTGGGGACTACTAAATATGTTTATAATAATAATTTCTTCTACGCTCTTCTGTCACAGGTCATCTCAACGGAGACCTGCCTTTTTGCCATATAATTTTTCCGTATTCCATCTGTCTCTCACGGGGACCATAGGTTATACAATTCCTACGGGGATCATAGGATATACAATTAGTTTTTTTAATTTTACATAATGTTCATACATATGGCTCAAAATCACCAAGGTTGCGAATTCCAAGATTGATTTTATGACAAAAAAATGCAAGCTATAATGATGACTCTTAAGTTTAATATGTTGCAAAATTTTGTATATTATTAGTCTTTGACAGGGCAAGGCACAGAATTTTTTACTTTTTTTGTAATGTTGCTTTTAGTACCTACATGTTTTGACTGAAAATTAAGATGAAGAAGATTTTCCAATTTTTTCTCTGCTTTCGCTTCTCTCCTTCGCTCATGTCAGTAATTTTCTTCATTTTATTTTCTACCTTTTTCTTTTTATAATATTCCCTCTCCTTTTGCCCGTTCAATTTCTTTTTGTTCTTCAGTCATTTTATCTAAAAACTTACTTTTCCTAGCATTTGCTTTTTCTCTTTGGCGCAAATAAGCTGCACTATCCTGTTTAAGCTTTTTTGTGTTTTTTTTTTGTTTTTATCCTTATCAGGAGTCTCCATTACGCTGTAATTGGAAAGCAACAAAAATGTTTTCTATAATAAAAAAAAAATTAAGTGAATTGCAGTTTTAAACAATATTTATCATTCCGAGAATACAGCAGTCATTTCGGGAACGTGCCATCATGTCCGGGAACGTACCTGAAATGACAGTTCTCGAAATTATGTTTTCATAAAAGCGCGAGCTTTGATTACATAGCGGCTTTTTTAAATGCAACCAGACTTTGTCAATAGTAAACTCTAAAACTTTATCAAAAGTAAATAGTATTTCGTACCGTTAAAAAGAATTTCGTCAATAATTAAAAGTAATAAACACGTTCTCGGATTGACGGACTATTGATGTACGCTCATATTTTCTTAATAAAGTCAAAATTTAAGATATTTAATTGCTAACAAAGCCAATTCTGCACCTTGGTGATTTTGTGTTATGTATATGTAAACCCACGTATATATAGATATAATATACATATAAACCCTTGGCCGTGCAGGAGCACGCGTGTCGGTCGGAGGGCGTGGAGCTGGCGCGCGAGCTGGACTACAACGCGGCGGCCGCGTGGATTGGACATCCCTACTTCGACGTCATCGACAACTCCACGGACTTCGACAAGAAGATGAACCGCCTGCTGGCGTGCGTTTGCCAGCGCGTGGGGCTCGACACCGGCGACCGCCTCAACGTCAACTCCAAGAAGCGCAAGTTCCTCGTGCGGCCGCCGCTGCTGCCCGACGCCGACTTCCCGCCCTTCCAGGACTTCGACGTCGTCCACAACTACCTGCAGAGTGACGTGCGGAAGGCGCAGGTGCGACTGCGCAAGCGCGGCCAGAAGGGCCACTGGTCCTACATCCACACCGTGCGCAAGTTCCACCCCACCAACGGCCAGTCCGTGGAGGTGCGCACCCAGCTCACGCACCGCGACTACCTCAACATGCTGCCGCAGAGAGACGACGCGCACTTCACCATCTTCAAGAAGAGGCGCTGCTTCATCTACAACAACCAGTACTACCAGCTCGACATCTACAGGCAGCCCACGCATCCCAGGTCAGCCTCACACTCGTCCCGCCGAGGAGGGAGGTGGAAGTGATACATTGTGATACGTGAGTGTTGTTTGCGTTACAGGTGTAGAGGCCTAGTGCTCCTGGAGACCTATAGCGGCACGTACGACCAGGACGCCCTGTTGGCGTCTCTGCCCAAGTTCCTGGCTATTGAGAAGGAGGTGACCGGAGATCCGGCGTACTCCATGTACAATTTGTCGCTCAAGGAGGACTGGAAGACGTCCACGAGGTACTACGCGGGCTCGGAGGGCAATGGTTGGTTAACTTTTTTTCTACTATTCTTTGTTGGCTCTTCGGCACATTAAGCTTGATGGAAACGTTAAATATTTATCTTGGTTATGACTTCAAAAAGTCAATTAAAATGTTATCTAACTAAATACTTTTTGATTGCTGCATGAATTGGGTTGAAACTACTTCAAATTACACGTTTTTTACTTCAAACTTTATTCTAATGAGTTTATAAATACAGCAAGTAAAAATATTTGCAATTATAATAATAATCCAATGATAAATTAAATATAAGCGATATGATCTATGCATGTATGTATTTGTAACAACTGGCGTAATTGTGTTCTGAACTAGAATGAACATTTCCTATTAGTTGTTGTAGCTGACTGCTAATTATATTTTGTTCCCATTATTTTACCTAGTATGTGTTAGTTTCCTGTTTGTCTAGTGTCTCACTGGTGTCTTGCACTGTCGTGTATGTGTTAGCGTCCTTCAGTAGTATCCCATTGTTGGGAATTAAAGTTGAAATAACTTTACAGATACGAAAGCTGTCGTTCTGGGCCATTCGTACTCTGATATACTTAAAGCTGACAGCAGCATTAGAAACTAATATCGATCGAGAGTTCTTTGTGGACACTAACAATTAAGTTCATAACTAGCGACTAACATAATTACGCCAATGTCGATTAGTGTTCATTTCTCCGTCGAATAAAATTCTTTTGGTTTATCAGGGCAAACGAAATGTATGACTAATGGTCTCGGTACAGACAAAGTTAACGGCCATTCTAATAAATTAAACGGTCATTCCGAGAAACTTAACTGCCCCGGTGGGGCCAGGATGATCGGACACACTTACAGCAAGATAGCCGGTCTGGGCGGAGACAGAACCAACGGATGCAGCAAACTCAACGGACACCATAAAGGAAATGGCTACGGACCAATGAACGGACAGATACCAGACACCGACTTGAACAACCTTAAAACTGCTAAAGTCAAGATCACCAAAGATGCTGTTAAAGTTTAAACCTGCGTTGTAGCTTATATTTAAGAATTAATATTTATATAAATTCCATTTCGAAAAAAAATTATATACATCCGAACGTCTCTCGAATCTGTAATATGGGACCCAATTCTTGTTATTAAAAATGTTTCATATGTGGTTTCATACTTATGTAAAATGTCAAGATAAATTGTGAATTTGATTGACATTTATTAAACTGAGACTAAATTGAATTCTTATGTAAATATTTTTAATTACAAGAATAGTTCTGTATGTCACTTGCAATGGAAAATAATTATTTTCAATTTGAAATCCTTATTTTTTATGTACCTATCTATTTATCCATATGACTGTTAACGCCAAATAAAGCAACTATTTTTATAGTATTTCTTGACTACAAAATATTTTCCATGTAGATAATGCATTGAATGTGCACATTATATTTCATTGTATAATGAATTCTTTATATTGTTTGTGCCTTTGAGATATTCATACAATATTGTGTATTTAAATACATTTCTCAAGTAGTACTTAAATTGCAATAATATAAAAATAAGTATTTTTGCCGATTATTCAGATTTTTCAGTAGGTTTATTAGTAATATGATAAAGCATTTGTATGGCATAATGTTCTAAATAGTGACTTGTTTACATTTCAAAAATTTGAACATTTTAATGTCTTGATGTTGTGTCGTCACCGTATTATGTTAATGATTAATAAAATTAAATTAATTTGTATCGCCGCTAAGTTTTAGAAAAAAAAAAGCTGTACTATGAATTTAAATGCTGTAGACATTTCAATTGAGTTTTAGATACATATGAGTATATTATTTTAGGTAATTATTTGTAAACTCCTACGGTACCTACCTATCTATCTTCAATAAATGATTATGTACTTAAAATTTTTATGAAGAAATCTTTTAAAGAATATCACGATTCGACCTAAGTTAGCTACCTACACGAGGGTCGTAGCTAAAGATATTAGTTCGTATGTACCACGGTAGTAGCATTGTTTAATGGCTGTGCTGTATATTATAAAAGAATTGGAGTTATCTCACCTTAACATAATTTCGGCAAAGTCAAGCCTGTCTAATTGCACGAGGTTGCACTGAGTTTACTTTGGAATTTGAATTCCTTTTTTTAAACTGATCAAATATATCGCAAAATGTTTATAATTATATCTTAAAGATGAATTGTTTTAGGTGCAACCTTAGGCTTTAGTCGTAAATCTCAACATTGAATGTTTGTACCAATTAGCACTTATTCTTGAATAAAGACAATGTGCCCCTAAAATTTAAGTTTTATTTTTCTCTTTAAATACCTATCCAATATACCCACATAAACTTCAAAAATAACACATTTAACATCAAAAAAAATCCAAAAATTCTTACTTCATTTTTTTTTAATTCCGACTGCTTAAATAAGTACATTTTATTGAGGATTATTGAAATATGACAATATTCAAGAGTGAAGTGAACAACGATTATTTCAAATCGGACTACTAGTTCCAGAGTTAGTAATTAGGTTAAATAAAAGTTTTTGGATAGAAACAAATCTAGTTGTAATTTTAGTTTTTTTTTTAGAAATCCCCCCGATTTATGAAAAACAAATAAGACTATATTATATTAACTAAGTTTTTTTTAACAAGGACAGACTAATATTTAAATGTTAATTAAACACAAAAACATAACATAATGTGAAACATTTTTTTTTTCGTAATGTAGTAAAGAATTAATTTATATAGGGATAGGTGCTTAAACGAATAAAGTAGGGCTAGGATCAAGTAGGAAAGTTCAAGACAGACATTACAAAATCTTTTATTCGACAAGACGAAAACGATAATTACCGACTCCACGCGATGAGCCTAGAAATTCAAAACGAATGGGTGACCATAGGAGATTTTTGTATTCGACTAGCTTTGAAGTGGCGCTCCTTAATATATGATTGGTCCCCAGCATTATTAAAATTTTATCTTAATGCATTCCAAAATGACTCTCCCAGATCAAAGTAATTTAGTAAGATGGAGCAAAGCCACCGAAAAGTCTTGCAACATCTGTGGGGAGGCCATAGGAACCGCGAAACACCTATTAGTAGGGTGTAGGGTACTTCTAGGTAAAGGTCAATACTCGCCTCGCCACGATAAGGTATTAGAAATTATACGGGAAGCGGTTAGTCTTTCAGTAGCAAGAGCGCGGAAGGGTATAACAACCACCAAACGATCTGTAGAATTCGTAAAAGAAGGCTCCTCCAAAACATCAAAAGCAAAGCCTTATTCAATTTTAGGCGCGGCTCCTGATTGGACTCTCATGATGGACACGTATGAAAAGCATTACAAAATCCCTGGGGATGTGGGTGTTTCGTCATCCAGACCGGACTTATTCTTGTATTCTAAACATGTGAGGCGCGTGATACTTGTGGAGCTTGTTGTTCCTTGGGAAACAAACATCCCAAGGGATCACACATTCAAGCTCAATAAGTATTACGAACTGACCAACGAACTGATCAGGAATAAATTTATAGTTAGTTTGTACGCGGTAGAAGTGGGAGCGAGAGGTATAACAGCAAAATCTCTCTATAGCCTACTTAAAGACCTTAGGCTTTCTAGAACAAGCATCGGTTATTTCTAGAACGTATTTCAAAGGCGGCATTAGTAGGGTCTTTCCAAATTTGGTTAGATAGGGAGAGGAGTGTGGAGGGTGAAGGTGAGCGGTTTTGCGCATAATAAAGGGGCCCCTTAAACCTACTCCTGGGTCGCAAGTCCCAGGCACTGCTTGCACTCTTCTCCTTGCAACGCGATGGGCCCGGCACCCGCACGGTGAATCCATGGAATGCTAAGAGGCTTCGTCTCTCATCTAAAGATTTATCTTAAAAGATTGGGTAAACTTAAGATTTTTTTTGTTTCCACTCAAACAGCTGTCAAGGTAAAAAATATATGAAACAAAACAACAATTGAAGACTTATTTAGTAGCATCTTTTATTTTTTGTTCCTTATACAATTTTATAATCTTTTGTCCTGGAACAAGACCTTGGGAAAGCCCAGGACGTTTTTTCTTTTTGCAAGATTTTCCTTCCCACGCCTCGTCATCTGTGGGTAGGGATGCCTCCAATATTACTTTTGGTGGAAGAGCAGAAGACATTGTGCCAACACCCTCACACACAACAGTTTTTAACTTCTGTAAAAAGTGTTTGTTCTATAATAAAGCCAGCAAGGTTCATAATTACAATATACTTATGATTTACGATGTCAACAAATGACAAAGTTTCAATACATTAATGATTTAATAGAGAAAATAATTACTTGTTTCTCTGTTTCCAACTCTTCTGCAGTTTTTTGGATGTCTGAATCATGGGCATACTTGCAGTTATGTCCAAATCGACATTTACCCTTTCTATAGTTCCAGCATACTTTCTTCCCATTTATCATTTGTGTATTGTCTTTACCTGAAACCTTAACATTCATGGCCTATGTACTTCACGATAGTATGTAATATTGGATACATTAATATTCCAATTATATATAGAAAACATAAAACTAAAAATTCTATTAAAATAAAAATTGCGACATATTTGTAATGTTAGTCAGTGTATATCATTATTAGTTAAATAAAAATCTCATTTTTTTTTATTTGTTAGTCTAGTGTCTACTATTAGCATAGGATGAACATTGTAAAATAAGAACTTATTCTCATAACTCTTTAAAAATCTGTCTTTATAAATAAAAGATATCTAGAACTTATTACTCATAGAAGATACTTATGAATAGAATGAAGTACCAACAAGTTTCACTATATGCCTTGGTTTTAGTCACAATAAAAATTATACAACCTATGCTAAGCTTATGGTTTATATTAGAAACACCAAAACAAAACATAATAATAATAAATTACAAATAATAGAAAGTCAACATATACCATTTTCACATGTTTTTCTAAAATAGCGGCTTTAGCTATTTCTGCTGCCACAAAAGGGTTAGAAAAAACTGAAGTATGAAGACTATTTTCACCGATCGCGGGTTTGGGCAACCTTGGTCTGTCATCTGTCTGATCCTCCGATTTTATCCTAGAAGGTTTGTTTTGTTTCTAAGTTTTAAAAATATATTATGTATAAACTTTCTAATTAATTTGTTGTACCATAAAACTTACTTTTCTTCATCACCGCTATCTTCTTCTGAAGCACTGGAAGATGAGCCGTAATCCAAAAGAGCATTCATTTCAACGGAGTTTGATACTTTTAACTAAATAAACAGTTAATTTAGGGTTGTTTATAACAGACCACTAGTCACTAAAGTTAAATCGATTACGATATATAACCGGTATCTTAGATGACAAATGAATTAAAAATCAATAATGCAATATCAATTCCAGAGACCAGAATCAAGATTCAAAATTTACGAAACAGAATACGCAGCACGACCCAACTATTGCAGTACAGCGACATCGAGTGACACTGACATTACCTGCTTTAACGTGATTAATGATTATAAGATAGCGCAGGGTAGAGATAAGGAGTACTGACTTAAATGTGGACGAACAGTTTTACGCTCGATCTATTTATGATGTGAGATTGGGAACTGTGTATCAAATAAGGCATGGCATGATGCGCGAAAAGTAATAAATAAGACTACCATTTATTTAATGAAAATGACCTGAAAAATTCTGCTGCAAGACCGCTTTTTATGGTTTTATTTAAATAATGAAATTGTAACATAAGTTATCTCTTAATTATACCATTTTATTTTGGTCTTATATCTTGATGGATATCTTATTATACCTTGCCATTGATTTAACAGGTTTGTTAGTTTTTTTTAAAGACGGATTAGGTAGCCATTTGTTTCCTCTTATCTCCAACTATAGAAAAGAGCACTAGAATAAAAGTAAGAATCTAGTTTATATAAACAAAATATACATATCGAATTTTTCGTATCTTTATTAACTTGCTTATTTAAATATTAAAAATACAAACTACAATGTTTTATACAAAGCGGACTAATCAGCATGATTTATCCAATGTGTATTTAATCTGTGCTTTTCTTTCGTGTGGGAGAGAGAAAGGTGAAGCTTGCTATTTCATGCTAGTTCATCGTAGTGACGGCGGCATCAATTTCTGAATTAATTACCATTTGTCGCAAAAACTGCGCGTCCTTTACATTTTCTAGACAAAAATCTTTCTTTTATCAATAAGTTGTGTTGTAACGTAGTGTAATGGCATCAGATGATGAGGTTGATGGATCTTTCGCAGGTAAAGGTTCAATTTTCTTCCTAGCATGTCATAGGTAAGCCGCGAATAGCGGTATCATATGTTTACTTGCGGCAAGCAATTAAAATTTGAAAAAAAATCGGCTTTTATAGTGAACTTTCAATTATAATTCAATAGGCAAATGAAAGTGCCTTCAAGTGATATGTGATTAAGTGTATTATTGGTATATTTATTATGGCCCCATTGTAAATATTTTTATGTGGCATTTTGTGACAGAAAAGAACATGCATTATCCCCTCATTACTACTTAACAAAATGGACGCCGCCAAACAAAGGGATTAGTGACCTTACATCTAGGAGTGCGCGTGCATTGCTAAAATTAATGATCATCATGTACTAGATAAGTTTTGCAGGTGGAAGACATGTTGACTGGTTTGACCACTTTTTTTGTAAATATTTGTTATAGGCGACGAGGACGTAGAAGAAGGTGAGGGTCAGGTGGATAACTCTGGCGAGAGTGATGAAGCACCACCAAAGGTATATATTCTAATTTACCATATTACTAAAAATATTTTAATTTTTTTTACAATATTTTTTTGTTTTTTCATTTCCTTTACTTTGTATTAATAAAATAAAACAAAAAGGTGTTTACCTTTAGTTCCTAAAATATCAAAAAAAAAATATAACGTTGACGTTCTAAACTTGAAATAGTATTTGCCAACTTCTGTTTAAAATATAATTTATAATACAATATCAGAATTGTACCAAATTGCTAAGAAAAAAATAATTTAAATTCACAACATTATGCATTTTTAATGATAGGAAGATGATGACTATTCTCCTGAAGATGGTAGAAAGAAAAAGAAGGGCAAGAAAAGAAAAGCCAGAGGGGAAGAGAAGAAAGGTAGGAAGAAAAAGAAGAAGCGTAAGAATGAGAGTGAGGAAGTAAGTATAGTTGGTGACATCATAAATTTATGTTTGTATTTAGCTTTGAATGTATGTATTGTATTATGTAAATGTATTCTTTAGAAGTAATAATATTTATCAACTTTTTCTTATTATTATTTCAAACACTGACAGTTGTCAGTGTTCAAGTTTGGTGTAAAAATTCTGATATATATTTGTTAAAAAGTCTTGCAATCAATAAATCAAGAAACAATAGAAATAAAACATATATTTCTCCAATATAGTAATAGTGTTTTTTAGGAACTTATATTTAGAACTTGAAAGCAATACTTAGATACTTTTTCCACATAATAAATTACTAAGAAATGCAGCTCATTAATGTAAAACATCTTAATGGTAAAACTATTGTTAAATTATAATTTAATTGCCATTTTGTAAGATCTGAAAACAATTAAGCATAGTTTTTATCTAATAATTTAACGCTTTCCTCGTTTCACTATAATTCAATGTAAAAAAAAATATCAGGATGATGACTTTGGCCTGGAGATTGAAGCAGAGGGCGACAGTGATTACGCACTAAGCGCAGTGTCGTCTAGTAAGAAGTCACGAAAAGGAAGAACAAGCAAACATAATACTTCTACACCCGCTGTGTCCGACTCGGGTTCCGGTGAGTTTTATATTTTTGATTACAATATTTCAAATGTAGTATCCAATAAATAACAATCGGTTTTTTTTGTATCAATGTGAAAATGTCCTTTTTTAAATAATCTCAGACTTGATGAAAAGTTTGTTAGCCTGTTGGTCTAGTAGATTATGTTTTTAACTGCCGGCCAACAATTGTAGCTTAAATTTCAATGCAGGACAGTGGCTTATGTGATCCAGTAGTAGTTTGTGTCTCCTAACGGACTGGACTAAATTAGTTTTCAAATCCGCCATTAAGACAGGGATTATTTACTAATGTGGGAATTGTTTATTTTTTTTATCTATTAACAGCAATCATTTTCATTGCACAACCATGTAAACCTAAAGCTTGTAAAGCAACTGTAATGCGGCTGATTATATATTTCTTCTTTCTAATTTGTTAATTTTAACACAGAAACTTCCTTTATACATCAATTACAATATTTTACTATATTTTTGAAGTGAAAAAAAAGTAATTAATTAATTAATTACCAAATACAACACAATAACACTATTTTAATTAATTACCAAATACAAAATTGTAATTGTAAAAAAAATTGTATTAGGTACAGAAAAATATAGGAATTATGTGAAAGTGCAGTCATGGCGTTGACCTGTGTATGTAACACAATCCACCTATTAAACAAAATATACAAATACTTAAGGTGAGAAGATGAATGTTATGAAAACTGAAGGTATAGAATAATAGATGACCCAATATTTATACATATATATTAACAAGCGTAGGACGAACTTGATAAATAAATTGCGCTGTAATAAGATAAATAGTCCCAATTGCTTTATTAGATTCGACTCCTTGTTATCTGCCTACGGCAAACTTACTATGAGATTTGGTTATCTATCATGACATATATATCATAATTTTATAGAATATGACGAAATTATTCAGTGATAAAACCAAGGTCATTTTATTGTTAATATGGGAAAAGAACGGTATGTAAGAACTCAATTAATATAACACTAGCTTTTGCTAGTGTCTTGGCTTGCGTATGTCTCGCGGAAAGCTTATTCCAATTTCCGATTCCTTCCATTTCTGTAAAAGTAGTAGTGTCCGTACAGAGCAAGATCAAAAATACAACATTATCATTTTACCAAAAATTTAATACATATAATTAAGCGGAAAGTTTACGTTCTTTACTGCAATTAAAAATCCCTACTTAGATTTCAATAGTAAAAGCAATTATTTATCAACATATGTACTAGTCATAATTTACCTATTTACGTTTTAATTTAATTATGACTCAGAAAATTGCGTAATTTCCTCACTTTAGTTGCATCTTATTTTTACAAGCTCTTACATACGTATGTATGATAAATTAATATGGTAATATGTTAATTAAAATATATCAAGTTATACCAAAGCTTTTAAGTGTTGTTGAACAACAATCAAAGCTTAAGGCAAACAAATATGATTTCAACCTGATTAAGGTTCCATTTTCAACATCAAGTGTTGCTTATTTTATTGATTTTTAATCGGGCATTCGACGGGAATTTAGACGCTAATTATTTTTACAGGCATGCCCACAGTCGAAGAAGTCTGTTCTACATTCGGGCTCACAGATGTCGATATTCAGTATTCAGATGCGGATCTCGAAAACTTAACAAGCTACAAGTTGTTCCAACAACATGTCCGCCCACTTATAGTAAAAGAAAATCCAAAGGTAAAGTTACCGAATTCACAAAAACAAATGTGTAATCAATTTAGTCATTAGAAAATGTTACATCTTGCATTCATAGACTTCAAACATAAGACTGCTCCTAGTAAGTGAAATGAGTATAGC
This sequence comes from Napeogenes inachia, assembly GCA_959347355.1. Taxonomy (NCBI): domain Eukaryota; kingdom Metazoa; phylum Arthropoda; class Insecta; order Lepidoptera; family Nymphalidae; genus Napeogenes; species Napeogenes inachia. The sequence goes on from OY365794.1 coordinate 24,013,532, forward strand.
GTTATCTTCCTTAGGTTCCAGTGTCAAAATTGATGATGCTAGTAGCGGCGAAGTGGCGTCTATTTTGCGAGAGGAATCCGCACTTGGACGGTGGAAGTCAGAATATGGGTTCTGAAGAAAATACTAACACTTCTACCACATCAGACTACGTACCGAAACGACCGGGACGCACACCCAAGGAGACTAAAGTGATTATTATTTATTATACATAATTGTTGTGACTCATACTATATGATAGTAAATACACACTACGCGTGATATTGGAGATTCAAATTTCAAATACATACATAAAACAACGAGAAAGTTATAAAAGAAGCATTATTGTACACAGATCGAGGACTCCATCGACGAGCCGGAGGAGGAGGAGCTGAGTGACGAGGGCACGCCGGCGCCTCGCAAGCGCGGCCGCAAGCCCAAGCACACGCCGAGAGCCAAGCCCGGACGGAAGCCCAAGGTGCCCACGCTCAAGATCAAGTTCAGCAAGCGCAAGCGCACGAGCAGCGTGAGTACAGGCTATCATTGTGTAGACGTATTATGTTGTGTAATATTTACCATTTAACTAATGTTATTGTTATCTCGAAGTTTTAAATGTCATTTTTTACAGGAAGAAGACCAAGAAGGTAGTGCCGGAGCGAATACAGATTCAGATGAAGAATTTGAACAATTATTGGCAGAGTCCGAGGAGCCCCGCCCGGTCGCGCCCAGCACCACCGAGGAGGCCCCTCCACATAAAGAGGAAGATCCTAATTTGCCAGTAAGACAATTGCAAATATTTATTTTTGCAATAAGCAGTATAGGAAGCATTAACATTAATATTTTAATTTGTATTATGCTAATTCTGTATATCAAAACTCGAGAGTCCGTCATTATAGAGACATTATACCAAAACATCTATTTAGGAAACCTTAGTTTCCTTATAAGTTTTAATTGAGATTGAAAATGTTTGAAAATGTTCATAGTTTAAGTCATTTTACGATTGTAGCGACAATTTACAATTTCGTGTTATGCAACCCTATTTATTGAAATTAAGTATATGGTTCATGGGTTTTTGTATATTCCTAAATATATCTGATCGCAGACGTAATATGATGATCGCATAACAATTACATATAGTTTTAGAGTATGTCGGTAATATATAGTAGACTAGCTGTGCCCGCGGCTTCGTACGCGTAGATTTTGATTTTTAAAAAATGTACCCTTGTACTTACCAATGTATGTAAAAACTATAAACCTTCAAACTGGTAAGCAGCAATCGTACGACAATAAGATAATATTAACTTCGACATTTGTTAACTGATTGTTAAAAAAAAAACAAAATGTTAAATGAATCCCACGACACAATATATTCCCGAAAACTACATCATGAAAAAAATATTGTTTTGGGCTCTTTTGCTTATATAAATTTCCCCCTGTGTGAATTTTTGAAAATATATTTTTTCGTGTTGTGTGCAAAACTAAAAGACAAACAGATAAACATACAAAGATTTTAAAAATGCTGAAAATGGATTCTGTTAGTTATCACTTCACATCCTGGTATATTTGTTTAAACATTTTCAATGTACAAACACTACACCTCTACAGATGTATTACATGTATAGAGTTAGATTTGCATGGTACCTGTTACGTGGTTGACATAAATTGACATATTTTTTTTATTTCTTAACCGATTTAGATGAAATAAACACTAAATGTTAAATTTAGACTGTGATAATATATTCTTGAAAGCCGCATTCAAATTGGTTTAGCATGCAGACATGCAGACAAACTGAAAAACCATTGTTTTGGGTTCCTATGATGTTTCTTTTTAAATATTTTCCATGTACAGAAATGGATCAGTAACAATTTTATTATATGTTTAGATAAAGTTATTTTATAGAATATATTTCTATCTCAGCAACAGCCCAAAAAGAAGGCTAAGACTAAAATCGGAAACAAGAGTAAGAAGAAGAAGAAAACTAAATCCACCAACAAATTTCCCGACGGGGCTGAGGGAGAACAGGAGCATCAAGATTATTGTGAGGTAAAGTAAAAACCCTAAATAAATGCTAAACCTACACTGTTTTTTTGGAAATTAGTTTACATGTAACATAAATCTCAGGTGTGTCAACAAGGCGGTGAGATAATTCTGTGTGATACGTGTCCGCGCGCCTATCACTTGGTGTGCCTGGACCCTGAGCTGGAGGAGACGCCGGAGGGACGATGGTCGTGCAAGTACTGCCAGGACGAGGGTAACCAGGAGCAGGAGGCCGATGATGAGCATCAGGAGTTCTGCAGGTTTTTATCTTTTATTCATAACTAATATGAATACTTCCAGTTTTTTTTATTTCAAATTGTTTTACTCATTAAACTGAGGTAAGATTTTAGTTTGTTTCAATGAGTTTTACATTATTGTTGGTGGTAATGTACCAAAAATATTAAAGATTTGATGTTATTTTATTGTTACGTCTTGAATTTATATTGTATTGCAGGATTTGCAAGGATGGCGGGGAATTGTTATGTTGTGACTTGTGTCCATCTGCATATCACAGATTTTGTCTTAATCCACCATTGGAAGAAGTTCCAGATGGGGAGTGGAAATGTCCACGATGTAGTGTGAGTTTAAATACTGTACATACAAATATACTCTTAAATATGGGATACCTTATTTAAAAAGTTTTTAATTATTGCAGTGTCCACCCTTGGATGGAAAAGTAGCAAAAATATTGACTTGGCGGTGGAAGGAACAGCCTGCCAAATCTAAGGCACCACGCTCCAGAGAGTTTTTCGTCAAGTGGCATGAGCGATCTTACTGGCATTGTAGTTGGATTTCTGAAATACAGGTATTTACTAAAAAAATATTTTGAACTAACTATGAAAAGCAATGATTCATCAATATGATAGAGATCCGACTTAAAAATTATTTATTATTTTATTGTATTATTTATAATACATTAATATTATAATATTATTGCTTTCCTTTAGCTTATATTGTTATATAATTATTTGTAGTTGGACGTGTTCCACCCGTTGATGTACCGCTACTACATGCGTAAGTCAGACCCTGAGGAACCACCGAAGCTGGACGACCAGCTGGAGGAGCGCGAGGGACGCCGGAGACTCAAGCACAACAAACAACACAACCAGGATAATGATGAGAAGATGCTCGAGGAGAAATACTATAGGTGGGTGCTATTATGGATAGATGGATTTGGTTTCTTAAATGATTTTTATATTACTTTAGATTTAAAAGGTATCTTGGCACTATTGTCTATTTTTTTGGGGAGGTTTACAGAGATTATATTTTTACATCTCGATTGTCGTAGATACGGCGTGAGACCAGAGTGGCTGATAGTACACCGTGTTATCAATCATCGCACGTCTCGTGATGGTACCACATACTTTTTGGTGAAATGGCGAGATTTGTCCTATGATCAGGCAACTTGGGAATCGGAGCATGAAGATATAGCTGGGCTAAAAAATGCTCTTGATTATTATCAGGTAACAATTTGTCTGACGTATTAGATGTATATAATTAATAATTACTATTTCATTTAATTTTTTTTATTTATCAGGATATGCGTGCTTTTATCACTTCTGAAGGGAAAACTAAAGGAAGTAAAGGCAAGAAAGCCGGTCGGAAGAGTAAGAATAAAGATAATATTGACGACGACGAGAGCAGTAGTGGCTTACAGTTTAAAGGGAGGAAGTACAACCCCCCTCCCGATCGCCCTGCAACCAATCTTAACAAGAAATATGAAGATCAACCGCCATTTGTTTATGAAACTGGAATGCAACTCCATCCATACCAACTAGAAGGTCTCAACTGGTTGAGGTATTCGTGGGGACAAGGAATCGATACCATTCTCGCTGATGAAATGGGTCTCGGTAAAACTATTCAAACCGTTACATTCCTGTACTCATTGTTTAAGGAAGGACATTGTAAGGGACCATTTTTAGTTTCTGTACCCCTTTCGACAATCATCAATTGGGAAAGGGAGTTTGAATTGTGGGCTCCAGATTTGTATTGCATAACATATGTTGGAGATAAAGATTCTAGAGCTGTTATTCGAGAAAATGAACTTACATTTGATGATGGTGCCAACAGAGGAGGAAGGCCATCTAAAATAAAGTCCCAAGTAAAGTTCAATGTGCTTTTGACTTCTTATGAACTTATTTCAATTGACTCCACATGTCTAGGTTCTATTGATTGGGCTGTTCTTGTCGTTGACGAAGCTCACAGGCTAAAAAGTAACCAGTCCAAATTCTTCCGGCTTCTTGCTGGATATCATATTAATTATAAACTTTTATTGACGGGAACTCCTTTACAAAATAACCTCGAAGAACTGTTCCATCTTTTGAACTTTTTGAATAAAGATAAATTTAATGATCTTGCCGCTTTCCAAAATGAGTTTGCGGACGTGTCGAAAGAGGAACAGGTCAAGAGGCTTCACGAAATGTTGGGGCCGCATATGCTGCGGCGTCTTAAAGCTGACGTGTTAAAAAACATGCCCACGAAATCAGAGTTCATTGTGCGTGTCGAATTATCTCCGATGCAGAAGAAATATTACAAGTATATCTTGACTAGAAACTATGAAGCTTTAAATCCTAAGAGTGGTGGTCAGACTGTCTCTTTACTTAATGTAATGATGGATCTTAAAAAATGTTGCAACCACCCGTATCTCTTTCCTGTTGCGGCTGAGGAAGCACCCCTCGGACCTCATGGAAACTATGACACCCAAGCTTTGGTAAAGGCATCTGGAAAATTAGTGCTTATGTCAAAAATGCTAAAACAACTTAAGGAACAAGGACATCGAGTCCTTATTTTCTCTCAAATGACCAAAATGTTGGATATTCTTGAAGATTTCTTAGAAGGTGAAGGCTACAAATACGAAAGAATTGATGGTGGTATTACAGGAACAATTCGTCAAGAGGCTATAGATAGATTTAACGCGCCGGGTGCTCAACAATTTGTCTTCCTTTTGTCAACCAGGGCTGGTGGTCTTGGTATTAATTTAGCCACTGCTGATACTGTAATCATTTATGACTCCGATTGGAATCCCCACAACGATATCCAGGCATTCTCGCGTGCCCATCGTATCGGTCAAGCCAATAAGGTGATGATATATCGTTTCGTAACACGCAACAGTGTTGAGGAGAGAGTAACTCAAGTTGCGAAGAGAAAAATGATGTTAACTCATTTAGTTGTGCGGCCAGGTATGGGTGGTAAAGGGGCTAACTTCACTAAACAAGAGTTAGACGATATATTGAGATTTGGTACAGAGGAACTATTTAAAGAGGAGGAGGGCAAAGAAGAAGCTATACATTATGACGACAGAGCAGTTTCGGAGCTACTTGACCGTTCGAAAGAAGGTATTGAACAGAAAGAATCATGGGCAAATGAGTATCTTAGCTCTTTTAAAGTAGCCAGTTATTCAACCAAAGAAGGAGACGGTGAAGAGGAAGTGGACACTGAGATAATTAAACAGGAGGCCGAAAACACTGATCCAGCCTATTGGATTAAGCTTCTGAGACATCACTATGAACAGCACCAAGAAGATCAAGCTAGAACTCTTGGTAAAGGTAAAAGAGTTCGAAAACAAGTTAACTATAGTGACGGCATTGTCGCTCAGACAGAAAACAGAGAAGATACTACTTGGCAAGAGAATGGATCCGATTATAATACTGATTTCTCTCAGGGTAGTGAAGACGACAAAGAAGATGATGATTTTGATGAAAAGAATGATAACGGTGACATGAGTCGTCGCAGTAAGAGACGTCTCGAAAGAAGAGAGGAAAGAGACCGGCCGCTACCACCGCTGCTCGCCCGCGTTGGAGGAAATATGGAAGTGCTCGGTTTTAATGCAAGACAACGAAAGTCATTCCTTAATGCCATTATGCGGTATGGTATGCCACCACAGGATGCTTTTAATTCACAATGGCTGGTAAGAGATCTCAGAGGAAAATCAGAACGTAATTTCAAAGCATATGTTTCTCTATTTATGAGACATTTGTGTGAGCCTGGTGCTGATAACGCTGAGACATTTGCCGATGGTGTACCTAGAGAAGGATTATCAAGACAGCACGTTCTGACGAGAATTGGTGTTATGAGTTTGATAAGAAAGAAAGTACAGGAGTTTGAACATATTAATGGATATTACAGTATGCCTGAATTAATTCGCAAACCAGTAGAGCCAGTAAAGATTGCTGGTGCTGAGAGTGCGGCGCCGAGTCCAGCACCTTCTACAGCAACACCTATTACATCTGCAGCACCTTCTCCTGCGCCCACACAAGTCACCCAAAATTCAGGACAAGCACCAACGCCAGGAGGCTCAGACAAAGATGAGAAGGAAGAATCAAAGGATGACAAATCTGAATTAAAAGACAGCAAAGACAAAGACGAGCCTATGGATACTAGTGACATTAAAGAAGAAAAAGATAAATCAGCCGAAAAGGAGACAAAAGAGATTAAAGAAGAGGTTAAGGAGGAAAGAAGAATGTCAGTTGACGAGGAACCTGCCAAAGAAGACGAAAAGTCAGAGGATAAGAAAGAAGACAATAATGAAAAAGTAAAAGAAGAAATAAAAGAGGATACAGATAAAAAAGATGACGCAAGGAGTGACAAGACTGATTCTGAAGGGTCAGACAAACCTAAGGAAGAAAAGAAGGATGAAGATGACGACGACGTCGTGATCGTCAAAGAGGAGGATGATCTCAAGGTGGAGCGACGCAAGTTTATGTTCAACATTGCAGACGGTGGCTTCACCGAACTGCATACTTTATGGTTAAACGAGGAGCGAGCGGCGGCTCCGGGAAGAGAATACGAGATCTGGCACAGGCGTCACGACTACTGGCTTCTAGCCGGCATCGTCACGCACGGCTACGGGCGCTGGCAGGACATACAGAATGACCTGCGCTTTGCTATCATCAACGAGCCATTTAAAATGGACGTCGGCAAGGGCAACTTCCTAGAAATTAAAAACAAGTTCTTGGCGAGGCGGTTCAAGGTAAATAGAGTTTAATTCATCAAATTCTATTTTCTTGAACCATTAAAAAAATATATTAAACAAAACGACTGGAATATTTCCGTAGCTGCTAGAGCAGGCGCTAGTGATCGAGGAGCAGCTGCGTCGCGCCGCGTACCTGAACTTGACGCAGGACCCCAACCACCCCGCCATGTCCCTCAACGCGCGCTTCGCGGAGGTGGAGTGCCTGGCCGAGTCGCATCAGCATCTCAGCAAGGAATCTCTGGCCGGGAATAAGCCCGCCAATGCCGTGTTGCATAAGGTACGTTTCTAAACATTTCGATTACTGGGTGAATTTTAAAATATTTAGATCTATTTCTTTATGTTAAATTAATAAAGATAAATGTGATTAAGTATTGTAAAATGTTAGTTTATTTATTGGTGCACCTTTCAACGGTGTCATCTTATACATTGGATATGGTTGAATCGGAATATGGGCTCGACTACTTATCTCTACGCACCTAATAACAATAATTTCAATCACTATATTTTATTCCTTATCAAATCATGCGTCTGCAAAATAATTCATTCTTATTGAACAAGTGCTGTACATCAGAGTCGCCAGTGTCGTAAATTTCATAAAGTGTATCTCTCTACACCGACTCCCGCCCGCTACAGGTGCTGAACCAGCTGGAGGAGCTGCTGTCGGACATGAAGTCTGACGTGTCCCGGCTGCCGGCCACTTTGGCGCGCATCCCGCCCGTGGCGCAGCGCCTGCAGATGTCGGAGCGATCCATACTGTCGCGCCTCGCCGCCACCGCCGGCAACCCCGTGCCCGCAGGTACGCACGAGCGAGGAACGCTACAGAGCCTTTAGCTTCTCAAGAAAATCTGTGTCGTGTGGTCTGTCACTCGCCGAGGAGCTGTTTAAGTAATATAAAAATATAATAAAATTATTTAAAAGTTCCATCCAACTCTGGCCTAACACAAACAGTCTTCGACACCGCATGAAAATCACGTTACTTTTTCTATATTGCCACAAATAATATGTAGACATCTACGATCATAACTCGTGTGCCCCTCAGCTCAAATGGCGCAGTTCCCCGGTGGTTTCGGTGCGGGCGGCAGTCTGCCCGGCTTCTCTCCCGCCGCGGCCGCCGCCGCCAACTTCACTAATTTCCGCCCGCAGTACTCCGTACCGGGTCAGCCGCCCACCGCCGCGCCCGCCGCCGCCTCCAATGTGAATACCTTGCTACCTACCTATTCCTAATACTTTCGTGTTGAGTAAATTTATTTTGCAATTGAATGAATCGAGAATATTGTATTTTTTGGATTCTAATGTTTTTATTCTATTTCAGAAATCATAAGCTCGCGGAACGAATTTTCGTTTTGAATCAAGTTGACATGTATGCATGGTAATATATTTTTATGAATTCCATGATATTTATAAAAAATATGATTGAAGAACCTTAAAAAACCTCATTATATTCATTCGTTTTGTTTCAGTGAGCATCGCACTTAGATGAATATTTTAGATTTAAGCTTCCGAAGATTCCTGTTCCATCTTGGGTTTGAAGTGATAATTAGTGATTAGTGCAGTTATGTTAGGTAACATAATATTACGTCATACTAGACCAGAACTCTCACAATATTATTTATTTCATCCTGATCTGTATGAATCTTGTTCTACTGCGTAAGTGATTGTGGACTTATGAAATCTTTATTTTTAATTTACCAAAAATGAAAATGGAATAAATCATACAATTACGTAAAAAATGTTTTATTTTATAAAAAAACAATTTAATTCATTTAGTAATAAGTTCATGATTTTCCTTTGGATCAAATAATTGTACTAATACCAAGATTTTGACTAAATGTCACCAGGTATATGTCTTGTCTTCTGAATTGTATTTAACACTGTCGACAGATTTGATTACACTGGGGTCAGAAGAACAAAACAGTTGTAGCACATCTTCACTTACACCGCAATCTGACAAGTTTTCTTTGTTGAATGCCTTTGTGAAATGGTTTGGTTCATTTTCTTTAGAAGATTTCTCTAAAACAAATAAAAGATTATTAGGTACTTTTTATTAAATATATAATACAGCTATTTTTGCTTTTTTAAATGTCAATGAGGTAAATCAATTATCCATAGAAAAATGGTTTAGAATTTTGTTCACTCGTAATATTTTATGTTCCTTATTCTTTTATCTGATACTGATCAGTTATCAAAAATGTTAAAATATTGACCAACCTGCCAGTTTACTTGCTGCCCAAGTAAATGCCAACGTAGGTTGAAGATGTGCAAAAGTGGCACTAAACTGCGCCGTGGAACTTGTCTTAAGTACATTGAACAAAGTATGGAGCGTAGTCGGCAGAATGGGTCCTCGTAATTCTATGGAGTAGTACTTACTATTTTCAGAATTTATTATATTTTCTTTAACCTGAAAATAGAAATATTATCGCCTTGAAGACGCACAACAAAAACAAAGTAGATATTGAAAAAATTGCGTAACTGCATTTATAAAACTTAATTAGAAAGCGCATACACAAACACGGTTGGCTCCGAGAACAATGTACATGAAAACATTATTTTTATTGTTTTTGATCTATGTAATATTATCTTCATTTTACTACTTTGGATATTCTATTGATAGGAATGTATTGTAATAATATTTATTTATACCTAAATCATACGTACTACAGTTGTAAAAACTTTGATTGCAAGTTAGTCTTGAATATATCATAAACACAATGAGCTTAAAGTTGGCACACTTTAGTGGTTCTCGTTCTAAAAAATGCATTAGCAAAAAGCAAAGTATAATTTCAGGTTAATTTCATCAAGTATGTTTAGCAAAAAAATAATTGTACTATGTTTTAACACTGTCTGCGCTTCAGCCAACCAGTTACTTGTTCTGCCTACCCCCGACGCTTCTACATCACTCCCAAGATTTTATTAATATAATAATCCATTATACAACATACATTTTTGTTTTATTTTAAGTAGAGTTTTTATGTTTTCGCGTTAATCCTATCCTACTTCCTACTTAATATTATAAATGCGAAAGTTTGCAAGGATGTGTGTATGTTTGTTACTCTTTCACACAAAAACTACTGAACGGATTTTCATGAAACTGTGCAGTAATATAGCTTTGATATCAGAATAACATAATAAATTAAAATTTATAGGGATTTTTTATAATTGGGTGATAAAAAAACGATAAATGTCAAGTAAGCCGGAAAAAAATCAGCCTCCTGAGAGCTATATTGGCGTGCGCTGCCCTTATAGTTTGAGTTACACAAAGATAATTACTGTAGGATTATTTATCTTAAATAGTTCTAAATAAAAGTCCGCGACAGCATGTATCTATCTTTTATGTGTAAGTCACTATGACCATAATAGTGAACCAAACATACAATTTAATTGGATATATTTTAACAATGCACATTTTAGAATATTTATCAAACTCTTATGAAAATTGATACATTACAAATTGTCACTTTAAGTATTGAATGTAAATAAATTTTGTCTTTTACACTAATAAATTTGGATTAAAATCACTCATCTCTAGCGATCCATCTACCCAATGGTGAGAGGGTTTATTTAACAGAAAATAATTTTAGAGAGAGATTGTCAGTACCACCGAAAACGACACTAACAGCATTTTTTCAGTTGTGCCAACGTGATTGTTTTGCAAAAACATTAATCTACATTGACGTACCTCGCTATTACACTTGAAATACGGCGAGGAAGGAGTGGAAACGTCATTTGCAAGGAACACCTGTCCATGGCTGGCCGGGTGTAAAGGCAGGAGATGCTCTTGGTCGCATTTACACTGCACGTTAGCAATTTTGAATGCTATTGCTTACGATTGGTGCCAAATATAATAAGGGGTCCCACCAACTGTTTTTAAATCCTCTTGGATTTAAAAACAGTCGACGGACAAGAACTCGAAACTTTTCGGCAGGTGTGTGAGAAGATGGGATTGCTGGAAGACGATAATTTTAGGTAAACATTGCATGACCGTGGTACTGCAGCGGATGAAATAAATGCCTGAAGTCCTCATATATATGGAGCAAAGTTCAAAAACTGCATCTTACCACCAACATGCGTGTACAGTTATTAAATGATATAGGGTCAGGCGCGTACGCTGAGAAACTGCTCAAGATAGGTGAAGGTAGAATGGAAACTGTCTAACTGACTGACTAACCTAACCTTTTTTATTTTGGTAGAGCTTCTGATCTGAACTCAATGAAGATGTTTTTTGGTTCACGCGGACGAAGTCGCAGGTAACAGCTAGTATATTATATATTCTGACCAGTTAGCCGTTTAGTAGTTTGTAGTATATACAGGAAATACGCGAAGTATCGCGACGTGGTTTTGAAATTTTTGTATTCGTACAACGATATTGAATGCGAGGCGGCACAACAAGCGATTCGGTGACTGCTTACGACGGCGACTGTACATCTATAACTAGAGAGTAGTATAATAGTCGAAACGATAACGTTTTATAAGAATTCTACAATTATAAATATTTATAACACCTAAGTGTAACAATGACCGAATAAAATGAATCTCGACTACAACGACAATATTATCAAAAAATATTATTTTCATTCTCACCTTTGAGAGTCGAACATATGTATTTTTAACCCAAAATATTTTTTTTTATAAAAATTGAGTCAATAAATAGGATCCACCAAAAGATGGTGGCTCCTAGGTGTGCGTCCGTACATCGACAGCGATTCGACGCACCTTCAGCGCCTGCAAGGTGCCGCCGTGGAAGGCGGTGGGCGCCAGCAGCGTGGGCGGCACGCCGGCCAGCGGCCCGTTGGCGGCCACCAGCGACCGGCAGTTGAGGAGGAAGTTGAACAGCGCCTGCGCGTCCGCGCCCACCACCGCCACCAGCGACTCCGCCGCGCGATCCACGCTGCTCTCCGCGGAGTGACCCAGCCGGGCCTGCCGAGGACGGAACGAGTACATCATTGACGAATATGATGTACCGATATTGTGATCGGCATCTACTGGGATATTAAATATTTATTTCATTTTAAATATTAGTCAGCCGCTTACTTGAGCGTTGTTGATGCGTCTCAATTCTTCGGTCTCCAGGCCCATCTGCGACAGGAACTCGTCCGGGTCCTCGTCGTCCCCGGAGCGATTCCCGTCCTCCGTCTTCGCGTCCATGGTGTCGTAGCAGCTGTCGAAGGATGAGTTCTTGCCTCGTTCCTCATCGGAGTTGTTGAATTTCTTTTTACTGTCGGGTCTCAGAGGCATGGTGAACTCGACGTCTATGGACACCGATATATTTTGTAGTTTAAAAATTTTGTTTCATTTACTTTATCAAAATTTATTTTATGCAAAATTAATAACGAAATATCGGTCCGCAAACATTTACAAATGGGAATAGAATCCACAACTTATGTACGCGACGACTAACTAAGAAGTCACCTTCCTGTCGCAGCGCCCGTCGAAGGCCGCGCGTGGTCGGCGACACGAGCGCGCAGGGCTCCGGGGCTCCGCATAGCCCGCCTGCACGAAACAAAACCGTGAAGGTGTTCGCACACACGTAGAAGTATGGACAGTGCAGAGCGCGTACCAGCTACAATTGACATTTCTAAATTATTAAATTAGATTAAAGGAATTTTTGTTCAATAAGGTGATGCCGGAGACGCTAGTCATCGTACCCTAAATTATAAATAGTTATAATAAATACATAACAATACTCACTTGGAATAATGACCGAAAACTTTCTTTCCATTCGGTCATTAGACCTTGCTTGACTTCCTCTTGAGTAGCCATAAAACTGGTGGCGGCGACTCTACCCAAAGTCCGCGGGTAGAGAGACACCCAGGGCAAGTTGGGGTGTTGCCAGTACAGACAGGTTTGATGAAACCTCGCCCGAGGTGAAGTGTCTAGTGTTGATGATGTTGTGTCTAGACAGCGGACAAAGCTAGATAGGGAATCTAAATTAAAGTTTTTTATTTGTTTTTCTTATACATATACATTGATATTTTAATAATTCTTATCTAATTGTAAAACAAATCATCATATATTTTTTCAAATATCACACTGAATTAAGTTAAAAATTATACTTCTGATTGACTTTATTTGTCACATTAATTATACCCCGTAATCCCAGATGCTTCTTCACTCGCCTTTAATTTGGATGTCCATGGAAATGGTTTTACTGACATTAACCGCAATTTAGTTTTGAGGGCCCAGTCTATTGTCAAATGCTTACATTTATCTTCTATCACTTTCTGTAAAATAATCATTGTTTATTACCATGTGATCGTAACTTAAACAACTTTGTTTTATACATTTAATACTATGATACAAAAGAATAAAATATCTTTTACTGAGAAATACCTACTGTTTCTACAGCATGATCTGCTGTGAACTTCTGTAAAAGATTTGAAAATGTTGATAGCTTCTCAGTATCAACATCTTTTGGAGGTTTTTCTATTTTGGCAGGTAAATTTATAATTGCAAATAGAGTTTTATCATTCGATTCTTCTAATGGTGCCTGTTGTAGCTTAACTTTTTTATTTTTTTCAATTTCATTTCTGTAGACAAAATTGTTATTAAGTAACATTATTTTTATGTTTATACTTTTAATATCTAAAAAAAACAGTAAATACTGGATTAATAACATAATGTGTTATATTAAATTATGATCATTATATTTACTTTGAAAAAGGATTCTTCCTTTTATCTCCATTGAGAATTCTAGAAAAATCTATATCAATGGGTTTTGGACTAGATGCTTCTTCTGATAAAGAACAAGAGGGTTGCTTCATGCGATCCTGTAATTTATTATATTATGTATCATCTTTGACTATTAATATTATATATAATAAAAAATAAATAAAAATGTTGAAATGTAAAAACGCAAATCAGATCTAAAATAGAGCTCATCCATGGTTACATTTAGTATATTTTTAAATTATAACTTGCCTGTAACGCTTTTTTTCGTCTTTTTAACTTGTGCAGCTGCATTACTTCGTTTGGAGTCTTCCATGGTGATGGAGGATTCATTTTAAATAAATTTTAAACAAACTCTTTAGAGAATCATAACTTTAAAGTATTATAATAGCTATTTTTTAACCTAAAACATTCAGTTCAAATATTAGCAAAAAATAAACAATGCACAGCTTGCGCTAGCGTCGGCTTTGACAGTTGCCTTAATTCTTTTTACATTTCGATTTTAAATGTCATTTTGACGTAAGTATGGAACAGATGTAACTAATTAGTATTTTACTCTTTTGAGAATCTTTAAGCTAAGTATTTAAAATGCGCTGAGGTGTATTAAGCTGTTAAAAAGTAAAGTCGTAAAAGTAAATTAACAAAAAAACATAGTTAAACACATTCGGTTATCTAGCAAGCAAAGCAAAAATCCGTATTATTAATCCTTAGGACACTGGACCTATAGCTTTAAGAAACACATTATATATATGTTGGAGATAGAGGCACATTCGTTCCTTGTTCGGTATTGATGACGTCTTCTGGTACAGGATCCGAAGCGTAGGTCTCAGGCAATTAAACCACACAGACACAATATGACAATTCTTGTATTAAATGTAGGTAATCAGATATTACAAATTACTTTGTTGGTATACAATTATCACAGTAGCGTGGACCACCGGTCCCCTTTGGGGGGTCCGGACTGTAAGGCTTACATTAATCAAAATCCTCTCGTCTCGATGCTCTCAGATATTTAAAACGTCTCAGGTGCCCCTCTAAACAATTCCGATCCCGTGACTCGTTACGTCACGGCGTTTACACCCCACTGTTACAATTATATCAATTGAGTTACTAATTATCGTTAAATTATCGTGATCTGCGACATACATACAATCAGTTATTTTTATTTGTGAAAATCTCGCTATTCATATTTTATTGTGAAGGCGACTCGTCGATACATATCACGTATACGGTATACCTCTTATGATCTCGGACTGTTAATGGGCAGCCAAAATGTTTAAAAAATAATTGAAGTAGTATCTCAATTATTAGGAAAAAAATAAATATATATTTTTTAAAGTCTGCCTTAAAAATGATCTTTAAAAAGGATAAAAATAATATTATTATGCATTTATTGACGTCGTTACATCGGGGGACCGTTGACGTTATGGATGGTTTATTTTACAAAGTTTTCAGAGCAGTACCTACCCCTAGTACGAGTTTTGACGTTACGAAAACTATGATAGTTTACCAAATAGTAAAATCGGAATGTATATTTATTATACGC
Organism: Napeogenes inachia; assembly: GCA_959347355.1. NCBI lineage: Eukaryota > Metazoa > Arthropoda > Insecta > Lepidoptera > Nymphalidae > Napeogenes > Napeogenes inachia. The sequence goes on from OY365794.1 coordinate 24,028,727, forward strand.
TCTAGGAAACAAAATTTATTGAAATATTGAAGATAATTTGTTAAAAAAAATATATTTATCTTTAGTTATTTAGGATCATCCATAAATTATCTTAAATAATAAATTTTATACAGATTTTATAATTATTTTAATATATTTTAATGCATAGAGTGTTTAATAATTTTGTGTTTCGATTTTACTATTTGGTAAACTATTATAGTTTTCGTAACGTCAAAACTCATACTAGGGGTCCTTATGAATGAGGACTTAGGCTATACGATTTGATATTGTCATTTCGTTATCGGGTCAGATTAAAAGTTATACAAAAAAAATCTTGGATACCTATATATGTAAATTGTGTAACGTTACGGTTAAATTAGAATTTCCTCCTTAGTAAAATTAGTAAAATACTTTTGTCAATATTAGATGCAAGCATCATAAGGAAATAGCAGTTGTTGCTGGGACTCGCGCGTTCGGTGAACTCTTCAACTTTATTTAGATACCAAAACAGTTTTGAGATAAAATTAAAGAAACCATCCGAACTCTTAGCACTTAAAAGTTATAAAAAGACCAGTCATTTGAAAATCTAAAGATGATATAGTATTAGCTCTCTCAAGAGGTAAAATTTTTCCAGAGCTTAGTCACGACTTCAATATACAATTTCTATAAGGTTAAGAGATTTATATGAGCAGGCGAGTACAGAAAATGATATAACAAAATCCTTTATTAAGCAAGATGACGTTTAGAGAAATGCAATACGAGTGATGCACCCGACTGTTTGATTGGTTTGCAGTTAGATTAAAATTCTACCTTAATGCATTTCAAATGACTATAATAAGTACATTTTTTTTACTTTTCGGTGGTATATATAAAGCCACCGAAATGTAAAAAAAATGTAAAAACACTTTTAGTAGGGTGTAGGGTGCTTCTAAATGGAAGTCAGAACTCGCGTCACCACGATAAAGTGTTATAAATAATATGGAAAGCGGTTAATCTTTCAATTGCAAGACCACAACTAGAAAACGTCTGTATAGTTTGTAAAAGAAGGCTCGTCCAAAATGTCGGAGCGAGAAGCATGATAGCCAAACCTGTTTATAATCCACTTAAAGATCTATCTACAACTATTATCAGTTATTTATATAACTTTCGTGAACCATGATGATTATTAAATATATATTTACCCGGCTACATTCACGTAATTTAATTGGAATTTTTCCCGATTATTTTCTGACGTGAACTGCCACGAGTCCGCCATGTTTAGAACTCGTGAATGGGGTTAGTATTGAAACTAGTCGAGCAAAATTCCGATTAAATTCCGTGAATATAATCGGGTAAATATATATTTAATAATCGTCATGGTCCAGTGATATTATTAATATAATATTAAATATAGAAAGTCCAGTTTTATTAAGCATACGACTACCCTTTAAAAAAATGTCATTGTAATTTTAAAGTTTTGTCATTGTATTAGTTTTAGACAACGTATGTCCAAGACATAAATAATAGAGGATTGAGGGAGTGCAGCATATTTGGAACACTGCAGGTAATTTGCAGGTAATTAGATATCTAAACCGATAAAAACGCTATCTATATTTAATGGTCAAAAATATAGCGTCGTAAGACACATACGGCCTGCGATATCTAAAAACAAGACGAATTACTTACATTCCTGCTACTAACCTTTCGGGAAAATAAAGCGTGTTTTTAAAACTTTTTCGGTAAGAATACAATGAGTTATAATCATTCATTGTAATACGTAAGAATTTATGGTAATTATTTAAACTTGAAATGATCTTATTAGATCTTAGACACACAGATACACAGCCCACAGGTCAAACTTATAAAACCCCTCTTTTTGAGTAGGGGATTAAAAAAAGGGAATTAACGCGTACAAAGCCTATTTCACCTATATTAGGTACATTCCTTTTATTTGTCCGACGTCACACATTAAATGTTATCTTAGAACTGAGTTAAGATTTAATCATTAGTAAATATATATATAATTTAATCTAAAAGAATTTAAGTATACTAGTAAGTCTACGTATAGAGCTTTACGATAGTAATTATACGAACTCAACAGCTGGACTACGCGAGGGAGTAAAGCGATGACCTATGAAATCTCGGCATATTTCTCCCGCGGCCGCCGGCAGTCACACGCGGCTCCGTCGCCCACACATTACGTTATAATGGCCGTTTACATACAAATATAATTAAAAAAAAAAGCCGCTAACTTTAATGTTATTCTAAGCGGTGTATTTTAGGTTTTATTTATCTTAATATGGCAAAGTATTTGTGTAGTTTTTGTGCATTTCTAAGAACACGCATATATTTGGTAAGTTAATTATTTTTTATAGATTATTTTATTAATTTAATTAAAAACGCTGTTAAAATATGGATCAATAGTCAAATTGAGGTTTAAAGCAATGATAAAAACATGAAAAATAATTTGATGGTAAGTAAAAGAATAATAAAAAATAATAAATTGGTTTAAAGCTGTAGAACAATAACGTTATTTTTAACCGCATTTTATAAACCGCAATACCCAGTATCAATCCAGTATAACAATAAATTAAAAGTTTCCTTAACTCCAAAAGAAGCTATCGTGAAATTATTTCGCGTGTCCTTTACTTATGCAATTCCAAGAAACGAATGATTTCATGACTTGGTATCTTACTCATTGGATATCTTTTAACTGTAAATATATACATTACATCATTGTTTCAGTTGTTAAATTTGTAATCCTAAATGACTCCGCGATGTAGTGAATTATTTAAAGCCGGTCGTAAGTCTCACTGTTTTAGTTTTGTTGCATTCTTATCCAATAATTATTTTGAAGATTTAATGTGGAAGGATATCAAATTGTGAATATTTAAAAATATTTAAATATTATTATTATTTTTTATATTTTAAATATGTAATTTGAATATTTTAAAAATTTAAACAATTTACATTATTATTTTAAGGAGTTTACTAATTATAATACTCTTTTAGAAAATATCATAAAGTACAATAAACTAAGGAGAGTTTCACATCAAGAGTAGACGCAGGTGTTCTTATCGATATCCATTTATCTAGACATTTGGTCTAGATAAATTTTGTTTGGACCAAGGCAATACAGATTGTTTATTTTGTGACAGGTATTTGTATACACACCGTTAGATGAGTCCTCGACTATAATTAATACGGTAGTTACACTTGATAATTAAGTAAATGTGTGTAGATAAGCGTAGGTAATAGAATATACATTTCAAATGTAACATGCAATAAGGAATAGATCTAAGTGCGACACTCTCTCCATATAATTCTATACAAAGGCCTATTGGTATCCAGTAGTAGGTTAAGCAGATCTATGTTCTTAAGTTTACTAACTCAGTACTCTAAAAAAAACACAAGGTTTACTTCTCCATCCAGGGCTAGGTCTCCTACCAATTGTGCATTCGAAGGCAGACATGTTCGCACTTTAAATCATTTGATCTATTATTAAGTGATCTGGTTTTAAATGTTTTAACTTTATTACCTAATAGCCGAGGAGCCCACGATGCTAAATGGGGATTTACTCGAGCGTCATAGAGACCTTGCGTCGGTTGCGAAACGTAGATGATAAAAAGAAAAAAATGTAATGTAATGTATATCTTTCATCGGTGGAGGGAGCGTCTATAGATTTTCAAAAATGTAAAAAAAAAAACTGTTGCGTTCTTTTAATCTGACAATTATTTTTAGGGACTCGCCTAATATGACAACCTTAATTTTTTTTTTACAATTAACTTAATTGAACAGTTCGGGTTGAAAAGCATGCAAATAAAAAAATTTAGATATTGTATTTACGATTCTAAAATATTTATACATTTTTGTACAGTTTCTAAAGTAAATTTAATAGTTTTTGAAAAGTTTTTCCCCACAAAATACAGAGTTGGTACTAAAATGGCTCATAATAAATATTTATAAGCTTTGATTCACATAAATTATATTAAAATAAAGATGTGTCACTAATACCTTCAATTGTTTCCTCCAAACAGTAATTTCAAAAACTCGTAAACAACAAATTTAATAAACAAAGTATGTAAATTTTATTCTATTATTTAAATTTTAAACTTTAAATTTTATACCTTCAATATATATTAATATAATTAAAGGTATAAAGTTAGTATGGTAGTAACCATACTAACTCTATACCTACCTTTAATAGATATTAATTGTATATCTTCAATTAAAAAAATCTACGATATTAAATTTAATTGAAATTTTTAATGACTCGTTTCAATATTTAAACTCGAAAAAAGAAATATTGAACATTTTTTTTCATATTTCATTTATTACTTAGTCTACTTAAAAGTTTCCTTTTGAAATTGCCATCATGTTTTTTATTTTTTTATCTAAATTAAATGTCAGCAATAAAATGTCAATAAACAAAATGCGGGTCAACACTAACAACCTTATTTGTTTCATTTCTAATATTAATCTGCACATATAATAAAATTTTCACTAATTGATTTCTGTACATGGAAAATATTTAAAAAAAACATGATGAGGGGCCTTTATAAGAGCAAGAGAACCCAAAACAATGGTTATTCAGTTTGTCTGTATGTCTGTATGTTTGTGAACGCTTATCTCATAAACGGCTAAACCAATTTAGATGCAGTTTACAACAATATATTGTAACTGTCTTTAATTAACATTCAGTGTTTATTTTATTTAAATCGGTTAAGAAATAAAAAAAGTTATGTCAATTTATATGAATTATGTAATAGCTACCAAGCAAATCTTCTTCTATACATGCAATAAATCTGTAGAGGAGTAGTCTCTATACATCAAACATACATACAAACCTGTTCAGCTTTTTGTCTTTTAGTTGTGCACGCAACACGTAGAAAATATATAGTCAACTTAAATAACTTTTATACATAAAAATTTTGCGTCACTCTGAATAACATTTAGTTTTTCACTTTCATTGCACATTTTTCACTCTATCAAAAGATATATATGTATTTAAAGTGTTCAAGAAATTTGTTATATACAACACAAAAAACTGAAACTGATCGCTGTCTGTACATAAAAAATATTTTCAATAATTCTTAGTGGGGGAAGAACTTTATATAAGCAATAGAACCTAAAACAATGTTTTTTCATTTTGTCTGTTCGTCTGTATGTCTGTATGTATGTATGTTTGTGCACGCTAATCTCAGAAATGGATTAATCGATTTGGACGCAGAGAAATAAATGCTTTTTGTATTTTTTTTTTTTTTGTATTTTTTTTCGGGAATATATTGTCATAGTTTTTTTTTAACAATCGGTTAACAAAAAAATAAGATAATAATCTCTTATTGTCGTACCATTGCTACTACCCAGTTTCAGGGTTTATAGTTTTTACATACATTTGATTTTGATAAAAGGTATCTACCCTTTGTACCTTTTATCAAAATCAAAATCTACACGTACGAAGTCGCAGGCACAGCTAGTCTTGTAATAACATTTCATGTTTGAAAATATGGATAACTTAGAACACGACAAGGTAAGCTTTAAACTGTCTCCGTGTGTACTCTCATTGACTTTTGACCTACACTACACTCTCTTGTACACAGAAAACGTGACTTTAAACTTCCCGACTTTGAACAACTACATATATATTTTTAATTACAATTTCATACATTTATATAATTTATATATTTAAATATCCTTATATTAATGTTCTGCTCTTAAACTATATTCCATTTCTGCAAATGTAAACAATTCGAAAACATCAAAATTAATAATAAAATACAATTCTGAAACAGCCTTTGTGTAAATTTAGTAGAGTATTAAGAACTTGAAGAATATTTGATATCACGCACGGAAGCTGAGGCTCATGATATGTAAATGGAAAGCCGATAACATACTAGCTATTAATTAATGCTGAACCACACTCCATCCTCACAGTCATTGAATCCATTCAGTTGTTCAATAGTGGACTGTCAAAGCGTTACATACTACGCGTAAGATTTGAATAGCGTCTGCTCTCAAGTGTGTAGCTGTGCCAGTTAAACTTCCGACGCATGTCGTGTAGTTTGCTAGAATTCATGTCCTTTTTATGGCTAGACATGTCAATGAAAAGTTTCTGAGTGTGAAACTAGTTCACGTCACGTCCTATGTTGCTTTACTGTGTGAATCTACTGCTGGGTAGCCGCAGGGTTTGTGGAAGTTACTACTAGTATATCCGCACTTACAATTCTTGTTATTTTTTACTCATCTAATAGTTTATTTAATAATTAATCTTTATGTTCTATGAAATTAAGCTATAACGAAGATGATACTTGTACAATCATTAATAGTATAAAGCAAACAATTCACGTAGTTTATATTAATAACAAACTATCCACGCGCTGAAAGATTCTGCGATTTGTCCTTTAATTTTAGATATTCTTACAATAGCTATGATTAATTTGAAAAAAAATATTTTGTACTACGAAATATATATATGTATGAGTATATTTGATATTGCAATATTTTAGGCAAGAGTAATCATGAAAAAAATTAAAAACAAAACTTAACTATGTTTTACAAAATTTTACATGTAAATTGTTAGAATATTTAATTATGTTTCTATGGTCTCATAAACTCAGTAAAATAGTATTTTCTTGAACTTTATTAATAACATAAATACATGTGTCTCATAGAGCTCGACAGATTGGCGAGAACAATGATTCACACTACTGTGCGTAAAACGTCCCACCAACAAAATGGTATTTCCTAAGAATAGATTGTTTAATGTTACGATTACCAAAAACAAAACTATTTAATACATATTTTTGAAATTGAAAATGAATTTAAGTCATTATTTTTATTCTAACTAGAGTTGGTTTTGTTAAGTTTATTTTAATTGGTTTTTGCAGACCTTACTTCAGTATAAGTTGTGGTTTGGTCAATATATTATTCCATCTCTCTTTTTGTTTCAGATAACATGGATCTCATTAGTCATATATTTATTTTACAAATCTTTTACATTTTATTTAAACGGTCAACAATTTTACTATTTAAGACGAATGTTGGGGGTAAGTGTAAACTTAAAACTTTAATTTTCACTTATTTTACAAAGAGTTAAAGCTTCTAAGTTCAAATGTAAAATGTAATTCGGAAGTACAATCTTTAGTGTAGACTGAGATTCCTATGAGCGCTACTGTTTTCTATGTGGGCGAAGTCGCTGGCAAAAACTAGTAACAGCTAGTAAGCTATAATGGTTGAATCCTTGATCCATACTATAGTGTTTATCACGGAACGTTTTGGTAAAAAATATCAAGCATTTTATAAACAGTCTGAATTGCGATTTATCAAATTGAAAAATATTAAATTAAATGTCCGAAGAAGAAAAATAATAACAAAGAATTGCATAAATTCAATCTCTGCAAGTATTGATATTAATTTGTGTACTTACTGGATTAGGGTTTCATTTGAATTAAATAGCATGATTCATTTAGGTTTTAATTAGGTACTTATTAGTTATTATCTATTCTGTACTAGTTATATGCAAACATAAGAAGCACATTTAAAAATATTTATAAGACTTAGATCAGACCAAGCACGAGCCGTTAACAACGCTATGATGTGGTTGAACCCTAAATTAAATTATTGAGTAATTGACATTTATTTTACTTAATTATTAATTTCAGCTTGGTCTCTGTATTTCTCGTGGTACAGCAACAGTTCTCAACCTGTGTTGCGCGCTCGTCTTACTACCACTGTGTAAGAAACTCAATCAACTTCTATATAGAGTTATGTCTAAACTCTGTCCCGGACTGTTTTTCCTTTGGTTGGAGAAAGCGAAGAGCTTTCATATGGGTGTGGCCATTACACTTCTAATATTCGGTGGTAAGTTTTATATTTATTTTATTGTTCAATAAGGAGGTTTTAGGAGAAATGTTTTAGGTGCACTAGACTATAATAGAATAGACTCACGAGGCAATAATTTAATTAACTAAATATATTTAGAGTTCAAATAAATCAAAATTAACTGAATCTCTACAAAGGGAGTATATGCTTTATTCACCTAAACGGCTCTCTTGCACCATTATGTTCTTCAGACAATAGCTAACGACTTCACGACACCGTTTAGACTTACTCTTAGCGAGTTAGGATCTAGAGTGTAATGTACGACAAACACACAAAACAACGTTTGTAAGAAATAACACAGAAAAGTTCAAGAACATACATATACTTATTACATATTATAATATTTATATGATTGCTCAAAATACTTTAAGTTTTTCATAAAATCAGAAAACACTGTTAACGGTTTCTCCAGTTGCGTGTTTGTAACGTATAAAATATGAATAATAGTGTACTTACATAATTTATGACTTCAGGAACCTATTTTCTACGTAGTACAAACAATTATTAAAAAGCTATTTGTTTGATATTAAAATGAATGCAAAAAAGTTAACCGAAAACGATTAACCTTGTATTGTAGAATTCCCAGTTTAGCATGGTTAATGATAATATTATATTAGACTGTACTTTAATTAAATATATATTCACAGTTATACATTCCATATCACATTTCGTCAATTTGTATAACTTCTCCCGCGGCTACGACGAACAGAGAAGTGAGATTAACATGGCGAGATACAGAAATGAGGTAAGTTTGTAATAGATTACAAATATTATAGTTATACATAGTTTAATGGGCTTTATAAATAGTATAAATATACATATAATGGATTTTTATACGTATGGATAGATAGATGGTGGATTAGTAGGATTAATAATCTTAGGTTCTACAATAGACATAGTATGTATGTAGTACATAAAGTGCTTAAGTAATGTTTAGTCCAGAAATTGTAATTTCCGAACGCAGACATCCGAAACGAGGTAGGGTTGTAAATTAATGCGAGCGACGAGTCAAGGGCGTGCAAACACTCGTGTAGTGAAGACGTATTGTCAGCACCCTAGCGGCGAGTAGCCCGTGGGTGCAGCGAAATGATGAAAACTTTTTTTTCTAAGAGAATTGTAAAAAAGGTTCTTGTTTCTTAGAAAAAATTTTCCAATGATAATTACGAAATTGTATCATATAATCTTTAGTTAAAACTTACGAAAAATATTTTATTAGGTGACGAGAACATTTTATATTTACTAAATAGTAAATGTCAACAAAAGTAAACCTTCAATAGTCATATTTAACAAAAGCTGTAAATAACGGTTTACAATAGTATCGGTTAATAAGTTTAATATAAATACCAACACAATAACCATAAAGTGATAATAGAAACAAATGTTCCAGAATAATTGAATTAACATCAATGTATCTGACGAAGTGCAGCCCGCGCGGCCATTATAGCTTAAAGTGCAATATGATAAGCAGAGCCTGCCGTTTACGTATTATTTATGCTCCCATTACGATATATCATATTCAATGACTTTTAACGATTCATTAAACAATTATAACCGTGTACAGGTAATATTCATTTGTATTTTCGTCTATTAATCTAATCTAAAATAATCGATTTTTATATTTTTTTGTAATGTATTCTAGCTTAGTACGTCGAAATTTGTCATGTAACCCTTAAAACCCACTCGAGTCTCAACGCAATTATATCATGACGCTGTATATTGTATGCACACTCTTTTATACTATTTAATGAAGCGTTACATACTTAATTTGTAGCTTGTATTCTTTAAGCCTTTTTTGAATACATTGTTAGTTTCGTCATTACGCACGTCTGTTGTATTATGAGCTAAGGTTGTTTGTTTACATAGGATAATGGAATATAATAATTAGGATTCGACAAGCAATGAAAGATTTTAGATGATTTAAAATATCGACTTTTTTTGTTCTCTTTATTTAAAGGAGGATTTATTCTGTATAGAATATGCCATCCTCATAGTAAGTTCTACACCAGTATATTCACAAATAAAGTTATATTTACTATCTTATTATATTTATAAGTGTGACGCCTGTGTTCGCTTAATACCTTTAAGAACTATCTTATACAATGCTCTCGCAACATTAGACGCCTATTTCTTAATTTAAATTAAATTATACCAAAAACTCAAACCTTTCGGTCTCGTTTCGAAAACATTCCATCATAACATGATAAGCATCCTCCACTACGCCACATTCTAGACAATTTAGTGAACTTTGTTTTCCCATAAGATAACTAAAACTATTTAAAGGTATGTGTCCGAAACGAAGCCGAAAGGCTACGACGATATTATTCTTCTCCATTAAGCCAACGTGAGCAGGAATCCATTGCAAAATCACATTCTTATTTAGGAGTTTCATCCGATAAATAGAATCCACAATATCATAAGCTACCGGTGCACCTCGGCAATTTGAGGAGCATCGAGCCAAATGCTGCAAAGCTCTCTTAGAATCAGACAAAACTACCAAATTATTTAGATTAATGGACTTTATATAATTCAAAACCTCTAAAATAGCAATCAATTCGACGTACATGATAGAAACGTTAGAAGAAATTTTAAATTTAATACTTTAATTTGTTTGGAAATCAAAAAATGCCGCACCAATACTATCATTGTTCTTGGATCCATCTGCTAAAATGTTATACCACCCAGCATAGTTATTGTTCTAAAATAATTCACACAATCGCTTTAGTTCAAGTGCATTAAACATTGCTTATCCAAGTGTCTAACGAAAACATTTCTAATTTTTTACTTCTGTAGATTGGTACACGATCAAGATATTCAGTTATAGTAACCAGCAAAGGAATCCTTTTATGCTGCCAATAATCGTTATGCCGACATAAAACCTGTAATTCTTGTAGTAATTTAATTACTTGATTATTTTCAAAAGATTTGCAATTTAACCAAAATTTTGCTGCCAAAAATTTCTTCAAATAAATACAGGCGGAATACAAACTTCACTTTGCATTACATGGATCGGTATTTTTTTTTATAAAACCACCGATAAGTCTCATATATATATATTGAATTTTATTTAGTTTATCTTAAACTGCTTTTGAACTATTATCATATAGAAAACTTGCTTAATCCAAGCGACCAACGAAATGTTTAATATGTAATGGATGAACTCCCCACCCAGGACCAGTTAACATTTTTAAAACATTAATAAATTTACTTGCTTTATTACTTATTTCTTTTATGTATTTATTTCACCTAGGTGAGTTATCTAACGTAACCTCAAGATATTTTTTACTCTCTACAACCTGAATTATTTTATTATTCATTTTAATTTCTATTGATTCATTTTTGTTATACCTTTTAAAAATACATATTTTAGTTTCTGTTGAACTCTCAACTCCTAATGTCACTAAAATGTTAATAAATTTATTTAAAGAAGACTGTAAGACAATTTTTGCTAAATTTAGATTGTCACAAGTTATGTATAATACGAAATCATCAGCGTTTTGATTAATGTTTACTTCGGTGATTGATCCACAAATTTCCGATGTTACGATATTAAATAATAAAGGTGACAATGGATCACCTTGGGCCAAGCCGCAGCAAGCACTTCTAATGAAAACTGTGTCTTGTACATCATACTTAAGAATCCTATTGCTTAAGAAATTCCATAAATAAGAGCATATAAAAGATCTTCTTCCAAATAAGATTTGTAGATTGTTATAATTTTATCGGTTTTCCTGATATGCTTGTACGCCAAAGTACAACATACATACATTTATAATCCATACATCGCTTTGCATTTTTAATACATACGAGCTTTATGTAAAAAACAAATTAAAAGATTAATAATCTATTTAACAGTAACAACGAATTAATGAATTAATACGAAGAATCGTATTAATTTTAGAAAAAATAATAAAAAAAAATATAAAGGTTTTACAAAAATCTGTGTTTTCATAAATGTAATTAAAGTAAGGTATTTGATCTGTTGTAGCAATAACATAAGACAACATTGCTGATGACTCATCACTGAAATTACTCGTTGCTAGGCGTTTGAAATCTTGTTAAAGATTTATAGTTATTATTAACAATGTAGTTAAACATAATTAAAATACAAGAGTAATTATTCTTGACGAGTAATTACTCTTTACATGACGAATTCGTCATGATGAGGAAGTTTAAAAATACCTTAAACTTTTGCTGAAACCGAAACCAAAAGTTCGGTCGGACACTGTCTGTTATCAAAGGCATGATACTGGGGATTTAGGATTAGGAGTTTTTTCACGCGATTCATTCTGGTACATACGAATAGTTCCAACTCAGGCAGTCAACTATCCACCATATTATTTGATTACGTTCACGTCAGTATTCTCGTAGTGAGAGACGCAAAGATCATCTGATCATCTGATCTGATCAAGATCAGCTGACTTCGATGTGAGCTTACTTTTAACGTATGAGATGCGAATGTACATTGCTATGCTATTTTAAAAATGTATATTTTCTCATTAATCACTATAATAGACCCCATTATTTTTAGAGTCCTCTTAAATTACTGATGAGTATAGCAGGAGTGACAGGGGTGTCGATGTTAGTTATAATACTCAGTATGGGTGTAACATCCAGTAGAGCAGTTAGACGGCGGGTGTACAATGCGTTCTGGTACACCCATCAGCTGTACTTACCCTTTATGGTACTGCTGATGGTACATCCCTTAAGGTAAGTTAGTGAATGAGGTTGAACATTTATGAATTTATAATAAAATATTACTGGAGTATATAATATTATAAAATTAATAAATAGTGATTGCATTTATGATAGTTAATAATAAATTAAAAGGTAAAAAGTCTTCTGGGTTTCAATTTTCCGCAAATGCTTAAATAAATAATGTCGAAGAATTAAAGCACATTTCTTTCAATTCTTATAAATACTTTGTCACTTAAATAATAAATATATTATGGTTTAAATAATTTGTAAGTTTTATTTTCATTTAAACTCTCGTTTTAACATGCGTTATAATACAATAGGTTGTTTTTTACTTACAGTGGAGTTTTGAAAGAAGAAATATTAGATGAAGTAAGAAATGACATATATAAAACCAACACTACAATCATTTCATTAAGAGAAACACCCAAATTTGCAGCGATCAAATCTGTGGTAAGTGAATTAATCAATTGAATTTAATTAAATATGTGTGGTAGATACTGAAGAGATAATTAATTAATCCGGGTTTAATGAAATGAAATGGGTTGATTATTTTATCATTATTTACGATGTGATGTGGGCAGGCATATAATGTTACAAACCTCATATAATAATTAGAATATATTAGTTAACATAAAGTGCTTCAACCGTAAAGGGAGGGCTCTTAAGTGCAAGCTCCTAATTTAATATACCTGTTCAGAGCTTTCAGAGAACAATTGAGAACTCAGATAGCTATTAATTATGAGATTGTGAGCGGATAAAATGCAATTAATTTTGTAGCCGTGATAATTAATAATAAAAATTAATTTCTTTCTTATATTGATTGTGATTTTTTGTGGACATTGTAGAACAGACTTACTGTGTAGAGTAAAGAATATAGCTAAGGTTCTATATATAACCACATTTCTGTTGTCGGTCATTACATTATTAATAGTGTATTTCTCAGGATATAAAGTATCCTATGTCACTACTACACGACCGTTTTCATTCTTTCGTCTATTTGGTGAAAATAACACCATCCGGGACATCGATACCGCTAGAGGTTGAACGAAATGGATTGGGTGGGTTTTCTAGATTCATTTGACTTGAATCTTATCCAGGTTCTGCAAATTGGAAGAAATGCAAATAAATAAATAATATGTCTCTTAAAAAACATTCTGCCTTCTGGTCTAATATCAGTGTATATATAATACTCTATCAAACTTTAAATCGGATATTGAAACAAGAAACTAAGGAATTCGGGTCTCTACATATTATATATGAAAATCCTTGTTCAAATTCATGGCCACATTACAAGTCATCTGTGTCAATAGTTATAAAAGAGTTTATGAGGCGTCTCGGTCCCGCCTCCAGCGATACCATCATTACTATGTTCTATGACCTTTGAAATGTTGAAACCTATTTGACTTCAATTGATTTGTTGATTGAATAAACTTTTTTGGGTATAAGAGTCAATTTAGTTAAATTTTAACATATCTCATATGCTAAATGGATATTTACTTTAAATATTGTTTGCTTGAAATTAATTACGGAGCTTGGTACATATTATGACTGTCAAATAATAATCAATACTCTAATTAAATAAAAGTTAATAAGGTAATTAAGTAAGTAGGTAAGTTAAAAGAGTATCCCTATGGATACTCTATAGTTTATTGCAAAATAAAAATCCCTGGACTTTTTGCTTCCGGGCAACTAGAGTTTGAGGGTTCATAAGTACAATGTATGCCTAATAAAATATAAATCTTTTGATAGTGGAACCATATAAAAATTCGAAAGTTTTTTAAAGCTTTTATTCGAGACTTTTTCGCCATAGACTGAAAATTTGCATTTTACTTCTTTTCTATTAAACATCTGGTTTAATCAACAATGATTTATCTTTCTTGTTTAAATAATTATAAAGTTTATTTTGTCACAATTATAAGTTGTGTAAACGAGTCTTCTAGGGTATATTCTATGATAGGGCGGCTGCCCTACGCCACCATATGTAAATATTTTATAAGTCCGGCTAACAAGGTCAAGATTGGTAAATTATTATCTTTGTTTTTTATTTTGGCAGTTGGGAAGTCCCGTCTGCGAAATGGCGATAATGATTAGCATAATATTAAAAAATAATTAAATTGTGATATGCTTATCATTAACATAAACACGGTTTTGTTTTAAAATCTTAGAAATAATAATATGTTTATTATTATCCACCACTATTTAAGAACTTGGGAAGTCAAACTGCGACCAGGCAATATATGAACATATTATTATTTAATTATTAATAATATGCTTACGTTTATCGTTTAAGAACTTAGGAAGTCTAACCTATGAAATGGTCGTAATGATAAAGATATTATTATTGAAAATTAAATAATAACATAGTTATCGTTATCATGAGCTGTTCTGTTTAAGAACTTCTGAAAAGATATAAAAACATATCACACTTCTTTCTTAATAAACTTTACAGACGTGGCTGTGGATGATATTTCCGTTAAGTTGTTTTTTGATCGACATGTTCTGGAGAATTTTTACTAGAAATCTCTCAAGAGTGCGGATAATTAATGTAAGTAAATGAGTTAATTTTAATTTTATATTTTTAAATATTTCTTACCATGTCATAATCATCACGCTAAAGACATCCACTGCTGAACATAGGCACCAAAGACCCCCAAAGACTTTCAATGACCGGCGGACAATCTTTAGTGCCTGTATCCAACGGCTCCCAGATATTTTTATCAAATCGTCAGCTCATTTAGGGAGGGGGTTCTTATCTATTTTAAATATTTTTAAAGTAATTAATACCTCATATGAATTAAATTAAATAAAGTTTTATATCTGTAAGCTCTTTACAACTGTTTCAATTACACCTTTCAAGTAATTGAAGAATCAAGTCCACTAACCGATTAAACTTTGCATCATCCTATAATCCTATTATTGTTGGGACTGTTCGCAAAAAAGATTGATTTAAAAGCTTTCTTTACAAATTTTATTTAATATGTTTTTTTTTTATATTTTTAACTATTTAAAATATTTCACGTTTTCACAATTGTTCTTTATCCCTAACAATGTGTACTAAATACAATTGCGGATTCTTCCTTATAGTGACTTTTGTTTAGCTTTATACGTACACAACACTTTAGAGCGTAAGTCGCTATTTTTTAGGTGAACCACATGGCGGGTCGTACAATAAGTTTAACTCTTTCCCCACAAGAGAGGTTACGGTGTCGCAGCGGTCAGTACATACTACTTCAATGTCACGACATATCTCATGTGGAGTGGCATCCCTTCACTGTTGTGCAGGTGTGTGTCTGTTTGTCAAATAAGTATACATGTGTGCATCCACTGAATACATACATAAAGATGCCTATGTCATATTTTTTTTTTGTTAAAAAAGTCGATAAGTTAAAAAAAGAAGAAATTGACAAACATACTTTTAAAAATGTACCTATTGCAGGTTCCCACAATACACCAAAGAGAGTTCGTAGTTTGGATCAAGGTAAAAGGAGACTGGACAGAGGCACTAGAAGGATTACTAAAGGAAAAGGGGTCACATAATGTAAAGTAAGAATATGAGTTTTAACTATTTAACCCCAAGCAGAGAGTCTTTTAGAAAACATTTTTAAGGAAGAGTTACTAGAATGCATTTTTGGTATGCAATGCCAGTTGAGCAAATACTTCTAAAAAAATAAAAATAGATTCTAAATTTGTCCCTTTATATGTCGGACGCGAAACTTTCTTCAGTTAATGTTAGTTAATTAATTTCAGTTTTTTTAACGGTTAATGTCAGTTCAATTTTGAATAACTGATAAACCTAGCCATAATCACGACTCTTATACGAGCTGAATCCCTCTCCTGAAACAAGTGCATTTCATTCGTGACAGAACCAGAAACGTTAAACTTTTTCCTTATTCCCTGATCAATCGATTTTTTCTCCTTCACGCCTCACGCCTCCGCAAGGCAATACCTATATATGAATCTCTTATTATCATATTCATCAATTAATTTGTCTCTCAACAAATATTACAAAAATCAATAACATTATTTTACTGGGGTACAAGATGACAATACTGATGATGTAAATCGGTTATATTGGTATATTGATACGATCCGTTGTCCCCAGTGTGTGTGGACGGTCCGTTGTATTCGTGTATTGAAACCCTCCGCTGTCCCCGGTGTGTGTGTGGACTGTCCATTGTATTCGTGTATTGAAACCCTCCGTTGTCCCCAGTGTGTGTGTAGACGGTCCGTTGTATTCGTGTATTGAAACCCTCCGTTGTCCCCAGTGTGTGTGTAAACGGTCCTTTGTATTCGTGAATTGAAACCCTCCGTTGTCCCCAGTGTGTGTGTGGACGGTCCGTTGTATTCGTGTATTGAAACCCTCCGTTGTCCCCAGTGTGTGTGTAGGCGGTCCGTTGTATTCGTGTATTGAAACCCTCCGTTGTCCCCAGTGTGTGTGTGGACGGTCCGTTGTATTCGTGTATTGAAACCCTCCGTTGTCCCCAGTGTGTGTGTGGACGGTCCGTTGTATTCGTGTATTGAAACCCTCCGTTGTCCCCAGTGTGTGTGTGGACGGTCCGTTCCCCAGTCCACTGCAGCGTGCGTCGCAGGGTCACGTGTCGTTGTTGGTGTCGGCCGGCGTAGGGATCACACCCTTCGTTGCTCTGCTGCACGATATATACCTGTGAGTTTAATATTAAATGTTTTTACGTACCCAATATGTTATTAATGCTCGAGGAAATTTATGGTCTTAAATCTGGTGTTCTTAAATGTAATTACGTTTCTCCGAGTTGCTCCGTAATCTCAGATTTATTAAAACGTTACTAATCTAATGAGATACTAAAGGAAGGAGCTGGCACTCGATGTGACGACTGAATATAAAATTAGTAGTTATCGATAAAATATAAATAAAATAGAATTTATTTTCCCAATTTTGGTGATCTTAAATTTTAAATGCTTCGTGTTTAATAAATTTGGGTAGTAAGAAAAAATACTGTATTATTATTTCAGCAACCCGCGTAGCAAATTGCCTGGCAGAATCCACCTCATATGGATCGTCAGAACAGAAAGAGAACTCACTTGGATAGCAGAACTAGCTAACAATATTATACTAAAGCTCAGAGACGCAAACCGACCAGACAGACTGCATCTAGAGCTATATGTTACTAGCGATAATAATATTCCTAAAAAAAGTCATATAGTAATAATAAGTAAAAACGGTAATGTAAGTAATGTATTGAATGAAAATGATGAGAAAGCAACTCTTCTTACACCACACATGAAAAGGAACGCTTGTGTTAATACTAAATTAATGATCAATGACAATGATAATGATTTTGATATAGCAAAGAAGTATCCGTTGGTAGGATGCCGGGTGAGACGCGGAAGGCCGCATTGGGATAAAGTTTTTGGGTATTGGGTGCATTTGTATCCTGGGTAAGTTCTTGTTTGGTTTTAAAACAGTGTTGACTTTTCTAAATTTTATATTTGGTCCACTTACTTTAATAAGTTTTCTATTTCAGACATAATTTAAATCTATATTGCTGTGGACCAAAGAAATTAGTTAAGTTATTAAGAAATAAGTGTAAGTACATGTCACGATATACAAAGACTAAGTTCGTTTTCATTCACGAGGCTTTCTCCTAAATGTATTAATGGACTGAAATTAAAATTATGTATTACAATTTATTGCATTTTTATTTACCTTGAATTTATTTTTATACCATAAAATATAAAAGAAAAAAATATTTAAAAGAAATAAGAATATTTTTGTAACAAGTACCTTTATTAGTTTTAAATAAAAGTTTTATAAAGAGCAAATCGTTTCGAAACTCTCTAAATTCTAGTATTAAAAGACATTTAAAATTCAAATTGCTCTCAAATTGACCTTACTTTAACTGAAATTGCTTTCAACAATTTCGCATTCGACAACTTTCTCATTCAGTTTGCAAGTTGATTAAAAAAATGTCTCTTTTAAGGACCCTAACTGATCAAGTATACCAAAGTGATTTATTTGATTTTAATTTAAAATATCTCTATTATGTTGGCTTATGGCCAGAAAACGATTGGCCAAAACGTAAGCTGGTATTGTACAATATATACGAGTACGCACTTCATATTCTGGCAATGTGTTTTATTATAATGACTGGTATAGGTACCTACCAGAACAGAAACGATTTGATAAAGATGATGTCCAACTTGGACAAAAGTCTTGTCACCTATAATTTCTTTTCTAAAACAATTTTCTTCGTCGCAAGGAGAAATAAATTAAAGATTCTAATCAATGAGATCAAGAATTCCGGTGACGAAGTCAGTGAATATCGAAAGAAATTGATGGTAATTCATGTAATTGTAATTACTTTTAGTTCAACGGCTCTGGTTACAACATTTTGTTTCTTGAGTCAATACGAATTTGAAATGACTGTTGAGGCTTGGATGCCCTTTGATCCTTTAAAAGATAGAAAGTCCTTGTTATTATCAGCGCAGATTCTAGCAATGTGCTTTATACCCTGTATGTACAGAGCGTTTGCTCTTCAAGGGATCGTGTGTAGTATTGTCATGTATTTTTGCGATCAATTGATAGAACTTCAACAGAGATTAAGAGCAATGTCTAATGCAGAAGAAAGTGAGATACGCGCTCGAGAGGAGTTTAAGGCAATCGTGAAGAAACATGTTCGTCTGATGAGGTCATATATTTTTAATTATTATATTAAACAAAATGCACAAACTGTATCCACCTATCTCTTACAGATATTCCAAAACATTCACTAATATTTTTAAGGAATTCTTCCTTATCCAAAACCTGGCTGTCACTATAGAGTTGTGTTTTAACGCGCTTATGGTTACAAGTGTAAGTATAAAACATCCATATTTAAATTTTAATAAGTATACAATGAAAAATTTTATTATATATATATTTTCTAAAATTGAAATAAGCTTAACAGGGCTATACATGTTTATACATATTTTCAAACATCCATATTTAATTATAATATTAGCTTTGCCATAAATATTGTAAGAAAGAAAAAAAAATACTTTTACAGTATGTTAGTTTAAAACACAAACATAAAACAACTAAAAATATAAAAAGCTTATTCGAAGTGGTATCCATTGGCCGCAATACAGTACTTTAAACGTTGAGGCCAGTTATCAAAAGAACCACACGCTCTTTCCATGGGGAATTTTTTTACTGCCAATCGTATGGATTGTTTTAGGGAATCCAATTGATCATGGTGTTTAGAGCAAGCTGCACTCTCTAAAACTGACCCTAATCCGCTGGATTACGATTCTTAAGATCGGGACTAGGCGACGGCCAGTCAGAGAGTCACTAAAAAACCAACGGTTGCCCTCATCGCCTTAATGGGGCGCCACGGGATCACTTGCGCATTCACCGTGACGCCCCGGTCAAGTGTATAAGCTAGAAGCAGGCGTATACTGCCAGGCGTTTGCAGATGATGTGACACTCATAATTTCGGAGAGCGCAACAACTATTCTAGAGGAGAAGTCAAACACAGTTTTGAAAACGATGGTAGAATGGGGAAATCGTAATAAGCGTAACTTCGCGCCTCACAAGACCGGCGCCATGCTCTTAACGAAGAAACTGAAGTACCACGAACCAAACCTTTACATGACTGGAACCGCAATACAACTTGTAAAGGAAATAAAACTACTTGGACTCGTGATAGATAGGAAGCTCACCTACACCTCTCATGTGTCCGTATCGTGCAAAAAAGCTGCGGAAATATATAAACAACAAGCGCGCGCCGCGAAGGTCACCTGGGGATTGAACGGTGAAATCACGAGAACCATCTACGTTGCCGTAGTGGAACCTATTATGATGTATGCTTCAAGTGTGTGGTCGCAAACAACTGAGCTGCAAAGGATACAAAAACAGCTAAATACCCTCCGGTAAAACTCGGGTAGAACGGTCCTCCAAACAGAAAGGTGGACATGGCCATCAATCATTTAGACAAGCCACACCCATCCACAATATAAGATATAGAATATACCAAACTGGATCAACCACAACCCGACCTCATCTAAACCATACAAAACACAGGCTCCTTAATATTCACAGATGAAAGCAAAATATCAGGCAGAGTAGGAGCAGTCCTGATGTGGTGGAAGGATGGCAAAGAGAAGGAATACGACACATTTAGCCTGGACAGTTCATGTACGGTCTTCCAATCGGAATTATATGTGCTATATTAGGCGACACTTTTGGCTAAATCTAGCAGAAAAGAAGTGGTTAACATCCTCAACGACTCGAAATCTACGCTGGATCTGCTAAGAAAATTTCAAACAACCCATCCCTTAGCAAATGTTATAAAATAAAACATTGGAAGAACCAAAGCACACGGTAGAGAAATCAGACTCTTTTGGATAAGGGCTCATGTGGGCACTGTTGGTAATTAGAGAGCAGACGAACTTGCGAAGAAGGGAGCTCTAACTAACAGTGATCCCGAATACGATAAAATACCTCTGTGTACGGTCAAAGAAACCATCAGGAAAGAAACGGTCCGCAAATGGCAGGACCGTTACCAAACTTCCAACACAGGGACCATTCGAAAAGAGTCATACCACATCCTCAGAAAAATAAAAACAAACCCCACTCTCACCCAGGTCTTCACGGGACACGGTGGAATAGCGGAATACTTATACAGATTCTATATCAAAGATAGTCCCGGCTGCGAATGCGGCCCAAACATCAGCGAGACACTCGTTATGTTGGATAGGGCAGAGACGAAAAGAACAGGCAAAGCCAAATATACGACGCCATCTAACGACCCAATTGTTGTTAGGGCTCAATGCACCAAGATTATGCTAGAGGATATGATCCTAGACAAAGCTAGCACGTTAACGAACTTCAAAGCTTGGACCGTGCCAATACTAAACTGGATCAATGAGGTTTCAGGATGTGGCAAAACCACGTGGATAATATCGCACTTCGACGCGGAGAAGGACGTCATCGTTACAACCACAACTGAGGCAGCTAAAGATCTAAGAGGGAAGATCTCTCAGCGTATATGTGACGAATCAAAAAATCGAGTGAGTACGATGGCCTCTGTATTAGTAAATGGATTCAAAGAGTCAGAAATCTATTACAGTTTGGTGGTAGACGAGGCTCTTATGAACCATTTCGGATCCATAGCAATTCTCCTCGTCGGTGACGTGAACCACTTACCTTACATCGATAGAGATAATCTGTTCGAAATCAGGAACTGTCGTCCCACCCTGATAACGTCCAAGAATTACTGTGCCAAGAATTACTGTGCACACATCGGAATCCCTTCGATGTCGCGTATGCCTTAGAAAAGGTCTACTCCGGCATCTACTCCATCAGGAAACTAGTGCAGTCCTTAACAATGCTCAATTACACAGGATCGAAAATACCCAGATCCCAACCCAATACCCTCTACTTAGTACACACCCAGGAAGAAAAGATAGCATTGTCTAACCAGGGTTATGGATCAGGCGAAGGGTTGCGTATCTTAACCATACACGAAGCACAAGGACTCACTATCGGCTCCGTTTTTATAATCAACACCAAGAGTAAGATGCAACTGCACGATAGCGTTTCCCACGCGGTTGTAGCAGTGTCGCGTCATACCGAGAGCTGTGTGTATTTTACCGACAGCGAGGACGACGCGACAGGCAGATTCATCAGCCGAGCGATGAAGGCGACACAGTACAACAATACAACAAGATGGCTATACAAGACAGAAACTTTGCTATCGTGGAAACCTTGCAAAATAAAAAGAAAAAAATATATAAATAGTAGCTCACCACTATAGTTTTTTAGTAGGAATGCGTTAATGAAAAAATATAACAAAAATTTATGCGTACTAACTTTTAATATTTTTTTTTAATTTTTGAAAATATCTTTAAACATGTATAGCCATGTTAAGCTTATTTAAATTTAGATAAATATAGAATGTAAAAAACCGATACGGGCAGGGATTCGAACCCGCGACTACTGGGAAACCGTCCCGTCGCTCTACCAACTGAGCTACCGCATCGCTGTCCGTCTCGGTGAATTAAGCATTCTATATGTGATCGTCTTTATCGGGACGGTGGTGACATCTATTAGGCCTCTTTCGAAAATCCTAGCCTATTTTTTTTTATATAATATATCAAATACTTTAATACTTCATATTATCACATTGTATAATAAAAAAAAATAAAAAAATGTATAAATTATATTTTTATATGTATATGTAATTGAGGTGCAACGGACTTGCCTTACTAATATAGTGTTTTAAGATACCTGTAGTAATAGACTCCTTTTTGAGTATGTTATCTCAAAATTCAACGATTAATATGCCAAATACAAACTAAATGCGAAAAGTGCACGGGCGACGTGACCGTGGATAAAAGTAAAATTAATAAAAAAAAATACCAAATGTATAGAGAGTTTAAAAAAATACATTTGGCTTCATAAGTACTTTGTGTAATGCAATCACAGCAATTCTTCTCTTTATCACCCCACTCCATTTTAATATTGCAAAATATTGTACAATGTATTGGCGCCAAAATGAGAAAACACAGTGTAACAGTATTTAAGGCGAGACTAAGTATATGAGCGAAAGAAAGTTATCACTTCAAATAAAAAAATGTATCTTTAAATTATTATTAATTTAAGGGACGAAAATATTAAAATTGAATAGGTGATATAAACCAGTATATTATACTATCTAGACATCTTTATAATATTGTTAATAGGCAGTTGCAGATCTATTTTACGAACACAAACCTTTGTAAAAGGAAAATAACAGAATGACTTCTTTCCCTGAAATAGGTATGATGAAGTGGAGTTGCTTTTGCATTTTATGAGTTAACTTACTTTCACACTCAACATACAAACCCACACCACAATCTCCTTCACACATACATGCACACAAATACACACACACACACACACACAAATATACATATACACCCACAAACATTCACATACAAAGTGTATATTGTCTGTAATATTTATATCATAAAAAAAAAAAATAATAATTATTTGCTATAATTTTATGTTGGTATGGAAGGACGGAGGCTTCTGGCACAGGGATAATTTTATTATTCTTAAAAGAAGACTTCATTCAACCTTTTCTTTGTGTATATTATTTGAATTTGAAATAAATTATTAAAATAAATTATTATAAACTAATAAAATATATTTGTTTTAAAATTGCTTTTCTTTCCAGGCCGGTCTGGAAGAAAAAACTCTACTAGCAAGCTTTTTAACATTTCTTGGTCTTGCTTTATTTAATGCTTATATTTTTTGTTATTTAGGGGATGAATTGATTGTTCAAGTAAGTTTCACACGATCTTATTATTAGTTAAAATATTAAACATAGTTTGTTAGTTGGATATCTTACCCGATCTGGTCGTTCTTATGACTTTATAATACATAAAGGGTGGGGGGAAAAGTTTCTTCGCATTTTATATGAAATGTCAAGACATTTTTTCCAAAGATTATTTAGATTTATCTTTAGAATATATGCACCATTTTGTTCGATAACTTTTTGACATCTTGTAGATAGTAACATAATGCCGTTTCTGTAGAAATTTGGGGACTTCAGAAGGCTTTAAAAAAGTAGTTTTGGTATTCCTCTCTTGATGTTAATCTGACTGAATAAAGACTTCTGTAGAGACTGAAACAAACTTTTTTGAACTTTTTTTCGCGGCTTGCGTTGCAGTTTTTCGTTTTTTTTTGTAAAAATTAAACTTGAAAATGTATCGAATTTCTTTATTAGATTCACTCAAACGCGTGGACGGATCTAATTGCGGTTTTTTTAATAGAAAGCTTGGTTCATCGAAATGGTTCTTAGTTATGTTTGGTCGAAATAGAAACAGTCGTCTCCATGATATTGAGGTTTTATTGGTCCGAGTGAAAAGTTATGCAATATTGATCTATTATGCAATATTGATAGAAATACTTAATCAAGTGATAATTTACGTGTAAGTAGGTTCATTTAATACAATAATGAAACTAGTAACATAACCTTAAAAAGCAGAATAAAAAATATTTTTTTTCATTTTAAATACCCCCGATACTTACAATACAATACAATACAATAAGCCTTTATTAACAAACAAAATGTTACAGTAAAATTACTAGTGTTAAGCTAGTCATCGGTATTCATATGTTCGTTTTGCTTATCAGCATAGGCCTTCCCCAGACCTCTCCACAGCTCGCGCTTGTGAGCTTTTCTCATCCATGTTCCACCTGCTGCTGCTTTTAAATCATCCTCCCACCTGCGTATTGGTCTTCCTCTCTTACGTTTTCCTTCTCTCGGGTATCAGTCTGTCACATCTTTTGCCCATTTTCCTTTCCTGCATCTGATAGTATGACCAGCCCATTTCCATTTCAGTCGTTTTAACACGTGAGTTACATCTGTGATGTTATTTTTTTTCCTTATCGATTTGAGACAATACTTACCCCCGAAACTTAAAGACCTCTAAAAAGAATAAAAATAATATTATTATGTACTTATTGAAGGAAGACCACTTAATAAAGGAAGAAATTAAAATGCAAGTAAGTTACCAAGGCAGATAAAGAAATTACGATATCGAATCGTGTAGTCTAAGCCCTAATAACTTTTTAAAAAAGACACCATCGTCAACGTACGTACAACGGTGCCTCGACTCAACGACTTCAATAAGTACATTATAATATTATTTCTATTCTTGTTACAGGTCTTTTTATATCGAGTTCTTTTTAATGTATCTGTTTTAATATGATTAAAACCAGGCAGATACAAATAGTACAGCCAAAGATTTTTTTACAAGTTTATATAATATGCTATAATATGCGAAAATACTTTTTCCCCGATCTGTATATACATTTAATTATATTGAAAACTTTTAATCCTATATCTTCGGACATTTGTATGTTTGTTACAATTACGTAATGATTACTTTCTAACGACAAGGCTATATCTTATATAGGTATATTACAATGTTAATGGTTTAATTTATAGATATTTATTTACAACACTTCATTGCACACAGATAGGTATCTATATTATGTATAAAACAAAAACAACGAGTTAGTGGAAAATTCAGAAACATTTGGTACAAAGACGACCTTATCACTAAAAGTGATATCTTACGACGTACAATTAGAAGGACAATTTTATTTTATGATTTAAGAGTACGGGTATAGCCCAAGCGGCCTACGAGTCTGGGTGGACTTCGTGGCCGTTGGACATGCAGAAGGATATACTCATTGTTATTGGAGTTGCCCAAAGACCATTTACGTTGAGCGCCGGAGGCATATCCGTTATGTGCATACAGACGTACAGCGAGGTTGTAAAAAAAAATATTACCAAAAATTTTACATTTAAAACCCCTTCACTGAGAAAGAGTTGATTAACTTTAAATGGCTGAACGAATATTTTATGAGAAAACACTTAAATATTGCTACTTTTATATAAAAATAATCAAAATTGTATTATATATAAAGGAGTTAGTTACAAAGATACAGATAACAGATAAATTGATACATTGAACTTATAAGTTATAGCAATCCTTTTCATATGGCTGATTTTAAAATATGAGTTGTATTTTACTTTGATTTGTAGGATTTTAATACATATATTTTTTTTTACAGGCCCTTTATAATGCATATTCAATTTTTGCTGTTTTGAACGATGTAGTGGATTAAATGAGAAAACTTATTATTTTAATGCACACTTCATTAGTTGCATCTTTAACTATTTTATTTGATTGTATTGTATTAATAAACTATATTAGAGGAACTATATAAACTATATTGTAAGAGGAGTAATAATTTGTTTCTACTGTCTATGTAGAATATTGTTCAATTGAATAAACCTTATGATAAATATTATGTTGTATTTTTATGAAGTAGTTAACTATCTAATAGTGTTACAAATTATTCCTAAAATGTTACAAAAGTATTGCTATATATAATAATAATTGTAAGGAGATACGTAGTATTTGGTAAAAAGAAAAGTCGTAGTATATTTAAATCTTTCAATAAAATCAAGAAATTGCATAAGAACCAACAATCTCCAATTATCAATGATCAATATCTTTGCAATTTAGTTTTTAGATTGAAACATTGTACCATCAATACATATAATAAAATAAAAAATAAAAAAACCCCAATATAAAAAGACCTCTAAAAAGAATAAAAAAATAAATTGATGTTTTAAAAAACCCTGATAAAAAAGAACTCTAAAAAGAAAAAAAATAATATTATTATGTACTTATTGAATTCGTTGCGTCGGGGGACCGTTGTACGTACGGTGACGATAAGGTCTATTTTACGAAGTTAATCATTGAGGACTTGACTGTACGATTCGATATCGTAATTTCTTTATTTGAATTGTTAACTTACTTGGATTTTTAATTTTTTAATTTTTTTTTGCTTATTAAAGTTATGTTACTGGTTTCTGAATTGTACTAAATGAACCTACAGACATACAAACTTTTCAATTGTTTCAGTATTTCTATTAATCTATCCTAATATTATAAAGAGGAAAGATTTGTTTGTTTGTTTGAATTGAATAGGCACGGAAACTACTGGACCGATTTTAAAAAATCTTTTAGCATTAGAATCCTACATTATCCGTGATGAACATTGGTTATATTTTATAATCATCATCATCATCATCACTAATATTATAAATAGGAAAGATTTGATTGTTTGTTTAAATTGAGTAGGCTCCGAAACTACTGGACCGATTTAATAAAATATTTTATCTTTATAATCCTACAGTATCCCTCTGATGTTTCTCGAGAGACGAGAAATATATATATATATATATATATATATATATATATATATATATATGTATATTTATTACCGTGTTTAAAAATACAATACTCATGTTTCCGAGCATCTTGTTGCCTCCTTACTTTTCGTATTAGTATTCGTATATTTCGCTATTGACCACTAGAGCCCGCCGCGTGATATTTTATGTAATTTGAAATATTTTCGCTAGTTTACTTATAGGAATATATACTACCTTAATTAAAAACATTTATAA
This sequence comes from Napeogenes inachia, assembly GCA_959347355.1. Classification (NCBI taxonomy): domain Eukaryota; kingdom Metazoa; phylum Arthropoda; class Insecta; order Lepidoptera; family Nymphalidae; genus Napeogenes; species Napeogenes inachia. The sequence continues at coordinate 24,056,254 of OY365794.1, forward strand.
TACAAAATTCATTGTTTACCATTACATTACGATATTCTGTATAAAACCTTTGTTACAATTATGGATTTTTTGGACAAAATTCTTATCTGACTTTTTGTTCTTTCATATCAAGTGTCAAAAACAGGTGTAACGAAATAAATTATTTGTGAAAAATTACTAACGGGCTAGTACGTTTATAATTCAAATCAGCAATGACTCCTGGTGTAGAGTTTCTCAAAACAAATTCTCCTAAAAAAAAGAAAGTCAAGAAAGGAAAAGAAAAGACAAAAATAAGTAAGAAGAAATATCTAAGAATAAAATGTCCAATATGCTTCAATAATTTAGGGAAAGACTCTATATCATCCACTATTTGTGGCCACGTGTTTTGTACAAACTGTCTTCAGACGGCGATCAGAGTCAGGGCAGTTTGTCCAACTTGCAGACGAAGTTTAAAAGGCAACAAAGCACATCATCTTCTCTATCTACATGAAGAGATTGAAGATTTAGGATCGTCATAATACTAACCACGAATATTTTGTTTGTGCTCGTTTCTAAATATTTGGAGTAAAAAGAAATCTATGAAATGTTTACTTTTGAACCTGTGATTGTGTAATTAATGTTATGCAAAAATATAACGTCTTTAAAATTGCGTTCTGATGAAAATCATATTCTAATTATCTTATTATTTATATTCATCGAATAATTAAAATCCCAATTGAAAGTCAGTTATATAAATAAAATATTTTTATTGTCAAAGTCAAGCAGCTCGAAAAATGACATGGCACATTCCCGGAAAGAGCTGGTTTTTCTTACGTTTTTTTTTTTATGAATACTTCAAGTATACATGGTTATTATTACCTTTGAGGTGGTGAACTAATTACAAATAAGCCTGTATATATATATTTTATTTATAAAAAATGAAAATTTTTAAAAGTAACCTCACTGCTTTGTGCGAACCCCTGGTGCATCATTATCTAAATATTTGGAAATGCTGTAGTATTCGCTAGCATACAAACATTCTCGTATGTATTGAATTTATTTTAGAATAACTAGCATTTGCCCGCAGCTTCGCACGTCTTAAATTCGTAGCAAAACCGTTCCCATTTACCCTTTTATTTTTATATTGGCTTCTATATGACTTGTTTTAAGTGATACAATCAAAATTACGACAGCGGCAGACATTGCTCACTGTCAAAATTCTATTTAAAGTTTTTAACAAGGATACAAAATTAGATACTGTAATTTCTTTTACACCTCTCTTGCTTTTGACTAAGCGTCCATTTAAATAAATTTCAAACATAGTACTTAATAACCATTCTAACCATATATCACACTTATAGATTTTCATTGAACATAATCAAAATATGACCATGTAAACTTGAGGAATTCTGAGCTACACAATCGACGTTATTTTGACCATCAACGTGCAGGTCTGGATTTATTATAATTATTATTATAATAGGTATTAGACATTCAGTTAGCTATATGCATTAACAAAATTTTCAATAGTGAACATTCACAAAAGCCATTAATTTTGAGACGGTTTGCACGGTTCCATACTATAGTTCGCCGGCCGACAGTATCAACGCAAAGGCGATGACCCTATATTTTAAATCTGTAATATCTTCGAAAATATTTATTTAAATTACATGCTGTAAAGGGCTATATCTATGACTTTGCTTTATACTATGTAATGATACTGTTACGATTATTACGAACTTGATGAAAAAGTTTATTGCCTAGTAAAAGTTACTCACTTTTAGAATCGAGTAACAGGTAACGCTAATCTAAATAGAAAGAGAACTAGGCAGGGTTGTAAAGAATTGAACTAGCATTAGGATTTAGGATATCTTAAATAATATAAAATGTTAAAAAAAAGATTTTATATCCTTCCAACATGGTTATATTATATAACCAGATACAGAACAAATTCACTACTGTGTATCGTCAGTGAATGGCAGGAAACGTTTGCAATTAGGTGGTGTGCTAATTGACCTCTAATATAAAAAGAATGGGTTACTGTTGATTTTGAACAACATGGTCTAAAGTAGATTAGGATATTTTTAATTACCAGTCTACAACCACGTCCGTTTTATTATATAATAATGATATTGTACTATACTTAAGGGCTTCTACAGCCATTATGTATCTAAATGTTTTTGTTACAAGTAAAATAGGTTTACCACTTTCAGTGATTTTCAGTTTAAGAATTGGTAGTCTTGCAGTACTATGAAAATAACTTGGTATGTTGAATACACTTCGAATATTAGATTAAAAGACATAGAGAATAATTAAGTAGAATAATATTATTCTTCATTCAGGTACTGAATAATGTACGTGGAAGACGCGGGCATTGGTATTACCATGATTATATTTTGTTCTCATTGTCCCATAACTATGGAACTATCGCTGATAAATTATAGATGTAGATTCTAGATAGATGGTATATTCTACACAGATTCTAGTTGGATGCGTTGGTGTTGATCTTTGCTTCTTTCATTGATCCACAACGTCAAAATGATATCTGTGCAATGACATTAAACTGACAGACGTTAAAATTAAAGTACTCGTATTTCGTACTTCGTGTACATGGATTTGTGTTATTATTTTCCGAGGAATATAAATCATAATGAGTTTGAAAATGGATTTAAAACACTACCGAATTAATCAGAAACATGTTTTAAAATTAGATAATTCAGATTCAACCTATCAGATCTTTCTTAAAAATTTAGCGAAATATCATTTTCAAGTAAAAGCAATAATACAGGCAAGTCAATTCCACATACCATATTTATTATAAAAACAGTAAACATATTCTATAAGGAAACGTTTATCTTCAGGATATTTTAGAATGTAGAACTTCAATGAGAGAATTGAATGACTTAAATGAAAAAGGGAGACTTCAAATACGATTACTTAGAGACGAATTAGAAAATTTGGAAGTTTACGCCAATGAAACCGGAGAAGATAAATATTATCAGGAGCTGGTATCACAAAGGCATCGTCTGTCTGGGTAAAATAAAAGTTTATACCAAAAATAAACTTGATTAAGGATAGAAATTTAAATTGTTTAGTAAATATATATTTTTTTGTTATAAGTGTTAACATCTGTGTTCTAGGCTTTTAAAAGAATTTAAAGAGGCAAACATAGACAGTATGTTTGCTATAGAAAAAGCCCAGCGAGATGACCTTTTGCAATCAGTAGATGGAGATGAAACTGGTGTTAGGAGCAGAAAGAAGAAGGTGGATAGGGATGGCTTATTGCAAAAGTCCACAGGCATGTTATAATTATTGATTACAATTATTATATTGTTTTAGGTAATTTTGTTACACATCTTCATTCATTTATGTCATTCCAATGAAAATAATTAAAGTGCAGTATTATAATTTAAATACATAATATAATTATTATTTTCATTACATATTATAATATAAGTACTTGAAATGATATATCAATTCTGTGTAATACTTACAATTTCCATCTGCGCTCCTCTTCTAACCTCGATACTATTCATTTTTTCACATTGTACCGCTTTTATCTCCAGTTCTGTTAATGTTCACTCAACTAAAGTCTGGAACGGTCTACCCAAACCCAAAAGGCCCTCACCCAACAGGGTAGTTTTTATGAAATCAGTCTTTAAATACCTCACTGAAAATTTGCACAATTGTAATTAGAAATTATATATATATATATGTTATGTATATAATATTGTACTTATAATTATAAGTAATATTTGTGTGTGTATATATCTATATTTATTTAATATTTAAGTATGTTTATAATTTATTATTTTTATATCTTTATTTATTTAAGTATATTGGTTAATACATGTTTATTTTCTTTTAAACAATTTTATAATAAATAATAGTACATAGTATTTGTTGTGCACATTCATTGTTTCGTATATTTATTTCAATGTTTTTTGATTTTGTTTTAATTATTTGAGTGATTTAAACTTGCATATTGCGTCTTCATGTTATCTTGTTCTTGTACTGTATTCTCAGTATATTACTGTAAGTCTATTTGTACCTTTATTTGGCTGAATAAAGATTAAATAAATAAATATTATTCATTGATCTATTTTAGGGGTGACGGAACAATTGCTCTCAATAAGTAGACAGCTAGCGGCCACCACCCAGAGGAGTCAGGACACATTAGACAATTTAGTTTCATCAAGCTCAGCAGTGCATGTACGTATATTTTTTACTTAAGCAATATTATTTTTAAACAATGCTCACCATTGTTCTTTATTGTTTCATAAAGTAAGAATTGGATGAGGATGTGAAACAAGTGTATTAAAATATTTAATATCAGTCTAAATATTAAAGAGAAGGTATTATGGCTAATTTAATGTGGTCTATTAATGTGTGCAATTGTAATATTATAAAGGTCTAGTTTCAGTAGATCTAATATTATTTTCTCTTTTAGTATAAAAGTAGTAACTTGTGAAACCTCTTAACGTAATGTAATGTATATGTTTCTTTTCAGGGCACTCAATCGGAACTTTCGAATACAGGAAGCACAATCTCACAGTCCAGTAAATTACTAAAAAAATATGGCAGACGAGAATTCACTGATAAAGTGATTATGTTTTTTGCATTTTTGTTCTTTCTAGCTGTCTGTTTGTATATTGTACAAAAAAGATTGTTTTAATTTTATATTTAATTAATAATTTATACTTTTTTTAATCAATTAAATTATGTAAATAAATGTTGATTGACAGTGTATTTTTTATATTATTTTTATTTTGTAAACAAAAGTATGAATACTTTTAGTAAGATTTAAATTTGTGTAAAGACACTTACAACTAACCAGGTTCTGTAATATTGATATAAATTTTGCAACAATATTCAAATATTAATATTTGTGCATCTTCATCTAACTGGACCAATCTTTTATATTTAGGGTAAAAGCATTATGTTAGTTTTATATATTACAAAGAAATGGAAACAAGCCATTTGGAAGATATTTGCCATCCAAGAACAAATAAAATAAATATAAAAGAGCCTATTACATAATCAAAATAAGTGTTCTCTATAAAGACTTCATCAACATTTTTAGGACAAAGTTTACCATGAAAATAACTAAAATAGAATTAATTGTCTTACTTTTTTATTTGCAAAGATAGCCAAGTTGAGTTTGCCTGCAAGTGTTGCGAGATAGAGGCTCTACGGGATCCTTTGATTTAAATTTATACCTAAGAAAATTGATGAATCAGTCATTTCTAACACTTCATTATTTACTTTTTACACCGGGACTGTATTTAGTTTTAGTTTTTTGAGTATTTAAAACTAAATTATTTATTCTAAACAATTAAGAACACATGACAGAGCACTATTCACTTCGTCATAATTAGTCCTATCACGCTCAACTTAAAAAATAAACGAGGTATCATTAGCAAAAAGTACAATGTCACATAGACCTTTCACGAAAAAGGGCAAATCATTGATATAAAGTAAAAATAAAAAAAGGGCCAAGAATATATCCTTTTGGAACACCTATTTCTGAGGGAGAACCAGTCAACCGTTTGGACTCATTGATTTAGATAAGAGGAGGCAATAAGATCAAGCGTAGCACTACGAACACCGTAGTGGTTAAGTTTTCATAGTAATGTTTGATGGTCTACGGAATCAAAGGCTTTAGACAAATAATAATAAATACTCTTATGGCATTCTGCGACTTCTCCCATGCGTCGTAAATATGCTTAAGAATCGTGGCACCCGTATCAGTTGCTGATTTATTTTTGGTAAAACCATTTTGTTCACTAAGAAGCTATATATGAATCTCCATTATTTAAGATCTCCAGTGGTTTTAAAACAACCCTCTGACGCTTGGGGCAGGTCATTAATAGAAACCCTCTTATGGGCTATGATCCTATGAAATATTTTAGGGGCTCCTAATTATAATGGCGTTTAAAGCACGGATACTTTCTAAAACAGGTAACAAATCATAATACAACGGATTAAGTTCGGAACTAGATAATCGCCATTCGACCGTTCGTTTCCAAGCACGCTAGGGTGAAATTAGCTTTATAACCTGCTGCTGCACAAAGTGTGCTTTCAGCAAGAGCTGAAAGGACCATTTTTGATTATTGAACATAATCTTGTTAAGACGCTTCCCACAATGAATGAATATTCATATAAGAATTTCAAAATGAATGTATATTCATATAAGAATTTCACAATGCATGTTCATATAAGGACAACAAATTCTAAATTCAAATGTTATATTACCCGTGTTTTTTAAATTGTTACAGTAAATAGCAGACAGGTCAAGTTAGTATTAAAAAAAACTATAGGTATATGTAGCCTGCGCATTGAGGGATAATCACTGTGTTGCCGCTTTACAAAAAAAGGATATAACTGTTGGTTAGGGCCCTAACCACTACTAGGCAAACAGGCTATCTATGTTGACAAACTTACAATAAGCAGTAACATGACAATAACTTCTCTACACTTAAAATTTACCTATATTTTCAAAACTTCTTACGCTACATTTCTAAACACTTAGCCTTTGAAATATAGAAGACAAACATATTTATTTTTTTCACTTAAGTACGAGAACTTAAGAATATAATTTAATATACTAAATCTAATATATGTTTGTTAGATATTAAGTAATGACTCTGATCAGAACAATAAATATCCCTACATAGAAAGTAACTTGTTTTTATGATAACGTATGATGATAAAGTTTACTATACTTAGTAACAGAAATTCGCGATGAAGTCAGTCATTCAATTGCATTCAGTTAATAGCAGGCAGTCGGCGAGGTTGACCGTCACCTCGAGTGAGTGATACTAAGTAAAGTTCAGGGATCGTTGACCGCAAGATGGCTCTTCAGAAGCTTTTATTATTATTAAGTTTTTTAATTACATCACATATATATTATGTGTCGGCTTTGAACATACTTGTTATTGCGTCTTTACCACTTAAAAGTCACTACATGGCTTTTCAGACTCTTTTTCGGGAGATGGCTTACCGCGGACATTCTGTCACTGTTATAAACAACTATCCTGATAGCAACCCGCATCCAAACATGACATTTATCGATATAAGTTCGTCTGTTTATATAAGCATGACGCCTCCTATGTCTGAATACGAAAATCTTGATTCAACTTTCTTGCATTTGAAAAATTTTATGTTACATTTTTCCGTTTCTAATGATAATTTACTAAATGATTGTAAAAACCTTTTAACGAATCACAATATGATAACATTTCTGAAGAAAAGAAAAACATTTGATGTGATATTTGTAGAACAGTTTATAAGTGACTGTGGGCTAATGTTAGCAGGAAGTATGTTCGAGGCACCTATTATTGGCATTACTTCACATACACTACTGCCCTGGGCATACCCCAGGGTTGGAATTCCTTTTAACACTGTCTCAGATGCATTTTACTTCTCAAACTACGGGATCAATCCACCACCTCTCAAAATTATAGAGAACTATTTGATGAATATTTATATGAATACCTTTGGAAGATGGAAAATTCAGAAAATTATAACTGATGTTTTTAAAAATCATGTTCCGAATGCAATGTTAGATTTAGAAAAGATAGCAAAAGAAAAGATAAAAATGATGTTTGTAAATCAACACTTCTCGGTGACGGGAGCCCGTTTGTTACCTCCGCAAATCCTTGAAATCGGCGGAATTCATATAGAAAAACCGAAACCAGTTTCAGAGGTCAGTTAATCAATACGGGATAAACATAACAAGTTGAATCATTGTTATATTTTATAACGAATCAAGAGCCGTTGACTTTTGTTGCAACTCTAGTTCCACTATTATATTAAACTTACTATTTATCATTATAAAATTGTTTGAATACCGTTCGAATGCTTAATATGTTGAGCACGTTAAAAATTTTCTCTTATGTTGAAATACATCCTAGATTTGAAGTAGGTACTTAAAAGACTATAGTTAACTACATTCTTACAGGATATTGAAAAGTTTCTATCTTCCGCAAAACACGGAGTAATTTACGTTAGCTTCGGTTCCAATTTAAAATCAAGTACAATGTCTGAAAGCAAGAAGCAAGAATTTTTGAATGCCTTCAAAAAAATTCCTCAAAAAGTAATTTGGAAATTAGAAAATTCATCACTACCAGCCGGAAACGATGACGTCTTCATACAATCCTGGCTTCCTCAAGTAGACATACTATGTAAGTATTTATTTGAATTAGTTTCAAATTAATTATTTGACCGAACACGACAGAAAACTTGGTCCTTTGTATTTAGGTTAATGTCAATAACACTTAGCTTAATTAGTGTTTTAATAGATTTAAATACAAACGTTTAAATTGTCACTCATAAATTATTACCATTATTAAAATCATATTGTCTCAAAGTTAGTATTAAACCAAGTTTATTAAACTGCGAAGTCTATAGGGAAGTTTGTGCGGAAACATCATCGGTCAGTTATTCGCTTGGGCCTTGCCCGGCTGTCACCTGATGAGAACAACCGCAAGGTTGAGGTTAAGAATATTATCTAATTGAACCAACATCCTCAATACAGAGTGCGAATTACTATCCTTTACCTATCAAAACTTAATTTCATTTCTCAATACTATTTTACTGACACAGACTCAGACTCGTCGTGATAATTTAATGATAATAGAATTGAAATTTTTGACATCCCATATTTACCATTAGACACCACCATATCCGAAAAAATCGGAAACGTAATATCACTTGTGTATGTATCTAGAATGTACTAAGCAACACTTAGTAACTAGAACATCTAATTATACTAGACAAGATTAGCTCAAGCTAATAGGTAACTTTCTACTTTTCTATTAGTAGTTTAAAAAGAGAACTCATGACATACTCACTAGAACATTATCAAACATAAAAATTAGATCGCTGGGACGGTGATTACGAAAACAAATAAAAGTTATCAAATAAATAAACTATTATGACGATTATTAACGGCACATCCTTGACTTGTTTTATGTTAAGAGAAATAAGAACTTATCTATATGAACATAAAAGTGAATAAATACATATATTATATGTAAATTAGGACACGAGATTATGAGTAGCTTATTTTTTTTTGTGAAAAAATATTACAATATGCGATATGTAGGTATTATTAAAAGAATTATTCCATTCATTATACGTCTACAATATAGTCGTTAAGTTGAACAATTATTTGTCTATTATTTTATTTACAATTCATAATTGATAACAAAACAGATATCAATGTCCTTTAGATTTACTGAATATTTTGATTCTGAATATTTCATTTATTTGAATGGAACATAGGTACTGTAATGTTTGAAAATATCTATAAACTTTTATAGTCATGTTACGGTTATTAAAATTTTACATAAATTTACCGTCCCCGGGACTTGTTTCCAAAATTCGCGGGTTCGAATCCCTGCCCGTATTATTTTATTTTTCAACATACTATAAGTTTGTTGCGTTTATAAAAAAATATGTTAGATATGTCTAGAATTTCATCTTCAATTTCAGGTCATCCTAAGATACTAGCTTTTGTATCTCACGGGGGAATGTTAAGTCTGTCTGAAGCAGCGTACTGCGGGAAGCCGTTGCTGACGATACCTTTCTTCGGTGACCAGTTTTCGAACTCAGCGGCGTTGGAAGAAAGTGGGCTAGGTTTTCGTATGTACTTCAATCAAGTAAATTCTAAGAGCCTGGTCGATGCGATTCATCTGTTAACATCACAAAAGTGAGTATAATATTTAAAACTAGCTGTGCCTGCGACTTCGTACGCGTAGATTTCGTATTTGATAAAACGTACCCTTTGTGCCTACCAATGTATGTAAAAATTATAAACCTTTAAACTGGTAAGCAGCAAACAATAAGAGATTATTAACTTCTTCATTTGTTAACCAATTGTTAAAAAAAAAACAAAATGTAAAGTGAATCCTATGACAATATATTCCTGAAAACTGCATCAAAATCGATTAACCCGTTTCTGAGATTAGCGTGCACAAACATACAGACATGCAGACGAACAGACAAAATGAAAAAAACATTGTTTTAGATTCTCTTGCTTATATGTATAATGGTCTCCCTGTGTAATTTTTTGAAAATATTTTTTTTCGTGTTGTGTGCACCACTAAAAACAAACAGATAAACAGACGAACATTTTAAAAATGCTGAAAATGGATTCTGTTAGTTATCACTTCACATCCTGGTATTTTTTTTTTTTAAATATATTCAATGTACAAAGACTACTGCTCTACAGATTCATTACATGTTTAGAATAAGATTTGCATGGTACCTATTACGTGATTGACATGTCATAAAGTGTCAAAACGTTTTTTTTCTTTAAATAAAATAAACATTAAATGTTAAGTGAAGACTATGATAATATGTACCTAAAAACCGCATTTAAATTGGTCAAACCGTCTCTGAGATTAGCGCGCGCAAACATACAGACAGACAGACAGACAGACATACAAACAGACAAACTGAAAAACCATTGTTTTGGGTTCTCTTGCTCTTATTAAGCCCCCCTATGATGTTTTTTTTTTTAATTCCATGTACAGGAATGGATCAGTGACAATTTTATTATATGTATAGATAAAGTGAGTTTTCCTCACCTAGGTATATATGTATTTTTCGTGGATTAAGTGTTTTATAGAGCAGGATGATAAAAGTAGAGAAAAATGTAAAAAATTGCAATTATCTTTATTTATTTATCCCATCCGAAAAATATTATTGGATAGTATTATTTAAGATTTATACTAGCTCTACACATTTAAATGAAACTGTTTGTGAGTGATATGTAGGTGTAAGGTATATAAAATTTCTAGAGCATAAAGGAAAATCAATATGATAAAAATTCCAATAAAACTTGTTTTATTCCCTTACTACCTAGTTCTTAGATGTTTTTCTATAAGATGTCTAAGTAAAATCAAAAGATATTAATGAAAATCTCGCGAGTATTATTTAATTATTAATTCATATATTTTTATGAGTTTTATGGTGTATTGTAAATTAAATAAATATATTTTAGGATGCAGCAAAAGGCTCAACATATTTCAAAAATATTTCACGACAGACCTTTGAATGTTATGGACAGCGCCATCTTTTGGACGGAGTATGTAGCGAAACATGGTGAAGTTCCACGACTCCCCGCACTCACTACACCTTGGTACAATAGCTTGCTACTAGATGTCCTTAAAGTGGCAATTCTTATCGTTATTTTGTCATTCGTTTATATTCTTTTTCGGTTATTTAAAACTATTTCGTTATTAGTGTTAAGTAAAACAACATCACTGCAAAAAACAAAAGTGAAACGAGTCAATAAAGACAAGTACAAGCGGTTATAATTTAATAAAATAAGTTCTGGATATGTACAATTGATCTGTAAGCTTGCATCTTTAATTAAGAGCCATATTGTTTTTTACTTTGTCTTTTGTAATTTCCTCTATTATTGTAACGTTCGAATTTGATTGTATATAAACTAAAAAAATCTTTGTTTCGTACTCCATATTACTGTCTGTTCCTAATTAAATATAAGAAATAAACGATGTACCTAAGCTAAAAATAAAACAAAATTATATTTTGAAGACTCATTAGAAAGTTATAGATTGAATTTTAATATTTTCTATAGAACCATATTTAATTTAGCTTATAAGGGTGTTTAATAAAATGTATGATGGAGTACGAGTTGCAGTTCTCTAACCAATTATCTATGTAGGTAGTTTAAAAAATAACTTTTTTTTTAATAAAATCTAGCAGATGTCAATAATCTTCTCTGCTCTCGTTCAGTCTAAATAATAGGCCGTCTCTTATTTATATTTTAGTTCGAAAATTTATCTTTTATCTGTTTCATTTATCTGTTTCTTATGTACTTACGCCTCAATAACATTTATAGCAAAAATAAAAACATTTTTTTAATGGTTGGTTTCGTTTCAGTTTTATTGTATGTATTTATTATAGATTATTGTACTTTGCCCGCCCACGTATACGTTAATGTCGTCACCATGCTAGTGACGTGAAGGCCAACCGCCGACCCTGGCCACCGACCCCAGACTGATCTAATAACCTAACTAATCTTGACCTTAAACTCTAAATCCTAACATGTTTCTGGACCATCGATGATATAGTATCGGTCTGTATATTATCTAAATAATTGAAATGGTTATATTAATTTATTATCATTATAATTTCTTTACATCTGAATCTGATATATTTAAAATAATGCCGTCATGTTTAAGGAGGTCATCGTACTCTGAGAGATGTGATAGAGAAAAAGTGTTAGTTATAGAACAAGAAAGAAGTTTGAAAGATAATAAAAAATATATGCAATTAACAATAGTTACATAAATAATGAAATAAATTTCTTTGTATAATATTGTTATTGTAAATATTATTATTCATAACAAGTATAGAATTCAGAGAATAATATCTCTTTCAATGGTCAATGGAAGTGTGATATGAGATCAAGGTTTTGATTATTAAACTAATACTGCGTATCAATTTTCTATGCGTCATCTTAATTCTAACTGATAAATAAAATAACATTTTGAAACTATTTTTGTAGGTCTTATCATATAAACATAGATGTACACCTACAAGTTTTGCTTATAAAAATATCCTTTACAAAATCGGTCTCTATTTTAATAATAATTACAAGCTTTGGGAGATTGCGGAGATGAAATCAAGATGTTTTGACTGATGATTCAGATATCGACCTCAACGGCGACATTGACTCGCATTACTAATATTATTTGTCGCAGAGGTCACTCGGGTCGCATTAGAGCAAATTTGGTGATTAGAGCAAAGGCCGTTAAAATGATTGATGCAGAAATTTGTTTGGCAATGGTGTTTAATGTGTTTTTCCGCTGGATTTAAATTCGAAAATGGTCCAAGTTCGCGATTGAATTGTTGATAATTATCTCCGACGACAACATTTCATATATATGTCTTATAGTCATACGCTATTTTACGTCTTTTGATATAAAATATAAGAATAGTGCAAAAAACTGGTTTTATAAATATACAAACATGCTAGGTAATTATTTTTAAACAAACAACAATTATAATGGAAACGGAAGAAATTAAGCATATTAATGTCTCGGAAGAAGAGACGGAAGGTGAAGGTTCGTCTTTGTCACCATAATACAAAAAAGACCCGATGAACAAATGATGACGGATAAAATACCATTAACATTAACAATTGGGTTTGGGAATCCCCCCCATTTACCCCATAATAGTCACGATCATCAATTAATCATTTATAACTTAGTCGTAATAGTTTATGTGATACCTAATAGGATTATAAATAATTAGGTAAATTGCCACAGGTATGAAGAGGAGCATCACTGGAGAACGGCTTTAACGATTTGGCTGTTTTGTTTTAGGTTTGTAATTGTCAGAACAAAGTTTCTTCCAAAGAATACTTGGAATTTTTCATGATATTTGTATGAAAATCTCAATTAAAAAAAGCGTGTTAAATAACGTTTGACATGGAGTCTCAACCGTTCAAGGGACCGTCATCAAAATTAGTATACCTGCAAGTACATGAGTACGTAATGTATTCGAATAATCCATTTCGATGTATCTTAGAAGGGGCAACTGAAATTTGGTAATCGCTAAAAACATCATTCTATACACCCAGAAATAGAAATATAAACTGACCTAGGGGAGGGCAACTTTTTATTCTGGGAACTACTCGTATTAAGTATATTATGATATTTTAATACTATCCGGAAAACTTGTTCTATAAACACAAACTTTGAATATGTATATCGTAAAATAAAACCCTTATTGTGGTGAATACACACATATTTTTGCGTCAATACGAATTGTAATTTTTACGTTTCTTCTTTTATATTTAATATGTTCACTGTAGACTTGAAAATTGGAAATAAGAAATATTTTCGATTTTCTGTTTGTTTCAATTGGTATTATAATATAGATAATTTAAAAATATTTCTACCTAGCTGTAGATTTTTACATAAGATGTGTAACAACGAATTATTCGCATAACATCCATCTCTGGAGTAAAAAGGCTTGGTGAGATGAACCTCTGCAGAGTGTTTAACTGCCATAGAGCAAGCAGAATGGGTCGTAAAGCAAAGTGGGCATTATGACGTATTAACACTAATGCGAAGAGTTCAGAGATGAGGTTAGTTAATAGAACTGCTTTTATCTTTACGGCTCTAGAATGACTGGCTTCAGATTCAGTTCAGTTAGTTTTTCTATAATAAAGATAGATATATTATAGCTGCAAGTGAATCTATATATTTAAGCTCTTATCTCACTATGGGTTATTCACTTATTCTGACATAATTGTCTTTTAACACAGCTTTTCTTTTTTTTTTTGCAACGGTATCTTAAAACCTGTTATGTGATAGCCGAAAATTAAAAAAATATCAAGGTTAAAGAACAGGACTTTCGATCTGTTAAAGCAGGAGCATTGTTTGTTTTCTAATAAATGTAAGAAGTAAGAACTTATAATATTCAGATATCCCTTTAGATGTTGTATGATGGAAGGATGAGATTGGCCATAATGTACCGATCCTCAATATACCTATAGGTAAGTGTGGATGACTTGAGAATTCTTCATCGTTCCAAGTTTTTAAAAAAAATCTCATAACATTCCCAGCATGGAGTCATACGAATAGTACTACTACACCAGACCATATTTTTCAAATTCGCTTCAGGTACGGTGTATGAGCATCTTTACATTCTATCAGATTTATTGGTTCTACTAAAACTTACCACTCTTCAATCAACATTCAACAACTCGATCAGATTGTAGGCAAATAGATGAGATAGAGGCAAGTAGAAAAAAAAGGAAAATAGATGAGATAAATTAGTTTCCACTTGCAACGAAATATAAATGAATATTACCTATTTTTCATTTCTTGGTTAAATGTATAAATATTGTAGATAATTTTATTGTGATAAAATAAAATAAATAGTTTTCTAGCTTCTTATATAATTCCCATTTTAATATTAAAAAAAAATAAAGTAAAATAAAAAAAAAGTGAAAGTACAGTTATGTACTTTAATTGTTTTTAATGCTTTAAATGTATAAAAAATTAATATAACAGACCGTCGCGTCGGTCCATCCGTCATCAAACTGAGAATAATTTGACGAAGAAGATCATAATCTTCAGGTGTGAATATAGAAGAGAAAATATAACACATTGTTTTATGATTTATTATTATTATATTAATAATAGCTCATGTATCATGTAGAGTATATGTAGAGTGAACATATAAAAGAAGAAATAATGTTTCTTTGTCCATTATTAAGAGTATAACTAACTAGTCTTGCCATAAATATTGTAACAAAGAAAAAAAAGATGAATATTTAAAAAGTAAGCTATATTTTTATATAAACGAAGTTATATTATTTACAATTGGGACAAAAAACTAATTCTAACTTACAGTAACAAGAAACAATACGATTTACATGAAAACTTTTGTTATAGCAATCGTGTATCTGCCGCAATAAGTAATAAAAGAAAAACAATAAATTTCTTTAGAAATGTTTGTATTTTAAAGATATATGAACCTTTAAAAAAAATAATCAAACGTTTTTAAAAACTTTTTCATAGTTATCTTCCCTAAGTAAGTAGCTGAATATGATTTAGTTAACATATATAACATACTTTTCTGTGTTAAATAAGTAATAACTCACTAATTCCAAGCATGAAAAAAATATGTTATACCCACAGAATAATAAGAACTATGGACGATGTTTCTTAGCATTCCATGGATTCACCGTGCGGGTCCCGAGCCCATCGCGTTGCAAGGAGAGAAGTGCAAACAATGCTTGAGACTTGCGACCCAAGAGTAAGTTTAAGGGGCCCCTTTATGATGCGCAAAAACGCTCGCCTTTACCGTCTACACTCCTCTCCCTATCTAACCAAATTTGGAAACAACCTACTTATGCCGCCTTTGAAACACGTTCTAGAAATGAACCGATGCTAGTTCAAGAAAGGCCAAGGTCTGTAAGTAAGTTGTAGAGAGATTTTTCTGTCACATCTCTCGCTTCCACTTCTACCGCATACAAGCTAATTATAAATTTATTCTTGGACAGTTTGCTGTTCAGTTCGTAATACTTATTAAGCTTATATGTGATCCCTGGGGATGTTTCTTTCTCAGGGCACAGTGAGCTCCACAAGTATCACGCGCCTTAGATGTTTAGAATACAGGAATAAGTCCGGTCTGGATGACGAAACACCAACATCCCTAGGGATTTTGTGTTGTGTTTCATACGAGTCCATCATGAGAGTCCAATCAGGAGCGGCGTCTAAAATAGAATAAGGCTTCGGTTTGGACTTTTAGAAAGCAGCCTTCTTTTACAAACTCCACAGATCATTTGGTGGTTGTTATACCCTTCCGCGCTCTTGCTACTGAAAGACTAACCGCTTCCCGTATAATTTCTAATACCTTATCGTGGCGACGCGAGTATTGACCGCTATCAAGAAGTACCCTACACCCTACTAATCAGTGTTTCGCGGTTCCTACTGCCTCCCCACAGATGTTGCAAGACTTTTCGGAGGCTTTGCCCCCTCTTACTAAATTACTTTGATCTGGAAGAGTCATTGGGAATGCATTTAGATAAAATTTTTGCATAATGCTGGGGACCAATCATAAATCAGGGTGCGCCAACGCAAAGCTAGTGGAATACAAAAAACCCATTCGTTTTGGATTTCTAGGCTCATCGCGTGCAGACGGTAGTTATCGTTTTCGTCTTGTATAATAAAGGATTTTGTTATGTCTATGTCTCGATCTTTGCCCTACTTTATTCGTTTACCTTTTCCTGATCTGATTCCTGATGTTTACCTGATCCTAGCCCTACTTTATTCGTTCGAGCACCTACCATAATTTTTTTTATGGAATTGAAGTCGTGACTCGAGTTCTGAGGCAACTTTATCCTTTGGGCTCTCCCAAAAGGTAAAGTTGCCTCAGAACTGTTGCCTCAAAAGATATGTTACAGTATCATCTTTAGAATTTCCAATAATATGTCTATTGGTAGCTCTTAGATGTTTATAGAGCTCCAATGGTTTTTTTTAATTTTAACCAAAAAGTATTTCGGTCTCTAAATAAGGTTGAAGAGTCCGCTGAGTGCGCTAACCCGAGTCAAAACTTCAATGTCCTTATGACGTTTGCTCTCACTCTCAACTTTGACAAAAGTGTTTTATTAATATCATTAACGACGAAAGGCCAATTTAGAAGTGATGTTAAAAAAAATAGTATATCCAAGCTTTTTTCAGGTTACTTATTGGTTGATGGTCTACCTTTTTTAGATCATCTAAAAAGCTATCGACTGTTGCATCCAACGATGGAGTACGGCCTTGGTAATCGATTTTTTTAGCTACAATTTAAACAGAGCTGCATTCGTAACCGTACTAACGCATTGACCGCTTATTTTAAGACCCGGCTCGTAAGAGGTATAATTGGTATTCCGGTTACCCAGACACAGACTACAGCATTTACTTGGTTTTGTTCTCAATCCGCCCGTCCATGTACAGAAATTCTCAATTACATTTAAAAGTACCTGACATTATTTTGGATTACGTGTCAGTATCGCGAGATCATGTGCAAAAGCTAGTAGGGATTCTGTGTATTTGTTGTTAAACTTAAATCAATAACCACACTTTTTTCATTTCTAATTAATTTGTCTATTAAAATATTAATAACTATATTAAATATAATAGGAGAAATACAACAGCCCTGAAATAAAACAACGTTACAATTAAGTGATTTTTAATGGTTTTCATTAAATGTTATGGAGAATTTTAATTTTGAATAGTATGATGAAATAATGTCTCTAACAACCGTGGGAAAGTTATACCATTTTAACGCGAACAGTATTAGAATCTATCCAACAAACGGTAATTTGTCTCTCACTAATTCTAGCATCTTTAAGGCTTTCCGATATCAATGTATTATGTTCCAGGCATCCAGAAATTCCGGGCAAAAACCCTTTCTGGTGATTAGGCCTGAAATATCTATTGTTAATCATGAATTGCGTCATTTTTGTTTGTAAAAAAGAGAAAAATATTTTGGAAATTGTATTTGTTAGGGCTATTGGTCTAGTATCCTTAGGATTATTGACATTGTCGTTTTTCGGAATGAGGACAAAAAGGGCTTTCCCGAATGATGCCGGTATTTGCTTTCTTGACCAGATTTGATGAAAATCTACGGTAGGAGTCTCAGGTTTATGTTCATTTGGATCTCCATAGAGTTTTTGATGTTCTGGCACTTCGTATGTGCTTTTATAATGGTCGTAAATTTGGTTGGTCAAGAGAAGCTTACCTTTTTCATCTTTGAAAATGATTATGATGAGTATTTAAAAGGATTTTTATCAAAATCTACTTCATGTTTTGCCCGATCAAAGCTATCGAGATTTTTTGTTATTTGATTTAATATGCTTTGGATTACTTTAAGAGTGGATCTTAAGGCCCTAGACAGTTGGTGACTAAGTTGATTATCGCCTAAGGCTTTGGCTCTACGAAGTTTCTTTATAAGGTCTATTTTTTTCCTCCTCATTTTCAACTAAAACTGTTTTCTTTATTTTTGTGAGCATAACGATTCGTAGGTGGATAGTGCTCATTGAAGGAAAGTTTCTAATTGCGCATCGAGTACCTGATTTGAGCCCGAGTGCTCTAACAGGGCCGCTATATTTTGGTCATGTACTTTCCAGGAACTTTACTTGTTTAATATTAAGAATGCTAAGACGCGTCCGGATGGTCATAAACTCCTGGTAGTTCTCATTCAATGGCTCACCATGTGATGTATGAGGGTAAACTCTATCCATAGTGAGAAATGAAGATCTTACCGACGGTTGCCGCGCTTCACCACCATTGTGTGTTTTAAAATGTTTAATAAACCAGGCTCGTCTTTTGTAATTTTTCCCGCACGTAGGGCATTTCAGTTCCGTTTTCACGCTGTTTTCGCCGTTATTGTCAACCGGTGGACAGTTCTTCCACCCCCCCTCTCGGACTGTCCCAGGGGTATATTTCTTATTTGGACTTTTAGCTTTGACGACGTTCCCGGGCTTGGCTTGCTAGGCCATCGCCCTCGGCTGTCTTTCCAGCAGTCTGCTGTCTTCCCAGCTGCCAGCTGTCTTTCCAGCGTCAACTGTCTTTCCAGCGTCATCCCGTCTCTCCGGGCTGTCAATTAAAATATTGATAACACTTTATAAGCGATTTAAAAATGTAAATATCAAAGAAATTATCAAATTATTTAAGGTAGGCGTTAGCAGCCGTCTTCAACCGAGCTGACAGTGTATTTAGTAGTCAGGGTTAGAGAAACGGTTTCCGATAGATATCCTTATAACGACGGGTTGAAAGAAATATATTATAAAAAAAAGGCCAAGTGGGAGCCAGACTCACGCACGAGAGGTTCCCTACTAATTTATAAAGATATAAAATCGAGAAATTTATATTATATAAATGCACGAAGAAGCAATATAAATTTGTAACACTTAAGACGGTTTATTAATGTCATCTTGAAAAAGATAGATAATTTTAAATATTTAGGGCAGAAGAAAATTATTTAAGGAAAATTCGATTCATTCATAGTTAGTGGAATATTACCTAAAAATTTTCTGCACGAGCGGCGTTTGTTTGTGTTAGGACATAAATATATCTAAGTAATTATAGAGTCTATGCTTTGACAAGGCAGTCGAACTATAATTCTGTTACTGATTACATTCTGTATATCAAAAGAAAAAAAATCAGTTATAAATCGACGGACACAACTACTAAAAATATCTATATATAGCGTAAGACTAAGTTAATCTGGCAACTTTAGTTAAAACACGATTTGTGTTTATAATTATGGCAATGTTTTAGGATTCTACTAAATCAGAAGAGAATCAACACAACAAAGGTAATAATATCATAAATCAGGTGAGAGAAACATATAAATCACACCGACCTGCGAGCCTCACGATTCTATTACTGATAGGTGTTATTACCACATTTATCATTTTTTAAAACTTATTTTTAAAAGGTATGAACTCTAAATATACAAAATTGTAAAAACCTTTGTTATTTTAAAAACTGTAAAGGTATCTTAATTTTAGACAAAACTATTTAGCGTAATGACTCTATTAATAGTAACCGAATTAAATAAATAATATTGATAAGCAACAGTTTCATCAGGCCAGATTAAAAAAAATAAAGTTGACAGGTGTTTGTTCTGTTCTGCAGTTAGAATATATAAAAATTGTAGGATATCTACATATACTTATATAAGAAATTTCATCGAGCTTTTATTCATAATTCTCCCAAAAATGTACATAGAGATATGAATTTACTAATTTACGTACCAACGTTTTAGTTTTATATATAAACAGTTTAGTAAAAAATGTAAATAGTTCCTACTTACTTTATGTTTTTTTTCATTTGACATTTAAAAATAATAAATTAAAGTCTATATTGCTGTATTAGTATACATATGTTTTAACATGTAAATTATTTATATGCGTTATAAGTTGATAGTAATACTAAGTAGGTACGCATGATAAACATCGCAGGATTATCCATTAAATAAAGGTTTTATACACATTTATAAAAATGCGTCACTAATGGAATGTTCCTTATCATCCTTTGTTTGATATTCATTTCTTGTATAAGGATAAACAAACGCACACTCTTTTTACGATATGTTGCTCTTATGACGCGTACATACCTTAACTATATTTTATTTATTCTGTGTTAAAGATTATTAAAGCGTACCTAAAATAACAACAATGGATCTATTGCTAGTAAAAAAGACATTAAAATCAAAAGTAACTTCTTTTAATTAAAAATATTCTTGAACATTAAACAAATGTTTGACGATTAAACTTTTGACTTTGTAACTGACACATAGAGCCCTAATGTCGCAGTTATCGTGATGGATCTAATTAGATCTTAATAAAGGTGATAAATATTATTTAACAGGAAGCGTAGTAATGTAGCTACGTGATGCAATTTTGCAATTTATGGGACATGCTATATGCACCTCACATATTAATATGGGAACAAAAGATTATTAAAAGTAGTTTGTTAGTTTGTTCCTGTGCAGCAGGAATATCAAAACGACTCTGATATAATTTTAATATTATTTTGTTTGTTATATGGAATAAGTTACGGTTTTTTATAATTATGATCACTATATTACACGAGACACAACCAATATACGTACACATTTTTTTGTCTGCTGTATTATTCAATAATATTTTGCTGAAACGAAGATACAATTAGATATTTTTTTGAACAAAATTTCTTTGTAAAACGATATAATACGCTCTTCCTCAAACTTAAAAAGCTAAGTTTAGTAATGTAGTTAATTTTTTTTTGTTGTTTTTGGTTATTTAATAATATTGAAGACAGTAATGTTCCCTCTTAAATAATTTAACACTTTAATGCTTTACCTAACCAGGCAATGAAATATATATGTTATTTATAAATAAAGACAAAAAAATCACACTCAAAATGTCTTAAACTATTTTATATGACATATTGTCGTGTGATAATATGATACTGTGTTTTTGTTAGCTCTAAGCTTTACTATATCCTAACCAAATAAGGTATGCAGTGACATCCTATTGTAAGCGGAGGTGTTATTTTGAAACAAAAGCTCAAGTGACCTTTGAATGTGCTTGAAGTGTAAAGATAAAATGTTATAAATGTATTTTATATGCAACATCCTAAGTTTTAATATTTTAAACTTAATTTATGTTATTATTACAAATCACTTATTGTACTATCACTTACTTTACTGAAATTTTCAAACATAACGTGGCAATGCATTTTGCTTGTCTGATTTTCTCTGAGATGGTAATAGTACCAATTATCTAAGACTAACTAGTCCTAAGACTCAAGGCTTAATTAAATCATTTCCGGGTGAAGCAGCGTACATGTTTAAAAATCGATGGGTTTAAATTCGATTCCTAGTGGACTCAACAGTTGGAAACTGTTTTTGTATTTGTCCATATGTATTTGGTACGCTCTATATAATTTATAGGTAGAGAGTCTAGTGAGGTTTCTGTGTAGTCAATGTAACGCATATTTATTTATTACGCCAACTATTATTTCACGTAATCAATCAGAACTTGAGACATTGCCTAACTCTGTACTCTGTAGTCTGCAGGTGCAAAAGGCCTAGCATGAGAATGTTGTGTTATTTATAAACTTTGATCCCGAACATGACTTTAAATATACCAATAGGAAAACTATAATAGTGGGTACCTACATATATACGAATATGCTTTGCTGTGATGAAATATTTGTTTATTGCTATTATTATTATTTACTTATTTCTTCACTCTACTAGATAAAGTACAATTGGCGGACATAATGCTAAAGCATTTACTACTAGTCAACCAACACAGCTAACAGAAAAATAAAACAATGAGAGTAACAAATTAATAAGTCGGAAAAAACAAAACTAAGCATATCCATAATCCTATAATCTTAAATATTAAATATAGTAAACATATACCTACATATAAAACAATAATATAAACTGGCAGAAATTAATAATACACTTTTAGCAATAATTGTAGTTACCTACAGGTAAATATGTGTAATAACAGGATTAGTACAAATGAATATTATGATCTTTCATGAAGATATTTTCTAATGCGTTTCTTAAATGCTTGCCCAATAAAGAACACGTCGATGTGTATCTGTACCAGAATGCTGCGAAGGGATAAATAAACATAGGTCGGTTGAAGAACGGAGATGAAAGTCGTGAGTCGCCGCAGTACTTGGATTTTATATATTGAGGAGAAAATAGATTATTTAAAATGGAAAATAACTGAGAGAGAGATTTTAAAATTATTTTTGACACTCTGAAATATGATCGATTTTATAGTTGTTTAATTAGAATTATATGTAGTTGTAATTTAAAGAATAACTTTAAAATTGAAGAGAAATACACGTTAGTATTGAAAGGAATCAAAAAGTAAAGCCAGAAGAGGTGATAGAAAAAAAAAATTCTCCACACATTGTATTTATATTGTAATAATTTGAAATTAAAGAACACAATTTCAGAGAGTAGACATGTCGTAACGTTTATAAGACGCCATGTCCATTTCCGGTGGACCTAATCCTGACTCGTGTCCAGTAAGTGTTCATAGTTTCTATAAATTCATTGGGTTATTCATTAGGCAATATTTCGAAGCCGAGAGCTATTTTATAATACCTGTTAACCACTTTGATATTGCAAGTTAGAGTCTTAACAATTAATGCGTACACACGGCTAGCACACATATGTGTATATATATATTTTCAAACATATTTGCCACGTCTATTGTGTCTTTATTGTGAAAATTGTAACATAACAAGGTAAAAAAAAGGGGATCTCTCACACGACTGCCTTTTAGAAATCTCATTTAAGATCATTCTTTCTATCATACGAAATATAAATCTAAACAGTGGCTCTAACAAGATCATAATAATTTGTTTTGTAGCTTTGATGGTTTTGTTATATCTCAGAATCAATATTATACGATTTGAGAGATAGAACACTTTCGTATAAAATTGGATAATTCATTATTGTTCGCAATAAGCCGCGAAAAAAATCTTCGCGGATATTATAATTTGTAATTGACTATTAATTAAAATGATAATTTAAAACATTTAGATAAAGGTCGAACTGGCCATGACAACCCGTCATTGATATTATTGATAACTATATTATAAACAAAAACTGATCTTACTTCAAATCTTGAGAAAGCTAAAACCACAGATCGCTAAAGCCTTCACGGCCAGAGTTGAATGCACTGCTTGCGTTCAAGTTCAATAGAACTTGGCTCGGTGTTTAAGAAGTAACCACTCCTTGGAAGTTAAAGACATTGTATAAAATAACACTAAATACATATAAACCCTTGTACCTATTAATATGATAAGGTTTTTGAAAGTTATTGGTTGCAGGTTTTTGAATTAGGTGATTGCAAGGATTGTTTCACTTTATAATATGAATGGAATGGTGAATTAAAAGTAGAAACCTTCATTTTATCAAAAAATAATGTTATATATGTAGAAGTGTCACTATTAAGTTAAACAAGTAAACTTCTGTTTTTATCTAAACTGGTATGGATATGATACTAAAGGATTGTAATTATTAATAGCACTTATACTATAATTATTTATTTATCTTATTGAAGTATCAGTCAGCAATGACAATATTCACGGTCAAGTCAACATTTCTGGAAAATGACTAATTAGGATAATACTATAATTGAAGGAAAACGACAACAAGTAATTACTGTTCCATACATAAATACAAACTAGTCATACTTACTTGAATTTATGAGTCGAGTGATCGAAATAAAGTAAAGAAGGATCTCATACTTACAGCCACATGAGACAGGACATCAAACACTTCCCTATCTTGGAATAGCCCATAGTATCCTGGAGTACGGGCTGTAGTAAACATTTCAATGCAATTCCCGACTAGAGACCGTGAACCCGACGCGTGCGCAATGTTTATCTCCAGCCAGATGATACGAGGTCGGTATATAAGCGAGAAATAAGAGCACCCGGCACCATTCGCGATTTAACCACCGTCGAGAGCTTCCGCGCGCCGAGGCCGCACTGACCGTCAACCGAATTGAAACAATTGCCACTTAACTCCCTTCCGCGAGATGTCTTCCATGAGAATCTTATTTTTCGTCCTGCTAATTGCTGTCGTGGCGATCGAGGCGGCGCCTTTTTTCGACGCTATTTATGATGCGATCAATGGCAATGGCAGACGATCATATGGTTACAGTGGCTACGGGAACTACGGCTACAACTATGGCTACAATAATGGTTATAATGGGTACAGGCATGTGGAAAAGCCACCAAGACAGGGAAAAACGTTTAAGGATATCTGCAGGGTCCATTATCCAGATGCGGTCGCTTTCCCTGGAGCTGGAGGAATAGTGTGCCCCTACTGAGGGTCAGATCGCGTGTTCTACGCCATGCAGCGACTGCTTCGTCGTCGCAACATCATGAGAATGGGTTGATCTAGATAATAACATTTCTAAAAGTTATCTAATAACGAAAAGATCCTCCATTACTTTCCACATGCCTATTTTTGAACTTCGAATAAATACTCGAATCTCTTTGAACTTCAGATTAAGTAATACCTTTGAGTTTCATCTGTAAGTAATTTGTGATGTATGTTTTGCGATGTGTGATGTGATGTGATGTGATGTGGGTGTGATGAAGTTGTGATAGTGTTACGATATTTAGTGTAAATAAATTTGCAAAGTACACCAAATGCCGAACGAACACTGCCTAGAACACGCGATCTTAGACCTAAATCTTGTAATTACGGATGCTAAAATTAATAGTAATTTGGTTTTGTACTTAAAATAATTGCTTTGTTGACTATTCATTTATTCAATAATTTGTTTCAATTGTAGTAAATTTGTAACAACTGGTTTCTTATGCAAATATCATTATTAATAATTTATTTTTAAGATATCATTATAATGCTATGCTCAGTCACTAGAGTCGGTAGGTTATCTTACTTTGATGTTTTTATAATGAAATTAATCGCCATATCATGTGAGATTGTAAATATAAATAAGTTTAATTTAGTTATAAATAAAATTGTAGAAGGTTAATTTTGTTTTATTTTGTAGGCTTAGTTTTACCTTTATTTTTCATAATTTTGATTAACTTTAAGCTGTAAGTAATAATTAATGTACGGATAACAAATAAAAGATAATTCAATTAATGATAATAATATCATTTTGTTAAATTAGGGGATTTTAAAACTGTTGAATATTTATTAGAAATTAAACTTATTTTTAGTTGAGTATAATATTAATGACAGTGTTCCACTAAATAATATTTTTCTGGTCAGGTTAGTCAGGTGACTCAAGCCACTGCGTTTATATCAATTGAGTCAGTGCGTCTGGAGAGTTATTTGCTCGTTTTTTATTTGCAAATGCGCCTGCGCAAGTTGTTCCATTGAGAGCGAATTAATGTTATTAGATTTTTAACACTGATAAATGTATTTGTATGAATGGGCAAGAATTGTCACGCTAAAACAGGAGCTTTCACATGTCACAGATAACTGCTAACAAATTACGAGATAAGGAAACTGTTTGTTATATTTGATACGATAGTAAAATAACATGTTTGTATAATGTTATAACTTCAGATATTTTAAGTTATGTGTTTTAAAACAATAATATCTTGTTTGTATTTATATTTAATTGCAGTTGATCTACTATTATTAATAAATTGTGCTGCTATTGTTAATAAATTGTGTATTGTTAATAAATAATTGATCAAAGTAAATATTATTTCTTTCACGTCTATAATATATTGATCGAACGTTTTTAGTTAACTTTATGAACCAATGTAAAACATAATATAATTATTAAGTTCTGAGTCCTAAGTTTAAAGGTCGGCAATGCTTTCGTGTTTCCTCGGATACTGCAAGACACCGTGAACGGCGGTGATCACTTTGCATCATTCGACCCACAGGTTCGCTGGTCGTTGTTATATTTTAAAATAATATATATAGAGAGACGAAGCTTCTTAGCATTCCAAGGATTCACCGTGCGGGTGCCGGGCCTATCGCGATGCAAGGAGAGGAGTGCAAGCAGTGCCTGGGACTTGCGACCCAGGAGTAGGTTTAAGGGGCCCCCTTATTATGAGCAAAAACGCTCACCTTCACCCTCCACACTCCTCTCCCTACCTAACCAAATTCGGAAGGAACCTACTAATGCCGCTTTTGAAATACGTTCTAGAAATGAACCGATGCTTGTTCTAGAAAGGCCAAGGTCTTTAAGTAGGCTATAGAGAGATTTTGCTGTTATACCTCTCGCTCCCATTTCTACCGCGTACAAACTAACTAACTACCTACACTAAACTACTAAACTACTAACTATAAATTTATTCCTGATCAGTTTGTTGGTCAGTTCGTAATACTTATTGAAGTTGAATGTGTGATCCCTTGGGATGTTTGTTTCCCAAGGAACAGTAAGCTCCACAAGTATAACGCGCCTCAGATGTTTAGAATACAGGAATAAGTCCTGGATGACGAAACACCAACATCCCCAGGGATTTAATGCTGTTCATACGTGTCCATCATGAGACAAAAATTAAAAAAATACTTTTGTAAGTATTTTAAAATTGAACAGAACTGATGAAAATATGATTCTATATTTAAAGTAAATATATTTTTTTAATCATCTAACTGACGTTTATGTAAAATATAAATTCAATAATACGCGAGAAAGATCCGTAAAACAATTGTTCTATATAAAAGGTAACTATACATAATATATTTTGAAACAAGTTCAAAATAGTCTGACAAACAACTTGAGTTGAATAAAAATAGTTTTTCCAAAAAAATATACATTTATTTATTTTTAATTGAAACAATTTAAAAATAATAATAATTTAAACTTAAAACAAACATTTGTATTAGAAATTAAATATAATTAAATATAAAGAAAATATAATTAAAGACGCATAAAATAATATTATTAAAAACTTCTAAAACTGTTGCCGCTAAATGAATCAAGGCCCACTGTGAATATTAAATAAAATACTTGCTTTAGTCTTCAAGATTATCTCTAGATATGATTAAAGCATGTAAGTATTTTTTCTTATATTTCAGACAAGCATAAAATACTAAATGTAACTAAGTACAGGAATAAAACCGTGAACGGAATATAAAGTAAGGAATTATATAACGAAATATATAACCTTGGTCTTGCAAATGTATTCTTTTATATACTCTTATAAATATTGATCTTATGTCCATATATGCCTTCTGAATTTTTAATGAGACAAAAAAATACCGAAACCCTTTAATCATTAAAAGTAAAGTACCGCGTCTACGCATTGATTCAAATGATCTCATTCTTATTACAGGTAATTAAATTATCGTAGTCATTGTTACGGCTACTTAGGATTTATATGTATATATATATGTATATATATATATATATATATATATATATATATATATATATATATATATATATATATATATAAATAATAAAGATATTAAACAATTAATGACAAATGTCATTGTGTATAAACATGTAATCCATAATAAGCTTATTTAAAAAAAAAATCCAGAGGTCCCAGGTACGACTCCTGTCCCCAGCTATTATTTTTTATGATAAGAATTAAAGATAAGGAGATAGAAATACCTATATTACAATAATCCGTCAAAACGAAGTAAGTAACTTTTTATAAAACATAATAATGGATATTTTACTGTCTTCAGAGAAAACTAATAATCTGGTTGAATTTTTATGGAAGTTCCTCTATTCTATTCTTTACTCATATTCTTGAAACAGATTCGTAAATATACAGGGTTATTTGTAATTAGTTGAGCACCTTTTGCAGGCAGCCCCTCTACATCAATCCTAACAACATTTGTTCTACGACTTTTAAAAAATCTTGATAAATAACTCAGAATAAACGAACAAAAAAAATTTTTGCTCCCTCGATTATTTATTACTCTGTATTTTGTAAGCAGTCTAAAGTATAGGTCGTGGCAGGCTAGCGAAAGTCAGAAACTGTTAAATGCGCGCGCCAGCTTTTTTCGTATAGCTTCATCTCTTTTACACCATGTTGCTATGGAAATACTAAATAATCAAAATGACAAGTATGTGGATTACAAAACACAATTTACATTAACCAAAAATAAAATTAGCGGATTAGAGTTTTATAATTAAATAATGAATTGTATTGATGTAGAGAGGCTGCCTGGAAAAGGTGCTCAACTAATTAAAAATAACCCTGTATAGATGTAGTAGAGGCGTCTAATGGCGAAACATTTGATATCAAAACCGGAATATGTACCACACGTCCTTCTTATTTTAATATTTATATTACAATAGTTTTGATTGTTAAAATTTTAATCTGTAATAATAATGATAATAATTTCAGGACAAATTACACACATTGATCTAACCCCTAAGTAAGCAAATTATTTGCTTGTGTTAAGGGTGTTAGACAACGATATAAATACATAGAAATACACATATAAATACTGAGAATATATTTAATAAACGACCAAACCCAGAAACACAAACATCTATGCTCATCACATAAATGCCTGTCTCCGCCGGGAATCGAACCCGAGCCCCATTTTGCCGTGACACGTTAGGCGTCTGCGCTAACCACTCGACCTTCGGGGCGGTAATCTGTGTAATATATCTTATTAATAATATCACAGGACAAAATACACAAATTGAACAGGTAACCTCTAAGTGAGCAAATTATTTGATTGTGTTAAAGATGTTAGACAACGATACAAATACCTAGAAATACATATTATAAATATTTAATAAATGACCAAACCCAGAAAAGCAGACATCACCTAGATGCCTGTCCCTGTCGGAAATCGAAACTGAGCCCCATAGCGCCGCTATACGTTAGGCGTCTGCGCTAACCACTCGACCGAGCTGGCGGATGGATATAGAATGAAGGATTCATTCTATATATTATATTATATAAAACTGCATAATACATTTCCTACACGGTATTCCAGAAACTTAAGGCCAAGAAAAATATGTTCAGAATTTTACACAAGAAGTACAGAAATCCGTTAGAATTAATATCATTTAAAATATTGCGTGTAACTTGTGAGGTTGTTTTTGTTGCGTGGAACTTGTGAGAACGAAGTCCCGAGGGCGTCTCAGATTGAGACACGGACCTCGGCTCGGGGCGTCTTTTGTCAGGAGGGAAGCTAAGGAAATTTGGACACTAGCGTCCTCCGATGGCAGAACGCCGGAGCAACGGAGCACTTACTCAGTTGGGACCGCGTCTATACCGGTATAGACGGTGTGTGTCTGTACGTTGTGTGGTGTCGCTTATGCCTACGCGTACACGTTATTACCTACTGTGAACGCGTCGTCGGGGTCAACGAGTACCGACTTGGGTCTTCTTTTTAGACTTACTAAAGTAGTCTTACGAGGTCTATACTCTGCGGCTTCAGACACCAGTGGGTTCGGGTGTCGCTCAGCATGTTCAGAGTCATTTTGGGAAAGCCCCTTTAAATACTGAGCGATGGTCGGAAGGTCTTAGTCTCTATGGAGATCGATGTTGCGAACGAATCACGGCGCCCCGGTTGCAATCCGTGTAAACCTATTCTTTTTAGTAGTCTTATAAACGTTTTTGTAAATAGTTTTAAATTTAGTAAATTTTAATGAAATAAAAGACGCCGAGCACTTGCAACATTAAGTGCATTAATGTCCTGGTGTAAGGAAAATCACATGAAACTTAGTCATTAACTTATTCAAAATATAAAAGTATTACTTTTAGTAGAAAAATATCGAACTTAAAATATGAATACAACATAATTGAAAATGTTCTAGAAAACGTATCACAGATAAGAGCTCTTGGTATTTTAGTAGACTCTAAAATGAATTTTATACCACATATTAATAACATCATAGACAAGTCGTTGAAAACTATTGGTTTTATTATTAAAAGTACGAAAGAGTTCAAGGCAAGTACTATTTAATTCATTAGTTCGTAGTAAACTAGAGTAGCAAGGAATCCATTGAATAATGGTTATAAGAATAGAATAGAAAGTGTATAGAGAAAATTTTTAAGTTTTTTAAGATATAAAGATAACAATTTTCAAAATGCTCAGTACACAATGTTACTATGGAATTATAACACACTGTCATTGCTTGATCGAAGACAAATGTTGGACTTGCGTTTTTTACACATGATTATTTCTATTCTTTTTGACAGTCCTCAATTGTTAAATATAATTAATTTCTTAGGGCTAATACAAAGCTCAAGAAAAAAAATGATACTTTTAGAAATCGAAAAGGAAAGAGACATAGATTTATTTTACGCTTCCTTTAACGTCTGTAACAAAAAAATAATATTTTTTTCTTCTAGTTGCTTGATGCTTAGTTGCTTGATGAATTGACCTTTAAATTATTTCATATGTATTTTATTCATTGTTTATTACATTTAATTTAATTTAATTTAATTTAATTTAATTTAATTTAATTTGATTTGATTTGATTTGATTTGATTTGATTTGATTTGATTTGATTTGAATTGAATTGATTTGATTTGATTTGATTTGATTTGATTTGATTTGATTTGATTTGATTTGATTTGATTTGATTTGATTTGATTTGATTTGATTTGATTTGATTTGATTTGATTTGATTTGATTTGATTTGATTTGATTTGATTTGATTTGATTTGATTTGATTTGATTTGATTTGATTTGATTTGATTTGATTTGATTTGATTTGATTTGATTTGATTTGATTTGATTTGATTTGATTTGATTTGATTTGATTTGATTTGATTTGATTTGATTTGATTTGATTTGATTTGATTTGATTTGATTTGATTTGATTTGATTTGATTTGATTTGATTTGATTTGATTTGATTTGATTTGATTTGATTTGATTTAATTTAATTTAATTTAATTTAATTTAATTTAATTTAATTTAATTTAATTTAATTTAATTTAATTTAATTTAATTTAATTTAATTTAATTTAATTTAATTTAATTTAATTTAATTTAATTTAATTTAATTTAATTTAATTTAATTTAATTTAATTTAATTTAATTTAATTTAATTTAATTTAATTTAATTTAATTTAATTTAATTTAATTTAATTTAATTTAATTTAATTTAATTTAATTTAATTTAATTTAAGAAAAAGAAATTTTATCTTTGTCTTGTTTTTACTATGTATTAATTTTAATAACTCATTATGTGTTCACCTTTAAATGTCCATGTATAATATTAAAACGGGTGTATAATTAATAAATAAATAGATACATTTTCTAAGAATGAATCATATAATTTTTTTATCTAAGTTTGGGGTGACTATGTATCGCCTGAGTCAACAATTCTAAGCGATTTTGTATCGAAATATTGCCAAATTTTAGTGACCCTTTTTCGGCGCTACATTTTTGAACAATCCTTGACAGTCTAATATATTTTAATATATTATAATTTTTGATTTTATCTTATCTATTATTTTTTTGGGCTTTTACATCTGCTATAAAGATGTGTCACGTAAATAAAACGTTTGATCTTGACCTATAATAATTATAGTAAGTACTCGACGTTTAGTAAAATGTGATGATGAATAGCTAATAAGTACATTTTATCACATCACAACAAATAATTTAGGTGGAGAAAAATTTAATTTGGTGTTGTTGAATTCACAATTGGAATCAGTGACATTCTACATTTCACGGATTTTATATTAAAAGGGGTAGTAGGTACTTGGTGCTTCACTATGGGAGCGGATGGTCCGATTACGAAAGATGCAAATACTTTAGATGCAACTCTGAAGGATTGGAAACTAAGGAAGGAGACTGGGACACAGGAATAGGACGAGAGGGACTTTTGGCCATGCATCGATCACACTCAAGGTAAAATCTTTTACCTAACTTTCTGTCCACTCGGGAATAGTGGGTTTATTTAATAGTAGCTGTTTTCAGCAACTACGTTGACGCTGTCCTGCTCGGATTATAAGTTAGGTACCTCAGATAACTTAGTTTTTATCCTAATCCATAGTTCCTTCGTTTTCTTGAAGCTAAATACAATTTTTATATTATAATAGCTCAAAACTATTAGGTGGTCACTGAAAATTAGGCGGTCACTGAAAATCAGCGTTGGATCTCGGTGGATGCTAAGCGTCCTTCGGTTTCAACATAGGCTGAGTGATCTACCTTTTTGTGTTGGTACACTGCTGTGAAAAATGTTATTGTTATAAATTGTGTATTGTATTTTATGTTTTTTTTTATATTATTTTATTATTATAATTATTTTGTTTTTTTTTTTATTTTGTTTCTTTTTTTTTACCATGTACCTAAGCAGTGTCTAGCATAAATAAAGTTTTTTGAATTTGAATTTGAAAACAATTTTTATATTATCTGTAAAATCTTGAGATTTTTTCGGAGTGAAAATTATTTATATTATATTATATTTTTATATAATAATCTAAACTCTTACAAAATGTTCAGTAGTTTTGTTATATTGTAATTATAGTCCGAACTAGTTTCAAAATTAGTTTTGTAATCCGTTTTACTTTAAATGTTCGACATAAGTAGGTACTACATTAGCAGAAAGTTGTGCTCAAATTTTGAGATAAACAGTTTTATGAGTTAGATCAACCATTTACTAATTATCCGCTATAAAAGCTTAGAAATAAAGTTCAACAATTTATTATATTAAGTTATTAAATGTAAACCTTTGTGTAAAATAAAAAGTTTAACATTCAATGAAGTTGAGAGAGGGTTGTTTAAAAGTTATAAAAATGTTGAGTCTTTTACAAATAAACTCAAATAAGCTGAGTTTGTTTTTATTAGGGTTTCGTACCCAAAGAGTAAAACGGGACCCTATTACTAAACTAAATATTAAAGGGGGGCTCCCTCCCGTACACTAAACGTAATTTTTAAGCAATTTTTACTCGATCTTAATAAACGATAGAGATAACGTGATTAGCAATAGTGTTTTCTAAGGTTTTCACGAGTACCTACTACACATTGAAATAAAACTATTTTCACGGGTTAGATTTAAAAAGTAAATTTAAAATTGAATTCAATATACGCCAGTTAAATCCGTAAAAATAGTTTTATTTCAATGTGTTTAGCAATATTGACTTAAATGCTGGCATGTACTGTGCACTATTTAGTTACCATAGCTCTTTATACATTTCGATACAATTACGAATTGAGCAATAGATTTTACCAAACTATAATAAACGTTATTTTCTATTATAGATGATAGTACGGAACCCTTCGTGTGCGAGTCCGACTCGCACTTGGCCGGTTTTCTAATCTAATCAGTCTGCAGATGTTGTAATCGGTGGCTGTGGTCGGACATTCTAAAGCCGATAATAAAATTGTAGTGAGCTTGTTACTTCTTTTTGACAGGCATTGGTAATAAAAGTGATAGACATTTCGTAAGTAACAGGAAATAGGACACTGAGCTTAGGTTACTCATGTAATGGTTTTTGTTAATAGATACTGTTTGATATGATTTAGCATTAATATTGGTTTATTTGGTATTGTAATGAAAGTTAGATAAGTTTCTCTTGTTTCTCTTGGTTTGTTTTTATTTTGTAATTTACTTCATATTGTGAACAAAACTGGAATTCCAATGTTTTATTTGTATTATCAACAAGACGAAATAATATAAAATGTTTGAAGAAACACGAACCAAGTTATTTTATCTACTAATGCATTATGTTTTTCCCAATCATTTGACATTTTCAAATAAAACAATATACATGTATATACATGTGATGAACATAGATGTGTGTATTTTTGGGTTTGGCCGTTAATTAAAAATATAACCGCAGTATATATAATGTGTATTTCTATGTATTTGTATGGTTGTATAACACCCTTAACACAAGCAAATAATTTGCTTACTTAAGGGTTAGATCAATTTGTGTAATTTGTCCAGTTATACTATTGGTTACATTATATTAATAATTATACATACTACGCTTAGTCCTAAAGTTGAAGTTTTTTTCTAATTACGTTTTTCTGAAACTACAATGGTTAATATCTCAAAAATTCTCTCTACAAAGTACCCAAGTATAAGTGTTCAAGTCTAGCTGCAAAAAACTTTTATCCTGTTGTTTATAAAAAAATACTATGCAATGGTTATATCGTACTTAAACTGTGATATTCGGTTTAAGCTATGAATAACATAAGAATAATTTCTTACTAATAAACTCAGTATAACACTGACATAACTATTCTATCATTATGTCAATGCACAAAATGGCAACGTCCGAATTCATATACAAACTTGCGAAAAAACTAAATATTATGTTTTTTTTTGTGATATACTTTGGTGCTGTCAATGTTGACGTACCTATTATGACGCTATAGCTCAGAAGTGAATATAATAAATAGCAAGTTTTATTCAATAAGAATTATAAAATGACTGATAAAAAAAGAACGCAATAAAAACGGAAAAAATCTAAAAAAGAAGAAAATGTATAATTACAATGTTATTACAATATGAGTTCAACACGTGCTGTTTATTGTATTTCACATTGATTATATTAGTAATTAAGATAAAGCTTAGGACTGATAATAATTTGATACATATTATATGACTTATTATCATGTGTCAGATCAAAACAATTTTTGGATGTCTTTTTAAGGAAAATAAATTACCTAAAGTATAAATAAATTAGTAGTATCTATCTGGTAGTTGATCAGCTGTCGTTCACAGCTGTAACAATTGATGATTACTTTAATAAATTTTTATTTGCCGTCTTCTTGTAATACCAGGATGTCTTTATTTAACGCCTTGTTATTGCCAGTAGCAATAACATACTTTGGTAACTTAGTATTCTAAAGTATTATATCAGTTGCGATATTTCTGTTGAAGTATCTAAATTGTAAGTGCTTTTAAGATAATATATTTTTCATAAATACATAGAATTATAAATTAATTAAACTATTCCCAATAATTGAAATTTAGTTATAATATGTTAGTCATGTTGTTTAGATTTTTTTATAAATACATATAAAAAGAAAAAATCATCAACAAGCAGGAATCGAATGCAGTTTCGATTTAGTAATCAAATTTTTGATAAATATTTATTTTTTAATATGTGTATATACTATACAATATAATTTTGGGGAGCCGAGTTTATTTTAATGTGTTGATTGGAGGTCAATGGGCCACTATTACTATCATTCACTCGATCACACATGTCAGATGTGGGTCACTGTGTGATTGTGTTAACGGACCTCTAGTTATCAAACACAAACATACGCAGCGGACACCAATTGACTGATCTCGTACTTTCATCTTTTATTTCATTAGAGGCTAGAACTAATACATTAAACACACAATTCAAATTTAGCGAAGGATCGTATTAAGATACTGGAAAGAGGCTTTACTTGTCCATAAATAGACATACGCGCACGATTTATCCTAAGCCTATTTCCTTTAAAAGATAAATTGGACAGTCGCGAGCATAAATTCCAATAGCATTAATATTTACTAAAAAGAGATACAAGATAAAGTTGAAAGGGGAAAATTTGTAGTTGGCAAAATAAACGATTTTGAGAGTGAAATTGTTAAAAAATATTTCTCCTGTTTTGATCGGACGAGGGTCCTTTTTATCACGGAAAATGACTCGACACGGAACGTGAAGACATTTAAAATTCCTACCCTTGTTCTGTTGACGTTTTTGTTGGAAATATTTTTGGTAAATGTTTGTGAATGTTGACGAATCGTTGAAATAGATTTCAAAAACAGACGACGACTGACATTACATTTAATTCAATATCTTTTATTGTTATACTTTTCATTTAATATTATTAAAGAACTTAATAATAAATTTAAATATCATTATTGTTTTGTTTGTCATGTCTCGTATGTCATCCCTAAAACAAGGATGATAAGAATATTTCGGTATATAAAAAGATTAGATTTTAAATATTTTTGTTGGGGATAATATATTTTTTATTCCGTCGTCATTTGCCAAGATAAAAAGGGTGACAGCAGTCAGATAGACAAATTGGTCGTTTACGTGGACATGAGACAATAAGGTACTCTCCGGTGACTACGAGTTTGTTTGACAAATGAATATTGCGGTAGAATATTTTAATTTGTATTCAATGGTCTAAAAGAAATATGATAATACACTATTCATGTTTGAATATATATATATATATATATATATATATATATATGTATGCTAAGCTATGTTGAGCTTATTTTTAAAAAATAAATATAGGATAAAGAATAAACCAATACGGCCAGGGATTCAAACCTGCGATCACTGAGACGAGACTTCCCAGATCCAGAATCTGTGCCCGTATCGGTTTATTTTTCACTCTACATTTATTTAAAATTCAAATACACAATTAATATGTTTTTCTTTTGTCGTTATAACGTTATTAATAGTAAAAGGTGCAGAAAATAATAGTAACTTATGACGCAGTTACATCATTATTCACTACCGGATGAACAAAGATGCCGAGATCAATTCTGAATGTCATCCTTAACCCACAATGATTTTGCATTTATTTTATAAAACGTGCAAGTATATAGACAGCTACATGACAGAAAGGCGTAACTGGCTATAAAAAAAATTATAAAATGTATTTTAATTGTAATATTGTTCTTATTTCTAATAAAATTTTGTT
The DNA here is from genome assembly GCA_959347355.1 of Napeogenes inachia. Classification (NCBI taxonomy): domain Eukaryota; kingdom Metazoa; phylum Arthropoda; class Insecta; order Lepidoptera; family Nymphalidae; genus Napeogenes; species Napeogenes inachia. The sequence continues at coordinate 24,093,324 of OY365794.1, forward strand.
GACTTTTTCATATTTTATTAATTTATACATATATAAAACCTTTATAAATAAATGATATTCACGTGGGGGTTATCTTTATAAAGAAATCTCTAACAGCTATCGTCCTATCCTATCTAATTAAATAAATAATAAAAAAACCATTGATACTTACAATTTTAATAATTGCAACGCAGTTAACAATTTTAAATGAATTTTCAAGAATATGAAACCAAAGGTTATAAATATGTAAATATGTTAACATTAAAAACTTAAATAAAAAGACTTACACATTATAGTATTATTACTAGAATATTAAATATTCGTATAATACGTATTTGTATACATATTGTACATCAAAATACATAATAACAATAAATAAAACACTATACTAAATTTATTCATTATAATATATTATATAATATAATTTAGTATATAGTATTACTGAAAAAAAAAACACACCACAGATAATCAAAGTTAATTAAATGTTAATTTTTTATCTATTATTTAATATTTCAATATTTCTTAATAAGTTAAAACTAAGTAAAAAATATAAGCAAAAAAAATCAAAACAAATGTTACATATAACAAGCTGATTATTAATCTACATGTTTATCTTTATTTGGGATTCCAATATAAATTAATTTACATAAATTTAGTTTCTCACATTGTAAGCGTTAAGTAATATTATGAAAAATACCCTCTATATATGCAAAGGTTCTATTATGAAAGCAATTACTTGAAGTGGACTTCGATCGCCGTGCGTTTGAAGATCGTTGCTTTTCTATAGAGGTCTTGTATTAATTTGATATTTTAATTAATATAACGGCCACTTAGCACCTCGATGTCTTTAATGGTTGTAGAACAAATATATTATGAAAATTAATTGCTAATAATATTAATATTTTATTCATAGGTACAGGGATTCGAGTTCGTGAAACAGTACCGGCATAGGGGACGGTTTTGCAAAGGTCGCAAGTTCGAATCCCTGCCCGTATCGGTTTGTTTTTCATTCTATACTTATTAAAAATTTCAATGAGCTTAACATGTTACTAACATTTCCAAACATAGCAAGATTATTGAAAGAAATACAAAGATAACAAAAAAAAAACATAAATAGAAAATAAATTTGAATAATAACCTCTTTATTGAATGTTATGTCCGCAGTTAGAGCCGCAGATAGTTTGTAAATACGGTTAAAATTGGACGTTTCCGTGAAAAGCAATCATGTCCGACAGCGACCGAGCCACCACTGATTGCTTTTATTGAACATTCTTCGCCAGTTATTCTCTGTTCTCTTCGCTTTAATATCAACATACCTTAATTTTTATTTTCAACTTGTCAATTTGTACCTCTTCCAATGAGGTAGAGGATTTCGTATATTCTTTTAATTTATAACATTTTTAAAATTAGAACGACTGTTCCATAGTGCCATTAGATTTTAAATGGAATGTATATGTATCCCCAAATGTTTCAGTCGTCTTTCAGCGTTGCAGGTTAAGCTCTTAACCCAGCGGCAGTAAAGTAGACCTTTGCCTCGCCTTAAGGCATTAAGAGATTTTTCTTATATTACTGCTTTTTTTGGATGTACTGAAAGTAACTTGTGACTTTTACCTCTCTTTTTATCTAAACAAAACGATTTTTAATCCACCTTACAAAAAATTGGCTTACATAGCAAAAACTTGCTGAACAAAACTTTTTTTAATTTATTTAAAAAGTCTTATATTCATAAAACTTGAATAAAAACCGATATGTAATCTTTGTTTCAATTTTTCACAGAGCTAAGGCTGAGAATATATTCACGTATATTTTATGTGTGAGAGTGATTTCATTATTAATGTAAAATCTACTTTATTTCTTTTTACATAATTATAACGGTATTATTTCTTTTAATTTTATATAACTTAAATAATGGCTTAACGGACTTTTGAATAAAAAAACTGAAATAATTACAATTACACTATAAAATTTATATTAAATATTAAATTTCAATTACGTGTGCGTGCTCTTAACATTTTTAGAATAAAATCGATTATTTAAGATTGAATCTTCGATAAATTAAAAGTTGTCTCTAGATAGCAATTTTTTCTCTAGATTTGTTTGCTTTTAATTATCGGCTCAGACCTGATGGCACCTTTTGTGACGTAACAGAACCGATATCAAAATTAATCGACTCCGCCATTTTGTTTATTTTTTTGTGAGCTTGAAAAGACTTGTCAAATGCCAGCGCTGTTCTATTGTTTTGGTTATAAAATCTATTTTGTTATTGACAGCAAGAAGGTAATTGTATACTGAGATGTAAAAATTTCTAGTTTCTACAATGGGAAATATGGTTTTCATAAAGTATAATTGACCCACATTCTGTACACTCTTCTCTTTTTTTTTTGCGGGAAACCCGCCGAGTGAAACCCATGTTCTACAATGGTTTGTCGGGTTACAGGTTACCGGTAAATCTGGTGAATTTATGATTTCACAATATTTCTTTTCTAGAATCGGACAGATATATAGAGTCAATATCATATACTATTTGTCAGGTATTCGTCATATAGTCAGTATTCGTATCACATATGGTATAGTCATTCGTCCTATATACATCATGTAATATCCGTTACATATATGATATATACATCCGTATACACAGAATAAAATTTTCTAAGCTGACAGTAGTTCATTCGACCGAGAGCTTAAACCGATTCAAACTAACCCATGAGATTGAAAATAGCTACATACGAATACATTCCAACGAACGGATTCCACCCTTTACCGATGTCTCATGATAAATTTGTGTCGAGCTCTTTGAATCGAATATTGATTGTAGGCTTAAGTTATTTATATTTATCTTAACCAGCTGTCTGTGAACAATTCTATAAGTGTCATTCTTTTTTTACCTTGGTTATTAATTATTACAATTTTATGCTTTAACTTTAATTTCAATTTTAATCAGACGCTACGAATGATTTCAGCCATCATGTAAACGGGAAGAAGAGACAACGGCGTCAGTGAGTAAGTTAATTAATCGTATGATCAATACCTACAATAGTTTTAATTAAATTTATGAATCATTTATATTATTAATACTTATTGTGTTTTTATTAATTTCCAGATATTACGTATGTATCCATACGAATACACGTATAAAAAACAACATCTTAGAGCAAACCATTCTGCCTATTACACGACGGATATGGTCTCGTATCAAAGAAATTCATTGCCACATATTTCAAGCCGAGTATTTTATAAATGACTCTCTATATTTCATTTTACTCATGACTATATATCTTCATATGAACCCGGTCTATGGTATTTTGTATAAAAAATGGTATAGTTCTAACTTATTATTTTATCATATTTTTTGACTTACCTTTACAAAATATTGCAATAGCAATTAAAATATAAAATGTATATGAATAAACTGTTAACAGACAGATCATAGTCATCCATTTTAGATTGTAAAGGAAAGGAATTGTTTGTGTATTTATTCCACCGAATAAATCCAACATTGGAATAAATATTGATTAAGTCGAGCAATATTGTAAAATGCTTTTACTGATAGAAATTGGCGGGAGTGCCTACAAGAAATACCAAAGACCAAACATAAGTATACAAATAAACATGGAATATTATAGATCATAAATACAATTTGTAAATATCTACAACTATGTAGATATTTAATTATAAATAACATGCAATATTATTCAGTGGCTACATTCATTTACCACACCGGTTTGATCATTTGTCACTCAAATTGACGAGCGGCTAAACGAGCTAAAGCCAGGTGCAATAATTATATTTCTCATACATATTTGTTATTTCAAAATAGAGATGTACATATTGTGTATGTATTAAAAAAAATAATTGGAATTGTCGCGGGAATGCAGAAACTGTCGAGTGGACCTTAGGTACTATTAAAAAGTCTGAGATTTGATACCAATCAAACAGAATTTGATTTTTGATTTGAATGTTATATACCGTCCACTTGTTTATTTGTTTTTAAAAATTTGGTATAATAATAAATAAATTAATAAATGCGTTAAAAGGTTTCTATAAATATAATATAAAGGAATATTTTTTTTTAACCTAAATGTAAAATTAAATAAAGTTGTAAATTGAAATTGTACAATTTCATGCTTATATATTTAGCAGAATAAGCGGAACATAAAGTAGTCAACACTCTATACTTATTACCTTATTCAATACAAATAAAGATTATTATAATTATTATTATTAGTATACTCGTGTTTGCTTGTTAATTTATATTGACCTACATTTTTTTATCATTTAGTAGGAAAAAATGTACAGTTAAATCGAAACACAAATTCACAGAATGTATGTTGAAAAATGTAATTTGGAATGTGATTTCAGTTAATTAATTGTACGTTTGGGAAAATTACTTTATGGTAAATGTACCGGAATCTTCGATATTAATTATTGTACAATCCCTAGTTAATTAACTTTTGACTGAATTTTATACTGAACCAAACATTATCAAAGAATGTAAACAAATATATTATTAATGTATATAATTATTATAAATAATATTTTTTTAGGTTTTTTGTACAGTTTTTTTACAACTGTAGAAGGATTATTATTAAAATCTAGATTTGTTGAAATCACCATATATAAATAAAAACTTCAGAATGCACAAAGTTTTTAAAATATATATAAATTAAAGGTTTCCTTTGAAATGTCGTGCACGTATTCAAGTAGAGAAGATTTTAGACTGTGGTTAGTTTAAAATAACATTAAAAATATACAAAGCCGTTGGTTTCACAAACGTGCATCGGCTTCTTAGAATTTGATATAAAATAGTATTTATCTCAGTTGCAGCCAGCGGTAACTGGAGCGTGGTGATGCATGTACTGGAAAATAGAGCCACTCTATGGGGTGCTTCGGTTTGCTTGGATGATAGTTTCGATTTTGTTAGACCGATTTGTTTTATATTCATTTTAATTTATTGGTCCTTTGGGTAATATAATGATTTTGTGGGATACGATAGGAAACCGCATACCACATCTGTTCTATATGTACGTGAATAATAAACGTAGAGCGTAGACAGAGGCGAATTATGTTACGATCGAATCGCTCGCTACCGAGTGACATTATTCGTTTGGAATACTGGAGGTAATGATAATATAAAATAAGATTAAGTAACAATTACTCGTCTGTCCTCTAATCATAAGTAATATGTACTTAAGACTTGTCATTTTATTTTGGTTAAATATATTTTTTTATTAATCTCTTATAGACTTCACTATAGTTCTGTTTGAGCTAAAGTTTTGTGTCCTGGCAATATATGAACAATCAATACAACAAACCAGAGAGAAGCTTACCATTCACAAACACTTAGGTGGTCTCCAGGATGTGAGAAAATAATTCATCTTACATATCTTTGTAAATTTTTATTACTAAAATAATGCTATTTCCATGAGGATTAGACTTGTATCTTAATTTGCAACAAATCATCTTTAAACACTCAGTAAATACTTTAATTTATGACTTTATTAAAATAATTTCAAACACAGATTTCCTATACTGTACAATACGGTACAGAAAAAAAAAAATATTACTTATTTTAGGAGTAATTAAAATTTTACGTATAAATAAATATTGTTAAATATCTAAGCGATGATAAATAAAACAGTATGCCGCATCCATTATAACTAGTTCACGGTCGACATAAGCGCAACGTGTTGATGGATTTGGTTCGCTGAAGCGATCACGTGATGACCAGCAGAACATGGCTCGATCCTTCATAAGCTAACCTAATACCTACACGTTCTAGGTAATACTGATTTTATTATACCATTTGTATACTACTTACCTATATCTTTACATAAATATAAGCTCCATAAAGATACATAGTTCGCCACCGAGGAGATATAAGTAAATATTTTTAAGAACAGGGATAATATTTGAGTATACTATTTACATAAATCACTTCATCTATATCATTTTTGTCAATCATAGAAAACTTAAAAATCACAAGACGGGAAGGGTATCTGCCTTGTATTGCCGTTATAACTAATATGAAGCCAACAATGCTAAACTACATAGGTATTTTCTGCTTGAGTATTATTAATAATGACTTAACATAATCTATCTATCTATACCTATAAAAGAGAAAGTATGTATGTATGTATGTTCCTTATAAAGTTCGAAACGGCTGGAGCGATTTCGATAACATTTTTAGAGAATCTTAAGGTAGATCAAGCAGGTACTCCTGCAAAGTTGAATATGAATCATAATTATTATTTCGGTGGTTTTATTCATATATTTAATGTATTTCGAGTATATTTTTAAATTAGCTAATATTTATATTTTTTTAATATCTAATACTAGGTAATGCTAACTTATGTTTGATAGTTGTGCATTGTGTATTTTAAATATAAGTGGAAGTGATGAATAGTTAACTAGGTTACTAACTAACCAAATAGTTGATTTATTTGATGACTTCGGAAAGGGATATGAAACGATTACACTTATGTACGTATCATATATTCTGTCGAGACGAGGTTGTGTGCTAGCATCTGATAAGCGGCGCTGAATGTTTGTGGCTAAAGGTTTTTATTTATTTTGTGCTTTCTGTAAGTTTCCACCGACTAAGAGATTCGAATTCCTTGTCGTAAATATTTGTGTTTTACAGCTGTTTATTGGTTACTTTGAATAAGATTTATATTGTTTGCGAGTAGTGTTTTCACTTTTAATTTTTAATTATATTAGTATTATAAATAATTAAGGATAGTATATGGACTTCAATTACTGGCTCAGTGCAAATATTACAGATTTATTTTGGGAAGCGCTATAATTGTTATTTGTTATATAGGAGGAGTCGCAAATAAAACCTTGTATTATATAATATACGTTACTCTTTAACCTAAATACTTTCTAACTGGCTCAATTAAATCGTTTAATAGTAATTTAATTAACTTGCCCTTAATCGATTCCAATGTAATTTGGCACACTTTTGTAGCTTTGTTTCTGGCTTCTTCTTATGCAATATATGTTACACTCCAATGTTGTAGAATTATATGTCTTTATTTAATGTGGGTTTTTTATTCAAAGGCTAAATATATTTATAGTTAATATTAATTAGAATATAATTAATTGAATTGATCGTACTTTTGTACTTTTATATCATTTATTGTTATCATTTGTTCTTTAAATTTTTATACCTGCTTAAATAATATACAAATATGGTTTTAAGGGTTTTTATATTTATCAAACTGTTTTATATGTTGTAATTAACAATAATATAACCACATCAACTTTCATCTAAATCTAGTCGGTAGTTTTCGTGTGATTTTTTTTTCATTTCGCAAACATGTTTTTTTAAATATATTTAAATGCAAAGTTAAGAGAATTAAGTTAAGAGAAGTTATTCATAAAGTGATTATATATTACTTTAATTACGTAGCTATTTTACATTGTAGTATTTGTAACTACAAAACCGTTTACGAATGACTAGATTTGAAACACATTAAACCCTTACATATTTTAGTGTCAAGACGAAATTTACTAGCTAAAAGTTTCTTGAACATTTAAGAAAATAGCGCCACGAAATTTTCGTCATACTAACGCCATCTAGTAAATTATTATTCAACTACCCTCACGTTCATTGCTGTATTTTTTTTCGTTGTGCTTTTATAACTGAGAGTTGATGTAATAGAAATAGCTCTTTGCTAATTGATCAAATTTTACTAGTTTTTTAGATTTTAAGCATTTAGAAAGTCTGAAATAAAACTATTTTTACGGATTTAACTCGAGTATATTGAATTAAATTTAAAAATTTAAAGTACTCGTTGAAACCTTAGAAAACACTATTTAGAAAGTCTAACAATTTCAATCAGTTCTATAATGTTTGCAAGCATGCATCCTAGAAATCATTCATTATAAAAAATATGTTAATAAATAATATTTTTGAATATATATTAATAAAAGTTGCCTACGTATTAGGATGTAAAGAAACCTCCGTTCCGACTCCTGGTATAGGGTATATATAAAAAGCTAGATCTAGCTTCATCGACCTGCGTCATGACATGTCACAGTAACTCGATTGATGCAATTGTCCAAATACGGGGACCAGAAGGTCATAGGTTCGATTCTTGCTTGCATAGATAAACTTTTAATTTACAATATGTTTAAATATTGTTATAAGAACATGGCTAGGCATGTTTATATACAATTTCAATCTATAATCAAAAAATACTTATACCGATATTAGAAAGATCAAAGCGTAGATTGTTCTTATATCAATAGACGATAATAAATCGTTGACATTTTAGCATCTCATCTCCTTAAAATAATTAAACCTCAAACCCCCTTCGTCAAGTTATTATAATTATTTCAACACTAATTATTTTGTTTCAGACAGAATCTAAATAAGTACATAATATAATATATATATTTTTTTGTTTTCATAAATAATTATCGGTCGTACATTCAAAGACTTCTCATTTTCCACGAGATTTAATCGACCGTGGTATTTCTAAAAATATATTAATGGTAAAGTGTAGAGATGCGGCGAATATTCGGTAAGTATTTGGTATTCGGCATCTTTTTCACTATTCGTATTCGGCCGAGCTATTTATAAATCAACATTTATTTCAAAACATATCAAGTAAACATATTTATTTTATTATTCCTAACCTACAATTAGTAATTCTTATTTAATCAGCAGGCATATGTAACGTACATGTTAGTAACGTACTGTTTATGACAAACTAACAATGCAATGGTAAACCGAATAATTCGGACGAATATTCGGTTCGCTACAGGTTGAACCGAATAATATTCGGTGAAACCACTATTCGCCGCATCGCTTATAAATTGTATACTATTTTTTATTTCGCATATTTTAAAACCAATGGGATTTGATGTTTAATTATGTGCAATATTTACAAGTTCAAAATTATGGTGTAAAATATTAAGACCTTAAAAACTTTAAATTTTTTTTAAGAAAGATTTGCAGGATTGTGTAATACCTACAAGGACGATGGAGGTGATGTTATAGAAAATCGTAGTATGAAAGGAATTAGTGTTTGTAGAAGTGTAGTATGAACATTAGAATTTTATTCAAAATTAAAAATGAAAGCAAAACTCTCGAAATTCAAACTAGGCTAATTCACACAAGAGCTAATTTTATCTTCTTTATTTTTTTTTTATTTCTTTTTTTTTCAAAAAATGTCCCTTATTTGTAATATGTTGTGCTAAAAATACAAATAGTTAAATAGTAATAAGTTGACATGCTTTGTTTTTATAAATTATAAATTAAGATTAAGTTATTTAAGACGTCCAGATATTATTTATGTTATTTATGTCATAATTACATTATTAAAACTTTTCGTATTTCAATGTAATATGTGTTTTTACGCCGGACACAAGCAAAGCTATTTCAAGAGGATAAAAACACCGAAAGAATGGCCCAATTTCACATTACTGGTATAGGATTATAAACATACATCTAACGAGATAGAGGTCAGTTTTGAGTATTACAATTTGGTATTGACATACTTACATTAAAAGTAATGGATACAGTATTATAGAGATAGCGTAAGGGATGACTTGTTGATTGAATGTAATGACCCATTCATTCACTTTTGATACACAGTTGAATGCAATTATTAAATAAACATTCAATTAAATCTCTTAATAAATAATAATAGTAAACTCTTAATAAATATTATATATAAGAGTAAAAATAAAGTTTTAACTACCGGGATAATAAAATTAATATTATTTTGAGGGTCAGGGGTCTTCAAATTTATTTGCTTCCAAGTACTAATTCTTCAATATACGTCATAAAAATATATCATCCCCATTAAAACTCTGATGTTATTTCTGTTTGAAACGTACGAACATTTTAGAGTCATTTTAATGTACTATAACCATATATTTTTATGCAATTAGGACATAATTTTATATTTTCTTAATATGAAAGGTTAAGAAATATTGTTTCAATGTATTTTTAAATCTTTAATAATATCAATTCTGTATCCGTATACAAGATGCAAAAAACATTATTATATCACTGCCTTTAATTCTGTGTTAAATAGACAAAATAGAAAATATGGTTTGAAATTAATTAATATTATTTAATAATAATACTACTTATACGGTTAACTTAACACCTAGAAAAGTTAATGAATTATAAAAGTTAACCTATAAGATATCGGGAACAATCCTTACACAATCATATATCGTAGTGTCACTACAAGGGATAAAATTGTGTATTTTCAGTTTAGAGCTGCTTCGAAGCCTTTGTATCTGAACGGTTTATAACACCACGGTTGTTATTTTATATTAACTTCCTTTACCCTGTAATGTCGAACATAAGTGATATGTATTATGTAAACGGCTCCTTATACACTCATATATACTAGATAACTGAAAATATATAAGGTGAAAGGTATATAAAGCTAGCAATCTTCTCTATCTACGTGTGAAAACTAAATATTTTATAAAGTTTTGTTATATTTTTTTATGTCAAAATCAGTACAATAAGTTTACATTTTTTTTTTATTTGTTTCTTAGTAAAAAGCACATGTTTTCCCACTCAGGTGGCACGGGCAGTATCTTCTGCTTATTTCATATGTTTATAGTAGAGCGCACGGGATTAGGTCCCGAGCGTGAAAAACATCACGTATTCTCTGTTTCTGAACCCAAAGATAATCTTTCAAACAAATACTTTTTGTCTTGACAATTTAGTTTTCGAGTATTGTGTGAGTGTGCCTGTGTGTGTGTCTGTGTGGCAAATTGTAACTCTTTCTAGGTCAAAATAACATAATCTCAACAAAGAGATGTCTTCCAGTTGAAAAATTTTTATTTACAGTAGGTACATTATTACTTTTTTTAACATACATTTTCAATCACGTAAAAAAATACATACTTTTGAAACTACATTCGTTTAAGGTTTAATTATTATTAACTATATTAAATATAACTTAGTACCTTATTTATTTAAATTATGTTTTTGGGTACTTATAAATGTTCCCTCCTGTAGATCCTATACCTAAGTTTACCTATATACCTAAGGCTGTTTTGCAAATAATGTCTGTTAGCATCAAATCACTCTTAGTACATTTTTTTATAGTGTCAAATGTAATTCAAAGTCCTTTCGTTATAAAATTATATTAAGACTAATCTTTTTTTGGACCTCACCAGAAATACAAAATAAGATTTTCTTAAATGGTTTTACTATTAACATATTAGATCGAGCTTTCTTTAAAAAGGAATGCATTTTTTTTGTAATTTAACATATAAATTGAATATATCGTAGTCAATTTCTCAAATATTACTCATGGTGTTATATTATTAGAGATCATACGCTTTTATTAATTTTACAGTATATTTAATACTCATAAATAATACTTGGATGGTGCTATCAGATTGATATACGTAATATAATTTAATTGTCACTTTTCAAAGTTTTACGAATATTTCATCTCTTTTGAGTAAAAAGTTTTGTGGGAGGAGTCAGACGACGCATGCGCACAATGCGTGCTGAAGAGTTGCTTGCCATCGTCGACAACTGATGAAGCCTGAAGCAGTTGCCGCGGACCCTTAGTTACTTGCGGTCGCATCCGATGCACCTCATGTAACTATCGTAGTGAAAAAAACTTTAAAACATCATAAATAATTTTGATAATTGTTATCGCAATACTTTTGGAACTTTCGAAGTTTTTTTAAAACTTTTGTTAACTTTTTTTCTGAGTGGAAATTCATCTCTGTAGGTAAAATTAAAACATTTATTTTCTGAGAAAAATAATGTAATATAAAACTATTTTATAATAATTAAAACTTTTGTTAATTATTTTATAAAGAAAAAAAAAATAATGTTAGTCAATTTATTATCACGAGAACAATATTGTTCTTGATCTGTTTTTTATGCTTATTATTAACACAAAATAATAATAATATAAACAATATCGATTTTTTAATAACTCCCTAAATATTATTTCCAAATGAAAAACCGTATAAAGTCTAAATTTAGTCTTAATGATAAAATATATATATCATACAACAAATATTACTAAATACCTGGACAGACGAACTAACAAGTATCGTATGTAATTACATTCACATAAACCAATAATTAATTTCTAAGCAATAATCCTTCCTCCCAATAAAGACGATTACATATACAAAGCTAAATCTGTCATAGCGAGTAAAAGTTTTTTAGCTTAAATTTAAATAATATATGAATATTGATAAAAAATAGAGTAAGGTGGATAACAAGCTTTTGTTTTTAATGTTAGGAAACTTAGTTCTTAATTTGTTTTTTAATTATACCAAGAATGCCTCAAAGTTTTAAAAGTATCTGATCTGTCGGACGTCATACAAAAATGATTTTAATTAAATTAAAATTAGACGTTCTCTTATCTTTATTTTGTTAATAGACGATATATAATGTTGTACCTAGTTATAATGTTTTATCGATGGGATATAATAGGTTTATCTTTTAATACCTGGGTATATCAATACCTATTAGAAGATAATAAATACAGACATACATTATATCATAATTGACGGTGGCTAGAGATATCCTGTAAAAATAATTCATCTGTAAAGTTTATAAAACTATACAGATGAATTTATTATACAAAATGATTTGTTAAGAAAAATTAATAATAACTAAAATATTTCAGTCTTAAATAAAAAAACCGTGTGGTTTCAGTACATCTATTCACACATATGTTTAGTTGTGGCTTTTAAAGTCATTCCAGTATTCTTTGTACTGCTTTCATGTACTTCACTTGTTATGTAGATTATGATGAAGAAGACACTGTTTAGTAACGTCTTTAAAAACAATTAAAAACATTTTAGTTTCTCTCCTAAACAATATGGTAATGGTATTTTATTTTTAATGGTTACGTATAAATATTTCGATATAAACATAAGGTTCTGACATCTAAAAATCGTAATAATTAATATCATTAATGTTTAAAGAATTGAAAGGGAAGCATTTATAGAAATTCTCAGTGTTGGTTAAAATTAAGTAAAAACATAAGGGTGTATACTTATCGCCTATTTTGTTACAATTTATAATTCGATCCTCTTTAAACAGTTTATTAATAAGCGTACTTATAACACACAAATGAGGTAAAAGGTGTATCATTATCTTTTAATTTTTGGTAATTACGTTTGACTTTTGGCTGAACAAGAACAAACATTTCATAATCTGTATTAAAATAAGTCTTTATTTGATTCCTACAAAAATTGTAAGTTTGTTTTTCATGCAACCAAAATTGCAAATATCTTAAATCAAACACTTGCATAAAGGCAAATACATAATTAATCTCATTATACCATTCAAGAGTTTTTGGTTGATCAACTTGGGTTGAACTTGGGTTGTTGACTCGTTTGCTGGGTTGATGTTATAATGTATAAGTCAAACAGTGTTAAATTTCATTTAAAAAGAGAAACTGTTGAGTTTCTGGCCAGCTTCTCTAAACAAAGCAGTATTTCGGCCTGGTGGTAGCTTACTTACGGACTGATTATACTGTACAATTTAATGTAAATATTGACGATTCAAAAGTAAATTCTTACTTGGACGAAGATATTAAAATTTTTTTTTTTCGAATTATATAAGTATTCATTTTATATAACCATAGTAATTAAAAAAAGTATAACTTCTATTTTACGTATTTTTAGTTCAAAATGTGATCTTTTAATGAGCACTTATTATAAATTTGACTATTTATTAAAATATAAAATATCAGGTAGTTAAAAATATAGACACGTTTCCTAGAAACATAGTTTTTAATTGGATTTTATTTTAGCATTGAAATATTTTTTGTGTATTGTATTAAATAATGTTCACTATATTAATTTTTGCTTAAAATAGTGTATATTTATAAAACTTTTCAATTTCTTAGCCACAAAAACTAAAAACAAAATTTAATAACTTAGACGATTTTATAGAAAAATAATTTTTAGAAAACTTACACCAAAGTTTAGGATCATTTTTATTTTAATCGCTTAAATGACTTCCTAACGTTTTTTTAAATATTTAATTAATGTTTTAATCTGGTTTTATAAATGGGTTATCAAATTATTATTCACCTGCTCTGATCCCAATCATTTAAGGTCGACCCAATATGTCACTTCTCTCCAAGATCCTCTATCATACGTCATCTCAGTGCAGACTTTTTCTTTTCTACATATTTTTATTACGTACCCCACTTATATCTTCTTTATCTCTCTCTTCTCTTATTATAATATCTTCTTCGTCTCCCTCTTTTCTTATAATCTTCCACATTAATAATTAAGACTCTTCACGTTACCTGATTTTCATATCTGCACAAGATTTTTTTTTTATTTTTCTTATCACTCATATTATTATTATATTATTTAAATTAAATTTGTAATTAAATGATAAAAAAAAATCCATCTGATAGGTCTTTGATAGCTAATTTTTTCTGCTCTATCGTATTAGTATCGACGATATAATATAATAATAAGAACCTCTTTTAAAAATAAACAGCTTGGAAAAAGTTTATATAAAAATTGAGCATTAGTTTCTAAATTCTACCTCCTCATAGTGTTCAAATAATAGTGCACTTATTTAAATATTGTTGGTTGAATACTATCATTAAGTGGTTATAGTATGAATCTCGAATGAGCTGTTTTGAAGTGAGAGTTATTAAACCGCAAATACCATAGTGTACTCGTGGTATTATGTCCCGAGGGAAATACGAGTTCATACATCAGACTTCACGTTATAATTTAGAACCAAAATACACACAGTTTGGAGATAGATTAGCTCGATTGTTGTAGGTTTTGTTTCCATCACCAGCAAGTAGTCTAGATAAATTATAGATTTTAAGTAAGTTATCTAGATTTTTTTGCTGGTTATATATATTTCCTTTAGAGATTATAATATATCTGTGTCACGGGGGGTTTTACAAACATAAATATTGCACATACCAAGTACTCCTAGGCTTAGAACAAAAATATGTAGATCACATAAAAGAATTGTTTCTTGTTAAAGTCGAACCCACAACTGTTCATCAGTCAGGGTAACTAACCACAATAATAGGTCATCTAAATAGACGTATAGTTATTTTAGAGTAATTATTAATATAAAAAAAAACGTATACACCTAAATGCTTACCTGTGTAAACTTTAGAAAATACTAAAAAACTTAAGAAATCCATATATTATAATGCTTGTCAAGTCCCGACCAATCTAATTAGGAAAAGTTTTAAATTCACCAAACTCACTTTTGTATACGCCATATAACGGCTTAAAGAATATTTAGTTACTTATCTTGTCATTTTAACCATAAATGTGTCAAGAACAGAAATCAAAGGGTTAAGTTGAGCGTTCGACATTTCATTTACTCTGTGGATTATAATCATAAAGGGTTTATTGATTGATACACCTTTGTGTGTGTGCGCTCTAACATGCATAAAACATTGTTTTGCATCTTGATACTTACGTGGAAGCTAATTTAAATCAATATTTCAATTATATCAAAATTTGATTATTTTATATTGCGGCAAGATCATGATGAAAATTTAAAATAATATTGTATACGGCATATCATTTATCATCTTTAAAATATATTAATATATTAAAAATATATTTGAAAACACACATAAAACAGTACCAATAATAAATTAAAAATTAATAAAGTTTACCAAAAAATATGTTCAAAGAAAATTCATGATATTGAAATACAAAATATATAATGCGCTTACATTTTGTGCAGGCGCTTCAATTTAAAACTATTTACACTTTTAAAAGCTTTTAAAGTTTACTTTTAATTTTTGAAACTACGAGTTCAAGAAGCTCACAAATCCAGAAAAAAATATGTATTTGGGTGCAATACATTTTTTATTTTTTATTTTACAAGTTATATTTGTAAGATGATAACGGAACAAAAGAAAAAATACGAAAATATCAACGACAGAGTAAGTACAAAAGATTCAACTTAACTTAATATATTAGTCTTATGTCAGTATTTTACAAACAAACTTTTAATTAATTAAGATCATTAAATATAAACCTGAGGACGGTCGTAAAAATTCAATTCAATTATGCTAAACGCAAAAACTCTGTCATAATACTACAAAGCAGTTATCTCTTAAGATAATTTAATATCACGTAAAGTATTCAAATGAATACCGAATCCAATAATATTTGAATAAAATTGCAATTTTTTTCCAACTCAGTTTAAAAATGAATTATTTATTTAAGAAACAGAATAACATCAATAAAGTAATTACATGCAGTAAATAAAACAAATATCACATAAATAGCGACAATCATATCTGTCTAAGAAAGAAAAAACATTGTCATGAAAAAAAGATAAGACCAAAAACAAGCTAAAACATCAATAATGATATAATTAGATAAATCTCGTTGTTGTAGAGTTGTAATGTAATTATAAATGTTTTAATGATTCCAATGGCCGTGCCATTTATAAACTAGTACCAAAGAGTGTTTTTGTAATTTGGGCGCGTGACATTTTCCTGTCAACAATAAATATTGGCGTGCCAACGATTGGCAAGTAAAAGTGGATAAGTGTCATTCCAAACTTAGACAAGATAAGGCAAGTTTACTGCGATCTTGTCTTGAGACTGTTTCCATTGTCATTTTGGAAGAAGACTCCTAGTACGGATGTTATTGGGCTTCGGTTAATTATATTTTAATAGAAAACCATGGTTAAAAGAGAATATCTTGACATTACTTTGACATGAATATGGTACAGGTTTAATATGTCCGTGACAAATAGTTTTATTGTTTTGATCTTTATTATTATTTTATCCACAAAGATGACAAAATTTCGATGTTACAATTTAGAACAGATTTTTTTATATACATTTTTAAATAGAAATTAATTAACAAAATCAATTGCTAGTTTGACATAATGCTTCTAAAAAAATAAAATCTATTTACGAATATATTGTTCGAATTTCAAAAACAACTTTCATCTATTCTAGCGTATTCAATAAGCTCCGAGCGACATTAGAATGCGGTCGGAAACAGACGGTATAATGAGAACAGACTCTTTGATACAACTTTGAAAGCTATTATTACAGGCTTTGTTTTGGCCCA
Source organism: Napeogenes inachia (assembly GCA_959347355.1). NCBI lineage: Eukaryota > Metazoa > Arthropoda > Insecta > Lepidoptera > Nymphalidae > Napeogenes > Napeogenes inachia. The sequence goes on from OY365794.1 coordinate 24,110,361, forward strand.
GCGCTTTCAAAATATTGCTTCATTATTTTTTGTCCAGCATTCTTTTAGAAGCCTTTCGGATGTTGAGAAAATTTTCTCATTTAAACAACAAGTGGGTTTAAGTAAAGTGGTGGACGATATAAGATTTATTTTTATTAAAATTTTTGTGTACAAAGAAAGATTTTTTTCTGAAATGATATCCCTATTATACAACATTTTCCTAGCACCAAAATCTCGTCAAATATTAACATTCTCTTTCTTTTGTCTTTGATGTTCTTGGACGAAGCATCTTAAAATAAAATGACTTTAAATAAATTACAAGATAGACTTTTATCAAAGTCAGAATAAAAACTGAATAAATATTTGTGCCAGCCCTGAACAGGTATTTCCGCGCTGAATCCACGTGCAGTATCGGGCCTTTAATTGTTTATATCTGACGTCATACATTAATATTTTCTTATTATCTTGACTTTCGATTAAAAAAATCTACATGGTGTCTTAAATAGTTGGTAATTTTTGATCATTAGATAATTTTCAAAAATACCATTATAATGTATTTTTATATATCAAGCGAAATAATATTAACAATTTTAAATTTAAAGCTAGTTTGAAATAAATTATGAATGATTTCGGATTTTTTAAATTATGTGCAAATAATCAAATAAAATTCAGGAGATTACTCCTATATGTACATGTTTCTACAGTTTTGTCATCCTTTTCCATTGCTAAATTAAAATTATATATTCGGAAATAATCAATTATATTTATAAATGTTGTTAGAATAATTTATTATGTTTTCACAGAAAAATTACAGTAATAATAAAAATGATGAATTTCCCAACGCCTAACCATTTACTTACAGAAAGTGAAGTGAAATTAAATATGACATTCTAAATTCAGTCATGAACTTATGTCTGTTTGAATTCGGTTGAAAGTGTCGATAAAAAAGAAGTGAAGATGATGTCCCAACACTTATCCAGCATGTTTGAGCAGCTCGGAAACTTCACCAAGAACAATTTGACCCATAACAGCAAATTAAAGGAAAAGGAAAATAAATCAACTTCAAATCACGTAGATTGTGAAAACGGAGGGGGAAAACAACAACCATCTCCCTCTCACAAGCATGCGCCCGCGCAGCCCCCTCCACCTTTGAAGAAACCGTGCAAATTGAGAAATGTCGCCTCGAAAGCTGAATCGTATGACACACTCTATGGCATCAGTAACTTGGTAAGTAATCCAAATTTATTCAACATATAAAAAAATGCTTTACATAAAATATTGCAATTATTATTATTTATTTACTATTAAAATTGTTGTTGAGTGTTGTTGATTCTATTCAAAGCTGAGTTTTGTGAAATAACACTTCTAAGGGGTAAACCCCTAAAGATTAGAGATGACAGTTTTGTGAAAGGAAATGAAAAACATGAAATTTTGTATTACGACTATGATTGAAATTTAATTAGAAATATATTTTTAATCAATAAATCGTTTAGAGTTGAAACTGTTATGAATCTTGACACTGAGAATCTTTTACTCTGTCTACTTATAAATTAATACAAATATATCTATTTCTAAATATATCAATAGTTCCGTGTAATCTGTGACAATTACTGTCGGTTTATCATTTCCAGCGGATGCACTCTGATTTATCAGATATATCTAAGTAAATTCGTGTGTTCTTTTTATCGGTCAGCGTAAGAAAATTTTGTTTGTGATAGTTAGTTGTTATTTAAAGAGCTTTATTATCCCTAATATCTAAATTCACTGTCAGACCAAAAAAGGCTAGTAAAAGAATGAATAAGTGTCTAGTTTGAACACAATTTTACTTACCGGAATCATAATGCAAAAGATAAATTGTTCTGACGTCACGTACGAATCACAATGGCCGAGCCAGCGTCGCTGAATCCAAAAGAATGATGTAGGTATTACTAATATGCACTGTCTTTGAGTAATCTTTTTATAAACTCAATGGTTGTTGGAATTTGTAAGTAGATTGGATTTTTAATAAAAGTTTTATGAAATCCTTACTAGATAAGAAGTTATATTTTTTTGTTCCAGTTTAATTGTAATAACTTACATTTACTGGTATTTTTCTCATTGAATTATTTCAAAAATGTATAAATATTGCTTGTTTGTCCATTATATTGTAAATATGTAGATTGACATATAATTAATTCATTGACAACCAATGAAGCAACAACTATATTTAAACTAGGTTGAACTCTTGTTCAACAGTCTTCTGTTTTATAACTTAAGCCAGTCTGTGTTTTACAAGTAGTTATAGCCAAGTATGATAGGGGTAAAATATATAATATAAGTATATATTATTATCTGATTGGTACCGTTTCTAACTTGTTTTCAAATATTTAGAACTGCAAGTACAATATTTTTCAAAGTGCGGTAAAATTCATTGCGTAGCCCTAAGCTTATAATTTAAGATATCAGTAGAAATAAGGGTACCAAGATAGTGTTAAAATTAGAATAAATTTTTAAAGTAACCACAAACGGAATCACAAATGATAAATAATAATAAATACAAATCTGCGCTGATATCAGCTAGACGACTTAAAAATCAGGATTGGCTTGTAAGACTGATGGAAGCACTCCGAGTACCTAATAAAATAAGTTACGGAAGGCTTTTAAGTTTAGCTGTTTGATGGCTGACTGCAAGGTTTCTTTTAAATTTACAGTTTTCAGTTGTGAAGTTTCAAGTGATACTTTATTTTTGCTATTCATTGCAAAAAGATAGATTTTTTTATCAGGCAATACCTAAATAGGTTTAAATTTGAAATGTCATTTCATGTTATTTGTGATATTCAAAATCTTGAAAATATATTTCTGTAGAATTATTTGAATGATTAAATTAATTAATTTTGTAGCAACGAATATTTTGTTGTCAATTTGTATTCGGTAAACAATGATGTTAATTAAATTCAACTGCAAACATTGTAACTGAAATGATTTCATTAAATAAGAACGTCGACGACTTAATTGGCAGTCATATAGTTTAATGTCGTTTTCCTAAAGACCGTTTTAATTGTGAAGTTATAAAACATAAAAATATAAATACCCAGCCGGCAATATTGTTTATTTCGTATACATTATAAATGATATCTAAGCATTAAGAAATTTGTCATATGTAATTTTTTTATATCCGATGGTAGACGAGTAAGTAAATTACATTTTAATTATTTCTTGTAATTTTACTACTATTGTTTTCGAAGTATAGTACAATAAGATAATATATACAATATAATTCTACGTCCCAGATAGCAGACACTGCATCAAAATAAAAACCTTCTAACGTGTGCCACACAACCTGTATCTCTAAAAGCGATAAAAACATTAAGAAAAAAAAGAATTAATTATGAACCGAATGACTTTAACTTTTTAATTAATTTCCACTGAAATTAAAATTAAAAGCATGTATGTAATAAAAACAAAACAGATTTTTATGTTTTGTGAAGTAAGAATAACTTTCAGAAATAAAAACTGTACTGTACTATACTGTAATATATTGTACTGTATTGTACTGTACTGTACTGTACTGTTCTGAGTTCACGGAATACTGCCAATTTGGAACAATAGTCAGTATCATGGAAGAGAAGCCGGACGAACACTTGGTAATTAATATAGAAGCAAAAATTGAGTTGCACCCAACTCAATATACATATGATTTGTTCCTGACTTGGAAATAACTGTAATTTTCGGCGTATTGTACGTATTGTGTATATTCGTTGCGAGTCCAGATGTATACTGTATAGATATGAACTGTGCATTGTTCTGTTACTATCAGGGTGATTTATAAAAGTATGAATGGATATTTAAAAACTTTTTACTAATAATCTACATGAATACTACATTCTTTCCTTTCATACTAATAACGTTATTTAAAGCCCGTTGTAGTATTATACTACCATAACGATACTAATACTTCATTCAGATTTGAATGTTTAAATGTTTTATTTATTTGATAGAAATCTAAATTGTTCTTATACCTATCTATATCTCGACATTCTGTGAACGATATTGCTGTCAGTAATTGAACGCTGAACTAAATTTTAATCCAATATACGTGACATAAATCAGTAAATAGTTTTATTCCAATGTACTACTTGTGAAAATCTAAATTATCGTTAATCTTCATACTTCACTGACCTTTTTTTGTCTTTGAACTGAAAAACTGTTAAAGGTAGTTTATAAACTAATAAAATAAACGTAGTTCATTTATCACTTATTTGTTTCAAATAATTGTTTGATTCTAGTCCATATAATTTTACTTTGTATCTAAATGTAGTTCCTCAAATATGTTTCGTACCGAGATAATAAAACACATTTGTCACACATGAAGGTGTAATAATATAAAACAGGGATTCTTATACTAAATATTATTTTTTATACAAAATATACCCAATAGTTATAACGCGAAAACTGCTTAAATATGTTATAAGTGAGGTTTATTAATATATTAAGAGGTATATATTTAGCGTATTTTTCAGTCTAATAACTTGAACCGAGCGCTCGAATTTTTTCTGTGCAATTTAACGAATTGATTGACATTCAATGTCCCTTCATTTCACGAAACAAGATCTTCGTAATACATACTCTTTTATAATCTGTTTTCAATTAAACGAGTTTTATTTATATTATAACCTAGTATTTGGATTTAGAACTGAATATTATATAATAGTTAAGTTTTATTTATTCTTAAAGTTTATTTATTTAAGGCTATATATTTTTTTACATCACCAATATTATTTTATACTTAATGAACTAAACGATTTTGCTGTACAATTGCAATATTTTATTATATTTTTGGCCCAAAGTAGTTAAATACAAATATTGTTTTTCAAAATTTGCATATTGCTCTCTTATAAACATAAAATAACCTAATATGTATGTACGTAATAAAACAAATAAACAGGAAATATATTTGGAGAACCAATCTGGTCGGAACTTTTTGTAACTTCTAAGTTATATTTTCATTTTGGAAGTATATTACTTTTATTTATTTAATGCTTGCGATAACTTTATTCAATAAGGCGTGTAGGTACCTAACTGATTCAACACTAAATATTTTACAATATTTTTAAAGTAATTTTTAAAAACCTACTTCTTCTTCGATTCTATAAATGTCGGTATTCCAGACATATGCTTATCATTAAAGAAATAAAGAACCATAAAAAAACTACTTACTTTGAAGATTCATCACAATATCTTTCTATATTTTATCTGCATGTAATATATTTTTTGTTATTTTAATTTATTTCCTCATATTAACGAACGACGTACAACAGTAGCATAAGTAGCTAGCTATTTTTAAAGTGTTACTTTTATTTGGAGTTTCGTAACTATTGTGAACATGACGTCATGATGACCCGATGACATGACCATTAAATATTATAACATGTTTTATAGATTTAAAGAAAGATTCACCGTTGGTTTGTACCTTTTTTGTGATATATAGTGATATATAAAATTTAATTACAAAAAACGACAAAATGTACTGGTATATTTATACATATTTGACAATTTTTTATTTGGTAAACAATAATAATAAAACAAATTCAATTGCAAACATTGTAACTGAAATGATTTCATTAAATGAGAACGTCAACGACTTAATTGGCAGTCATATAGTTTAATGTCGTTTTCTTAATTGCAGTTTTAATTGTGACGTTTTAAAACATAAAAATAAACTGAAGGCAATATTTATATTAATTGGTCATTATAAATAATATTAAATGATAGTTTACTAGAAAGTTTCAAATATTTGTTTAAAATCATATAATTTTTTATCATTTCCTATCAAGGAACTTTCTTTTATAAGTTATTTTATTCCAAACAAATAGTCTCTATACTAAAAACAGTATTAAGCTTTTTCAGATTAAGGTACGATTGTATTCAATCGAAAAATATTTTAATTAAAAAGTTGTAAATATGCCTACATACCTTATTCTACATTTAAGTTAAACAAATACGTAGTAATTTACGAGCGAAAATTGAGCTGAGCCCAACTCAATACACAGATTGTGTGTTCGTGCCTTTACTGTGATTTAGTTTTTATACGTATAGTGCGATCGACGTTACTAGACCAGATTTACATTGTACACATTCTTATGATCTGTACACCATTTAACCAAATGGTTTTACGAGTTGCAGTAATTACGTTATAATATGAACATATATTTATTTTATTGCACAGTTAATGTACAAAGGGTAAATCTACCAGTCAACATAAATTTATATAAATATAGAATGAAAAAGAAAACCGATACGGGCAGGGGTTCGAACCCGCGACTAATGGGAAACCGTCCCGTCGCTCTACCAACTGAGCTACCGTATCGCTGTCCGTCTCGGCGAATTAAGCATTCTATTCAATATATCAAAATTACTAATATATCAAATTTATTTTACTAGCGTCATGTAAGCAAAACGATATTATGACAATATTGTAAAAGTTATTTTTTTGGCCTTATTACTGGGAACTAAGTGGTTTCTTCTAATTATTTATCAAATTCATCTTTTACAGAACCAAAAATATGTTTACTATTTATACTGTATATATATATATTTAGGCGTCTAGCAATCTACGCCTCTCAGTATTCTATAGGATACATTTTGGTGAGTGTGCGCAGGAACTACACGACTTAGTTCCCCCGTCCCCCTTCCATCTCCGGACGTCCCGACGCACGGCAGGTATCCATCCTTTTGTTGTGGACATTCCACCTGTCCGAACGAAGCGCTTTGCTTCGTCGTTTTTACTTCATACAGCGAAGGATTGGAACAGCTTGCCTGCGTCGGTATTTCTGGCTGAATACAATGTGGGTGTCTTCAAGAAAAGAGTGAGTAGGTTGCTAGGGTAATGCGCCTTACCACCTAAGACTACATTCCACTTACCATCAGGTGGAATGTAGTAGCATTGCCGTAGAACTTATAAAAAAATAAAAAAAAACTGTCACAAATGTTATATTTTAATTTTATAGAATTTGTAGAAGCATTATCGTAGTAAAAAATACGTTATATATATATATTGTTTCCTTTCCTTAACTTCCCAAACAATTTAAACACCAGAAATAAAGGCTCTAACTGAAGGGTTGATATAATATCAAGAGAAATATAAACCGGATTTATCAGACTCATAAATTTAAACAAGGCTCGAATACTTCCCTGCAATTTTACGCATTCATTGCCATTACACTTTCTTCTGCTCCACGAAAACAAGCTCTTATTTATATATTTATTTGATTAGAAACGTTCTCATTAGAGACAAAACGAACACCTTCTTAAACTATCATAAATACTATTCTTGTATAACTTAACTTAATAAATATCTTGCGTTCATTGTTGTATTAATTTGAGTATATTTAAAATTTTAACAAAAGTAATTATTTAAAATACAGGTTATATATAAAATATATATTATGGCTAAAATAACAATATGTTTTCATTTATGATGCAGGAAGCAAGCTGTTTCCGTCACAATGTTTAAGAAGCGCTTTTATAATAATTAATTAATTATTTTAATGTAAAAATAATGTTCACTTCAAGTTTAAGATTGTACAGCTCAAATACATGTAGGCAAAAAATTATTTTATATTTAGAACTGAAGATTATTAAAGAAGTGAGAAAACATTTTGTGAATAATACAGGAGAGCAACCTTCAGACTTTCCGTATTTTCTTCTATACCTATAAAACTATTTTTTTTTATATAATTTATTTTTGAGTTATTTTATATCTGATTTTATTAATTTCTCTTTTAATTGCATAAAATTTTGTAGTATGTTTGTATGTCTGTTTTTGACTACAGAAATGTTATCGAGGAAACTTAGATAGCTTAGATAGAAGTACTTAATCCGGGAAACGTACAAAAATGTTTGTAGTAGGCACTTTCAAAATATTGCTTGCAGCTCGTATACGGGCTGGCTCGACCGGAATAATAGCTACCACTCGCTGATAGAGGATCAACGATCATGATGAGTTAAGGAACCAGCTGCCAAAATTTGAAAAGGGTATAATTTGATTACCATAAGGCAGACGTTTTGCCGTTTTGCTACTCCTTAAGTGCTTTTTGAAGTTAATTAAAAGATAAGGTGGAAGATTATCCAGGTGGCAATTTATAGCTTATTGTTGTTTAAACTAAACCTGTTTTACAAAACTAAATTAAGAAAAAAACATATCATCTGCCGAGGTATGTAAATAAAATATGTATTGTAACTATTTTTTCTAATACTTTATTGATAGTGCCACTTTGGTCTGAAATATCATAATTTGAAAAAATAATAATGTTTCTTTTTGTAGAAGAAATGAAATGCTTAAATTCAGTGAGCACTATGCAGTACAGTATTTAGACACTATCAATTCAAAACAGTTCGCGAAACCTGCATCTGTCAACATAAACCTATTTCTGTTGACAGAGGGAACATTCGAACATAGCTTAGATTTTAAATTTGATCCAGCTCTTAATCTGCTTACATACTTGTGCTAAGTCTTCTACTTCTTTTAAATGACAAGAGGTTGTATACTTAATAATGCGATCGCTATTGGTTCTGTACAAATGTTTTTTATACATACTGAACCTACACCCTGATACCATACATACATACATACCCACACACAGATGTCTCATTCCTCCCCAGATATATATTTCTTGGCGTTCTTAAACCAGCCCAATATAATGTAAATTGTATGTACGTATTTCATTGTATCTGTTTTTTAAATATGAGTTTAGTAAATTAAAAAGTCATTTATTAATATTAACCAGGGCACACGATATGCTCGGTAAATAGTATTTATTGTAAAAAAAAAATTGGGAATTGTAAATCCATTCGTTTATAATTCAACACTTTTTATTTCCTAAAATTGATGTTTCTGTTTACATACAAATATGAATAATTCTAAAATAAACAAAAGTATTATAAAAGTACATTACATTCTTTTTTGCATAATGCCCTTAACAATTTAAGCACTTCCGTGACTTCAAATTGTTATAAATAAAGCCTATATCTATAGTCAAATAAACCGGATTTTTCAGTCTGAAGCGAACTCGAATATTTCTCTGTAATTTAACACATTCATTGACATTCCACGCTCTTTCGTTTCAAAAAACAAGATCCTATTTGTACTTTTATTTGTTTTCAATCCTTGCTATTTAAATTATTATTTTGTTGAGAGTACTTCCTGTTTACTTAAATATTCTCTTTGGATCCGTTAAGATTTAAGTATTTTACGAAATTGTTTAGAGTGAATGCAAAGATTTTAAAATCATTTATTTATTTTAATGATTGTATTTTTTACAAAATATTAAAGATTCTATTAAAAAAAAAGATATGACGAAAATAACAATCTTCTGTCACTCTGACAAGGCTTTTATAATAATTAATTATGAAGAAACAAAACATTGATTTTTTTTTTAGTTGAACTCCTAACGACTAAAAACATATTATGAATATAACACCAAAGTTATTTTTGTACTACACTCTTGACTTTTGTAAGACGTCATTTATTACCTGCACGTATAAATAGTTTGAAACTTTAATCCTTTTACAAAATTTGCCTATATTAAAGTTTTTGAGGGCATTTTGTTTTAAAAATAATCCAAGACTAATAAAAAAACCATCATAAATTTGCGTTATCAATTTGTAATTTAAATTTTACAAAGAATAAAAAACAGAATTTGTAGTGATTTTAGAAGTAAATAAAGTTTAATTTGCACATAATAAGTATTTATACATTATTTATAAGTGTCAATACCATATCCAAGAGCCATTTGCGTTCTATAACTAAGATTTCGAGGTACACAAACTTAGTTAATTAACTGATAGAGAACAACACCTCTTACTATGATATATATTTCTTGAACTATATATATATATATATAATATATATCTGTGCAAATAATTATAATAAATGGATTAAGAATATTTATGCATTTTTTTAATTTTAAGTATGTATTCATTAATCTTTGCTAACTAAAAAAAATCGAATTATATTTCATATTTTCATTTAAAATACGACTACAATATAAAAATATACACTCTAGTATTGTTTTTTATTTTTTTTAATTAGACAATGCCTCTGATAAATATCATAATAGTTAATGGCATTACTCATACAAAACTAACTGAGAGATTTGTTTTATTTAGAATTAAAATACAAAATTGCAAAAATAGTTTTTGAATAAAATAATTGAAATATAGAATTAATGGAATGGTTTTTGCAAAAATAATATTAAATGTAAGCTATACAATGTTTTATAATAAAGCCTTAGTGTAAGCCCCAACTATATTAATCTCTCGATAATATATCAACAAAAGCGCAAAATACAAGTGACGGTCGTTTCATGCCTCGCGGGACATTGTAACGAATTCGTTTGTGTTGGTCGTACATTTTTAAACAGATTTAAGTAAGACTAAGAGCAAGTGCATTGTTCACATCGCTAATGTAACTAGTACTTGAGTAATTTAATATTTTAAATCCCTCAACATGTTGTTAGTCTTGTGAATTAATATCGGAATTAGTGTTCGAGTACACGAGTTGAATGTTACTTCACGATTGTAGGTTCGTTATTGTTCGTTATTGTGCGTTATTTTATGACGACTTCAGAAACTAGATATGAAATGGATTCCTGTGATGCTTGAATATTGATAATGTAAATTTGATAATACTTTTGAAGATAAAATTGTTTGAAAAAGCAATACAGTTGGGAACAGGTATCAGAGCTGCGTACTTCGTGAGTGGAATATTGAAAAGTACATTCAATATTTACTGCCGTGTTCGTGAAACTTTACCGAAAACAACAATGTTTTAGAGTACAGGTGATCTTTTGATATGTTAAGCGGTAATATTTTCCTTATTTTTATTATTTACTCGGAAAAAAGTCCTTTATAAGTAGGTACCATACCATACATTGAGTCTATTACAAAGCCTTCTAAATAATATTTTTAAATGAAATTTTAGTCATATTATTGCAAAAACTTTTCTCTACCCAGGCAGGTTATGTTACTACCGTAGTTAGAAATTAAAAATTAAGATAAATGTAGTTAATGAATATGAAAATAAGGTAATATGCTATCGGGACATTTCATTAAAATAATCATTTGTTTTAGGTCCGTATATTAATGGTAAAACCAAACAAGGATTTACATATTATCAAAGTTGTATTAAACTATGTATTGGTTAATCACATTTTTTTAAGACTTTAGACTGTATTTAAAAAATGAATAAGTAATCAATTAAATATGCTTAGAATATACAAAAAAGCACTTCTCATTATTATAAAAACATTAACAATTACTTCTTCAATTACTAAACAAGTTCCAACTATATTTCGAACGGTCGAGTTCGAAACTAATTTATACACTAAATAACTTTTCATATTAATTACATAAGTACAAGTAAATTTCCACTTGTGTTAAATGAATTGAGTTATTTTTTAGTTTACTTTTAAGCTTCTTCAATCTTTATTTACTTAAATAATGCAAAGCAGGTAGGTACGCGAAGTAGAGGAAGTGGTTTAATTCTGAAAAAACTGCAATAATCTTCAATCAAAAATAGCTGGTCAGTATCCCAGGTCAGGGCCCAGGTTTTCAAAATAATATTTCTAAAATTATATTTTTATTTATATTTCATAAATTCGTTATCTGGAAAATATATTTTATTATTTTCTTTACTGTCCTTTCTTGTGTTACCTACCTGTGATTACGTATTATTTATTATTATGTAATTAGTTTTAATTTAATAACTATGCTATTTAATTTTTATAAAAATTAAAACTTTGAATTTTTGACAAAACTTTTTTTAGACAAAATTAATTATTATATGGAAATTATTATTTGGAAAAAACAGAGTTATTAAATTATAATATGTTATATCTTATTATATAAGTAAACCGAACGGAAAGGGAAAAGATGAAAGAACAGATTGGATCGGTACTTAATTTTAGTTCGAACGAATGTATGTTAGAGTAACAATCTATTCTCATTATGAATAATTTTGTTTAAATTTAGTTTATTAGTTTGCTGATACTTTAAGCTTGATAATTTAATAATTCTTATAAAAATAAGTAATGAAAAACTTTATAATTTTGATAAGAGCATTTTGCTACGGCGATCTTGAAGATGAATATTCAAGAGGTGCATATTTTATTCAAGTTGAAGTTCAAACAAATTACGAGAACCTGTAAGTTATGAATAAATGACACTAGTTTTTTTCTAATAAAAGAACTAAAATCTACTAACTAACTAGTGTTTACTTATAATGTAAAAAAAATAGTCTTTAAGCCAACATGTTTACGGACAATTTATTTATATTGCTAATCGATTGTGTCGTGTTTACAATATCCCTCTGTAGCTGCTGAGGAGTAAGTAACATTGGTTAGAGTTTCGTAACTCACTTAAGAGATGTCGTTTACGTCCTGACAATGACTATTACGTATATTATAATACAATATGTAGAATGCTAAGGACATGATGAGGTGCGACACGATATCTCATTTGGCAGAGTGGGTGGAATCAACTACATACAAGAGGTTGTTGGTTGAATTTCTTCACGTGTTGCTGATCAAAATTGTTTTTATACTTCGACAAAAATTAAGAAATTTATTATTGCAAATATTTATATGTAGCCGTTTACTCTAAACATATTTATTGCACATTATTAATATTACGCATTGGATTTAATGAATCAACAAGTTCGCAAAATTTAACAGAATGACGCTTATGACCCAAGGGGGACATTGTTACAAACTTGCTAGTATTTGTGTTGGTTATACATTATTATACTTAACATTATATTATACATTTCTAAACAAATTTAAGGTAAATAAAGAGCAAGTGCAATGTAATGTAAATTATACATATGCAAGTTATTATTTTGAATTCCTTAACATATTTGATGGTTGGACTTGTGAATTATTGTCGAAATTAATGTACAGGTACTTAACGTAACTTGCTTCCTATTTTGTACTCTGCTTTTATTTGTATTGATTTTTTTATTTACGATGTTTGATAAACAAGTTCAAATCAGATAACTCGTTTTATTTAAATAACAAAATCTATTTAGTTACAGATATCAGAACTGTTAGTTGTTTCGTGAGTAGAATATTAAGTATAACAAATGTATATTTGTTTTCGTGGCAACTTTACGGAAAGTTAACAAAGTTTTAGAGTACTTCGAAGAAAGCTGGACTGTTTAAAAATATTTTTAAAAAATATATTTGACAGGAGCAGTTTTTTATATAGCCTATATATTATATATGGGTTGAGCTTCGTTTCTTTCATCCCTATTTCTTAAGCGGTATAGAAATGGATTTGATAGACAGGTTGCTCATGGTCATACGTTTTATTAATTAATGACACAACAATTAGGGCTATGTCATTAAACGCCCTTTCTATACCATAGTTTTTTTGTGACCATTTCTTGAAACATTTCAAAAATACTTAAATTAAAAATATAGAAAAAAGCTGTCCTTGAAATGTTTAATAAATAAGAAAAACCTCCATCCACCTGCCCTTAAGATTATAAATATTTTCAAACAGCAATGTTACAATAGAATTACAATAATATTAAAGATGACGAGTTAAACATTAGGATATTAATTTCATTAAAGAAAAATGTGTAGTTTTAGTTGTATCAAAATAGCTATCACAGGACACAAAATTGAAAATGCGTTATAGTAAAAGTTAGATTTATAAAACAGGGATTTTAAGCACATCTCTATGAAGAATATTATGCAGACATTGAAAGTAAATCAGTGTAGTTAAACACAAAATCAGATAAATGTTGGTACCAAATAGCGTTAGTGTAGTGTAGTAGATGCGAGTTGTGATAATTTATTTGAGAGTCAATGTTTGTATAAATAAGACTTGGAAGCTCTCGTTAAGATGTTGCATCTTCTTAGATGCGATCCAGTCTTATCTCTGTGTTTACATTTGTGTTTGTGTGATGTATAAAAATTTGTTTAGTTTGCAGATAATATATAGGAATATAAAATGAACGGAATTTAATATATTAAACATTATTTTATTTACATCTTAATTGAATATTTATAAGGGAATATTAATAAAATTTATCGAATAACATAATTAGACTTAATTTTAAAAAAAGAAAAAAATATATAAACGTGTTATGTCAAAGACGATAACGAATAATAATAATGTAATAATAATAAGCAACGTGCGATTAACGCAACCGCGATGAGTCATTTGTGACTAGCTTTTTCGGAGAAAGGCTTTAAATAGTAGTTCATACGTTAAAAATAGTTCCTCTAAGCTATTCAAACAAACAAACTCTAAATACGTAGCGGACAACTCAATTTAAGCTTTTTAATTAAGAAGAACTTGTCATATAAACTTTTGAACATTATTTATGGAACGTATATTCTAAAATGTCCAAAGTTACATGAAAGAAAATTTTGCGGTCAAAGTTTAATTAAAAATACAAAGTTTTAATTCTTGTAATAATTGGGTATTACGATGTTAAGTGGTTAACGAATAACTTTTACAATTAATGAGCGTTAAATAAAGAAAGCATCAGTTTTTAATTAAAAGAAAAGTAAAAGCACGCCGCGGAGCATCGTCATAGTACAGGGTTTGTTGAAGGACGAGCAAGAAATTGATATAATGCACAAGTTCATTTTTGATAAAAATATTTAAACAAATATTTATACATGGAAACCATTATTATCCAACTGGTATTTTAAATTTGATGATGTTTTTTTTTTATTTTCTGAGAATTATCTCGAAAGCCGCAATTTTAAAATAAAGTGCTTGATTAATGAATACTCCATTTATTAATTGGAATAGTGAAGAAGGATTTAAAATTTTTTAAATATTCAACTTACCTAGAACGGGAAATAAATTCATTTCATTTTACGAGTAGTAAAATTTAAAACAGGCTGGTTAAATAAGCTTATAACTTGTTAAATTCTAACAATTCTATTGATTACAGAAAGCTGGATTTTTATTTATATTGTAATATATAATTTCGTTCATTTATTTAATACAATATAGTAACATAACTTTAAAAGCAGAAAAAAACCTCAAAATACAGAGACCTACAAAATTGTCTCCATGTTTTGCTTCATTTCAACTGTATTCAAACTAAAGTCCACCTCCGATTTGTAAAATACAACTATGTATGTTTAATACTGCAGAGGTTAATCGAAATTAATAGCATTTATTATAACAATTTTTTTTTCATTGCGTATATTTAAAACCGCTTAGAAAAAAATGTAGGTAACTGAATCATTATTTTTGTATTTTTAACCTTTTGTCAGAAAAAAAAGTACAATGTAATTACACTGGCTAATTATCCCTTTTTTGTATAAAATATATCAAAAAAAGGTATTGTAACAACGTAAATGAGCACAAAATTATATGTTAAAAATATATCTCTTTTAACTGAATGCAGCGGAAACTAAAAGAAAAGATTCAATGAATTACTTAAAGAACTTCCTCAGTGTATGTGTTTTATTTATCAGTTCATTTTCAAGCTGACAGCTTTGAAAATAGTGCTCTTGTGACGTCACTAGAGTGTAACAGTTGTTTATTACAACATTATTTTTATAATCACGCATTTTATTTCTACAGTGATATACATGGTCTTTCAGTGAATAGTACCTAATGGATAGTAATTGAATACTAAATGGTCTTTCAGTGAATAGTAATATCATTATTTGAATATTAAATGTGTATTAATATTATAGTGTAATAATAATAGTGAGTGTATACTACATGTAAATAATGGCTAGCCTGTATTTTCGAGTAACAAAGTAACTGATATTTAATATATAATATTTATATGTAGAGGTGCGCCGAATGTAGTAGTTTGTAGGTTTCCTGGAAAAACCGAATACTAGTCGGTTTAAACTTTACAGAACCGAATATTCGGCTGAATTATTTGGTTTACTATTTCATTGTTTCATTGTGATTTAAAAATATTGTTTTGATGTTTAAAAAATATATTATGATTTAAGGTTGAAAGTAAATGTTGATTATACTAAATACTAATAGTGGGTTAGGAACAATAAAATAAATATGTTGACTTGATATGTTTTGAAATAAAAGTTGATTTAAAGCTCAATTGCTTTTAATTATTACGCTTTGTTCAACACATTATTTAAGTCTTTTAGTCAATCGCCAATTAGTTCGGGTTAAAAAATCTTTTTTCGATAATTTGTTATTTAGCGCTGGGTGATAGTGTCTATAACATGTATTGAAGTACTGTTTATATACGTTGAATATTGTGTTTAATAACAAAAAAAAAAAGATTTTTGGGACAAAAGCACGTTTAAACGAATTTAAATGAATTTATGTAGATAATCTCGAAAATATCATTGTTTATCCAATCTACATACAACTCTAAAAAAAAAGTCTTCTTATTATTTTAAAATTAAAGAGCTTCTTTGTTTTTGCAAACTATATATTTTCGCTATATTTTTGAAGTCCTATGTCATAATTTTATTAAAATGTAAAATATTCTCGAACTAGGGTAAACAAAATGTATTTTTTCTTTATTTTATTGCTAGCGGGGAGACAGCGTGCCGTGATGAATTTCAAATATTAACAATCTTGCTGGTATGATTTCTCTTCTTACCAATAATGTTCAACTATTTACTAAAATTCTGTAGATTAGTTAATTTTGAATTCAACCTACTTATCGGTTAAGTACTGACCACTTAAACTCGTTAATTGCGTATTAGAAAATTAGGCTACATTATGTCTAGCAACAAAACTAAATATTATTTCTTATTATCAGCAACGTATTACATGTGATATAAACTGACACTGATCGTCATAGGCAGTAATTTAGTTAGCCTGACGTCCGGTTCGGTTAACCATTGCTTAACCAACGGTAAGTTATATAAAAAAAAATACTCATGGAACTTTATTGATTTTATGTCTAAGTGAAACAGGTTATATATTATACGATGACCTTTTATTCGAAACATATTTAGACGCTAATTATAGAAATAAGGTACAATATATGTACATGATAACAGTTATTACGCACCAATATATATATATAGGTAGGTAGATTAGGTATAAGGTTGTGATATAATAAAATAGTCTGAAACTCTATAGCTTTTGATAATATATCAATTAATTTGGATAATAATGAACTTTCTCAATTCTCGGGGGATGATATCAATTCGTCTGTGTTTGTGTTTGTTTCGGTCATAAATTTAAAAATACTATAATTTAAAAAAATACTATATTAACAAAGTAATGTGTTAGCTTACAATAATAATATGTCTAACAAACAATTAGACCATTTAAACATTAGCGAACATCAAATAAAATAAAAACTGAAACAACAAAAGGTTATTGATTTTACGTTACGTACGTAATAGTAGGTACGTTAGAGTTAATGATATATAATCTATCTATACACTAGACAAGTATTACATTACAGTTTTCAAAAGGGCAAGTAAATGTTACTTAAGAGATATATACTGTTATTGCTTTATCGAAGATTAAAGGGAAATGCTGGACTTGTGTTAGTAACAAACCATTACATCAAACAAATGACAATAACACTGATTTTACGGTCCTTTTGTGGTAAAGATAAAGATTTTAAAAAAATAACTAAACCCTATACACATAGTTCCTTATAATTTTTATTTAGTTTATTTTTTTTTCATTATATTTAGACAATACTAGCGAACCCGGCCCGCTTCGCTGGGCTAACCCTTACTTTACCTGGTGGCAAGTTACATCAATGGGCATAGCATATTCGTTTTCTTCGAGGATAAATACATGGTCATACCAATTTTTATGACAATCGGTTGAACGGGGCGGAAGTCGATATTTGACAGCGCCGCCTGGTGGCGAGTTACATCAATGGCCATAGCATATTCGTTTTCTTCGAGGAAATATACATGGTCATACCAACTTTTATGACAATCGGTTGAACGGGGCGGAAGTCGATATTTGACAGCGCCGCCTGGTGGCGAGTTACATCAATGGCCATAATCATATTCGTTTTCTTCGAGGAAATATACATGGTCATACCAACTTTTATGACAATCGGTTGAACGGGGCGGAAGTCTATATTTGACAGCTCCGCCTGGTGGCGAGTTACATCAATGGCTTACCATATAAACCTTCTCCGTGGAAAAATACATATACATAGCAATTTTCATAATCATCGGTCCAATAGTTTCTGAGTTCATCGATTTCATATATACAAACATCCTTCTTTATATATATAGATTGTTTCATATTTGTTATTATCGTTTATAACTTACTATATCTTTGAATATATATTTAGTTTTTGGTTTGGTTACTTAGTGTGAGGAAAGTGTTACTGTGTGAAAATACTAAAATAACATTTTGAAATTGTTATCTTTGTTTTTTAAAACAATTTTGCTTATTACTTTTTAACGAATATGCTTAAAAACGTAAAATAAAAGTTGAAAAAATATTTAATTGTTTTATTGGTACGTTTCTTTTAAAATTTCCATAGGTTTAATTTTTTAACAAGAAATAATTGAATCATAATCATGACTATAACTCATTTCAAAGTTGCCACTGTGTTTGCGGGATGGCTAGAATATAATTGTTGATGCAATACTAACAGATGCTGGAACAGTTCTCATTTAAACTTAATTACTGAGTTGAATTGCATTTACACTATGTTATTTCTAACTGATAGTAAGTTATAACTAATATTTATTAAAGTTATTTATCTTGAAGCATATATAAACAGTTTATTAAAGTTGTTAGTGTAGGTGTTGAATTTATTATTATTAGATTTGAATAATGTGAATAATATTCGTATTCAGATATTTTTTTCTCTTTTTATTTTGATTTTTTTTTTTGGATAAGGCAGGATAGCGATTTGTTGAAGTGGAGTCGTCATCGATGGAAATTGGGCATCTTTGAATGTCGAATAATGCAAAAGCATTGAGAAAGAGAAGAAAGATAGAAAGGGAAGTAAGTTATGTATAAGACTAGGAAATATGAAAATAAAAGAAGATCAAGTACACTTGACCATCAAAGCATATATAATTCATAATGTCATTACGCAAATTGTATGTGTTGTGATCTGAGGTTAGATTTTTAGTATACCACTCTTTCGGTGGTCAGACCAGCCCATATAAAAATGAAGTGCAATTACTACAGAGATTTTATACCAAGTAACCTGTTTAATTGGTGGTGTCCATTGACATTACTTCAACGAAGAAGTCCCAACCATAACTTTAGACTTTTGGGTCTAAGGCATTAGTTTCCCCCACATGTTTTAGGCCCCTTATTGTTCACATCTTTGCAATAATTTATAATCATAACATAGTATATAGCAAAGTCGCTTTCCGCGTCTGTTCCTATGTCTGTATTTTCAAATCTTTAAAACTACGCAACGGATTTTGATGCAGTTTTTTTAATAGATACAGTGATTCAAGAGGAAGGTTTATATGAATAATAACATGCTCAATATATTAGAGAACCACTGATAATTTCAAGATCTCTAACGCAAAGTAGTGAACAAACACTTTGTTTTGGGCTTACATTGAAAACGCTGGCTGAACTTTACGAGATAGATCAAAATAATGTACTAAGTACTAATATCTTAAAAAGTTCTACAAGAAAGTCCGCGATGGTATATGTTTATCTCTTAGGGATAACCCATAATACCCAATTTTTATCCTTTACTTTTTACGCGAAATAATGGCTTATTTATAAAGTGATTTTTAGCAATACAGCATTAATCCTTATCTAATTAAGTACCTTAAATACATTTTAAATTTAATATGGATCAATATAGCCCTTTGCAGCATGTAATTTAAATTAATATTTTCGAAGATATTACAGATTTAAAATACTGGGACATCGCGTTGCCGGCGGTACAGTCGGCCGGTGCACTATGTTATGGAACCGTGCAGACCGTCTCAAAAATGGATTTTGTTAATGTTCAGTATTGAAAATTTTGTTAATGCATATAGCTAACTGAATGTCTAATACATATTATTTAACCATATAATATATATTATAAAACCAGACCTGCAAGTTGATGGTAAAAATAGCGTCGATTGTGTAGCTCAGAATTCCTCAAGTTTACATGGTTATATTTTGATTATGTTCAATGAAAATCTCTAAGTGTGATATATGATTAGAATGGATATTAAGTATTCTGTTTAAGTAAATATTAAACAGAATACTTAATATCCTAATACTTAATATCTTAATAATCTAATATTGTATCCTTATTAAAAACTTTAAATCGATTTTTTACAGTGAGCGATGTTTGCTGATGTAGTAATTTTGATTGTAGCACTTAAAACAAGTCATATAATAAAAAGGGAAAGGGGAAGTTTTACTACGAAATGTTTTTTAAAATTCTTATAATTATTTAATTGGGGTAAGTGTAGATAGTGCAAAATTAATATTTAATTGTTACAAAAAAATGAGTGTTTACGTTTTATGTAGTTTAGGTATAAAGTTTGTCGAAGAATTAGATAAATCTCAAAGATTCATACAAAATTTATTTACAAAGCTTCAAAGTCTTTGTAGGTACGTCTTAATACTGAAGAAGAATCCAAAGTCACGAGAATATAGTGGTTATTATGGAAAGTTGAACATTATATATTCTAAAACAAAATGCAATAAACTTGAAAATGAATTTTTCATTACATAATTCTGAGGCCTTATTAAAAGTCAGTTTGTAAGTCTGGTCCGCGTGGTCTACAAAAGTTTTTGTTTAGAAGCTGAGTGTTTCGTTTAATTTTAATGCTCGTAGGTACTTTTTAATGAATTATTCTCGACTTCAAGTTACTCGGCTTGTTAACATTTCGTGATCCTGTTTTATTATTTACACAGAAACTTCAGTATTTAATATCATAAACAGTAGCGTATTAAAATTTTTGTTTTTCTAATTTTAACTTGTTAATCCAAGTAGGTACACCCTTAAGAAGACTATAAACAAAATTCAGTAGTTTTAGTTTTGCCAGAAATTACTAAATAGTTGTTTATTTAGTCTATTTCTATTTAGTCTATGTTTATTATTAATAGTTGTCTATTAAGTACCCTAAAACTTTTTACATATGTATTGGTTGTCCAATTCATATGTAAAAACTTTTAGCTTCGACCTTTTAACTTTATCTTTCCATCAAATACATCTCAACATTCTAGATTTTTAAGTCCTGATAATGATTATATCGAAACAGAAAAGTAGGCCAAAATGAGATGGTTACAAAGTTAATTAATAAACAACCTTTGCACTTTTCTTTTTTTGCTCTTGTTTACTAATACGAAATAAATTATCCATTTATATTTAAAAAAAATCTTTGGTTGCTGAAAATGATACGTGCAGTATTTCATGAAATCAATTCTGTTAGTCTTATAATATTGTAGATCATCACACACATATGAAGATATAGCTCCACGAAATATGGGAAGTGGTACAAAATCAACTTATAAGATTAGATTACAGACACCGAAGCAGGTGACGATGAATAAAAGCTTTAAGGTTTCCGGAGATTTGTATAAGAATTGTGTATTGTATATTTACATTTTACTATAGAAACCAAAATGAAAGTACTTTAAATAAAATATTTTTATGGCAACAGAAATAAGTCCACATTTTATGAATGATATTCCTCCTGTATTCAATGAGTGAACGTATTCTATATCAGCATACGACGTATTCTCATGAAATATCGAAGCGTATTCCTAGCTTGTATCACACAATAAACTTCATGCATTGAAGATGCAAAAACATGAACGTATTACGTAATACACACATGCATCCACACATCAACATAATACTACACACACATTGGTGTCATAAATTTTGTTAAAAACAAAATAAGCCGGGGGATATGAGAATAAAACGAAGTCCCGTTTGACGCAGTTACAAACTTCGAACTTACCATGTAAGTGTGTCGTATCTGTTCAATTATAGGAGAACTTTGAAGTTATCTTATAATTTAATAATGTTATATTATAATATCTATCTATTCTTTAAGTATTTAGGCTTATATAGGCTTTATGTCTTATTTAATACCCAAAATAAATATTTAAAGGAAAAGTGTATTATCTTGCTATTCAGTACTTGTGAACTTGTCTCAGCAACTTTTATAGCAAAATAGCATTAAAGCAAGTAGAATAGAGTAAAGTGATTTATTAGCAATACCAGATTTATTATTATTATTTAGATGAGGACGTGATGGACAGCTAATCACAAGTCTTGACCGGCTATCAAATCAGACAGAATCAGACAGATTCTTTAAAATATGAATAACTTATTTAGGCTACTTTGTTTTTTGTCTATTAGTGATGTTATTTATGTCCATAAATGAGTTTTAATCAAAAGTATATTTATTTAACTGAAAGTGTTCGTAAGTAATTTCGATTACAGCTCATTTCCTTGTTCTTACCTAAACAGTCGCTACACTATACGCTAAATAGATATGTTAGTTATTTATGGCTCTAACTGCTAGTGTTTTGGTATCCTAAATAAACTACCAAAATGTTTCCTTGTAGGATAAACATACTCAGTACCACATTCTTTATTTTTTCACCTGTGACATGCGAAATAACACGGACGTCACCGAATCAAGCTGTTAGTAATATATTTAGATTTTTAAGACTGTGATTATTTATTTTTATTGATAGTCTAGATTATTCATTAACATTTCCTTGGAGATAGTGAAAAGTACTCAACTTATGCCTTTGTATACTAAGTACGTCATTATTAAGTACTAGCTGTCCACCGCGGCTCCGCCAGCGAGTAGGTCGCTTTTCGCGTAATCTGTGGAAACTACAATTATCCAGACCTATAATAGACTTATAGTTAATTTTATTCCCGTGGCAATTCTGTTCATATAAACATTATATTGCTACGATATTAAACTGAAAATAATAATATACATACACATCACACACACACCCACACACAGCCAGGACATTATTCAGATAAATGAAATAATTTTTACCAAATATTATGTTTTTGAGTAATGTTCAATTAAAGAATTTCTTTGTAGAATTTCAAACTGCTATACCATATGCGAAAACATAATCATAGCGAGTAGAAATTCTAGCTTTATCTAAATTAAATACGATTATGTAAACCGCATTCAATTCTGTTAAAAAATTCTGAAACAGTGCTTGAAGTAAATTTTCAATTTCCCTTAACGTACCAGACAGACAGATAAAAATTCCAAAAATTATTTTTTTGGTTCTGTTACTAGACTTTAATCGGCCCCTATCAGTTTTTTGGAAAAATATTTAATGTACAAACACTCGATTTTTACTGTCTTATTATATATTTCAGATTATTCACAGAATTATTACTATTGTTGCAACTGTTTTAGAGGAGGGGAAAAGTGCAGGTCCGAATTAAGTCAAGTGGTTGTCGACGGTTAACATTGTAGATGTATATGTGTTTCCATCAATTAAATAAAACAAGAGTCGAGAGGTAGAAGAGAGAGTGTCTTTACTTCGATCTTTTTTTCGATCGAATAATTTAAGCCTTAATATAAAAAGATATGGTATCGTGGAGTAAAAATAAGGAGGCGGGAAAACTTGCTTCACTTTAAAAAAACTTTACTTTTAAAACAACTGTTAAAGTATATTTACAAATTCTATGTATAATGCTTTAGTATCTTTAAATAAACAACTATTTTAATTCTTAAACAAAACTATTTTAACTTAACATATATTACAAACATATTTAAATTAGGCCACAACCTTCCCTCGGGTTAAAAGTTTATAAATCGCAAATTCGTTAACATGAAAAATCAAGGTATTGAGAACAGAAATTGAGAACACGCTGAGTATTAAAGTAATTTTTACTTAAAGTTTATTAGACTTTTACAGAGCTGCTTTGAATGTTAACGTTTTTTATCACTTTGTATATTTTTTGCAATATGAAGTCTTTTCATATACTGAATGGTTAGTTACTATAAAGCTTTTATGATTTAAATAGTTGAGGTTGTGTAAATAAAGTTATAAGCTAATTGTAATTAATTATTATATATATGTGGTCGAGATTAACAATTGCTAATTAACCGCAACTCATATATGGACTTAATTATTATGGTACAAACATAATCGTTACATGTTACGTTATTTGTGTATTGTTTTTATTATTGTTACGTTATTATGTTTCTTGAATAGGAAATTATAGAACGATAATTTTCTTCTCTTCCGTCTCCTTCCTACTACCATTAATTTTTAATTCTCAGGTAGATGTCGTTTCTCATATAAATATTTTCTCGTTTAAACTCTGTTAATATATATACAATATATAACGTTTCGTTTAAAATGTTTTTGGGTTTATGCAAAAGTATCATGGTCTTTCGGAAATGACCTGATAATTCCTTGAATTACCCAAAGTGAAGTAAATGTTAAACGTTTTATTCAAATAATTAACTCAATGGTACTTGTGAGTTTAATTTAAAGTTTTTGTAAAGATGCTTCTATAAATAATGTAAATCAACTTCATAATTAATTTTAAATAAAGTGCTATATCTCATATAAATTAGCTGCATATCTAAGTAGATACTAGAAACGTAGACAATGTTTGTAAAAATATTAATGAAAATAAAGTTATTTTCATTCCACTTATTGAATACCAATAAAACAAAAAAATCTAATCACACAGTGCAATATAGCCGATATTTAAATTTATTTAATGTAACTACAATGTTTTAATATAAAAATCTTTAAAATGTGTATTCCACACTGTCGACGCATCGCCGGAAGCTGCGAGGTTGGAACAACCAGCGAGTTCTTATTTACCGGAGAAATTAAAGCAAGAGCATTGTTTCTTTCCACCTGCCTTAAGGCTTTAGATTTAGATTTATTATAAAAATACCTACCTACCTACAAACTCTGTTTATTCTACGAGTATGGTGTATATAAATCTAGTCCCTTAAAGTGTCAACTGAAGTTATTAGATTATTCTGACCTTTACAACGAATGAGTGTCTCAATTTATAACTAAACTGTTCGTCACGAACGTACTATATCTAAATCATTGGCTGATTCAGATTTATGACAGATATGACAAATTCGATGAGTTTTACCATCAAATTAATTACATTAGATTAAGCGTTGATTGATTTAATCCATCAATTAGATTAACATTCACTGAAGTTCAACTAACTGAAAATTATTACTGAAATGTTTGCACACTTCACTAGGATAGAGTCGGTTAGGAATTTAACTGTTTAAGCATCGGTGGCTTATGAATGACGGAATGTAATAATCAACGTTACCTATTATTTTTGTAACAGAAAGAGCTTTATTTAAAAAATAAAATGGTTTTTATGGATAATAATTTTATTTACCCTTTTGAGTCACTGAGGAATAAAATTATTTTACTCTAATAAAAAGTGAATCAGAGGCGTTAGAAAGATAGATCTGCAAACAATCTTATTGTACATGAGCACACCTCAAAGCTCTTGAGGTGGGGCCATAAAACCAGCGACTGTAGTTTTGATTATTACGGAATAGTTCATTTTATATGCTTAGTGAACTTGTGAATAATTACTGTTAAAATCAAGTACACGATTGTGGAATTTAAGATTATACTTTTTTTTCTTATTCTTCTTATTTACTTAGTTTACTAAATTAGTTAGATCCAATAAATTATTAATAAATGTTGGCTAACAGTTTCATCTCCTTCTTTATAAATTTATAAATCATTAATAAATGTTGGGTGATAGTTTCATCTCATTCGTTATATATTTATAAATCATTAATAAATGTTGGGTGATAGTTTCATCTCATTTGTTATAAATTTTTAAATCATTAATAAATGTTGGGTGACAGTTTCATCTCATTCATTATATATTTATAAATCATTAATAAATGTTGAGTTACAGTTTCATGTCCTTCGTTATATATTTATAAATTAGTAAAAATCATGAATTGCTTTTAAAGAACATTCTGTTTTCCGTGCCTTTATGTTGCTTGTTTATTTAGTTGGCTTAGACAGTTTACTAATACAGATCTACGGTTTGTATTGATGTTTTATTAAAGTTCACTATTAAAGTTACTCGAAACTTTCAAAATATAGTCATTAGTATTATGATAATAAAGGTAAAGGTAGTGTCTCACTCATTAAGACAAGTTTGAATTGTATTTTAAAAATACTTTTTCCTTTATTTTTCCTTTTATTATATTATTAATTAGTATTGCCCTGGATATGATGATACGAATTTGTACTATTGATCTGATGACTTGGCTTGAATTAAGTAAGGTTCTGTATTTTAGAAATAACTGAAATTTAATTCGGAGTATAATTTATATTTTATTTTCTTTAAAGGTGATATTATTTATTGTTCTTCTTGTATGTTTATCTTCTTTTACAATACAAAAACTTTTAAACTTAACACTATAACTTTAATATCTAGTATGTATCACTTTTAAATATTTAAATAAAAGTGCAAGGTTTATGGAAAATAATCTAGACTGTCACTAACACTGCCGACCCATCGCCGGAAGCTGGGCTTTAAATCAAGCAAGTTCTTACCTTCCCGGGAAAATTAAAGTCATTGTTTTCATTCATTTGCTTTTATTCTTCACATGTACCTACGACGTTAGTGTTATTGTATAAGTTATTTATTATTCACTTTATAATATTATTCTATTCTTTTTTCTACATTTTTCATGTGCGATAATTTATAAAGGAACATTTACTTGTTTTAAATGGTTATTTTTCATTAAATCATTACTTTTATATACATACTATATACTTTTGAATTCATATTATTTTCTTTTAACCGCAATTATTTCCGCGTGGATTTCAAAAGCTGGCGCTAAAAAAATGGCTTTACTTTATCTTTAATTTACTATGCAAATTTCGTTTTTCACAAAACTGCTCAGTAAACGGAATAATATACCTCCACCCTAAAGATCTGTTTTAAATAAAGGTGAAATTTGAACTCGAAGAATACATCGTACATCCTCACAAACTTACAAACTATTATTTTTTTTCAAGTAAAGAATACGTAATGTGTATCTGTATATTATATTATCTGTACCTATATTATGTAGAGTCTTATTATTACTTCCGATTGGAGTTCTTTCATTAGTTACGTAGTTATCTAGTTATCTTCAAATTAATTATTTAATTAAACATTGGATGAATTAATCAACCAATTATGGTTACATTTACTATTCATATAGTTTGCACAATTTCAGTATAATAATACATAGCTTACATCTCTCTCTCATTATTTTGTTGCATAATCTCGTTTGAGTTGTTGATGTCACAGACAGACACACAAACACACACAAACACACACATACACACGTTAAAGTGACATCATGGGGTTTTTTTTTATAATGGCATATTTGATATGTTTTGATTTATAATTATTGTTGGTTTAAGTTATTATGACCAATAAAACAATTATTCTTTACCCAAACTCAAGTAAACAACATTAATTAAATGTCCAAAATAAATAGTAAAACCAAAGTTTAATACTTTACACACACAATAACCAATTTTTATCCTTTACTTTTTACAAGAAATAATGGCTTATTTATGAAGCGATTGTCAGCAATATACCATGAATCCTTGTTTAATTAGGTACCTTAAATAAATTTTACATTTAATATGTATGTAATGTAATTTAAATGAATATTTTCAAAGGTTACAGATTTAAAATACAATCGCGTTTGCGACGGTTTGGTCGGCCGGCGTAGTATGGTATGGAACCGTGCTAACCTTCTCAATAATGACTTTTGTGACTGTTCATTATTGAAAATTTTGTTAATGCATATAGCTAACTGAATAGTTTAATAATATTTTGTATTTAAAATAGAATATTTTTGTGATATATTCTAACCAAATGGGTATTAAGTACTCTATTTAAAAAATAAGTCATATAGAAGCCAATACAAAAAAAAGGGAAAGGGAAATTGTTATACTACGAATTTAAGGCGTGCGAAGCCGTAGGAAAAGCTAGTTTATTATAAAATTTAAGAGACGTGAGAGTTTCTCAAAGGCTTTTGCACCAAAGATTACATAGCCTCCAAAAAAAAGGAAAAATATGCATAATATACAACAATTTACGTGTGTAGTGGAAAGTTTTTGAATATTCTAGTTTGTATGTTCGTAAAAGTCGCTACTTGAGCGGCCCCGCAGCAACGGACAATCCCCGTGTATTTGGTTTTTGTTTTCACTTTAGTTGCCTTCTACATAAACAGTACAGCTTTTTATGCAGAAATAAACGAATAGTCTTTTTTTTTATTTAAGCTCTCAGGTTGTCGGTTTGAGTATGTGAATAATTCAATAGAAATGTTATAACTTTTCAGTTAACACGTGGAAGGTTAAAACTGTACTGAAGAGGAAAAGCTACTAAACTTTCTTATTTTTATCGGTTAGATAGAAGTTCCAGTACTCAAGTTTAAATCCAGTTAATGGTTTTTATTACTCTGAGTAGAGCGTTAAGTGTCTGAAGAAATGAAGGGATAATATCGTTATATTAACAAGACCTCCTGTTGGTTTTGAGTATTTCATTGTTCATTTAAAAAAAGAAACAAGAAAATGTTTTTTAAAAAAATGAAAATGCTGTAAAAAATCTGTCCTAAAACGAGAATAGTAACAAAGGTGAAAACTTAAATAAGATATTTCTTGATGAGATATTAAATTAAGGCAAGAGTCAAGTTAAACATGATTTTATATAAGACGAAACTGGACTACTTCGTCTAATGTAAAATGTATTTATCTTATAGAACATCTACTATAATAATTAAGTGTTCTGCGTGCGCATGTGTGTGTGAAAATAATACTACCTGAACTCTTATTTTCTACTTAGTATTAAAGGATCTCGTGATATAAAGACAATGAATATAAGACCATTTTACTTACATTACATAAAAATCCGATGTTGAAAATATAGAATTATGTAAACATTATTCTAAATTTGCCTTGTTTTAATATATTATAATAATAATTTTATTATAATTTTCAAACTAAACTTTTGGAATATAAATAGAATAAAAAAGAAAACTATAGTTGTTTTATTATATTTAAGACATATTATAAAATAAGTTATTTATAAATAATTTACTGATCAGCGTTTATAAGCAACCCCACTTGATCGTGATCGTGATAGATCGTGAGTGATTTTATTAAAATAACGGACCGTATTAATAAATTATTGTTTTCTTGAAAGGCGAGATAAAAATCAATTAAAGGCTAATTTTATATTCAATAGGTAGATGTTTTCTAATAAATAATCCTAAAGTACAAAGTAGACTTAACAATCGATAGAGCGTGCAGCGTATTCGTAACTGTTTCAGAAAACTTTATTTAAGACATTAATCTTGAATACTTCCTAATTTAAGAATGTTACAAATAACATTCTAACACTGTTTATTTTAAAAGAAATGTTCGTGAAATATATCATATTTTGTTCATGAAAACTGATGGATTTATGAAAAGAAGTATTAAAAAATAAACAATCTCTTCCGTCAACATTTGGGTAACGGAATAGAAAATGTAAAATCTTTTTAATATTTGGAATTATATGATAAGTTCAATATTATAAGAACTATAAGTGTGAAAGTTTTTAATGATGTAATCTCCAATTTAATATCCAATTGTATTTCCGATGAAATCTGTAGTCGAGATCATAAAGTTTTTTGAACAGACTTTTAAGAACTTTATAATCCTTATATATATATATATATATATATATATATAGATATTTTCATAAAAAGCTCATGCATAAAAAGTTATATATATATATATAACTTTTTATGCATGAGCTTTTTATGAAAAATATCTGCCGAGTTTTCTATGAAGAATATCTGCTGCTGTATGTGTCGTAAAATTATCCAATACTAAAAATAGAAAATAGAGTACAAAGGAATATCATCACTTTTAGAAATCTCTCATATACACGGTTATTTGTAATTAATTGCCCACCTCTTGCAGGCAACCTCTCTACGTCAATCCCAACAACATTTGCTCTACGACTTTTTAAAATTAATTGTTTTTAAAATTTAAGTCTTCCCATATAAAATTGTTTGCCTCTGAACTAGAATCAACTCTGAGCGTAGGTATGGCGACCGGGCGATGACCTTTTAAGTACTTCTTACAAAATACAGAGTATAATAAGTAAAAGAGGTAGCAAACATTTTTTTCTTTCGTTTTTATTGTGTTGTTTATCAAGATAGGATTGATGTAGAGAGGCTGCCTGCAAGAGGTGGCCAACTAATTACAAATAACCCTTTATATGAGAGATTTCTAAAAAAGATAATATTCCTTTGAACTCTATTTTCTATTTTTTGTATTTGGTAATTTTACGACGCATACATAATAAGTAAAATATACATTGTATTCATTTTAGTATTGTTTAAATAAGTATTTAAAGTTATTGCTCCATGATCCCAACGATCATGTATACGAGTCCTATTTACGGATATAAAATGATGGGGACTTGTTTTATATATGGCACTTATGCTAAAAGTTCGGAGTTTTATAAAGTTCCTTTGTCCTGGAGTATACAAAGTTACTGAGTAGATAATACCGTGTTCTCGCTTAATGCTACCCAATCCTACGTTGAACTTTTTATGCAGATCCAAATGTTATTATAATGCAAATGGATGTTTAATAAATTAATTTGTATGCTTATTTATATGAATAAGATATTTTATTTATTAAACTTTGTTTGGGAGACACTCCTATAATGACATTGGATAACTTTGTCCATTGACTATACACTTATGTATAACTAGCATTATCCCACGACTTTTTTTGTAAAGTACAGAAAAACACAAAAGCTTTTGATGTACTGATTTCCTCATAATGTACGAGATGATATTAAAATAACTCTTTAATATATATAATTAATCAGTGGTGTCAGTTTTTATATTCACTAGACACTTAAACAAAACTGCATATTAGCAGATTATTTCCTTAATAGTATCATATTTTTTTCTAAATACTAATAAATTTATAGACTATTCTAATAATATAGGAGTTTTTGTTAACAAATAATTCGAGTTAACATTTGGACCTCAGCGGTACATGTGGAATCCCGGTATTGGGACGTTCTTTGAATAACTATCTATACTTATAAAATTTTGATATAAAAAATTTTGATATAAAAAAAGCCAGTACTTTACAGATTAACGGTTATGCTTTTTTTTGTTTTTTTTTATCAGATCAATATAGAAATAGAATCAGACATTAAAATAACGTCTTTTAAAAATAAACGTTTTTTCTATATCCTCATATTTGGTCATGTCATGTCAAGTATATTTAAATTTTAGAGACAATTAAAGAACAAAATACAAGTTGATCATTCATTCAACATCTACTCTTCATCACTTCTTTGTAAGGTTCTGAAATCCCCACCAACACGTGGAGCCTTCTTGGGAAAAGAGAGATATGGGGAAGAGGATAAGGTTTTTTTTAATTTCACCAACAAGAGCAGGACTCATCTTACGACTTCATATCGTTCAAAACAACACACAATTCGTTAAAATAATGCCTGAGCAAATAACATATATATTTATATAAAAACATTAACGCAGATCCACGACATATTCTGGAATTTAATAGATTTATTTCATATTTTAATGAAATTCCTGTATATGGTATATTTACTGTTAAAGTCTGTATCGTTCTACGTTTGTATGAACTGACCGATATTGCTCTGACTCGGTATGTCAAAAAAGTACAAAATTGTCATTTCTATTTGCATACGTCTGAATCAGTAATCCGAAGTTGATTTCGTGTTTCTATGTAGCGATGGCTACTTCAAAGTATATGTTTGTTAACATTTATTGTGGGGGGTTTTATAATATTATTTCCTTACATTTATAAATACAAGCTTTGTTACCAAGCATTGTTGAAAGATCGTACCAATATTTAGTTAGAAACTCTCATTGACATAGCTTTCTCCGTGAACTAACTGTAGTTGTAAAGTAGCTATAGTTGTCAAAGTAGTTGTGATTCTGAACGTTTCTTAAGAACTCGTTCTGCTTTTTCAATTACTTACATTCCAGTTACAGTTTGTTCAGAGCTTCTCCTCTCACTTAAGTTTTGGGATGTAAGATTTAGTTTTAAAGTTAAATATTTGAATGTCTAGTATTTACATTTTGAACATTTCTTATTTCACTATCATCTTTAACTATTATCTATATTAAAAAAAATATCAGATTCGTGCATTAAAATCTACTCGAATTTACCAATCTCACGCAGATGAGGTATACCATATAACCAATAGCCTAATAGAAACAAACATCTAAATTAAATATATCTTCAAGACACTTACGCGTGATTTTAAGT
This sequence comes from Napeogenes inachia, assembly GCA_959347355.1. Taxonomy (NCBI): domain Eukaryota; kingdom Metazoa; phylum Arthropoda; class Insecta; order Lepidoptera; family Nymphalidae; genus Napeogenes; species Napeogenes inachia. The sequence continues at coordinate 24,142,599 of OY365794.1, forward strand.
ATCTTTTGCCAGATATAAATTAAAAGGAAACTACAGGATTTTGTATCGCTATACTTAATTATTGCGAATATTTGATGGTATTTGTAGAATATATCTTTAAATGGAGATCTGGTACGTAAAAATAAATATAAATAAAACAAATTTGTTTTACGGTATCAGTATAAAATATACAATGGTCATGTTCATAAATACTCTTGAAAAATGTTGTTTGTTTCTGCCTTTAAATATTTATTTTAAGATTCTGGAAGGCATTTCCGTTTCTCTCGTGTCTATAATTCTCTGTTCGGATACCGTTAATAACTTACAGGTTCAAAATAACGTTCTGTAAATAAGAAGTTCCTGGTCGGTTAAACGCCGATTATAGTAGATTGATCTTACGATTTTTCCTTTTGAAATACATGTTCAACTAATTGCATATATAAAAAGAAGCTAATTAGTACATATTTTTTTATCACTTCGCTTGGTATATCGTGTTTAATATTTCATGTTACGATATCTATACAATATTATAGAAGGGTTTTTTACAATTTAAATAATAAGATATAAGTACATATAAAAATACGCAAATATTATACAATATTTAATTATAACATAAGAGGGTTAATAAATTAGGAATGCTTATAGTATTTAGTCTTCAATTTAATGACGTTTGTATTTATGGTATGGACGGACGAGGACTGAAATTCAATTATGGCCAGCGGTGCGTACTTAAGTGTACAAAATGAGCCTTAGGCATTTATGATGAACCAACATAAATGGTACTTAAATATTTGGTATTTTGACTGTTATTGTAGTTTTGTAGTTTTATAAGCGATGAGTTGGTGGGGTTGAAATGCTATAAACATAATCAGTAGGATGAAAGACAGGTGAGGGCTTATGTTGTTGTAGCAGAATATAATAATAAAGTAGTTTTTTTTGCTAAATATTTAAATCCAGAACCTTGAATTTTAAATTCTGTTTTTAAGGTTTGACAATTAGTTCATGATGGAGCAAAATATAGGCAAATTTCGCCGAGAAATGTAAAGATATACACAAAGACTGGAATAATATACAAAAATAGTATATTTTCGTGTGTAGTAGGATTTTTGTAATATTCTTGTTTGCCTTCTACATAAACAGTACAGTTTTTTAAGCAGAAGTAAATGAATCGTGTATATTAAAGCTGTTAGGTTGTCGGTATGAGTATGTGTAGAATTCACTAGAAATGTTATAACTTTTCAGTTAACACGTGGAAGGTTAAAACTGTACTGAAGAGGAAAAGCTACTAAACTTTCTTATTTTTATCGGTTAGATAGAAGTTCCAGTACTCAAGTTTAAATCCAGTTAATGGTTTTTATTACCCTGAGTAGAGCGTTAAGTGTCTGAAGAAATGAAGGGATAATATTGTTATATTAACAAGACCTCCTGTTGGGTTTTGCTTATTTTACGAAAGAGTGTTTCTTTGTTTGTGAAAATTACTATCATTTAAAAAAGGAAACAAGTTTTTTTTTTTATAATAAAATCTTTTGTAAAAAATCCGTCCCAAACCGAGAATTGTAACAATGGTTGACTATTAAAATTATGTTTTTTCTATTAAAAGTTAGGTTAGGTATTTCTTGAATAAATATGATACATTAAAAGCTAAATAAGGTATCTCTTGAATAGATATTAATCTTAAAGATTTATTTTGCACTTGCACAAAGCAAAAGTCAATTTCAACATCTTTTTGTGTTAGACAATGACGTCCAGCTGTATTTATCTTATAGAACACCTACTATAATAATATAGTGTTGTGCTTGCGCATGTGTGTGTTAAAATAATACTAACTGAACTTTGATTTTCTACTTAGTATTAAAGGATCTTGTGATATGAAGACAATGAATATAAGACCATTCTACTTACATTACCTAAAAATCCGAAGTTGAAAATATAGAATTATCTAAACATTATTCTAAATTTGCCTTGTTTTAATATAATTTTAAAAAATTAAATTTTTGGAATATAAATAGAATAATATAAGGAAACCGTAGGTGTTAAATGATATAAGTCTTAAATGTTAAATTATATATAATATATTCTATTATATAATTATTTAAGACATATTATAAAACAAGTTGTTTATAAATAATTTACTGATCAGCAATTATAACTTCCCACTTTTATATCGAGAGTGATTTTATTAAAACAACGGACCCTGTTAATAAATTATTGTTTTCTTGAAAGTCGGGTTGAAAATCAATTAAATGCTTATTTTATGTTCAATAAGTAGAAGTTTTCTAATAAATAACTCCAAAGTAGAAAGTAAACTTAACAATCGATAGAGCGTGTAGCGTATTTGTAACTGCTTCAGAAAACTTTATTTAAGACATTAATCTTGAACACTTCCTAATTTAACTACCAATAACATTCTAACACTTTTATTTGAAATCACACGTCCGTAAAATATATTACATTCTCTTTATGAAAACAGATGGATTTATGAAAAGATGTATTGAAATATAAACAGTCTCTTCCGTCATCTTTTGGGTAATGAAATAGAAAATGTTGGATTCTTATAAGATGGATATGAATGGTAGCTATATATAAAAAAGAAATAAATTAGTTTTATATTACATTTCCACTACTTTCCACTGGAAAAATAAGGAAATATAAGTATTAATTGTTTTTAAGTTTTTAATTGTACATATCTTCTGTGGATAATTACATTTTTATTAACCTCCGACTAAAAAGAGAGGTGTTATAAGTTTGACCAGTCGATCCGTGTATCTGTATATCTGTCTGTGGCAAATTTCCGGCCAAACGTGTGGACGAATTTAATTGCGGTTTTTTTAAATCGAAAGCTATGCTCATCGAGAGGGTTTTTATTTATGTTTGATTGAAATAAAAATAGCCGTCTTCAAGATATCGACGTTTTATTCGTGTGGGGGAGAGGTTCTTATGCAATAATTAGCTGTGTGCGGCCAAACGCGTGGACGGATTTGATTGCGGTTTTGTTTATTCGGAAGCCATGCACGTCGAGATGTTTTTTATCCATGTTTGATTGAAATTAAAATAGCCGTCTCCAAAATATTGACGTTTTATTCATGCGGGGGAGAGGTTCTTATGCACTAATTAGCTGTTTGCGGCCAAACGCGTGGACGGATTTGATTGCGGTTTTGTTTAATAGAAAGCTATGCTCGTCGAAATGTTTCTTATCCATGTTTGATTGAAATTAAAATAGCCGTCTCCAAAATATTGACGTTTTATTCATGCGGGGGAGAGGTTCTTATGCAATAATTAGCTGTTTGCGGCCAAACGCGTGGACGGATTTGATTGCGATTTTGTTTATTCGGAAGCCATGCACGTCGAGATGTTTTTTATCCATGTTTGATTGAAATGAAAACAGCCGTCTTCAAGATATTGACGTTTTATTCGTGCAGAGAGGTTCTTATGCAATAATTAGCTGTTCCCAGCGGCGTCGCCCGCGCTATATAGAAAAAAAGCCTAGTTATGCAGGCCAAAAGGTTTTTATACTTACTCAGGTAAAGTACTTTATTAGGGATAGCTGTTGCCCGTGACTGCGTCCATGGAGACTGTAAAAATATATTTATATGGCTTATGATCGTAGTCATAAAGAATCATGGGCAACAGCTAGTGATAATATAAATCCCTTCATCATAGTGTTATAAGTGATTGTAAATTATTTAAACTTTAAATGTTTATATTTATTAATATTCGTATGTATGAAACCTACCTACCTACCTACCCATATGAAAAAGTCTTGAATCATGTTACTGAATACATTTATAATTTATTACATTGTCGAAACTTTCACGTGGATCCTTATTTTATTAAATATAATATATATTTCTCGTATTAAATATAACCTTTGTACATCATAATACAGGATTCTAATGCTAAAAGTTTTTTTTTAAATCGGTCCCGTAGTTTTGGAGCTTATTCGATTAAACAAACAAACAAATCTTTCCTACTTAAACAATTGAACATTTTGTGTGTCAGTAGGTTCATTTTAGTACAATTCAGAAACTAGTAACATAATTTTAAAAAGCATATAAAAAAAAAAAATTTATAAACTCCCGATACAAAAGACCTCTACGAAGAGTAAAAATAATATTATTATGTACTTATTGAATTCGTTGCGTCGGAGGACCGTTTAGTAAAGGAAGAAATTAAAATGCATGTAAGTTAGCAAAGCAAATAAAGAAATTACGATATCGAATCGTATAGTCCAAGTTTTCAATGATTAAATTCGTAATATATAGGTACACTATTATTGTACGTAAAACGGTCCCCCGACGCAACGACTTCAATAAGTAGATACATAATAATATTATTTTTACTCTTTTTAGAGGAATTTTTGTATCGGGAGTTTTTTAAATTTTTAATTTAATTTGTATATACTTGAATTAATTGTTTTAAATATATACATCATTTATACAATTTCGTGATATTTCTTCTACTTGTATATGTTTACGTACAAACCGCAATATCTGTTACAACCAGTCCGACACTAAAGGATAACTGGAAGAGATTTCTAATAGAGATAAGTATTCCTTTGTTCTACATATACATTTTTTGTATTTGCCATATAAAATAAACACCAAGAACCATGTCGCGTATTTTAAGAGATGACTTAGGACTTGCAGCCTATAAGAAACGCACTGGTCATTTCTTAATTAAAAAAATTAAAGATGAATAGGGTGGTAAAATCGAGACAAATACTGAAGCGGTACGCAAAGGGAGGTCACAGAAAAAATTTGTTTACGGATAAGAAATTTTTTTTCGCTGGATTATGATTTATGGTCAGTCTTAGAAAGTACAGCTTGCTCTTTACCCCCTGTAATGATTTGGAGTCCCTAAAACAATCCATACGATTGGTAATGAAGAAATTCCCCATGGAAAGAGCGCGTGCTTCTATTGATAACTGGCCTCAACGTTTAAAGGACTTGCAGCCAATGGACACCACTTTGAATAAGTTTTTTTATTTTTTTATATATTTGTGTATTAAACTAACACACTGCAAAAGTGATAAATGTTATTTGCAAATTGAACAATATTTTTTTCTTTGTTACAATATTTATGGCAAGACTAGGTACATTGTAGTATTTATCAAACAAGTGTTTAAAGTTCATGATCCATGATCCCAGCGATCATGTGTACGAGTCCTATTTACGGATATAAAATGATGGGGACTTGTTTTATATATGGCACTTATGCTAAAAGTTCGGAGTTTTATAAAGTTCCTTTGTCCTGGAGTATACAAAGTTACTGAGTAGATAATACCGTGTTCTCGCTTAATGCTACCCAATCCTATGTTGGACTTTTTATGCAGATCCAAATGTAATTGTAATGCAAATGGATGTTTAATAAATTAATTTATATTCTTATTTATATGAATAAGAGAATATTTTACTTACTAAATTTTATTTGGAAGACAATAATGTCATTAGATAACTTTGTCCATTGACCATACATTTATATATTACTAACATTATGCCATGACTTTCTCTGCAACGTACAGAAAAAAGTCAAAGATTTTGATTTACTGCTGCCCTCAGAATGACCGAAATAGTATTTAAACATGCTAAACTATGAAACTATGGTAAGAATATTTACAATTTAAATAGATGGCTGCCGTCCCGTCCCAATCATTCCGAAGGTGCCGGAAGGTGCCGTATGTGACGACTGTAGGACAAAATACAAGTGGATCCTTCATTTATCATCATTATTCATCATCTATTTTTCACTACTTCTTCTAAATGTGGCGAAAGTACCACCAATACATGGATCTTCCTTCGACGCCCAAGAATGATTATGATATATATATATATATATATATATATATATATATCATAATCATTCACACACACACACACATATATATATATATATATATATATATATGTGTGTGTGTGTATGTGTATGTATATTTATATATATTATAATTGTATTATTGTAATTATTTAGCTTATTTAATTTTTTTTTAATGCTATTTTGTGTGCAGTAAAGGTTTTTATCTATCTATCTATCTATTCCTGTATATGGTAATTTTTTTGTTAAAGTCTGTATCGTTATATGTTTGTATGAACTGACCGATATTGCTCTGACTCGGTGTGTCAAAAAAGTACAAAATTGTCATTTCTATTTGCATACGTCTGAATCAGTAATCCGAAGTTGATTTCGTGTTTCTATGTAGCGATGGCTACTTCAAAGTATATGTTTGTTAACATTTACTGTGGGGGGTTTTATAATATTATTTCCTTACATTTATAAATACAAGCTTTGTTACCAAGCATTGTTGAAAGATCGTACCAATATTTAGTTAGAAACTCTCATTGACATAGCTTTCTCCGTGAACTAACTGTAGTTGTAAAGTAGCTATAGTTGTCAAAGTAGTTGTGATTCTGAACGTTTCTTAAGAACTCGTTCTGCTTTTTCAATTACTTACATTCCAGTTACAGTTTGTTCAGAGCTTCTCCTCTCACTTAAGTTTTTGGATGTAAGATTTAGTTTTAAAGTTAAATATTTGAATGTCTAGTATTTACATTTTGAACATTTCTTATTTCATTATCATCTTTAACTATTATCTATATTAAAAACAATAAGATTATTTTGAACATTTAAATATCAGATTCGTGCATTAAAGTGAACTACGAGTTTAACAATCCATCGCAGAATATCACCATCAGAATAAAATATATAATGGTCATGTTCATAAATACTCTTAAAAAAATTAGTTTGCTTCAGCCTTTAAATATGTATTTTAAGATTCTTAAGGGAACTTCCTCTTTTCTCGGGTCTATAATTCTCTGTTTGGATACCGCTAATAACTTGGGGGTTCAAATAAACCTTTTATAAATAAGGAATTCCTGATCGGTCAATCGGCAATTATGGAAGATTGATGTTACGATTTTTCCGTTTTAAAGATCATGTTATTGTTGATCATGTATGTTGTAATGAAGAAATATAATTAGAATCTGGTGTAGCCGTAAGTTCTATTACAACGAAAATATCCGATAATTTCAAAAAAATAATTTTATTTTAAAGTTTTATATGTGTAGAGTGCAAAAGGTATGTTAAAGTACTAAACTAGTTAATCAAAGTGCCCACTTAGCGTACACGTACTTAGCTTTAACGAACGATTTTAAACGGCCGGTCATTCGTCAATGGATTTACGAACAGTTTCCGTTGGAAACTTGATCATTGCTGCCTCCAAAGATTTTTTGAGCGACTCAATAATTGGGTTACGCTTAGAGCAGGCCATGTCCTTTAGCACAGACCACAATTTATAGTCCAAAAGGTTTAAGTTCGGAGTAGCTGAAGGCCATTCCTCAGTCTTTATGAAGTCTGGAACATTTTGCTCAAGTCAACTTTGGGTTGCGCCTTTTGACCCGGGGCTGAATCCTGTTGGAATGTCTACATATCGTTTTTGTATAGGGTGTTATTGAGAGGTTATGTTACAATATAAGAGGGTTAATAAATTAGGAATGCTTATAGTATTTAGTCTTCAATTTAATGACGTTTGTATTTATGGTATGGACGGACGAGGACTGAAATTCAATTATGGCCAGCGGTGCGTACTTAAGTGTACAAAATGAGCCTTAGGCATTTATGATGAACCAACATAAATGGTACTTAAATATTTGGTATTTTGACTGTTATTGTAGTTTTGTAGTTTTGTAGTTTTATAAGCGATGAGTTGGTTTAAATGCTATAAACATAATCAGTAGGGGAGAGGAGATGGCGCGTATTATTGTTTTTTGTTTTATTAAAAATAGGTTTATCCGTTTGGGAGTTAACTACAGACAGGCAGACCTTTTTTTATAATAACACTTTTTTTGAAAGGGTTAAACTTGATAATGTTGAAAGTGTTATTTTTCTCCTATTTATAATAAGTAGTGTATAATTGCATTAAACAAAGCTTTATTTATAGGTTGATATTTTTCGTTAAATGAAGGCAAATATTCATTTTTAGATTAATCGAGAAACTAAATGTAATTGTTAATATTAAATGGAACTTTGTATAAAAATATTACATAAATTTTGTATACAGCATAATACTCTGACGTTAATAGTCAAGTCAGCTTTTGATAATTTGGAAGTTGGTTACGTCTTTCATTATCCAGCAATTTCTTTACACGTATATTTACGAAAACCTGAGTCATTGTATGACGTAACATTTCAATCAAATATGAATATTTTATCAATATGCTTATTAGATCGTAGTTCGAAATTCATATATTAAATTTGTTCGTAAGTCTTTACGGAACAGATGCTAACAATAGCTCAGATCTGCTGATCTTAATATTAACCTCACAATTATATTATACTAAATGAAGGTTCCTGCCATACCGATTTAAATTTACGATTTCGCCGAACAAAATTAGTAAGGTGAAACAAACAATTATTTAGTATTAGGGACAAAGCTGAAACGAATGTAACCTTTAATCGAAGGTTTCTGTAATTTTAAATATGTTGTGTTTTATTTTCTTAGATAAAATTTAAATACTTGACTGACTATACTAACCATTTTAATGTTATCATTGAAGATTCAAAACTGTGTGTAAATGACTACTTGAATAAAGGTTTTGAATTTGAATAATTGACGTCTTAGTCAATTTAGGTCTTGTTAATATTATTAATATGTAGTTAACAATTATTTCAACTATATTTATGTTTTTATAGTTTGTAATGTTGCTATTATGCTTTTACCCTTCATATCATTACTTTCTTATTAGTTTATTACGCGTATGCATATATTTAAGTACCCGTAAAAAGAAAATAAACTATCAATTAAGATAATTTGTTAGTACCAGTTTACTTAAACCAAAATCAATGATTTAACAACAATGATTATTATAAATGATCACTTTACCTAAAGTTATCTGTAATAAAAAGACTAATCCGATTAGAATATTGTTTTCACGAACCAATTCACGGGCTTAAAATAAAATAAAAACTGAATAATATATTCTAACACCCCACCATCACTTTTTTGGGTCAGAGAAATATCGAACAATCTTCCACTTGGATTGATATCGGTAACCTTTCCTTATTAATATTCATACGCATAAATTAATAATTTTATTCCGGATTCCATTCATAAATGTTTTAAGCACTGGAATGGAAGCAATGAGATGGGAATTGCACGGGGCTCGACATTGATTCCAAGTCTCAGAGGTGTTAAAAATACCTTTTTTATGTAAGATAAAATCTTCGTGTCACGAAACTGTTGTGGCTTAGATTATTATTGATATAATGAAACTTTGTCATTATACGTTATTACTATTATTTTATAATTTCTTAAATTGTTTCATGTGTATTAAATAGTTGAGACTTTTTCTGATTGATTGTGAAATAGTATTATTCTCATTGAAGTATATTAAAAAAAAACTTGTTTAGATATTTTTAGTGTACCCTTTGCAGAACATGGTGTTTCAAATGACGGTTTAGATTTAAGTGCTATTCTATAGAAATTATTGTTATTATAGATCTCATCTCGATCCAACTAAGATTCTTGTTTGAAAATATCTATAAACATGTATAGTCATGTTAACCTTATTTAAATTTATATAAATTTAGAATGAAAAATAAACCGATACGGGCCGAGATTCGAACCCGTGACTATTGGGAAACCGACACGTCGCTCTACCAACTGAGCTACCGTATCGCTGCCCGTCTCGGTGAATTAAGCATTCTATATGTAATCGTCTTTATCGGGACGGTGGTGACATCTATTAGGTTTCTTTCGAAAATCCTAACCAATATACTTTTCCATTCTATATTTATATCAATTTAAATCAGCTTAACATGGCTATACATGTTTATAGAAATTTTCAAACATTAATTTCGGTAGTGGCTTCTTTTCAATGTTTATCTATACTGCAAAGTTAGAAACATTAGGGTTAGGATTTTTTAATGCTCAATTTAACAGGTTTAACAATGTATTTTTGAAAGTACAATGAAATAAATATCAATATTGGCAAGATTCCAACCTGGGAACCTTTACCACGGCTTCGCCAATTAAGATTTTTTTTTTAATTTTTTGAAAACACTACATGTAAATGATTTTCTAACAATCGAGAGTTTGGGTGAAGAACAGCTGCGTCTGTCGGTTAATCATGTTAATTGGTCAGTTATCTCCGAATATCCAGGTCACCGAGTATACGGTTCAGTCTGCACATAGAACCGACTAACAACATTCTGAATACCATGTCAAAACTTATACAATCAACTGTAGGTATTCTTGACGTCGACGTGAGCTTTAGGTATTAAATACCTATATCTGTTGAACATATTTCACTATATATTTTACGGTGATATTTAAACTAACATAATTTAAAACGAATATTTGCTTTCGAATGTCAAATCCTTTAAAATATGCAAGCCTAGTACTATAGCTATGATCATGACGAAAGCAAATTCAAGATATCTATAACAAATTTATTAATGGATTCTAAAGTGATTCTACCAGATGTCAACTTAATCGAACTTAAAGTACGAGTTGATAAATGATAACAAATGTATGAATGTTATAAGAAAAGAGATTTATTACAAACAGTTCAACTATTAACAACTTTGATATATCGATTTTATAAGATTATAAAACGAATTTGAACTCCCATTTTAAGAAAGGTAGTTTCGTTAGTAAGTATTGTTTTAAAAATCACTACTAAGTTGATAAACATAGGTTCATAAACTATTTTTTTTGTTTACTTAGAACAAATTAGAAAAATGTGAAATATATAAGAAGGAATCTATATAGTTTTCTGGGAAAACCATACGCTTACGTTTACTGAATGATAAAACACGATGGAATAAGTATTAACAGTTATTTATTCTTACTAGATAAGGGCAGGTGGATGACCCTTATCTTAAATAGAATATTTGTATATTCTTAAATCTTCCAAGTTCTGTTCAGAATGCGTATTTATATATGTATATGAATTACTGTGAGAGTTGCTACGCTGTAGCAGTAACTACAATGACACACAAGGCCGGTTGTCAACAGTATTGTAAACAGAATACTATAATATTAGTATGTTATTTATGTAGTATATTAAATAGCGTTTAAGTTGCTGATAAAAGATTTTATTTTATCACACATTATGTACTGATATTCTACAATTAACTAATGGTATGTGGCGAGCTCGGTGGAGATGAACTAGCTGTTTATCGTAGTTGTAAGCTAATATCAAATATGGAAACATTTAAACCATAAATAAAGACAAATACATATCTTATATCCTAGCATACCATATGTAACTGAACTGTACATTAAATATTTTAAATAAGGAATTATTGAGGGTCAGTGAGCTTCAAAATAAGGATCGCATTCATTAAGGGGTTTACAAATGTCCTTTGTTTGTATAAGTAATTATTGTTTTGGGATATGTTATTGTTATTTTAATTAAGTTCCAATGTTTAACATTGATTTAGGGCTTCAAAATAATTCCACGTCTTCTTGGTTGTTTGATTCGGTATTTAAACTTACATTGTGTTATTAATTAGTAAATAGAGTGAGAGTTGCAGTTTATTTATAATTCGAAAACACAATGTTATTTTCTAATAAACTGTTAAGTTGCTAATATAGTTAATATGTTAAACAAACTGTATATTTGTGATTTTTAAATATTATTATTATTCGTTTATTCCTTTGTATGTTTGAGATATATATATCCAATTTAATTATCTGAAGCCTTAAATGATATATGTATGATACATATATTTGAGATAGATAGTTCATGTGGTAATTTAACTGTATTTAATTTTATGGCTGCCTAGGCCGACCTTATCAACTGATATTAGCTGGATTATCTGTTCTTTTGCCATCAAAATCTGTGTGATGTTCTAAAATATATCAAATAGCCAGTAAATATGAAACTTTTATTATTATTAAGTCAGTATTAACCAAACCTACTCAGATATCTCTACGGTCCAAAAAAAATTATGGATGTGTTAAGCACACGTTTCATTTTTGTGTAATAAACATTCAAAAAGATTTAGAAAGACTATTTGGTAAATACAATTTTACTATATAGCTTATATCAGTATTTTACAATATGTTTAAGCTCAGTATATCGCTATTAATTGGTGGGTTAACAATTTAGTATGGATCAGCGCTTTACCTCTAATGTAATTTGGGTCACAGGCGAACTGATTACTACACAACACTGGATTTGAGACTGAAAAATATTGACTTATATTACAGTTAAATTGTAAATATTTTCGCTGAACATAGAAAACAAAGTTAAGTTCTAAAATTAATAGTAATATATTGATATGTTTAATATGTAGAGTCATACAGCTTAGACTTTAAATCATAATAAATAAACCTAAAATGTAAAAAAAGAAAATTAAATTTATTTTGTCAAGTTTAGGTTATTTGAAAATGTATAAAATAAAAATTATCAACACGGACTGGACTTCAAATATATATAATGATATTTGAATATTATAATTAATATAATAAATTAATCGAATAATGTTATTTTTTTATGAAATCAGAAATGTTCAAATACATATTTCGCATTTGTTCATTCCTTATCTTGATACTATTTAAACAGTTTTTATTATCAAAAAAAAATATTTACATGATGTCTTATATGATTATACATTTTAACACTCAGACACTATGTAACTAACTTTCAATGAAGTAAGCACTTAATATATTTAATACTTATTGTAATATTTATTCAACAATTTCAGTAAAGATTTATTATGTCTCAGATCCTCATAATAAAGAAGCCAGGTGCTAGAGATAGCTCAGGTCTGATCGCAATATTAACCTCACAATTAAATTAAACCGAATGAAGGTTCCTGTTGAACCGATTTAAATTTACGGTTTGACCGACAAAATTAGGGGTCCCTATGCAAAACAAACAATTATTAATTATAAGGGACAAAGAGATTCAATCAAACTTCGTGAGTTAAACTATATAATATTTAGTTTTGTTTTTACAAAATAAACTATCCTTTTATTTTTAAATTTTACTTCGGAATGCAATTTCATTTAATAGGGTAGATTGTTTTATGCCGTGAAATAATTGACAGGTCAGTCAACTCTGGTAATATAAAGATATTAGTAATATAAAGTGCAGTTAAATATGCGGGAAGGGCATGATGTCAATCTCTCTTTTAAATACTAATAGAAAAAAATAATCAAAATCAAAGGTTGTATGTACTTAACTATTTTCAAACAAAATCTGCTTTTCTCGAAAGTAGGAACATATTCATTCATGGAAGCTCTTTTCCAATAGTCTATGCATCAAGTCAGTATTTCAAATTGCCTCAAATTTCGACAGATAAAGGAAGATTTTTAACATAACTGTAACCCGCAACCGTTATATGTTCTTTAAATGGAAATATGTTATTTTTGTAAATTTAAATTACTATGGTGTAATAACGATTATCTCAATTATTTAGGAAGCTAAGCGTTTCTTAACAATAGTACATTTGATAACTGTAGTGGTTCTCAACTACTTTAAAAAGATATAGCAAAATCATATTATTGTATAAGAAAAATAAACCATATTACTTGCATATATTAAACACTTAGAAATTCAAATAAATCGGTCGTGTTTTTACAAGTTTAATTGCGGGTAAATATTGTTTTTGTAAAAAACGGATAAATTACTCAATTACCGGATCGTATCTGGTATTAAATAAAAAAAAAATACAAACCAATTCTTCCTTTTCGAAAGGTATTGGTAAATTACTTATTAATATTAATACATAAATTATGAATTTGGAAAAGATTCCGTTCACAAATATTTTAAACAATGGAATGGAAACCAGGAGATGAGATTTCCAAAAGAGCTCCACATTGATTACAACTCTCAGAGGTTTTAAAAATACATTTTTAATGTCCAATATCAACGAAGATAAAATTTTCGTGTTACGAAATTGTTATGGCTTAGATTACCATTTATATTATGGAACTTTGTCATTATGCCTTATTACTATTTTTAATAAAGTGAAGTATCTTAATAAAATATAAATTAATGTGTAATATTTACGAAACAATATCCTTAATGTCAAATAAACTATGGTTACTAAAGTACTTATGTACGGAACATAATAAAGTCAATGCAATGTACCTACAAATGTATACTGACTAAAAGTTTAAAGAACAATTACAGTTTCAACTACTATAAAAATTAAATAATTGGAAAGTTTCTTGGAGCAGCATAATACTGAATTATTACTTGAAACGGTGACCTGGTTAATATAAAAATAGCTTTCTTGTAAAACTAGTGTTAATTTTATAATTTACACCTGGTTTTCATATTTTGGTGGATGCTTCAGACTTGATCTTAAACCAGCGCGGGGTGACCTGTAGTTAATCTGAAGAACCATTTTAAGTAATCAACGTAAGGTTAAATTAAGATATAATTGATTGTAATCTTTTTTTAATTCATTTATCATATATTAAGAAAATGTTCTCTCTATATTTTTCTTAACTTATTTTCTATACGTTTTTAAATACCTAAATTAATATAGCGATAGTGTTTTTTTACGCACTTACCGTTTAAAATATGGAATATGAATTTTAGAAATGAATATCAATCGAATACTGATTTGTACTTATAATTAACTAGCTGTTGCCCGCGGCTCCGCCCGCGTATAGGTCGCTTTTGGTGTAATCTGTGAAACTTTTAAAGAGGAACAATTTCATAGAACGTCATTTTTGCGTAACTTTCACCGTTTTCGCAGCGCACGCAGTTTTTTGTTTATTTTTTTACACCTTGCGTTTGAATATTCAAGTTTTAGTAATCATCCCTAATTTTTTGAAAATGAAACATAGCCTATGTCACTCGGGAATAGCGTAGCTTGCCAACGGTGAAAGAATTTTTGAAATCGGTCCAGTAGTTTAGGAGCCTATTCATTTCAAACAAACAAAAAAATAATCAAACCTTTCCTCTTTATAATATTAGTATAGATGAAAACCACAGAAAACTATAATGTGGGTTGCATCTTAATAAAATTTATATTTGTCGTTGTATTATATAATTATACGACAAATATAAATTATGATTATAATTGTATAATGTTACGACCTATACATTTTATTAAGATGCAACCCACATTATAATTCTCTGTAGTCTTGTATACAAGACACCATAGTTATTAGAACAATATTTATATATACTTAAGTTAAATTCAGAATCTATATATGAATATACATATAGGTACTCGTAGTAAAAGTGAGTGAGAATCGCTATGCCTTGGTAGTAGTAACTGTTGATTTACTAGTGTGATTAGACTATTAAAATATTAGCATTTGATTATTTCGTATATTGAACTGTTCTTACGTTTCTGATAATAGATAACATATTAAACACTTTTATTTACATGATCGTCTAGTGTTGGTTTTAGAAAGAATTGCCATTGTGACAGTGGTTTTATTTATCCGTGGAAAAATATGAACATTTACCATCAATTTTAATAGAAATACCACTAGAAACACAGTTGCGTTTTTGTCGGCTACGGATCCACACACACACACACACACATACATATACAACAACACGCAACTGCGTAAGTGTGTTATCCGCCTGAAATTCCCATGGAAGATATCGCCGTATTAGAACAAGCAACCAACCGTTGCAAATTGAATTGTGTTATGTCTATTGTAATACTGAGATTAAACACAAATCACACAGCAAGGCTAAAATACACGAAATATTTTTAATGAATTAAGGGTCAGTGGAACTCAAAATAAGGTTCGTTATCATTAAGGGGTTTACAAATGTCCTTTGTTTGTGTATGTAATTGTTGTTTGGGAGATGTTATTGTGTTTTTAATTGAGTTCCAATGTTAAACATACACAACAACATTTTCAGATTAAAACTAATTTGAAGATCAATATGTTATTATGTTTTCGTATTGTGTGATACTGTCTTATGTAATATGTGTCTAAAATTTTACTTTACTTTACTTTAAAGAAGCAGTCTTCATAAAAGTATCGTTTGTTTAATACACGATATTTGTGATAGATATGTTATTTTAAAAATTGTCAATCAAATGACCGCTTACTAATTGAAATGTTTAACATTTACAATATTTATTAATAATCAAAATGCACGTAAATTTAAATCTGAGGTAATTGATTTACAAGTACATAGCTTATATACTTGGCAATCACATGTTGCTCACATTTAACAAGCATCGCAAATCCCCAGAGTTGTCAACCATTTGTTATAATCCGTGTTTGAGTCCTACTAATTGTCAGTCGACGCATCGTCAGCCGTGCATATTACTAATTACGAATTAGAGGTACGGCATTAGCGACATTACAAACTGAAATGTATCTGGAAAATTAGTTAATGAATACAAACAGAATTATAAATTATATTGACTTTTGGAGGTAAAGTATAAAAATAATGATTACCACAATATAAACGCAATCAATTTTCTTGATGGTAAGTGTTTACATTGACATTTATTAGCAAAAATAATTAATGGATTGGAAGCCGAAAAGAATTGTGAGGATTGAAAGAGACCAAGAAACAGATTAGAAGGATGATTACGCTAACTTACTAAACATATTTTATAGCTGCTGTGCGATGATCTCCTGTGACGGCATGGTGCTACCCTAGTCCAACCAGTCTATATAAATCAAATATATACAACCAGGCTTCACCAATGAGACTTCTTTCTTATCTACGCCTTCCTTACGTAGTATGATAGACTTCTCTACATGTTTTATGTCATGATATGGCCTGCATATCTTTATTACATTTTTATATTCACCTGCCTATAAAAATACGTATTTTATTTTGTATTTTTTGCAATAGTTTAACTTATATTGGTTCTTTAAAAAAAATAATCGATCTACAAAAAATACCTAATTCCTTAGTTTTTAATATAAGTTATAGTCCTAAATTTATAGTGTTTATAGGAATTATTAATACATTTATTTAATTTGAGTTCTATATATTCTATAGCAGTCAGTCTGTATGTGTTTATGGTATGTAGTTTACAACCATTATAACCGTTTAATCTCGTATATCGCTATTAATTGGTGGGTTAGCAATTTAGTACCGACCACCGCTTCTAATGTGATTAGGGTCACAGGGGAACTGATAACATGAGAGTATCCTTACGAATTTTCAGAATATTTTCTTATAATTCGGTAAATCTTAAGTCATTTGAATGAATTTCCATAGAAGAGGAAAAATCAGTAAAATAAAAATTATATAATAAAAATAGTCAATGTTAGATGTTTCTAGTAGAGTAGTTAACAAATGTACATCATTATCTAATATTTTTTGCGAAAGAAAAATAAAAACAACGAGATCTACTTAAAAAAAAGGTTCAATTTCCGCAATAATGATCTAACGTCTTCGAGGTAACTAATTGCCGCCCTACCTGATCTAGTCTTCTTGGACGTCACAAGATTAATTATCTTCTGCAATATGCTTCTAATGTATAAAGCTACACCATATTATATGTGTTATACGAAAGGTATACGTTTCTATATAAAAACACTTCCAATATTTTTGTGGTCATCATTTATCTATATAATTAATATTTACTAAACTAATTCAGTTCAAGTTCGGTGTTCCTGTCGGAACACTCACTCCGATGTTATCAGAACTTGGGAACAACATTCAATATTAGATGACAGTTAAAGGCCGGGCGCTACAAGTAGACGGTAATAGATTAAAACATAGTTTCATTAACGAAATATTGATGAAGTATTTACGTCAACTTTCATATTGATGAATTGTACACGAAGAACTAATATTTACTTGACTGATAATGAATGATTGTAGGCAAGTTTAATTAAACTAAAGATAATTATCTTTCTTTAAATAAATTTATAATATATTCATTTATTCTCAGAAGATTAATATCGAAAAATTAATGACTATTAATCTTTAAATACCTTTTAAAATAACCAAAAATATTTAGTGTTATAAGTACATAAATATATTTATTTAGACATTTTATAACTTTAGGCCGTGATTTTGCTCTCTGGTGCTTGGTCTACTTAGCCTAGAAACTATTTCCGATTATTTTCTATTTGTGTGCAAAACTAAGAACAACATCATTTAATTTTTTTAAAGTGTTGGACTTACCAACATGCAAACATACAAACATTTTACATTTATAATTTCGTAGGGTTCAACTCAAGTGTGTATGTTTTCGTGGGCGTTAGAGAAACGCCGTAAAGAGAAGTGATGCTACGTAGAGTCACTCCTCTCTACACACAACAGTGGGGTTTAGACACCAGCTACATCTAACCAGCTACATCTAGATTTTTTGTATTTATCGTTCGGTTTATTTAGCTTTCAAAGGCATAATTCTTTTTTATTACAAAGTTCTTAATTAATTAGTTTTGAAGAACGTCCTTTCAAGTATACAAATACAAATAACATTTATTAATAATCTTAAAATATATTTTCAATTTGACCTCGACCTTGTACTCAAATGTTGGTATAAATTATTATATTTAATGATGGATATAAAATAAAATATTTTATCCATTTATTTTTCTTTGAATTAGTCTTACTTTCCTAAACCCTTTTTAAATGTTATTTTATTTGTATATATTTTATATGACAAAGATTAACGACTATTAGAGTGATGTTACTTAAAATTTTATAAACAAGGCGATTTTTTTATATTGATATTCTTATCAATCAATTTTATTTCAAGTATTGTTATAGAAATATGACATTTTTTTTAAATTCTTAATAGGTACAACTCAAAGCTGCTAAGGATATTCAAGTAAACCGCGAAATTAAATCTAAAATTAGAAAGAAATCAGACGTAAATATATGAAAATTCTGTAACTAAATTTCCATAACAAATCCAAAACAGAAACCGCATTTCTTGACACTTCACGACCACATTCACTAATTATTATCCTGTAACGTCGTGTGTAATACACATTACACGAAATTATTTGACTATGAAATATAATTCTAAACTATTGAGTAAATATAGTGATATATAAACGAAATAATATATCTATTGATAGGGAGCGTTGCCATCGCTTGAACTAGCAAAACAAGACTAAAGACTTCACTTTGCAACTCTATTTTCCATTTCGTTATGTAGATAGTTCTTTCTTGAGTTCTGTTCTATAAATAGTGTTAGCGACCTCTATAAAAAAACGGATCAAACATAATGTTAGATGTCAGAAGTCTTTGGTCCACTCACTTTAACAAAACGATAATATTCTGGTGAATTATTTATTGTCAGCTGACGTAAGTTGATGTATTCTTTACATTAGACGAAAAATTATATTTATATAAATTAAGAATGAAAAATAAAGCGAGACGGGCAAGGATTCGAACGCGCTACCCCTGGGAAACCTTATTTTTAATTCTATATTTATATAAATTTAAATATGCTTAGCATGGCTGTATATGTTTATAGACATTTGAAAAAGAAAACTAATATTCAATAAACTGTTTTCGATTTATCGGAAATATGATTGATTATTATATAATATAAATTCATATATTCTTGTTAGATTAAATATTGTTATAATTTATTATTTTTATAAACAGCATTAATAATCCATGTAACATATCGATAAATAATAAATTGGACAAGCGTATTTGTCATATAAATGCGTAGAGATATTATTTAATTCAATGTATAAATATGATTTGTAAGCGTTGTCATGTAATTAATATTTTATACCTGTCATGTCGTCGTCACTTCGTTTTCGTTATTATTCTCGCTGACATCACGACCTCTGAACAGCTTAATACATTCGATTATAAACCTATTGCTTCGGTCACATATTATAGTGTTGTATAAAAATAATTATAAATAATTTGAAAGAATATTTATTTTTATACAAAAGTAAAATTTGTTGTAAAAATTAATTAAATTATCAAAATATTTTATATTTCCTAGTAATTTATAAACATATTGATTATTCAAGTCGTTATCAAAATAACATACAAAACGTAATATTATGAATCGGTCATGTAACTACCATACAAAGTGTACATACAGTAACGACTTAGTTTTGTAGATTATTTGTATTTTTTTTTATACTGTCTAAGTTAATGCTTGACTATATTCCACCTGATGGAAAGTGGATTTTAATAAGCCTCATTTTTCTGGTTTCCTATATCTATTTAAAATAAAATACTATTTTGTTATAAATATATTTACACAGACACATTTATAGTCCGCTTATATTATGTACGTGAATGGATCATTTAAGTTTGAAATTAACGTTGTTTGGTTTTAAACAACACTTCCAATCATTAAGTTACTATTAATAGTGATTATATTAACTGAAGTCGACGATTAAGTTTTATTTGTCAAAACGTAGCAGACAACGTTCAGCAATGTTTTATAAATTGTAATTATGTTAATTATAAAGGTTATGATATGAAAGATGTTTTATTAAGTAGAGAGTATTCCATGTATTTACACTTGTCAAATTAAATTAATAAAAATTACAAAAAAATATATTCATCATGATATTCCTCTGTGATGACAAGTAACCTATGACTTATTACGACATCCCAAATGTCTGCTACAAAAACATAACTAAACCTTATCAGCTGTCTTAAATATTCAAAATTACCCATTTTATTAAATTACCTATTTTAATCAAACTCCAACCGCACGAGAGAGCAAGAGGAAGTCTTTGACATAAAAAAGTTAAATAGTGGGAATAACAATTCAAATATATCATTTACTTGTTTTCGGCAATAAATATATAAAAACACATTTTTAACCCATAAATCAATAACTGTCAATTAGTTCATCTTGCAGCGAGTGAAAGCATTACACTATTGCCGTTTGGCAATTAACAAATAATTGGTTTCAGGCAAACAGCAATCCCTCTACCAATCGCATCTTTAATTGGACGTCATCAGCGTAATTGTTTCTCTTAACATGTGCAATGAATGATGTTAACATGTGCAATGTTGGTATAATTGATTTATGTGCTTGTGCAAGTGCAAAGTATTTAACAGAGGTTTGTTTTATTATTAAATATCTACTATTTCTATTTAGACCATAAATCACGTGCAATCCGAGTGTTTGATAAATGTTTGATACAATCAGCGTTGATTATGGGTCGATGACCTTTTATTTATTTTCGCAACTATGTCTTCAAATACTCAACTTTAAGTGTATGAACTGGCACATTTGTGATAATATCACAATATATAACCAAACATAATATATACCTAAACTATATATAAAAACAGTAAAGACTGCATCTAAAATTATTTTCATGAAAACTAGTAAAAAACACTTAAATAAGCTTTGACGTATAATGAGTTGATTATCGATATGTTGGAGTATTGATAGTTATGTAAATATTCTAAAATTTATATTGTATTTAGATTTTCTGAAAAAAAACATGATATTACCAAAGACTTTAATTTAAGCTTATGTTATTTACTTACTATATATTGATGATTGTGAAAAAGTGATCACAATTAGAAAACGCTTTTATAGCCCTCGAAAAGTTAATTCTAAGTTGAGAATATCTTAATAGAAGGGCTTATTACAATAAGTAGATAAGTGTGGTATCAAAATAGACTCTCCTGAAGAGCAGTAAATTAATATTTCATTAACATATCAGTTACATATGCAGCGAGACGTTTTAAGAACCAAATTATAATAAGGTATTTTTTCTCCGCTGTTCATAATCATTGGTTGATTTGGCTTCAAAATTTTTTTTTAAATTATACTTCAAATATGTTTTATGTTGCTAGTAGTACGTATGTTTCAATACAGCCGATAAGACAATATCCGGCTCGTAATTCGTTTGCGGTGCTGTTATGTACTGCAATCAACAGATAAACGAGCACATCCCTTTCTGTCTCAACTACTTGGTAATTTTAAAGAAGAAACATTTTATCTGCAAGTTTCAGTAGTAATATAATCTGGGTTTCTTTATGCAACATATATTTGTAATAAATAATTTTAATACACAGATATTATTTACCATTTTTAAAACACCTAACAGCTATCTTTGAAAGAACGTGTTCTATCTACCATCGCAAGGGACCTGAAATTGATTGTTAACCGAACAACGTCTCATCGAGATTAAATTAAACGATATTGGCATCAAATTTACTAAACCAATAAATTATTTAACTTGATATATGTAACTATGAACTAATGAGTACCTATTAATTATCATAGTAATGGAACTATGTGTCACGTGTGAGTAATCTTACTTATGAATGTAGATTAAGTATTTACTTTATTGTATTGTACTAACCTTATCATGTTTTATACTTTATAGCTAATGAGTATCAATCGAAAGATTACTACTATTATTACTAATTAAAGTTTGTTTGTTTACGCCTGCTGGGTACACTTTTTATTTTTCACTGTTGGAATGGAAGGAAATACACTGTAATCATGTTTCACCGTTATCTTCTCAGTAACAACCGTCATATTTTTTTTTATCTACCCGGATCGAACTCGCGAACCATCAATACATAAGCATGCATTGTGGTACCACTGTGCCAGAAGGTCGTCGTTAATAGAAAGTTTAAACTTCTTTTAACTCAAAGTATTTATCAAAACTTGGGTTTGTATAACATTGTGAAATTAAGGTTACATTATACAGACTTGCTGAAATACAGATTGCTAAAAATTTGAAAACCTGTCTGGTCGTAAAAAAGGCTCTGATTGGTTGTCACAGTTCTCAAAGTTGTACATTGTTGTTACGTAATTTCTTTATTTCCTCTTCTCTTACATGTTATAAGTAAAGATAAAAATGTACTTTGATTTGATTTGTGTATATGTAGATATATATTTGTATTATTGTAAATTTATAATCATGTAAACTTTCAGTGATAATAAACGATATTTGTTTACAATATTGCATCATTTACGAGAGACGTGGTGTGATTGTGAAATTATTAATATTTGTTCGATAAATACTATGTAAATATATGTACAAATATAGAAAGAAAGAGAAAAAATAAACACTTATCTCCAGACAATGACACATCAAATAACAATTATGCTATTTATATATAAATATTCTATTATTATATTTTCTTTTGTATATAACAATAATATTGTATATTTATAACTTAAATCATACACGTGTCTGAAGAATGAAGTTTCATTATTCGTTATTTAAGCCCTTTGCGTCAAGTGAATCCAGTGATTGGAGTAAAATCCAGATTGCCTTATAAATCAAAACCTTTTCGACCTACATGGTAATACGCAGATAGAATTCGGAACTTGCGGCTAATAATTGTAAAATGTTGCTGTAAATTGTAAAATGCGATACATTCACAAAAACAAATTCTGTATTCAATTAACGTAACATGCCTTGCAATGTTTTAATTAAATTCGTATGTGAAAAAGACCTCAAAATATTAATATGAATATAATGTAATAACATTGTTGTCCTGTTTAATACTGTATATCGTACTAAGAGAGAACAAAATACTATTTATGTTAAACACAGCAATATAAACCGAAAAAGTACAATAAAAAATAGCGAAACACGCCTGACACCAGAATTACATTCACGAGGGAGATATTCGTTCCTTTTCTATTATCCTCCTAACTTTTTTTAAATGTGTTAAGTATCAACATTAGTAGCCTAGTTTTTACTTAAGTTATTACGTTAAATTTCGTAATATGTCCCTTCAAGTTTTGGTTTTATTGGTGTTTCCGTAAAAATACATAACATTTTTATATTCAAAATATATTAGTTTAATTGTTTTACGTGACAAAAACATTAATTCTAATTAATACCTATATGATTTCTTAATACCGATTTGTTTCCGATTAAAAAAATATTCTCCTAAACATTAGCCTACAAAATGATATAATATCCTGTAATAACAGTCGAGACTGCTTTTATAGCAATCTGATATAAATGTTTGTTCATCACATGTTTTCTTACGTATACCTCTGATACCACTGCAAATATTGATCGAATCTACAACTCACGTGATAATGAAAAAAACTCATGCTTTCATTTTTAATATTTCTTTATTTTGTAATCTGTTGTAATGTAGATAATATCTTTAATAATTAATAAATATACTATTATCCAACGTCCAATAAATAGTTCTAACGATAGGATGTTAAGCTCCATAACATTTCTCTTCCCATAATCCTCAAATTATGATATTCTTATATATCGCAGGTGAAATATTCATTACTTAGGTTCAAACCGTCTATATTTATGAAAAAAGGTTATGAAATGGAATCATCTTACAATATTTCGTAACAAATGACACTTATAACATCGCTAATGTAATATCTCTTTATTTAAATAGATGCATAATATTTCAAATTCTGTCTGTGACAACTTTTTATTTAAGTTAATATTCTTCTTCAATAACAAACTTTTTAAATATTAAAAGACAAAGACATGTTTTATGTTAATAAGACGTAGGATGAAAGACGGATTTCGAGGAACGTCTAAATAATAAATAGCAGCAAATATTGGTACTGCTTAATAATTCTCTTTATAAAAACTTGTTGTTCGAACTACTGGGACAAGATAGTTTGGTATTTTTTAAATTAGTCGAATGCATGAAATGTAATAATTGATTTATCAATTGGTTTGATAACATCTATTAAACGAAAAATATGGATTATATCTGCTTACTTTCCAAAATAAAAAAAAAATATTTGGCTTATGAAGTTTAATTGTACTTAAAACATATAGACTCTTATTTTAAATGGTTATTTCAACAATAATTTAAAAAAATCATTGCTTTTATTCGGTAAACCTCTTATTTAAGCATATCGTTTATTTCTGTTTCTGCAGACATTTACTTTAGTAAAGAAGGGTCAAGAAATGAAATAAAATTGTAAATAAATAGACTTTTAAAACAAATTATTTATTAAGATATTTAAGGGTAAGTTAAGAAAAATCTGGGTAACATTTGGTCTGATGGGAGTTACTATGAATATTTATGTGGTAACCCTTGGAATATCTCTGCTATAATAATTACGATGCGGCCGGCCTATGATAGAGTTGTTAATATTTCAGAAGCGGCAAACCATTAATATTTGAGAAGATAGATCTGAACCTATTTCGTACGAAGTGGATTGATTCCTGATTTATCTTAAACGATTGCTGTTTTATTACATTTTAAATATAACAATTACTTTGGGAGAAAAAATTGGTTTTTGTTTTATTATAAAATCTGACAGTCTCCAATTTTATTAATAAATAGCATAAATTCTTAATTAAATATATATGTAATATATTTTATATAGTTTTAAAACCAATAAATGTTTGATAAGTTTAATTAAATATAAATAATAATTAAGGCTCTACAACTTGTTGTCTCTGTGGGTGTGCGTCCAGCTTTCACGCGCGATTAACTTTTTTATTAATAACCATCGGGTAGAAATAAAGCATCAATACAATTATGACGAGATTATCAGGGATAACCTCAATAGCTAGTTATAATGTAGATAAAATTGGTTACTTTATAATGTAATTTTATCGATATATTCATAATTCTGATGCCAAGATAGTGTTAAGTTATTTAGAAGCTTAAATGACTTATTAAATTAATTTGATCCTAAATAGATAATTATGAAATATATAATTACCAAAATAAAATTACAAATTTAAAAAGGTGTCATCGTCATAAATTCTTGTAAAATCCCCTGCACCAAATTATTTTTCTCGCCGGTCACACTAATTACTAACTCTGTGACGCAGCCGGTGTAATTACAACGTCTAAACGTGCAAATTTCGCTAGAATATTTTTAGCACTTTTCACCTAAAATAATCCCGACCAGCAATTAGTATAGATATTTAATTAAAATATACTTAGTATACATGTATGCTTATTTATATATAGTGGTCACGGGTTCAAGTCCTGGCTGTGTTGATAAATTTTCATTCCATATTTATTAACAAAATTTAATATTACGGGTCAGTATTTTAAAAATAAATAAAATGCATTCACTTATACATTTTATTATTTAATAAACTGAATAACATAGTTTGCTACCATAAAATGTGTTGATTATTAAAAATATCCACATCAAAATGTTTTAAACATTTTATACTGCTACTATGGTATGCTGTATGGGTACCCAAAAGTTTTTAGTAATAATTATTTTGCTAATGGTACTCTAAATGCAGATACAGCGAAAATAAACGAATGTAACTCGATGGAAGCTTTTATAGCAAATGTTTTTACATATGCGGTGAATTTTGTGCCAAAAATTGTATCATATTATCTGAGCACATTTAAAAATACGTGATATGTTGTAGCTTGTTTTGGAATAACACATTATATCACAGTCAAGTTACAGACTTGGCTAAGTTTACACGTACCATGTTATCACGTATTTTCTCCATTTTGAATAGGAGTTTAATTTAAATATGGAAAAGATAACTCCTTTTCTTTTAAATTTGAAAATGTTAAACTTTTTTATACCCATTAGTAATAATATAAAAAAAAATAATTATTTCTTCTATTTCTAATGATAATTTTTAAGCAATGAATATGTTAAACACTCTTGTTCTATATCGATTACGTTTACGAACATTGTTAGAATAAAACATAAAAGTAAGAACTAAATGTGTTAAAAGGTAAAGATAAAAACGCTAACAACATGCATCAAAACAGAGATACTGTTTCATGAGACTAACAAACCTAATATTATAAAGTTGTTTGCAGTTCAGACAGTTTGATCGCTCAAATTATAGAGAGTTGTTCAACAACTGTCCTTTTAAAAGCTTATATATGAGTAGTACAAAAAATATAAAGAGAGAGTTAAGCATATTAACAGATGTGTCACAATTTTTTTTTAATAGTTAAAGAAATAAAAAACGTGTTTGCGTTGCATATTTAAGAAAAAATAACAAAAAGCGCAAGCGATAGCAGCTTTGAAGATTTATTGATGCACTTTTAATAGAAGAAATTATCTTTTTATAATTCAATTATATTGCACATAAGACTTATGCACATAATTTTTCATTACAATCTATAATGTTATTATTTGTTTTGTATCAATATCCGGAATCCATCTTGAGTCAAGCGCCCACCTTTCTACCGGAAGTCAGCTTTAATTACCTCTCTATAAGTGGCGCCCTCTATTCTATTATGAAACTTAACTTTAAATATTCAGCAGGTGAGAGTTCTTCATTATAGCGTCATTTTTCACGCCGTGTACAAGTCAGCATTGTAAAATCTAGTGAAAAATATTTAAAGTTATATATAAAAAGTGTTTTATACCTCCCTGTAAAAATGGAGAATCAAGATGTAATCGAAGATTCAAGCTCTCGAAAACGCGGTCGTTCTCCATCACCGAATTCAGGCAGCGAAGATAGCGTTTCGTCGGATAGCCGAGATTCAAGCCCTTGCAGACGTAAGGCAAGGAAAGATACGCAAACCGTGAGTTACGCACATTTTGAATTTTTATCTCAACAAGTTGCCTTTTTAACAAACCTTATTACAAACAGTAATACAAATACGGTTTCAAATTGTAACAGTGATAAAATAATACCAAACGATCTTAATTTACGGCGCCCGGATAATGAAACAAAAAATCAGCTTAATATTTTATCAGATGTGAGTACTACTGTTAAAGACCCTATTTTTTCAAAAGCTAATGATAAATACCTTCAAAAACTATCGGAATTACAACGTTTTAATTGCGATGATTGGTATGCTATTAGATTTTCGGATGCACAAAAGAAATATTTATCTACCCCCGGTTTCGTGGAACTTTCTGTTAATGACGAATTTAAGCGGTTTGAGGCAGCAATGTTAAAGGACGACCCTCGTTCTTATTTGTTAGAACGTTCTCTCGCAGGGTTAACGAATGCTTTGCTTAACCAAAAGGATGAACTGCAAAAAACATTACAATTACTAGTTAACTGGGCAAACGATTTAAAAGAATCTTTGACTCCGAATGCTTTATTTGACAAAATTGAATCATTATTTTCGAAAGATTCCGGCTATAGTAAAGTCACTGATGATTTATTACAAATAGTGTGCGGTAGACGTGCGGATTTTATAAATGTGCGGCGAGAGGCCTTACTTAGACAGATACCAGAGGAATATCATCGGGATGTTTTTTACAAGATACCCCCTAGTTCGGAATTTCTTTTTGATGTGGATTCTATACAAAACTATCTACAAAAGATTGGAGGGATTAATAAATTAACAGAATCATTAAAATTTCATCCTCAAGTAAAGTCTAAAAATATACATGGCATAAATATAAAGCCTTCATCTAGTAAAGGAGATAATAATTTTTTTCGTCAAAACAACTTTTCAAAAAGAGGAAAACATGTCCCGAGCTCTTCAAACCAAGCCAGATCAAAATCGCACAATAATCGCGAGAAACCAAAATCAAAAAAATCTCAGTCGTTTAAAAATAAACGTCGCGAATGACTCGAGGACATTTCGAGGCGGCTGTCTAAAGCAATTTCAATGTGTCTGGAGCAATTTTGGTGCACCAGAAAAGATTTGCAAATTACTGAATGGAGTACGAATCCCATTTTTTCTAAAGCCGCCTCTAATTTATCCAAATCAAATGATTATGCAACTTTACAGAACCAATACTACATCGGAGATGACTTCACAGATCCAGAACATGATAAATTCAGGAGTCCTCGAACATGCAGAATCAAATCCCAGTTACCTATCGAAGTTCTTCTTAGTACCCAAACCAGACGGAACCTTTCGTCCAATTTTCAACCTCAAGCGACTGAACAGGCTTGTAAGGACAAAAGGCTTTCATCTCTTCAGCCATTTTCGGGTGCCTACATTTTTACAAAACGAGGACTGGATGGCCAAATTGGACCTAAGCCAAGCTTATTTTCACCTTCCGGTAGCGCAACCACATCGAAAGTTTTTAAGACTAAATTATCATCACGATCCAAGCAAACAACAATTGCTTCAAATGACATGTTTGCCTTTTGGCCTTGCATCAGCACCGAGAACCTTTGCCTCAGTCACCAATTGGGTAGCGGAACTGTTACGAAGTCATGGCATTCGATGCGTGGTGTATTTGGACGATTTTCTCTTGGCCAACCAATCAAAATCGCAACTAGAAGACGATTTAGCTATCTCGATAAAAATAATTCAAGTGCTAGGTTGGATGATAAATTACACCAAGTCTGTTTTAGCCCCGACTCAATGCCTCGAGTTTCTCGGCATAACCTGGGACACAAAATGCAACGCAAAGTCCTTGTCGGGTCAGAAGTGCTTAACGCTACGCAAAGCTCTTCTGTTTCAGCTCAAGCAAGCAAAGTGGTCCCTCAAACAATACCAAACGATAATGGGGAGACTCAATTTTGCGACATTTGTAATTCGGAGAGGTCGACTTCACTGTCGGACGCTGCAGTACTACAGCAGACAGTTGCCGAAATCTCTTCCCCACAAACTAGTAATTATTCCGCAGCCAGTTCGATCGGAAATGGAGTGGTGGGTAGAACAAATAGGCGGTTCAATGCCGATACACGTAGAAGAAGTTACCCACCTTTTGACAACAGATGCATCGGATATTGGCTGGGGTGCACAGATCGGCGACATAAACATACGGGGCTCTTGGACAAAACAGCAGCTCCCATGGCACGCCAACAAAAAAGAAATGTTCGCCGTGTTTGCAGCTATTCAGCAGAAACGGAATCTATTGCAAAATGCTCGGATACTTTTACAAACCGACAACCGAACGGTAGTATCGTATATAAACAAAGAAGGGGGAACAAGGTCGATGAAGCTGCTAAAACTAACTCGACAGCTGCTAAAATTGTTGGACGAACTGAACGTTCACTTAATAGCTCAGTACTTTCCGGGCAGATACAACATCGAAGTCGATGCACTATCACGTCGAAGGACTTGTCCCGAATGGCACTTGAAAACGGAAGCTACGTCAAAAATATTCGAAATGTGGGGAGTACCAGAAATAGACCTTTTTGCATCGAAAACCGCTCATGTAGTACCGAATTATGTAACGATAGACAGGCAGGATCAAGAAGCTCATCAGTACAACGCATTTTGTCACCAGTGGACTTACAATCTAGGTTGGTTGTTTCCGCCACCAAATCTGATTCCCAGGATACTCTCTCACTTAAACCAAGCCAGCGGGTATTACATAATAATTGCACCGAAATGGAACAAGGTATTTTGGCAAACAGATCTTCAACAACGAGCCCTACAACCTCCTTACCTGATTCCAGATCTAGAACACAATCTCTTGGATACGAGAACAGGGATACATCCGCCAGGAGTTCAGTTCCTCCATCTGGAGGCATGGCTGATTTCGGGTGGCAAGACATGTTGACAGAGTGGACGGAGCAAGAACAAAAATTGTTAATGACTAGCTGGAGAGATTCTACAATAAAAACGTATAAACCTGCGTGGATTAGATGGAAAAAGTGGTGTGAGAAAATTTCAATTAATTATAAATATCCTAACGCGGATCAAGTAGCTCGATACCTTGCTCATTTACACTGCGATATAGGTCTTGCTTACAGAACTATTTTAGTCCACAAATCTGTTATTTCAACGTTTACTCATTTAAATAATAATAACATCGATTTAACATCTAATTTCTTTATAAAACATATTCTAAAAGCGATATCTCTTTCACGCGTGAAACCACTAAAACCACCTATTTGGAATCCAAAAACGCTCCTAGAATATATGAGTGCTCACAGCCCTGACGAAAATAGCCTCTACCAAGTCTCAAGATATGCCGCCACACTTTTATTACTTGCTTCAGGTCGTAGAGTTCACGATCTCACTTTTTTACGAATAGATAATCAAAGCTTAATAGATGAAGGAAATGCGGTGATATTGTGGCCAGCTTTCGGTTCTAAAACTGACAACACCAATCACAGACAATCTGGATGGCGACTTAAACATCATCCAGATAAAAATTTGAATTCAATTTTTTGGATAAAAAGGTTATTAGTTCTGAGTTTAAAACGAAGACAAAATATTAATCATCTGTTTATTACAGCCAGGGGAGCGGTGAAACCAGCATCTAGAACTATGATTGGCGGATGGATTAAAAGTCTTTTAAATGAATCTGGAATAAATGCCACTCCAGGTTCGGTACGATCAGCAGTATCTTCACTTAATTTTGTAGAAAATTTTTCCATAGATCAAATCCTTGCAACTAGTAATTGGAAAATGATTCACACCTTCCAAAATTACTATCAAAGGGAATTAATGGATTATAACCCGCAAGATCAAAATACTTCTGTGTCGTTATCTCATTACTTTGAAGCTATTTAATAGTGTACAATTCAAAATGAATAAAACAAATTCAAATATCTAAATGATTGTTACTAAAGTGATTAAAATATAATTATAAAATAATATTACTTTTATTAATTAATCAGAGACCTAAAAGTTTTCTTTACTTCTTACTATTCTAACACATTATAGCGTCAGAAACTTCTACAACACCAGGTGATAACAAACACATCACTCAAGATGGATTCCGGATATTGATACAAAACAAATAATAGAGAGTTTTACCTTAAAATAAAACTTACCTATTATTTTTTCATCAATATCCGGAATCCAGGTAAGGGCTACCTGGTGCATCATGAGCTACAATAATGAAGAACTCTCACCTGCTGAATATTTAAAGTTAAGTTTCATAATAGAATAGAGGGCGCCACTTATAGAGAGGTAATTAAAGCTGACTTCCGGTAGAAAGGTGGGCGCTTGACTCAAGATGGATTCCGGATATTGATGAAAAAATAATAGGTAAGTTTTATTTTAAGGTAAAACTCTCTATTTTATTCTCATAGATCTACCTACCTCAAACAAGGCAATGATAGGCTAGGTAATAAATACTCTCTGATAGATAATATCACATCTTCGTTAGTAACTAGTATATATTTATTTCTGTCCTTACAAATACTATATTTAATATTATGGAATGCTTTTGGCGTCGGTTTTGGACTTCTACCAATAAAGCAGCCAGTTATAATACTAGATTGTAGAGCTTTCATAAACCCTCTCATTTTTGTGATATTGAAATTAATTTCAATAATTATTAATTTGAATAAAAAATATTATATTATTTGTTTTTTTTTTTGGACTATAAACTGGACACTTGGACAATTGTTAATAAAAATAATCACAAGCAAACAGCATGACCAGACACACATACGTACAAATATTATTCAATAGCACATGACTTGATTCTATCATTTGCTCTCCGATAACAAAGTGATTTAAGGTGACAGTGATGTTTATGTGCTCTAATAATATTTGTTTTGAGATAGCCAAATATGTAAAATCCCAAAACAAGTGCACGTGTTGGTAAACGATGTTTTAATTGTATTAAATAAATGTTGACGTCAGTTTTTTTTTGTGTAAATTATTTAAAAGATAACAAAGAATTTTTAAATTTTAATACTTCACAAAATTGAAAAGTGTCGTATAACAAACCAATTTTAGTTATATGGAAAATAAAATAACAATAAATTAATTATTTATTAAGGTCAAAACCAGAGTAATCTTTTTCATTAAACCATACTCCGACACTTAAAATTAAGGGACCTTCAATTTGTTAGAACCTTTTTGAAACAAAAGAAGTGAAGGTGTTTCGGTATTATGCTCTCTCTATATATAGAGATTTCTTTTATAATCTGTATATATATATATATATATATATATATATATATATATATATATATATATATATATATATGAAGTAAATTAAATTATGGAGAGTTCCTTTTCTACTTTTACTTTCGAGAGTTCGTTTCCTACTTTTACTTTCAGCTATATTATACATATTATTTACCAAACTTTGATATTAGCGGCAACTATGAAATATAAAAGCCCACGTTATTAATTTCATTTACTTGATAACAATTTAAAATATACTCGTACCTTTTCCAAAGTAAAAAGAGAAAGATTTTAAATTCAAAATCAATAAAATTATTTTACGGACAACAATTATTACTAAATAGAATATTTAATTACAATCACATGTAACTTGTATATTAATTTAAATAAAAAGACTTACAATCCCTTATTTACAATCACGTTTACATTAAGAAAAATGATAGAAACAGAGAATAATGTACTATCTAAAAAGAATATTGATACTACTAATTTTTTATAACATTATATTAACGAAATGATTTGTATTTACTGATATATTCTATGAGACAGTATTTCTCTTTATTGGCGTTTTGTGTTAGACTAAATTTATTACAATAAATAAATAAGTAGCTATCGGTTTTTATTTAATAAGTTCTTAAACATAGGTAATAGTTAGCCATGACTTGATAACATTGAATATTAATCCATTAGTGGTTAAAACTTTGTAATTAAACAAAATCCAAACTAGTCAAAGGATAACCTCATTATTGTGTCTTATTGAAGTGAAACTTCTTTATCGGGGTTGGAAAAAAATTTAGTGTAACATTTTTTCGTTACGTGTGACATTTTTCCGTTACGCGCCAGCTTTTTTCGTATAGCTTCATCTCTTTTACACCATGTTGCTATGGAAATACTAAATAATCAAAATGACAAGTATGGGGATTACAAAACACAATTTACATTAACCAAAAATAAAATTATCGGATTAGAGTTTTATAATTAAATAATGAATTGTAATTACATACTGGACAATATGATTTTATGGACTTGCTATTGAAACTAATAAATAAATTCAAGATTATAACATGAAGAAGAAATTATGAAATATAATTTATAATATTTTTAAAATACATTGATTGTCTGAAATAGAAGAAGTAAGAATGAAAAGAAATACGAGTTTTGGCTGAGAAATGGAGCATTGGGGTCCTGATCTTTACAAGGTCTGTTTTGCTATACCTAGGACGAACAACAACTCGAAACAGCAGAAACCATGATGAAGAATAATTTTATTTGTGATATAGTCACGATCCAACATGTTAAGAAGCCTAAAGTTATTATTTTTAAAGTGGATACATACATTGGTCTGTTTTTATGGTACTTGTGTGTTTCTTCTATGACAATATTATACGTCAGAAACAGTCGATTCACTTCTTACGTTTTAAATAATTAATATTAATGAAAATTATGACGTTTTTCTGTTACGCGCCATCTTTAATTCTAAGTCACATTTAAAAGAAAATGTGAATTATATTTACATGTCATAAAGAAGTTTCACTTCTTACATGTGTACACTAATACACACACACATATTTTTTTTTATTATATCATTAACTAGATTTAGCCTGCGGCTTCGCACGCCTTAAATTCGTAGTAAAATAATTCCCCTTTCTCTTTTGTTCTATTAGCTTCTACATGACTTATTTTAAATCATTTTAAATCTATTTAAAATTTTTCATAGGGATACAATATTAGACTGTAATTTTTTTAAACCTCTCTTTTTTTACTTAAACGTCCATTTAAATATTTTTAAACAGAGTACTAAATAACCATTCTAACTATATATCACATTTGAACATAATCAAAATATGACCATGTAAATTTGAGGAATTCTGAGCTTCACAATCGACGTTATTTTGACCATCAACATCAAGTCCTGGTTTTATATCTCGTTCTAAATATTATGTATTAGACATTCAGCTAGCTGAATACATTAACAAAATTTCCAATACTGAACATTCACTAAAGCTATTTTTGAGACGGTTTGCACGCTTCCATACCATAGTGCGCCCCAAACGCGATGTCCCTATATTTTAAACTGTTATAACTATGCATTTAAATTACATGCTATAAAAGGGCTGTTTTGTTAAATGTAAAATTTATTTAAGGTACTTAATTAAATAAGGATTCATGCTGTATTCGCTTCGTAAATAAGTCATTATTTCTTCTAAAAAGTAAAGGATAAAAATTGGCTATTGTGGGTTATCCCTAAGAGATAAACCAGAGGTATACAATCGCCGACTTTCTTATAGAACTTTTTAAGGTATACAATACTTAGTACATTATTTTGATCTATCTTGTAGAGTTCAGCCAGTGTTTGCAATGTAAGCGCAAAACAATGTGTTTGTTTACGACTTCGCATTAGAAATATTGAAATTATCAGTGGTTCTCTAATATATTTAACCTGTTATTATACATATGAATCTTCCTCTTGGATCACTCTATCTAATAAAAAAACTGCATCAAAATCCATTGTGTACTTTTAAAGATCTAAGCATGCATACAGACATAGGGACAGACGCGGAAAGCGACTTTGCGTTATACTATGTAATGATTACAACAATAAATAGTATTAAACACTTAAAGGCACATCACTTTCTTATGTTCCCGCAACTTCACAAATCAAGATATGAGTCTTTGTTTGCAAATATTGGAAACAAACTAGCATGTTTCGCCACAGACGATAAAACTGTTATAAATACACCGGTGACACTTACTTGTGATTAGTGCGCCGCGAATTGGCCGCGCCTCATTACACATTATTAAAAGCCTCTTAAAAATATTTAGAATAACGACTAATTATAAAAAATGGCTCCCGGAGTTATTCAAAACTCAGATACCGTAATAAATAATACATTGGAGGCCATCGCACATAATGAGGGTCTCATCCCTGCAGTGGCCAATGAGGGCAAAAGTTGTCCGATCGACCATCTTGTTTTGGCCGAAATAAATGAAAAAAATGGGGTGAACCCCGTAGAAGAGTGTAAGATTCAAATACAAAAGCTTAATAGGAAGCAGACCCGCAAAGTTACAAGACCCAAAGTGTTGAAGAATCACGAATCGAGGGAGTATTTGTATGACCGTTTGCACGACACCACGTGCCCTATGGCGGTAAGTGATATTAACAAAATAATATACATATTATGACAAATTTTAATTAAAAAACAAAAACAATAAAACGGGACGGTTTCCCAGAGATCGCGGGTTCGAATCCCTGCCCGTGTCGGTTTATTTTTTATTATATATTTATAATAAAAGCTTAAAATGATATTAATTCTATGTTCGAATATTCGAAATCAAATACTTGCAATAGGATTTTGAACAAAAAAAATGCATTTCGCAGTAGAAATTAAAAAAAAATTTACTTACGGCTCAGGGTTTAAAATTTTATTTAAAATTACCTACTTATTATGGCATAACATTACCTATTTAATATTCTACATCCGTAATTTTTAGCGAAATCATAGTTATTTTAAAGAATCGAGTCATAAAAACTTTAACATTCATATTTTAAAATAATGATGAATGATAATAAGAAAATAGAAAAACGGGTTTTGAGAGCAAATGATATTAGACAACAATAAATAAATGCAATAAGTATGAACCTACGTGAGTATAACTTTGTTAACAGAATATGTTGCATTTTCGATATTTATGTATTGTTAGTATAACTTGAATTGGTGCCAAGACAATATAAATATAATGTAAAGGAACGTAACATATAGTTAACATTTAGTTATTTAGTTTATTTCGTATTTAAAAATTTAAGATTTTTCGAAAATTTTAATATTTGTATTTTTGATGTATATTTAGTCTATATAAACAAATATAAACTTTAGCTATTTTATAAACAAATCAATTTAAGTAAATTACTGAGTATGACTTGGTCGGTTTGATTGTAATTATACCAAGGAAATTACCATAAAAGATTTAAAAGCTTTTACTAAGTGGTCTATAAATCAATATTATCTACCAGTTGATCTGATTGTACATACAAGGTTTGTATATACTATAAAAATATAGTATAAATATAATAAACGTTCATAAGGTATATTAAAAAATACTCATTAGTGATTTAATAACATAAAATAAAAATTTAAACAGACATATTAATTGGTAATGTTTAATTATTTTTGTTAAATAAAAGTGTATAGAGTGTAACACGCGTGTCTGTGTCCACAACACGCGTGTCTGTGTCCATAAAACGATCGAACAACACGCAGTAGGTAACGAAGACGGTACTTTGAAAAATACATTTTTTCCTGATATAGACTAAAATGATTGCGGTTCTTGACACGTGCTTAAATACGAACCTTCGAATGACCTGAGTTTCTGTTTTATTTGTGTAGGTGATGTACTTGTACATGTTTGTTTATGTATACTGATTAGACATATATAAATTAAAAATAGTAGAATGATTCCAAAGAAAATCTCAACACTAAATATAATTTGAATATTTAACGGATTTGTTAATAAAAACAAAATTAAACTGTATCAAAAATGATGTTCCTTAACAAATTAATAAATATTACATTATGATATTTTAAGCTTTAGGACAAATTGGTCGTTCAACTTATTATTATTCTGAGGTTCCTCTTACCTATCCATTCGGAGTCTTGAGTTCGGAATGTTTATTAACACAGTTAGACTCCAGCTCTGCTGTGATATTATGGATCCTCTTCTTCTTTTTCATTGGACTTCAATGAAAACTAATGCTTATAAAATCTTGTAAAATATTTGTTTTTACTTTGTCTTTATCCAAGCTTACTCACAAAGTTATTATTAAAGTCAAAATCTAGTCTTAACAGACTTGTTAATAAAAACGAATATCTATAACAATTTTCCTCATACGAAAACAATTAAAATAGTATAGTAATAATATCTAAGTGTAAAATAAATGATATATTTTAAATAGTCAAGGAAAGGTATATTACCTAACCCGCTACCTTTTGTTTTGTACAAACTTTTATGATACTACTCGTATATTGGACAAAGTATATAAGGAGGTGTGAAGACAGTATTAATATAATAATGGACTCGTAACCAAATTATTAGTTTTCGACAAATATCACTGAATTTATTAAAATACAATATTATTCATAACATGGCTTTTAAAAATGCGTGTTCGAACAAAACCATTGGGACTATATGGAAACAGTACTTACTTTTATGGACACTTCACTTCAACATCGTAAAACCATTGAAGAAATTGCTTTACTAAATATATGTCCAGAATTATTTATGTCCGTGTTTTAGGTAACATTGATTTTATCAAAATCTGTTTAGTTATAAAACATACATCAAAACATCGAGTTTTTTTTTAATGTTATATTTATAAAACTAAAGACTATGTTGACTAAAGTGAGGCCTATACCCACTCAATTCTGTTCCACTCAACTCAAGTCAACTCAATCAAATCCACTCAACTCAAGTCTGTGTATTCCACTTCTCAATTCTGCAAAATATGTTTCACTGAAACCACTTCCGATAAATAGTCTATTAGCATTGTTAGTTTGAGAATTAGACAATATATTTTTACCCTTATTTTAAAAGTTTTTTCTTACAATCCCTTAAGTCGTAGTAGTTGTGAGAACTTCATACAATTAATTGTGGTTTGGTTGTTTTTTCTAGTCTTATTCTGGTATCAGGCTTCATTGAATTCAAAATTATTCTCACATATCAATTATGACGGTGACTTTATAGTCAGTACTGTAAAAAATATAAATTCACAAATAAGTTAATGGAATAATCATGGAGTTTCTTGCTGGTTCTTCTCCATGGACCTAACCTTTGGAACTGTACAGATAGAGTCGTTGATCTTTGACAAGGGCAACGTATATACTTTGAAATATAAAAAGTTGTCTTTTTCCAATTCTGTTATACATACTTATACAATATATGATATTTAATATATTTTTTATATATTAGTTTTACATTTATTTCCTGGTTAAATCTTATCTGAGAACAGACTTCAGTTTAAACGATACGCATGTAATTTTTTTTGATGCATTATGTTTTGTGTTACTTTTTTACCTAGGAGTAATAAATTATACCTATATACGCAAAATTCAGCGACATTATCTTGTTGTCGTCGGGTAAAAATAGGAACCAATCTGCAAAATGAAGGATGACATAATTACCATTTTCTGTAACGAATTTGCAAACTATTTCAATGTTTCAATTCAATCAGGTGCCTTCGAAATCTCATTTTCACTTCATACAATTATCGCCAGATCCTCTTGTTTCCATTTAAGAGACATTTGATAGAGTAGAGTGAAGCGAACTTGTTTTATAAGCATCTTCATATTATTATTAAAACACATTTAATGGAATTTAAAATTCAAAATACTGGGTCTACTTATCTTTTTATTTCATTTGCTTAAGACTTTTCGAAATTATGCAAACACACCAGAAATGTTATATTCTGTTAAACACATTCAAAATCACTAAGAGACTTAAACTAATAATTTTCTTTTGTCCACAGCCTACACTATGCAAGGAAAAGGCCTGCTTGGGGAGCTTGATGGCGATCCCCGGACGCGGAGACGTGCCACGGAGCCCTGAAGAGGTTCTCAATGATGCCAATGACTTCCTTGGACAATACTTTGCTTCTATTCGAAGGTAATAAGGTCATAATTTTTGACACGCAAACCCTTATGTTGTTGCACTAACCATAATTATAGTTTGAAAATATCTTTAAACATGTATAGCCATATTAAGCTTATTTAAATTTATATAAATATCGAATGAAAAATAAACCGATACGAGCAGGGATTCGAACCCGCGACCGTACCGTATCGCTTATCGTACCGTACAGTAGCTCAATTGGTAGAGCGACGGGACGGTTTCCCAGAGGTCGGGGGTTCGAATCACTGCTCTATGTATATATATATATATATATATATATATATATATATATATATATATATATATAGTTCAAATTCTAAATCCTATATTAATATCAAAATAAGCACATTTTTACTTCTACAATTTTAAAAGTTAAATTAATTAGGATTATATTAAAATGCTTACAAATATATTTTAATCTATATTTTACTAACAACACAAACACACATCGAAAGTTCAACCGGCGGCCTTATTGCCTAACGACGATGTTTTCAAGCCTTTAGGGTAACTAAAATAAAAACGTATATACAGGTAGATGCCATAAAGTTACAAAACAATCATACATACAAATAACTACATACTCGTAGGTACTAGACGTAGATTTATAAATATCTAAAAGCAATCGTTAAAAATCTACTAAACTAAACAAAATATAGAAACATGTATAAAATATGATTTATTATTAACAGCTATAGTTAATTTATAATAAATTAAATCTTCCTAGTTGTCTTTTGGTTGAAATTAATTTCTTACAGCCTTAATACTGTTAATTCTTCACAGACTTACGTAATAAAATTAAAGTTTTTGATTTCCCTATGGATATAGACAGGGCATTCCACAGTTTAGAGAGATGAGCTGTAAAAGAGTTACTTAGTTAAGAGTTATGAACTGACATACTGATGTTAATAATTGTGATCACCCAGTAAGCCTAGAAATTTAAATCGTTTCCCTTTCTCTTCTTTTAGTATTAGGGTAGTTTTGTGTGAAATAATACACAGTACAGCAGAGAAAGAATATGTAAATCTCCTATAACGAAGAGCCACTTGAGCTTTTGACGAAATAGAGAAACATGGTTATATTTGCGAAAGTCACATATAAACAGATCTATGTCTTAAAGGCGATCTAGTTTACCCTGACTACTGCACCAATGGCCGTCGGTTCGATTTCAACTGTTTATGCGATCCATGGATTGTTGTTCTGAGTCTGGATGAACTTTGTGTCAGTCATATATGTTTTCAAACCCCCGTGCCACACAGGGATTAAAAAGTGTCGAATGCGAGCCGATGAAAATAAATGAAATGTAGATATAAGAAAATAAAGGATGATTCTATTTATATTTTATTTTTCTTCATTAAATCGGTGATTTAGGCTTGTTATGTTAATACGAGTGTAATTACCGTTGTTGAAGTTGTTGTAACTGCATTTACTTGACAATATTTATAAGATGATTTACAAACGCACTAAAGAGTTTATTACATTAAACCTTTTTTTTCATCTAGGGCTAATACTGTAGCCCATGAGGCCCGTTGGAAGGCAGTTCAGGAGGAAGTTGCAAGGTCTGGGACATACCAGCTCACCACAACGGAACTGGTGTTTGGGGCTAAGCTTGCCTGGAGAAACGCCAGCCGTTGTATCGGCAGAATACAGTGGTCGAAACTACAGGTATATCATTTTAATTTGTAGTTGTGATTCACGATTGTAACACGATGTCTCAGATTCAAGCCCTGCTCGTGTTTTTATTAAAAACGTTATTGTGATAATAAACAACTCAAAAAAATACTATTTTAAATAGTAAAACTATAAAATCAAATGAAACGGACCTTTCCTCCTAAATTTAGCAATTTAAAAAATTAAATCATTGCTGCAGCTCTCAAATGTTCGGCTCACACAAGAGCTTCTGATTTTTATGCTATTACCAGGGAGAGAAACTAGCTTATCGGAAATGGTTCGCGTAGTTCAGTAACTACATACTTCATAGGCTCGCTGGTTTATAATGTATTTTATAAATCGTATGATGCTAGTTTTTTATACCAATATTTAACAAACGTTTTCAAATAAATGTAGCTACGCGTCGCTATTTTACATATTATCATATTTTGTAAGTAAATTATAATAAGAAACCTTACCTTCTATTATACCTAATGAACTTGGCATAATTTGTTATATTTTATTGTTTTACATAATTATTTAGTAATCAATAAATAATAAATAATCGATTTTTGTAACAACGTTCACTGCAGATATAAACGAATTTGCCGACTCTAATGAGAAAACTCTCATTTCGCGCCGGTACAAAAACATAGGCAATTAACTAGTTTGTTTTCAACTATTCCTTAGCTCTAATGAAAAAATGTTTTCACATTCTTGCTCCGTCAGTGAGGCTGAAAGTTAATTTACAGGAGGTTTATTTGGCATAGTTCAGGTGACGGTGCTGAGAACGGCGCATGTTTCATGATACCTTTTTTAGACTTTGCTGATTGTCTCAATCAATTTATTTAAAAACAAACTATATTTAGGCTCCTTGTGCTTGAGTTATATTTGCAATCTTAATTAAAACTAGCTTTGTCCCAGT
The DNA here is from genome assembly GCA_959347355.1 of Napeogenes inachia. Classification (NCBI taxonomy): domain Eukaryota; kingdom Metazoa; phylum Arthropoda; class Insecta; order Lepidoptera; family Nymphalidae; genus Napeogenes; species Napeogenes inachia. The sequence goes on from OY365794.1 coordinate 24,184,371, forward strand.
TATTTATTTATTTAATAGTAATATTATATTTAAAATATATAAAAGAAGGGTCGGTGATCTTTAGTCACTTGCTCTACTCAGATTATTGCAAATCACTTTGAGATCAAGTAGCGTTGTCAATGAAACAATTTACAAAACGTAAAAAACATATGTTTATAATCAGTAAGTGACTACGCTATTCTAATCTTATACATACAAGCACGTGAACAAATCATAGGCACGTGCAAATTAATTGTTTCTACATTCTATAATATATTTCACAGACTCTACAAAAATTGCAACCGAAAGTTGATCTGTTATTGGTTTTTGGAATGATTGACCTTTTTCAATTATGATTTCTTATGACATTGTTATTTTATTCATTATCACTGCTTAAGATTGTATTTTAATATTTTTATAGTGAATAGATATTATAGAAAACATAACTGAATGTAAATATAATATAATGCTGTTGGTAAACTGAACTTGGTAAGTTACGAGTTAACTTTGAACTCTATAATTTAGCTCTAAGTTTACTAAGTGTCTTACTAGTAACCACCTAAATCTTCCTTTAAAAAAACACCACATATAAAAATGGAAATTATATCATTTACAATGTAATTCATAATAAACAGAAAGTCCTGTTGTAATGACGTTAAATACTGAAGCGACACATTACACTGTCCATGTCGTAGGTACTTAAAAATAACGGAATAAGTTCAAATTATAAATATAAAACAATGCCCACAAAGTTGCTAAAAATAACTTATGAAGATCCAATGAATGAATTCAACAGAATCTAATGCATGTATAAGAAAAAAAAATCATAAAATTTTTAAGGTTTCTAATACAAGTATAAAATCTCAAGGTTTTGATGATTCAAGCATGTGACTATTTGTTAAGTTTTATGTGTTTGTTTAAAAAATTCTGGTTTTGACGTTTTCTGAATGTTTTTTTTATATGAATTGTGACACTTTACAAGCGTTTATGAGATATACGTAATATGTTTAACAATTATACTAGTACTACGCACTTTTATAAGAAGTTTGAAAACTCATTCAAATTGATAAATTTACATTTAATATAATGAAATAATACATTGTTATTATCATTAATTAAAAAAAATATTATGTTAAATCATTGTAGCTCGATCTTCTGCGATTTTTATTACAACAGTATCTCGTAATAGCTAAAATAATAAACATTTATTATTTGTTTTATTTTATTTAGCTTAAATTATAACTGCATTTATACCACAAATTACCTGAAGATAAATCGAATAGCATAAAAAATATGAATTGGTTTATTTTTAAATTTGCTTGAACCATTAAGGAAATGTACCTTATATATCTTAAAACAGTTAATTTTTGCATGAAGCTATTAGATTTAAGAGTGAAGTTAAGTTTAACTTGCTCGTTGAATAAGATGATATATTTTTTAAATAGCTTCCCAAAAACTTAAATTACTTGTATTGTGAGGTCTCCTCTGGTCATTACGCCGGCACTCTCAATGAACTTAGTATAATGACCACAATCAACTTCAAGTCACGAACAAAGCTTCCCTCCATTCAAAATTTCATACAGACTTAAAACATATACCTACTACCTATCTATCATTCAGCGTGAGTACATAATATTATAATAATTATGGGAGGTATTATTAGAAATTTACCAATGCGCTGGAAAGTTAGCTATGAATACGATTGTGTTATTATGACGCTTTTAATGTCTCGACTAACTTTAAACTCTACACTCTACAGCTTTAACTTTCAACAATAAAGATCCATATTTTTGGTATTTTTCAATTAACATGCTTGATTACCGTAACAAAGAAAATTATGGCATATTAATTATTCATTTTTTAATAGAAAATTATCAAACAATGAAAAAAATCGATACTCAGTATTATTTCAGAAAGTCATAAACTTAGAACGCCTCAATATTTTTCTAATTAGAACGCTTGATTGAGTCGGAGCGTAACGACATTACAAGTAATTTATTCGTTTGCTTCATTCATTCGTTCCTTCTATCGGAATAAGGAATAGGAATTAGGTCGGAATTAGTGAGACCACTTTTAAGTCTCCTTGATGTTCGCGAGTACATTTCGTAATTACATTGCTTAAATAGATTGTTGGTTAATCTGTAAGGGCTTCGGTTTGTCAGCGGCTGAATCTTCTAAAGTGAATGAGTTACTTTCATTCACTTTCGTTCGTTCTTTTGAAAATGTTTCAATATGTATGAACACTTAATTACATGGGTTTTAACATTTCTATTTGTTGCTAATTCATTAAATAGATTTAGTTATACATTTAAATGAAATAAAGGATTAATTTGATAATATAATTGCTAGTGTAGGATTAGTTTCTAATTTATTCAATTATTGTCTTCCGACAACGTACTTAGTGTTCTTATATAAATGTTAAATAATCCGTCGGTCGTTTATTCAGAAATAGTATGTTTTAAATATGTCTTAATGGTTTTTAAATGTTATTTTTTTTGTCAAGTAATATAAACTTTTTAGGAACGTAATAAAATTATTTTAAATATTATTTAAAGTAGTTTTAAAATAAAAATAAATTTCGATTCAAATATTGTGCATGACATGGCTTAATAATTGAATAATACTGAGTAGCAGCATACCATGGACTCTACCTAAATAAATCACACGTTATGATTTCATACTTTTTACAGGATTGGAATTTGTTAGGACCAGAGACTTGGAAGTTTCGTCATATCCATTATACGATAATAAAGTAAAAGTATTGGTCTTGATTGATTGATTGATTGATTTTTATATAGGTTTTTGACTGTCGTCAAGTCACCACTACCAGCGGGATGTTTGAAGCACTTTGTAACCATATTAAGTATAGCACCAACAAAGGAAACATTCGGTAAGTCTTTTCTTTTTAAGCTCATTTTATTGATATACAACAAATAAAGTTAAATAAAAAATAAAAGAAAATCCAACATCTCAAAAAATAGCAGATGTTTAAATGGTTGAACAGTTTTCCTTGAATGATAGATTAAAACACTTTCTGTTCGAGCGATACCGCTTCGTCACCTTTTAAATAAAAAAACGGAATTGAAATAGGTTTATTCTTGTGTTAGCTTGTTGTCACAGACAGACTCACAGGTACACATGTTAAGCTTACAACAGATCTTTTTTGCGTCAGGCGTATAAGGGATTATAAAAATTAAATTACGAGTATTAGTAATATTTACAGAATTATTTAGTAATTATTGTCAACAGGTCAGCAATAACAGTGTTCCCGCAGCGTACAGACTGCCAACACGACTATAGAATATGGAACAGTCAGCTCATTAGCTATGCTGGATACAAACAACCCGATAGCTCGGTACTGGGTGACCCCATGCATTGCGAGTTCACTGAGGTAATTGACGGATTATTAATTTATAGAGCCAAGTTAAATACTATATCAAATTTAAAAAAAAATACATATTTCATTAAGAAATTTATTATCAAAATATACAACAAATAAAAAAAAGAATGAAATAAAAGTTTATAACTCTATCACAACAGCTCCTGAAAATTCAAGAAACAGAATAGTTCATAAAATACTACGAATATACGAATTCCTTTTGCTTAAAACATCAAGAACATAGATATAAAATTTACGACTGCATCTCCAAAGGTTCCTGATTCTAGAGATCCTTAAGTACGTTTCCGGAGGTGTTTCGATATATTTCCTTTAAATAGAAATACTCTTGCAACTTTAAAAAAAATGTTTTTTTTTTTACAATAATTTTTTTGTGTTATATTTATTTTTTTATTATCTTAAGTGATTAAAATAACTTAAGTTTTATCTAAAGCTTTTTTTCAAAATATATAAATGAATTTCACCTACAAATTTTCAACTTTTAACTTTAAAATAAAAATATATTACTTTCAAATAATTTTTATTTGTATAAAATTAAAGTTTATAGAGACCACATTTAAGACAATGATTCTATTGCAACTTTTGTGGGAGGGAGCTGGCAGCTGAGTGTACAAAGTTCTCAGTTATTAAATAATAGCTTATGCGACGCTATAAATAAATCCCTGTGTTCTCCACAAAGCCTTAAAACACCTGCTCTGATGAATTTATGAACCAGTTAATTTATGATCAACTTTATAGTTAAGCATTTGATATTTTATTTATTTTAGGAGAATTGTTTTTAGTTTATTAGTAAATAGCAGTCATTTGATTTTAAAAATTTTAGAATTAATATTATGTTTACTGAAATTTAGTTATGTCTGAAATTGGGATGGAAGCCTCCACGCACGGCCTGGGATATACTGCCTCTGGTGCTTTCAGCGAATGGAAAAGATCCAGACTACTTTGAAATACCACGAGAACTGGTCATGGAGATTCACATGACACACCCCACGTTAGTATTTGAAAATTGAACTAAGTAGAATAAATATCAAATAATATATTATATAATAGAGTTATTGCTTAAATATTTAGCGAATACAAACCTTTCCCACACGGCTACTTACACGACACGTCGCGTCGCGTTTTTCATCTTACATTTATGTGAACATAAAAGTCTGAGAATGCATATTGTGCTTTGTAAAGGCCCGCAAATAGGCGACCAGCGTCCATACGGAGCAGATTGCTTATCGTAAAACTGGTACAGTGATCTCCAATCTGCGTTTATTGGTCATAAATCCGAGCACATTCAATAATGTTTCGATATTGATAATGTTAACTGGTTGTTATGTGATAAGTGCTTGATCAAAGGAAAATTGTTTTTTCTAGGATTTTTTTTTTAAAGATATATTATTTATGTTACTAATTTACAACATAAAATAGTATGTTGCATTTTAACGAGAACCTTATTATTATAAAGGGATAAATATATATCGTGTGTATGGCTGTATTTAAAACTAAATAATATTGTGCGAAAAATCGCCGCAGTTACCGCAATAGTTAGGTAATTAGTAGTCTAAGAGCGTTCTTTTTTACATAAACACAAAGGCGGAAATAGGAGAAACCTGATTAAGAATTCCCGTACATTTCTTCAAGACATTTTTGTGCAGTCAATACTAAAGTCGCATAGGTTTTAATTAAAGCACTAATGGGCGTACTTTGTTCACTTAAATGGGGTGCTTTAAACAAAAGATGTGTTTCTTTTTTTTGATGCAATTAATTTGATAACTGCCAGTTTGTATAAAATACACTTTTGAATCGTTATATTCGCCTTAATTATATTAATGTGGATGACTGTCAAAATGAATCAATTCAATCTTGATTTCGTTCTCTATCGAAATAATATTTCGGATTAGCATTTTAGAAATCCAGACTACAAAAATTAGCAACCAAACACTGTGATTTCCGACTTTATTATTTAATAAGACCCTCTTTCAGACATGAATGGTTCAAAGAACTGCAGCTGCGTTGGTATGCACTGCCGGCGGTATCCAGCATGCGTTTCGATTGTGGCGGTATTGAGTTCACCGCAAACGCCTTTAACGGCTGGTATATGAGTACTGAGATTGGATGTAGAAACTTCTGCGATAACAATCGTTTAAATATGATGGAGGTATGAATAACCCTAAATTGAATATTAGTTTTAAATTATTTGTTTTTTTTAAAGAAATTAAAAAAATAATATTATTTAAAAATAGAAAGTAGCAGAGAAAATGGGATTGGACACTCGAACACCGGTTACCTTGTGGAAAGATAAGGCTCTTGTTGAAGTCAACGTGGCAGTTCTGCACAGCTTCCAGCAGCAGAATGCAACCATCGTGGACCATCACACCGCTTCCGAGAGCTTTATTAAACACCTGGACAATGAAAACCGGCTCAGGTATGAATATTACAAGATAACTACTTTTAAAACTAATTCTGACCAAAATATTCGATAAACATAAATTAGATGTCGATAAGTACATAACTGTAATAATGAAATATCATCAATGTTCTAGTTTATTAATTATTAAATTTAAATCAAATAAAAAAATAGTATTCCAATCAAATCCCAAGTAAATACAACTTATCATAATATTTACTCATGTAGCAGCGTAATATTGTAGCCATTATGCTATCATCGCCAGAACCTTGCTAATGTTTTGTGAGTTACCACATGTGCGGTTAGACAAATCGTGTGACCGCTTGTATCTGGTTTACACTGTAATCAATGGGAAGGAATTCGAGCGGCTTAAGACGCAATATTCCACCTTAGTATAAAATATGATACGGTACTAAGTAACATGTTGTGTTGTCATAAACAGTTGTTCATATACGTCATGTTTGTTGATCTTGTTTTATAGAACCATTTGTAAATGTGGTTGTGAATAAGACTAGGTAAGGTCTCACGTCCGTTTTTTTACGACGCAAAATGTTTGTTGGTGTTTTTGTGTAAAGTTGGCTATATTAGGATTCTGTACCAAACTTTTTTCGTATAAACACTTACCGTTTTTCAGAGCAGAGTATATATCTATAGGACTAAAAGCAATGTGTCTGTCTTTAAACATAGTTCATATAAAGCTTTAAAATAATTAAAAAAAAATTATAGTATTTTACAAATTTAGATCTTGATAAATAAAAAAAAATCGTTGGTCAAAATATATATTTAGATACATGGGTCGTTGGTCAAAATATATATTTAGGTACAAGGTACTTATGAAATGTCCGACTCTACTTGCACGGTTTCATATCCCCCTTTAATTTTTCATAAATTTCAATTAATTTTTTTTATTGAGATTCTTAAATATGGTTATGTCATCAAAGTGGAAGTAATAAAATTAATCTCGTATAGTTCTTTATATTTCATGAACATCTGTTAAACTCACACTTTACTGCTTATTATTTTATATACAAAAATCTTACTATTATTATTGAAACATGCTTTGGAAAATATTATTTTATCTTTGTTAAATACCAAAATTTCAACTTTACTAGAAATTGTATATGTAATTTATTTGTAAAATATCAATTTTATTATAAATTGCATCTTGTAGGTCTGGTTGTCCGGCGGATTGGATATGGATCGTGCCTCCTATGTCTTCATCCATCACTCCGGTGTTCCATCAAGAGATGGCGCTGTACTACCTTCGTCCTGCCTACGAGTATCAGGTTAGACTTTGATTAACTTCCCTATAGATATGAGTAAACAAAAATATAGTATTTATATTCTTTATATTGTTTTTTAAGGAATCGAATGACTATTATTTAATATTTTATTGCATTAAATCATATATAACACAATAAGTATTTACCATCGGGATTCCCGTTTTCGTCAGGAACCAGCTTGGAAGACCCATCAATGGCAGAAGTCAAAGCCGATCACGGGGAAGAGGCCTATAAATAGAAAGTTCCACTTCAAACAGATTGCACGCGCTGTGAAATTTACATCCAAACTCTTTGGTAGAGCACTCTCTAAGAGGATTAAAGCCACCGTACTGTATGCAACCGAGACTGGCAAGTCTGAGCAGTATGCAAAGGAATTAGGGGTCATATTTGGGCATGCGTTTAATGCGCAGGTACTTACAAATAACCTTGAAATTGAAATGAGGAATTCCTTCGTTTAATCTGTCAGGATTGTAGGCGTCATTTTTTATTACGACTCAAGAGACATAATTTCCATTTTACGTTACCATGAATATTAGTTGCCTTCGTAATTTAGCTCCTGTTAAACTTTAAATTATTCTTATTTTTTAGGTACATTGCATGATGGATTACGATATCACGTCGATTGAGCACGAAGCACTTTTATTGGTTGTGACGTCGACTTTTGGGAACGGAGATCCACCAGAAAATGGAGTGGTATGTACCTACTACTGATTTCATAGGTTATTTTAAATCTTAGAATTAAGAACAACACCTTTTTAAGATTCTATGCATTTCGCTACAATTTCCAAAAGATATTAAGTTTATCGTCACACTATTACAACTATATTGTATTTGAGTATAAAGTAATTAGATATTAATATAAGAGTATAAGGGTGCTCGTAAATAATTTCATACCTCTAACTAATAAGTTTTACAATATTCAGTTTAAAATAATTTTACAAAAAAAATCTTATATCCCTATTTAACGATGTTTCAGTTATATATTATTATATTGTGTTCGAATGCAAAGGACTTAATAACTTACACCCGTAACTTATCAAAATATTTTTATTATTTGTCTACAAAAATAGTTGTTATTGTTAATAAATTATAAAATGATTACGTTGATTTGGTTAATTATTAAAGTCCTTTTTTAACAGGCTTTCGGAGAACATCTGTGTGAAATATTGTATACTGACCAAGTTGGAGATGAAACTTCTGGGTAAGAAATAATATTTAATATTAATATAGATCTGCTAACTATAACGAACTCTCCTCGATAACGGTTCTGATTTTAGGAGCTCACAGTTATTAACACCTAAATCAATTATAAAAGCAAATAGCCAAATTGAATTCCAAAGATACGCCGGTAACCCGAAGCAGCTCAGCCGCCTCGAATCATTAAAAGGTATGTAAACTTTGATTGATAATAACATTGAATATGAAACTAATACTTAATCATTTAATTATATTATCAAATATTTTACATATTTTTAATTATAATTTTAATAAAAAGAACTTACAGGCAGTACAACTGACGCAGCATCCATAGATAGTTTTGGACCTTTGAGCAATGTAAGATTCGCTGTGTTCGCCCTCGGTTCAAGTGCATATCCAAATTTCTGTAATTTTGGCAAATACGTAGACAAATTGTTAGATGACCTCGGTGGGGAACGAATCCACGACCTTGCGACTGGCGACGAAATGTGCGGACAAGACCAGGCTTTCCGGAAATGGGCCTCCAGTGTTTTTAACGTGAGTTGCTATTGTTAATAGGCTGACAACCGGTTCTCCATCGACAGCTATAATTAACATACAATACATGTTAGAATTATCTTCAAAGCATTATTTATATCATTTGGTTTCGGGACGGGATACGGGATGAAGTTTATTTTATGAAATAATATTTATTTTACTAAAATAAAAAAAAATCTCTTAACTACGTTTTAACTATAGATTACTAAATAACTAAAAGATAGTATATAAATTTACTAGTTATGTATATTTTTTAAGCCACCGTAACCGATCAAGGTTATGAAGGTTTTAATATAATTATTTTATATAAAAGGTTGCGTGTGAAACTTTCTGTTTGGATGACGATGAAACCTTACAAGAAGCTAAACGAGCTCTTGGAACCGTGGCCCTTAGTGAGGAAACCGTGCGGTTTGCTCTGCCTGATGTAAAACCACCCTTACTTGTCAATGCTATACAATCGTCATTAAATAAACAGTTAGTTACTTGTGTGGTAAAAGCAAACAAAGATTTAGGAGACACTTCTGCGGAACGATCTACAATATTCATTGATATGGAACCTCAGGTAAATTAACCTGGATAGAAGGAAATTTAATTAATAATAATGAGGAACTTGTTATTATAATAGTTAATATTTCAGGGTGAAATTAATTATGATCCTGGTGACCATGTTGGAATAATGGCGTGTAATCGTAAAGAATTGGTTGATAGCCTGTTGGCTCGTTTGAAGGACATAGATAATTACGATACACCATTGCAATTGCAACTGATGAAAGAGACTCACACATCAAGCGGTAATTACATATTATTGGTATTTATAAATGACACCGAATATGTAATTTTTTTTTGTTTTTCAAGTTACATAATATTCTCAATAGGTCCAGTTAAGTCATGGGAACCACATGAAAAGCTTCCTGTTGTCAGTGTTCGTGATCTTTTCACACGTTTTTTGGACATCACAACTCCACCAACAACCATTCTGCTGCAGTATTTAGCAACCACCTGTGACGACGAAGAAGAACGAAAACAACTCAATATTCTTTCTACGGTGAGTAATTTTTGTAAGATTTAAATTTTACTATGGACTATATTTTTCTGTTGTATATATTTTTTAAATACATGCATATTTTATTCAGGACCCGGCGGCTTACGAAGATTGGCGCCACTTTAATTTTCCAACCTTGCCTGAAGTGTTAGTTAAATTTTGCTCAACAAAACCAAGTGCTTCGCTACTTGCTGCACTATTGTCACCCTTACAGCCCAGATTTTATTCAATTTCGTCATCCCCAATCGCTCACCCAAAAAGATTACATCTCACGGTTGCCGTCGTCACATACAGCACTCAAGGTTTGTAAAATAAATACAAATTATGACGTAATATTATTAGAAATCATTTTATAATGTCAGTTCCACGAATGCTGCGTTTAAATGAATTTCATTGAAATGTGATTATAACATGTTCTAATTTCGTTTGTTATATGGTATTCGTAGCAATGAGTCGTCTATAATTGTCTACGATAGAAGCTATCGTGTCTCGAACTCTATTTATATACATATTGCATATGAATGATGTCATGTTTACACAGATGGCGAAGGTCCTGTCCATTATGGTGTTTGCTCAAATTATCTCATGGATCGTAAATCTGGGGATGAAGTTTATCTATTCATTCGAAGGTAAACAATCTCTCATATTTAATCAACTTTGTTATCATCGTTTATTAGAAATTTATTTGTTTTCTTTGTTTCAGTGCTCCAAATTTCCATCTACCGCATGACCTTTCTGTCCCCCTTATATTGATAGGTCCGGGAACAGGTATTGCTCCTTTCCGAGGATTTTGGCATCACCGCCGAGCTCTACTTAATACTCGCTCTCGTCTTAATGCTGGTCCCGTATGGTTATTCTTTGGATGTCGAACAAAGACAATGGATCTGTATAGAGATGAAAAAGATAACGCTTTAAGAGAGGGAGTTCTCTCAAAAGTATTTCTCGCTTTGTCTCGAGAGAAAAATGTCCCTAAGGTAAAATGAATATATTGTTGTTTTAGATCTCATATTTTAATTTTCTGTTTAGATAAATAACTCCTTTATTGTTATTGATAGATGTACGTTCAAGAAAGCGCAGAGAATGAAGGAGCTGAAATTCATGATTTGTTAATCAATAGAGGAGCACACTTCTACGTATGTGGTGATTGTAAGATGGCTGAAGATGTTCACCAAAAACTAAAAGGGATTGTCAAGAAACATGGTAACATGACCGACGAACAAGTTCAGAACTTCATGTTTTTGCTAAAGGTAATTTAACACCTTATTTTTGTTCTATGAAAAACGATATAACTTTATTAAGATTGTTGATATTTGCTATTGAAGGAGGAAAACCGATACCATGAGGATATTTTCGGCATAACCCTTCGTACCGCTGAAGTGCACAGCGCCTCCCGCGAGTCAGCTCGCAGGAACAGAGTGGCAGCGCAGCCATGACGCCGGTCCTCTCGTTTTGTTTCAAATCACATTCACTCGACTAAACAAGCTTAACTATATCGTTTATAAAATATTATGAATTCAAACTATTATCCGCTTAATGCAGTGCTTTATTTATATGTATAAATATATATCCAGTTCATGGTGGTCCAGCTTTCAGTATCTTTTACCTAAATAAGTATTTTCTTCGATATAGGCTGTTTTGGAATTTGGTAAAAAAGTTATTCAAATAATGTCCTTGTATAAGAGATCCTATACCCATATAGATGAACGCATAATTGATAATTTTTACAAGAGAATTCTATTACATTTACTATAACAATTATTTTCCATTATTTAAGCAAGTTAAGGCACCTCAAGTACGAATAGAAGAATTATTGTTACCTGCAGGCTTCGAGGTTGTGTATCATTTAATTTAAATGTAAATAGTAATTAGATAGTTTTATTTTTCAGATATAAATTTATTACGCACAAATTAAACATCAACTAATTATTAATTAATATAATTATTACTTTAGAATGCTTTAAATCCCATAATTTTCTAATGAATATTGAAAACGCGTTATAATAACATAACATACTTTACTTCTAGAACGTAATTCAAATTGTTTGATAGTTTTATTGTTCTCAACTAGGTACTTGTGACAGACAGAATATATTTCTTAACATTATTACTAATGCTTTTACAAGTATCTGTATTACCTTCACGTTGACTTCAATATACATTTATCTATAACGTTTAGTAAACAACGAGAATTTATTTTGAATAATATACAATGCCAACATTTGTATAAATACTTTATTTCCCATTGTAAATAATACATATATTATTTTGTCTTACAATATTTTATTTAAAGTTTAATTAAATCAATTTAATATATATGAGAATGTAATTATTTTAAGATCGCAATATACTAAGCCAAATATTTTAATTGATAACTTAATCAAACCTTAGGATAGTGAAATTTAATGTTTTAGCTATATTTAATATTTATCTCCTATTTCTTCTCTGCTATTAGACGTGAGTGTTGACGTTGTGATCAAAGAAATATATTCATATTTTCTATTATTCATTTTTAAATATTATATACAATATTTCTAAATCATAAAAATATTAATGTTTGTCTTTACCCAATATTTACAATTGTATCTCCTAAATTAAAAGCACCTTTGGGACTAATCTATTATCAGATTCATATCAGATTATTCGCACTATTTCAACTAATTATGAAATTTAACTGTAAAATAATATTAATATTTGCGGATATTGGATTATAAATTGTCAGTTATTTATCAAATAAAGTTCCTTATTATTCGGTAACGACTGTTTTTGGTTTTATTTCAATATTTCCTATGAAAATATTAATGGATTTATAATAAATACTTTACGTATAATATTACGTATACGTATAATACATAATTGCAATTCATAGGAATCACAATACAAATCTATTATCACATACCTCAGTGACAGTCTTCAATAGACGAATGACCTCGAATGAATTCTAGCCTGTATGAGTTCTTGGAAACAGTATCACACTTGATCTTTAAATCTCATTTTAACTATTCGAAAGGACAATGACCTTTACTGGAAGCGTCATACAATGTCCTTTTGTTGGGTCTTTTCTCTTCCTCTTTCTGGTATTGTTTAATATTAGTCACAGCTAACACTAATACTTCCAGTTTCTAAGTACCTGTTCACGTCATGCTTGCTTTATACAGAAAAGTTAAATCCAAATCAGCTAAACCCAATTACATTTGCTTCCAAGTTGTTAAAGCCCTCAAAGTAGTTTAATGAAAATAATAAAATAGAAGTTAATTGATACTGGAATTCACATATCAGCCAATTGCATTAAATCGTGATGTCTTTGTAGATTATATTCAAACTTGTTATATTTTATAAGGTATAATGTCGACCTGTTAAAGTGTATTTTATAGTTCTCTTGTTAATTAAAGTTATAATTCCTTGACTAGCGTTAATTGGAGTAATAGAAGACAATTTTCCGCTTACATAATCAACAATATTATACCAATGTTATAATAGATAAATCTATATCTTAACTTCCCATAACTCAATTCAGTTTTTTTATTGTTAATAACTGTGTAATAAAGACTAATAATCATTTATGTATGTTGTTGTATGACGTGTATATGTTGGAAGTATTTTATGTCTTATAGATAGAGAAGGAAAAACGGTATCAAAATTTAGTTTAATATTTTGATACTCATATTGTTATATGTTTTATTCTTAACTCAAAATAGGAAACATATAATCCATTCACTAAGGAAAATATGAGCGTTTATCCCAAAAAGGACAGCATTTTACAACAAAAACCATTAAATAGTAATATTAGAAGAATTAAAATTAATATTTGTATATTTGTTACTGAGGGGTAGAAACAATTTTATTATTACTATATACTTATAAATATTAGGCTAAGGAAAATCATTTAAGAAGATCTGATCAGCCGCACGTAGACACACTGTCATCAATATTTTCCTAATTATGAATGTAAACTGACTGCATAATTATGAGTGTAGACTAACTAGAAAAGTATGGGAAGTACCTTTATGTTTGTCATTATCAATCTCACGGTTATTCCAACTGTAATAGATAGAAACTAGGATAGATAAACTGAACAATTATTAACTACAAGAGACGATTGAAGTTGTCATGTTGTTCGTAGTCAAACATCCTTGATACTTGTTTTAGACATGATATTTAGATTTTTGATTGTTAATTATTTTTAAGCTATTGCATAGCTTTTATCACGGGGCAAGAAATTCTATAACGAAAAAAACTTGACACTCCACTCCACCTTTAAGGTTTAGTTTAGAATAAATATTTTACTTGTACATAGCAATTTTTTTCAACAATGCTTTTTATTTTAATGACTTGCTGTTATCGTGTTACAAAAGACCATAAGTAAAAGTACTTAACAATCGTATAATAATAATATACCTTTACAGTGTAAGGAATAAAAATACAGTACCTACTTTATATGAACTTTTAAACTATTTTCATAATATATATTATTATTTAAGAAATCGGGAATTAACACGTCCGGAATAGGTATCTTATACCTTTTATTTGAATGACGTTTCGACCAGGTGGCACCGGCCGTGGTCACAGGCTGACAGCCTTACGAGTTAATTCCCGATTTCTTAAATAATAATATACTTTATAGGAGTGGGTATTAGTATAGTATTTATCACGTTAACTGCGAAACAAATTATATTGATATCACAGCTTACATTGAGAGAAGTGAAAAAGAGGTTATGAAAAATTAATATATTATTGTAGCGGTAAAAGCTAATTTATTCACATTAAATCATTAAATATATAGTTTCATAGAAACAGTTCAGTGCTAAAATATATCTTCTTCAACCATTTCTACCATTATGGTATGTATGTATGTATGTATGCATGTTAAAACAAACACCATCTTGCATGTCTAGATAATATTTTTTTTTCTGACTTACAATAATTATTTCAAATAAAGCCAATATATCGAAATATCGATATATTTCTTTAAATCAAACTCCGATATTGACATATTTTAAAATATCGATTTATTGAGGTCTCGACATTTAAAAAAATATAAACAGCCCTATAAATGAGTCATTTATTAAACAAAAGAAAAAAATGTTTTCTTATAGGTCGCCACGCTCAAAAAGTTTAACTTGAATTAATATCAAATAAAAAACTTGAATTACTATCAAAGAAAAAAAATACTGCATAAATAAATAAACAATTATAATGCAAAAGTTAATAAAAATGCTATGCAATAGCTTCATCGCGGCAGACCCCGAGTGCCGTACGTTTTTTTTTATTTATTTAAAAAAAATATGATTATTATATTTTTTACCAAACTTTATATTTAATTCTAGAGTAAGCTAATTTTGCTCATTAAATCCAAGCATTCACCTGCCATTTTCCCAATTATTTAGTGAATATGTCAGAACTAACAAACTTGTACTAATGTACGGCCACGTTCCATCACCATTGTACCACATGTCATCTCATTGAAACATACTTCTTTGCAATATCATTTTTCACGAACTCCATCCATCTCTTCTTCGGTGGCCCTTTTCTCTTATACCCATCTATTTCGTGTTTATAACCGTTCGTTACATGATTTTCATCCCTCCACGCTACGTGACCACCAAGAACCTTCGATGAACAAACGATAACTTCTCATTTTTACTACCACCCGTGCTACTTTCAATTTACCTCTTACAAACACATTTCTTCCATTATCTATTTTTGCCACACAAATTATGAACCGTCATATAACGAAAGAAAATTATGAATAATCATATCATATAGAAAATGAAAACTGCAGTGAGAGTTATTTAGAGTTATTTAATTTAAACGCATAATACCAGGTCATCGACCTCTAGTGAATGGAATAATTCTCTCCTTTGAGCTTATCAATTGAACTGATTAAGTGGCTTATATACCATAATGGTACAAATAGCACTGACCTTAAACTTAATTCACGGATATTGGATTAACTTTTTAAGTTCGTTGTAAATTGTTTAATCTTAATGTGTACTTGCACACCATTGAAAGAAGTACTTATCTTTTATAAGAAAAAATAATAAAAACTTATAAAATTTTACAGCAACATTTTATAAACTGAGATAGAACTTAAAATGTACGTGAAATAAGCAATCCCGTGGCTATTTATTTAAACATTCTGTTTAGAGAAAAATAATTATCAATAACTGATAAATTGTTAAACGGAATAGAATATATTTTCTGTGTTGTATATATATATTAATTAAGGTCATATCGTACATTAAATTGAGTTCAAATATATGTGGTTAAGAATAAGTTGACTCATGGTTGCGCTCGGAACTAAGTAACTTGAAAAAGGGATGCCCCATTCCTGTCAGTACCAATCATCAATTTATTGAAGGATGTAATCTAAAAATGATCAATGTAATATGATGAAATTAGCAAATTAAACTAAGTCCTATTGTACAAACATATGTATCTACATATTTCCGCTTATACACCGTTAGATACCGCTGAAACAGCGGTTAATAACTAGACAACCACTATTCCGATTTACATTATATATGCCAATATTATATCTAGATAGGCTTTAATATATATTTATAAGAAGCAATTTTCTTTTTTCATTTGGAATACATTGCGGTTTGTTATCTATGCACTGACGCAATCGAAGCCGTTACATTATGTACACGAGCAGAGCCGATTACGAGAGCTAGTTCAATTAGGAGTGTTTGATAAATAAATTTTTGATAATAATATCTGTTTGTAACCCCCGACTAAAAAGAGCGGTGTTATAAGTTCGACCTGTCGATCTGTGTATCTGTGTGTCTGTCTGTGGCAATGTAGCGGCCAAACGCGTAGACGGATTTGAATGCGGTTTTTTTATACGAAAGCTATGTTTGTCGAGATGGTTTTTGGCTATGATTGGTCGAAATAGAAACAGTCGTCTCCAAGATATATACGTTTTATATACGTTTTATTGGTAAAAGGTTCTTATGCAATAATTAGCTGTTCCCAGTGGCTCCGCCCGCGCTATATAGGAAAAAAAGCCTTGTTATGTAGGCCATAAGGTTTGTACACTTATTTACTCAGGTAAAGTACTTTATTAGGGATAGTTTGTTGCCCGTGACTGCGTCCACGTAGACTGTAAAAAATATATTTATGTGGCTTATGATCGTAGTCAAACAGAGTCACGGGCAACTGCTAGTGATAATATAAATCCCTTCATCATCGTGTTATTAGTGTTGTAAATAATTTTAACTCTAGACGTTTGTATTTATTAATGTTAGAACGTGCAATAAAGGAAGAAATTAAAATGCAAGTAAGTTACCAAGGCACATAAGAATTTACGATATAGAATCGTATATTCTAAGTCCTCAATGATTAACTTCGTAAAATAGACATCATCGTCAAAGTACGTACAACGGTCCCCCCGAAGCAACGATTTCAATAAGTACATAATAATATTATTTTTATTCTTTTTAGAGGTAAAATAATTCAACAAAATTAAAACAGCAATAACTTTACTGGGAATTCATACTGGTGGTCGTTTAATCAGATTATAGTGACAACCTTCGAAACCTATAAATACTCTGATAACCTATAAAAACCTATAAATATTGACAGGGTAAACAGTTGACAAATAGGAAATATAAATATTCAAAATTAAGTCAAGTAATAAACTTGAATGTAAATGATATAAATAAATAAATATTTTAAAGTAAATTTACATAAAATATACTGCGATTGAAGATGATGTAATTGTAAAATTGGTTCTAATATTATTAAATATTGGTATTTCTGTTGAGCAATAAACCCACTTAATTTCGATTTATTATCAAAAAACAACTCCCATTCTTAAAAGAATGACATTTAAGTATAAGTGACAGAAAATACCTAGCAAAAAAGATACCGGATTGAGTTAGGAAAGCCCGTAAATGATTTAGTTCCACGATGTAAATTTTAGATCATTATTATTGGTGATTGATGGCTTGTTGATATTATTCGCGGACGGCGGACCGGTTGCCGCGACAACCAACTCAGTCCGCAATCGAACCTACACCCGTTTACATATATATTATGCTGCGGCTTACGTCTTAGTTAGTTCGCACGGGGTCGCGCGATTTGTAAGAGCGGTCGTGGCTAATAGATAAGTGATATATTTCGTTGTAATCATGGAAACAGATTACGGTTTAAGTAAAATGGCCGTGACAAACCGTGTTAATGGACACTGTCCGTTTAGTGGAAATATTGTTGATAATCAGAAAAATGGGAAACCTAATCTTAGGTTAAAAGTTCCTCAGCCAATTCGACTGAAAAATCACCTGGTGGGTGACGAAAATTTTGACAACCTTCACTCACAGATCGAAGAAATTGCCAGTTTTGTAAGTATTTTGTAATAAAATCGACTTCACCTTTATTCACAATATTATTTTGAAGATAAATTCCGCAAACTCTGCGCTAGAGTTTCGTAAATGAGAGAGTGACTCTATGTTCAATTAGTACATCATTGCTTTTGGGAGATGAAATACATGATATCGAAGCAAAACATTCCGGTACAAGAATGTCTTAATAGATTGTTAGTTAAAAATATTATTAATAAACAACATATTTGATATGTTATAATTATAGTGTAGAGGTTTCTTAATTTTTTGGTATAACAATAAATAGTATATTTATTGACATCAAAAGAAAGTTCGTTTTTTATTATTTTTATAAAGCTGATCTCTAAATTAATCACACCGTATGACGCAAAATTCTTATTTTTATTAAGGTAACAGTGATAAAGTTATGA
Source organism: Napeogenes inachia (assembly GCA_959347355.1). NCBI lineage: Eukaryota > Metazoa > Arthropoda > Insecta > Lepidoptera > Nymphalidae > Napeogenes > Napeogenes inachia. Next base: position 24,202,956 of record OY365794.1, read on the forward strand.
AACAACTGACATGTGTTTTTTCTATCCAAACTTTAATCTACAAGAAGCTATGGTTTGTTAGTTAAGCCATTGATTTTACACATAAGGTTAAATATTAAGGTTTTGGTTTAAAAAGAATAACATTGTCCATACATTAGGTGTGGTAAAAAGATGAGAAATATAATATATTAGGTCACGTCGGATGAGAAAAAAAAAACTATTTTCTTAAATGTGTATTAAATTTTGAGAAACGCAATTTTAAAATACTTAAGTATCTGTTTAACAACAAGTTCTAAGTTAGGTTAGGTCTTGGTTTATAATAATATAAACTACAAGGTAAAATCTCTGTTATTGTTATATTTTTCCTGAATCAGTAATTTCACATATAAGAATATTGTAACGATAAATGATAGAAAATACATCCATAATTATTGTTCTCTAGTAAATTTATATAAATAGTTTACATAGGGCCATATTTTCTAAAATATGTATCAATTTAGGTGTATTATAAACCCTTATCTATAAGATCATAATATACTTTTAGATGTGACTAAACGTCATGGAGCATCTAATAAAAAACTGATGTGTCCGGTTATTTATTACAACAAAAAATAGTTTCTCTATTGTTGTAGGACGAACAATGTTTTCGATTTGAGTTGCCGAAACGATTGGTGATACCATCTATTTGTGTTTTAATTTCTTATTATAATTATTTGGTAGATTAAAAACCATTGCAAGTAGTTTTTCTCTACGCAGTAGGTACTTTGTTTAGGGTCAATGCAATCATTTCGCAACAAAGTCGTATAAAGAGTTTAACAATATTTTTATAATAAGTTTATTTGTTATAAGTGTAAATATTTACGTACATGCACCATCAGCGGAGCAAACAATGTTTATTTGTATATTACCAGTGCAAAGAAGATGTGAAACTTTTGCTTCATCTAAACACGACGTAGCTAATAAAACACATGTTTTGTTATGCTTTTAGTATAGAAACTACTAGTGATTATAATTAAAGAATGTTTTTAATTAAGGGTAAAGGTAATCATTGCTGTGATTTATAAATTAATGTCATTGAAATCAAAGATAAATAAAATCCGTGAATCTCTGTAATATGTTTATGTCATTTGTTTTATATTATCATCTGCATTCTATTGAGTCACTACCGTCACTTCATTTTATACTGTCACTTTCACAAAATAGATATTATGTAGGTGTCTCGCATAAATGTTCTCTTTGATTTGCAGTATTCCTTACACACCCTAGGGGTTTCAACAAATATATTTGTATGTACCTACTAAAGAAGTTCAGTGTCCAAAATAATAAATACCGAAAAAAAAATACTAAACGTATATTTGTATTCATTATAAGTACTCTATAACGTTTATCCCATCGAATATTTAGAAGCTTAAAATAATTGTCGTTACAATTTATTTGAGATAACAATTAGAACAATTATTTTTATTACATTATTCCAGTGTATGTCCGAAGTCTGTAGGTTATGTCGTTTCCATGTTTCCAGTACCTTGGACCTAAGGTTTACATACATATCTACTATATTATTTCTTAATAATAAAAACGAAATTTCTTTTGAACTGATGTAATACTAGATTTATTTAAAAACACCTACAGTCCTACAATTTATATATAATATGATAATTAATAGAAATACAACAAAGTTAATATAAATGTGAAGTAAACAGAACAACGTTGGTCCCCAGTCAAAAATTGTATTCAAACTATAAGAGTAGAATGCATATATCAAGCAAAAATAATCTTTAAAAATAGAGGCGTAGATTCTAATTTTAAGATATCAACTAATTTTGAAGGATATATTATCGTTTTTCAGTGGTCTCGATTTATGGTAGGTGCGGTGGCTCGGTTTCAGACTAGAGGCCGGGAGTAGCGCCCTTACAATTACAATAAACTATGTACCTACATTAATTTTTAAACTATACATTCAGAGGTGACAGGTGACTCACTAAACTCAAGCGATGATTATTTTAACTATCCTGAAATCGAAATTAAAAGAACGTACAGGATTGCATACTTCATTGACACATAATAAATTATTTTTAAAGCTTTATCAATAATATATAAATCTTAAACTCAAGAACCATGGATACTTATTATCATTTTGCTTTAATGTTTTATGTACAATATTATTTCTATCATTGGGAATTTGGGAATGGGAATTTATATATTTGGTTACGTTGGTACCTTTGCATAAATGTATTTATTTGTTCATCCAATTTAGATAATTACTACATTTATTCGGATTTAACGGTCGCGTATGGTAATAGGCCTAAAACTTGAAATAATTTAAAACGTACTTTATGTTTTTAGGTTGGTACCACTGCGAATAATAATAAACACCAATTTAAAAAATATTTAGATAGCATAATGAATAATGCTAATGATATTTTGTTTTGTTATCTGGAACCGAATGCAGTTTCTAATACAGAGTATATTTGCAGTTTACATAATTAATTTAATCTGGTTCGCTGTAACTATTGTACACAGAATAAATACACAGCAAAATGAAATAATATACGGAGTTTGAAGTGTAGATTATGAATAATGCATATATACCTACAATAAAAATATTATATATCGAGTGTTTAAAGTATTTGAATTTTAAATATGTTATAGAAATTTGCATATTTACTTTGCAGATGTAGTTTCCATATATGTAATATTCGACAATCGAGTCTGACAAAAATTTAATAATTCATAGTTTTTCCAATATTTTTAATGCACACAAACTACGATACGTTTTTATATGTTTGTTTTCCAATACCTCAGTACCTATATATTTAAATGTAATCTCTTACATTTTGAGAAACTTTATAAAAAAAAAACAGATAAAGCTGAGGATAAAATATTACCATTTTTAACCAATCACACTGTTAAACACTGATGTATTAAGTTAAGATTATTTTTGTATTTTTAAAAGTAAATAAATAAATAACATAAATAAATATTATTTCCATGTATTTTTTTTAAAGATATCTTAGTGCTTTTTATGATAAGGTAGGTATACTTTTATATTATTTAAGGAGTTCTTACTGCTGAGTCTTTTATTAAATCTACGATGAATATATGAAGTTAAGTATTTAACAATTAATATATTTGTGAATTTGTGTATGTTATTTTAAAGAAGATCATTTATATGTTTTACTAATTTAGAAACGATTCAACGTAGATGAACTCAGATTTATTTAAAGCTATTATTTCATAAAAATATTACATAAATTGAAGACATTAGTGAGCGGTGACACAACGATCAGAGACGTTTATTTTTGTACTGTACATACTATTAGACCAACATAGCTCCTTAAGCATTAACTATACTTGATTTTCTAATATAATATCTTAGCTACCTAACACAAACAGAAGGTTTATCAAATTAAGAAAAGAAACTAACTAACAGTGTCACTTTCTTGTAACAATTCTCTTTGATGAACTGTAAGTAGTTACCTACTTTTACTAAATACTAGAAAGTAATATGCACTTGACTGTACTTAATTATCTACTTCACTACTGTTATTCTAATTTGTACTTGACTGTACTTTCACAACATGCATTTTTAATAACCCGTCAACTATAACGAGATTATGATTGATAATAAGACGAAACAACGAATCGTTTTTGTCTGCTCTGATTAAAGATAAAGAAACGTCTGTCTTTGATAGCTGGAACATACAATAGTACCTACTTCCGGTGATAACGACTGGTGTGGAAAGTTGGTACAGTTGATATTTCAAATTAGGTTGCTTTTAAAGTTACAAGTAAAATTTCTTTTATTTCAAAGAAATAACAAATATAAATATTTTTCTACTTTAAAATATTGACCGTGACTATGAAAACACGAATATCTTGAATATTTGAATAATAAATTCCAATCCGTCCATTTTGTATTCTCACAGTCTTGCTGAGAGCAATTGCAAATTTTATTCCAAAGTCACGCAGACATTAGACTCGTACATATGATTACATAATCATAACTCAAATAAAGGTTGTAGTTCTTTTGTTATACACATTACAATAATTTAATAACATACTGTATAATTAGGTAATATTGTATAATAGTTTAATAATACTAATTCAGTTCAAGTGATGTGGTTATTGAGAAATGAAGGTAAATAAATAAAATCTTAGTTGCTCATCAGATTATAATTCTTATTTCCGCCAGTGATGCTGTCGTAGCTAGTAGGGCTAACAGCATATACAAATAAAAAAAGCTTATTTGAAAATAATTATAATAATAGTCAAAGATATTGTATCCAAAATGGACTATTTTATTGATAAAACACAATTGTATGATGTTTTGCTGAAGTTTCAAATTAATAAATATAAGAAACCTTGTGAGTCAATGAGAATTCCTACAATTGTTATAAATTAATTTTAACAAATCAAAACCAGTTTAGCAGACGACTGCGAAAAGACAAACAAACATATCCAACATAGTGATAATTAGTTATTAGATTTGTATAATATAAATATATGTTGTGTTTTTAATACAAGCCATTTAAGATATTTTGAAAAAACGTATATTTTTCAAAATTATGTTTTTTTTTAGGTATACTACTATTATTTCATAGGTGTATAGGAAACGCATTTATTATTATTATTAGCTTATTAAATTATATTATTTATACATTCTTATTTTTTTATTGTCTACGGTCGGTAAAAACTAAAGGCATATAAAATAAATAAAGTATATTTGAATTCCATAAGTACCGTTACTTTAATAACCGTGAAATATTATGATTGTATTAAATAAATTGCCATAAATGTTAATATGCAAATATCTTGAATAGAAATTGTTTTCATAAAAAATCTAGGCTCTCTGAACTTGATATTCAGTTTGTTTCGATCGCCCAATTCTCAAAAATAACTTCGCTATCGCGCTAAATAAATTACAATGGCCGACTGACAAACTCTCATTAAAGGTTAAATAATGATCTAGTTTCGAAGCACCTGTTACAAGTAATAATTGATTACTTGGAACCATGTCTCATTTACAACTATTGAACATTACTGCGCAATTATAGTTCACGATTAGTGAAAACTTATGAAATCAAGAAAATACTTTTATTTTCTATTCATTCATTAATTCGCATCTAGATGTAAATACATTAAGAATTACTGTCAACTGCAAGTAGAATTTTTTTCTAATATTCAAATAGAATTTGGTCATTATTAATGTAATTTCATTTTAATCGATATGGACTGTTGAGAGTGGACAGGCACTTCCATATCTATTTCCCAAACAAAGAGTTGCCATAGCTATAACTTTTTATTTAGTAATTATTTTTAAATAATTCTTTAGTAATACAAAATATTGAGTATATAAGCAGGCGGTTCGTCTTTCAGCTCTACAGAACAAATGGTTTATTAATGTATAAATAAAATATGAAAACGAAAAAAAGCAATCAAGATGAGAATAAAACGTGACAAAGCGGATGCGGGGAATCCCGAGGTTATATTTCCAAGTCGTCTGGCGTCGCCCGGCGTGTTCTGTTTGTTTTTATTTGGTCTCAGATACGAGTAGTATCAAATTCCAGAAAATAACGACTCGCGAGCTTTTATTTAACCAACTAGTTTTTTGAAACATGCAATAATAATATTCGATTCCAAATTGATGCGATGGATTCAATGGAATAATAGTATTTCACTTTATATCTTCAAAAATGTCACCCCATATTAGTCACTGAATAAATTTGTTGCGAAATCCTCAATGAATAAAAGAAATAACTTTTCAAACGATAAAATATATCGGCTTTGTATACCATTCAAAAGAACTTTTCATGAAAATATAAAGTTATTTTATATTCATATGAGATCGTGAAAAAAATTAATGACAATGACAATATGTATAATGAATCTCGTCTTTACTATCTTTATGCAAATATTTGGTGTTCATATACAATATTATAGATAATAAAAAATACCAAGAAATCACCCGATTAAGAGATAAGAGTGGCGTCAACCAGTCTAAAATCTCGACAAGAAAATCAGGTGCCGAAAAAATAAAAATGTACAATAATTTACAAAAAAAAATAATATATTGAAATAGAACTATTTTTACGGATTTAACTCGCGTAAATTGAATTAAATTTTAAATCTACATTTTAAATCTAACCCGGCGTTTCGAATGCTTTGTAGCAATCGTGTTCACGGTAAGACGAGATGGAGTTGTCTGTCAGTAAGACAGTTAATTAGTCATCTACCTCCAACGGTTTCTAAGCTTCCGGGCGTAGGTACAGTTCAGGATTCACACAAAACCCACTAACAGTATCTTGAGGTCTTACAGTGCGGTCACAGACATGGGATTTTATATTTTTCAAAAGTGGGTCCCAGGTATTAGATAATCCCCAACCATCTTCTCTATTAAAATTAGGATATTTTTAATTTTAGGTTTATTAAATCTTATATACTGATTGGGCTTGTCTATGGTATATTCACACATTGCTGACTTCGACGTACGCCGATGCTATGTCAATATACGCGAGTTAAATCCGTAAAAATAGTTTTATTTCAATGTGTAGTACTCGTGAAAACCTTAGAAAACACTAAAGTTTTATATTTATTTTTTTATTTTATCTTAGCAACTTTTTGTACAGTTCTACCAGCATAAAAAAGAATTACTAATACTTATATTAAGAACTTAGGTAAATGAAATATTTTAGAATATACATATTTTCCAGTTGACGACAGAACAAATGAACATAATGATGTCTTTATATAAGTAGTTTTGAATCGTGTCTGCGCCGGCGTCGACTGCACTAAATTATCATAAAGAATACAATAAAATAAATGCTTCATTTATAAATCGGACACTTTATTACTAAACTGTATATATTCCATTAATATCTGGATTCTGGACAGATGATATTCGTTTAAGGAATCATATTACATTTTGTATTTTTTGTAAAAATCCTTTTAGGATAATTAATATATCAGTATCAATGAAACAATATTTTAGAATGATCTTTAAAATTTTTATTTGATTGAGATAAACATAACTTAATGTATTATTGAACACTCTAGGTTGTATACAAATATAGACAATACTTTAAAGTACTTACATATCAATTATGAATGTAATGGATTTCGTGTGAAACATGAATGAGGAAGAAAAAATAATTTCAAATAATGGATTTGAGAACAGCTTCATCCCTTTGGACATCCCTTAATGAATACCAGCCGTGCCCTTGACATCGATCACGACATTTTGTCTTAAATCAAATAAAATAAAGTACAGAGTTTTAACATCCTTTTATAAATAGGATAAGACTCTACTCAAAACCTCTTATTATAAACTTTTTGTCATGATAAATATTGACATTTCAAAAATCGAATCAACATTATTACCTTAAACAAAATCTATGTTACAATAAGTTAAATATTAAATATTAAAGAAGTCTATTAAATATTAAAGAAGATTTATCTACTTTCAAAGCTCAATAACCAAAAAGCGAATTCCAATTGAAAATTGTTATCCCTATAACTTAAGGAAAGCGATAAGCACATGAAGTCATCTTTTCTCAGTAGCTCAATTGTAGATAATAACGGTATTGAGTACATTGAACCCGTTTCATCACGGTGTATACATTGGCTGTGGTCACGATGTCCAGATCCGGTTACCTTTGGTCTGTTAAAATAAAAAAAAAACCGGCCAAGTGCGAGTCGGACTCGCGCACGAAGGGTTCCGTACTATTATTATCTATTTAAAAAAATAATTATCATTTTGTTTTTTTTTTTTTTATTTAATTTGTAAAGTAAATAATATAATATTACCTATATTTACATAACAAAATATTTTGTGGATAATTCAATCGGATACTTGTTGCCGTTATTAATATCGACCAAAAAAAAGTAACGTTTGTTGTATGGGAGCCCCCCTTAATATTTATATTATTTACGTTTTTAGTATCAGATTTTATTGCGGCAGCAGAAATACATCATCTGTGAAGATTTCAACTATCTAGCTATAAAAGTTCATGACATATAGACAAACAAAAAAAAATCACGTTTGTTGTATAGGAGCCCCCTTAAATAATTATATTATTCTAGTTTTTAGTAGTTGTTGTTATAGCGGCAACAGAAATACATCATCTGTGAAAATTTCAACTCTCTAGCTATAACGGTTCATGAGATACAGCCTCGTGACAGACAGACGGACGGACGGACGGACGGACATCGGAGTCTTAGTAATAGGGTTCCGTTTTTTACCCTTTGGCTACGGAACCCTAAAAATTGATACTATGATATTACATGCAATTCGTTCCAGATCATGGATTCAAAATAATTATACATGGCTCTTATTTGTTTTCTCGGACTCTAATATTACATTTATTTATTTTCTTTCATAAGACGTGAATGGCAGGTTGTTTATTGTCGTTGGTTTTTTTTACGATCATAAACGAGTTTGGGAAACACATTAAGTTTAGAGTGGTCTAAATAAATAAATACTTTGGGAAATGGATTTTAAATCTATGAATGAGTAGTAAACCGTCGTTTATTAATATTACATATAATATATACGACAATGGCAGGTTGTTTATTGTCGTTGGTTTTTTTTACGATCATAAACGAGTTTGGGAAACACATTAAGTTTAGAGTGGTCTAAATAAATAAATACTTTGGGAAATGGATTTTAAATCTATGAATGAGTAGTAAACCGTCGTTTATTAATATTACATATAATATATACGACAATGGCAGGTTGTTTATTGTCGTTGGTTTTTTTTACGATCATAAACGAGTTTGGGAAACACATTAAGTTTAGAGTGGTCTAAATAAATAAATACTTTGGGAAATGGATTTTAAATCTATGAATGAGTAGTAAACCGTCGTTTATTAATATTACATATAATATATACGACAAAGATAATGAATATGTAATATATTATATTTATAGCATTTCTTTTTAATAATAATAATAAAATATTTTCCTCAAATTATAAGTTTAGGTAAATAAAAGTAATTACATTACGATCAAAATGGACTGTAGTAGGGGCAAAGTAATAATGTGGATAAGCAAAGCGAGACAAGAGTCTGATTAGCCAATTTACAAGACAGTTGGTACGTTGTATACGGACAAGACAAGACACTACGAGATAACATACATCTCGGTAAGACTTTGATGCGGTATCGTATTAAGGTTTAAAGATAAATATACACTATTATGTGGAAAGATTACAGGAAAATAATTTATAAATTTTATGGTTCGATGAATGTTTTTTATGACCATTATAAATAAAACTTGTCTAATCAATTGCTAAACAAACGCCATGGCGTCAACTATAGTTATGAACTGGTTTGAACGGTTTATAATTATTGGAATAACTTTATGAAACATAAATATTCATATCAATCGATATGATTAACCAAATAATGTGTTCAACTAGTGAGGACTGACTGAGCTATATTTAAAATATTACGCAAATTACTATTATTGACATTACTGTTATTAAGTAGTTTGTATTATAACACTTTTTATTATATTTCAAGTTTAAGGATAAAATAACAACTTCTGTCCAGGCTGTCATAATTGTACACAGTGTTATTCTATATAATATTCAACTATTTAAAAAAGCCATTTTTTTTCGTTATTTTATGTTACAGACTAAATCAAATGTGTATTGTTTTTATTACGATAATTGAGCCTCCGATTAAAATACAATAAAACGTATCAACAAATCGATTATCGGACGACGCATCGACTAATGTCAATTGGGACAGAGTGAACGTTCCTTCATTGTTTCATACCAGTTGTATAAATGAAGATAAATTGAACAGCGGTCATACACTTTGTAATAAACCATTTAATTTATATTTGCAATAAATTTATTAACAATAGTACAAATTTTCTTGGTACTTGAAAGGTTTGTTGCCTGCATCGTTTTCTATTAGATCATTTAAATTATTAATAAGTAAAGTGCCGTAGTAATACTAATACCACCGGTTATTCTAACCACAGTTGTATGAAGCGATATTACCCCGAGGTTGTCTGAGATATGAGAATCAATTTTAATAGCTTTGACGTTATTGTAATTGTCTTCATATGGATCTTCCAATTTATAAATGACTTCTGTGACACTCACTGACAGGAAAATTATTATCATTGTTTTATATTACTGTGAGATAAATCTTATAATTATTATGTAATATGCAGAAAGGGAATTCCGATCTTCATTAATGTATAGTAGATAAGACATATATTATAATTAATGCTTTCAAATATGGAATTGCAATCAGAAAAAATTACAGATACAACTATTAAGTTGACATACTAACTTTTAAACTATCGCGTTTAATTATATATTATTATAGTAAGAATAGGTATCACTTACCTTTTATGTGCCTGACGTTTCGACCAGGTTGCACCGGCCGTGGTCACAGGCTGGTTACAACCTGTGACATGTGATACCTATTCTTACGCGTTAATTAACGATTTCTTAAATAATAATATTAAGTTGGCAGTTGTAGTTACGGTCAAACTAACTACTTGAGACGTTGAAGTTATATGTTTAAAATGTATGAGCAAAAACAGATGAAATTCATTTAAAAATGGAATTTGTCTGCGGACCAATTACTACACCTCCTATTATATTTCATAACTGGCCGTCAAGAGGGCAAATTAACTATAAAAATATTAAAACTAACTATGTATAATAATATTTAATTCCTATAATTGTAGATACCTATTGGTTACTAATAACCATTTAACATCAGATAGTATATCCTTTTAGTTTTGGTATCATAAAAAAGTTTGAATTTAATTCTTTATAGACATATTTAAAAAAAATAGTTAACAACTCTCATTACTCTTACACATAACTTACAAAAAATACAAAGAAATCTTCACCGACACTTTTACTCCTGATTACCCACACTAAGCTCTTAAAGCTAGTGTTGGTACAAAATGAACCGCATTGGTCTTAACTACAAATTACATGAACCAAGATAACATGAGCTCAGCGAACGTATCCCGGGGGATCATCTTGAGACAATCTTGATTAGTTCTCGTCATGTTTTTTAAGTAGATCTCCAAGCATGTAGTAATAATTGCTGCCTTGGTAGTTATTACTGGGTTTATACATTTCTTTTTTAAAATTGTGTGTATATGTTGTACGAATGATGCGTAAAAAAATATATTTATACGCACTTGCTTGTAAAGTTCTTTAAACACTATCTATCTTACTGTAACTATATAGGAATATACGAGTATATTAAGACTTTTAAAAACACATTAAAGTATAAAATTACGACAATGCAATGGTTCCATAATTTGCATAATTGCCGACCGGTTGCCTCGAAGCGTCTCAAAGATGGCTCTTATATTTGTATAAATTATAATATACATTTTTTCATTGTGTTCTTTTTCCACAGAACACAAAATGTTCAGCAAAAGTATGTCAGAATAGTATAATGGACATTCCGAACAGAGGCGACACGCCGAGAACAGCAGAAGAAGTCTTTAAAGAGGCACAAGCATTCCTCAAACAATATTTCTCTTCAATACGGAGGTAAATTAGCGTTATTATCAGATCTACTGTAATTTGATTACCAAATTAGGTGTAAAACTAACAACGCCTGGCACATCTAGTTCCCACGACTTACAAACGTAATTTGCCCACAGTTAATTAACCATGGTAATTATTTATTAGTTACTTCATTTATTTGCAAAATTATTATAATTAGATTTGGTTTTAACAAGATTTTTCGTAAGTAAATAAAAGATATATGAAGAATTAAAGTCTCATAGCGAATCAAGAGTTATGATTAAACATATTTATGATTATCGTAGGGAAAATACAGATGCACACATAAAAAGAGTACAAGAAGTGGAAAAGGAGCTAAAAGAACATGGAACATATCAGTTAAAGACTCCTGAGCTGGTGTTCGGAGCAAAGCTTGCCTGGAGGAACGCGTCGCGATGTATTGGACGCATACAATGGAAAAAGTTACAGGTTCGTTTTTTAAAACTTGCTTACTAATAATATAAATATTTTATTCTTGCTTCACAATGTATCGAGACAAACAAATATGCCTTTGTATAGTATCAATTAGAGATCTTGGCTAATTCAAGCAATCTAGATATATATTTAAAATAAAGCATCAAATATATTATCTTGCAACGGTCCGGATTTAATCAAAATCTAAACTATCTTACCTTTGGATTAAACCACCGTATATTGGATGAAATTGGTTGCTTCTAAATGGACGTTTCAAATGCGTTGCAGCATCTTCACTGGAAACGAGATGAGACGAGTCTGACTCCTACATCTCGACCTTCCGTAAAATTATATAAATGTAATCTAATATAATACGTGAGTTAAATCCAGAAAATAGTTATATATAAACGATTATTTTGAAATTAAAAATGGAATGTAAAATAAAAATGGAATATAAATATTTACGAGGTCACAAAGTTCCTTAAATACGAACACAATTATTCCAAATAATTAATTGTATAAATATAAAAAGACCGTCTACAAAAAACAAGTCAGTCATAATATTTTATAAATAACAACCAAAGTAAATTTTTAACAAGACCACCGTTAAGGGCTCTAACTTTATAATGAGTGTACATGATATTATTAGAAGGGTAACATGGGTATCAATGTGAATAAGAAAAAAATTCAAGCCACACTCCGATTGATAAAGACAGTCTTTATAATTTAAAATAAGGGCTTTTAAAAATGTTCTTTAAATAGCATTATGTATAGATTTATAATATTCTATTGTTTTTCAGATATTCGATTGCAGAGCAGTGACAACTGCAAGTGGGATGTTTGAATCTCTTTGTAATCATATCAAATACGCCACTAATAAAGGAAATATAAGGTAAATGAAACTCTATAAGAATCTATTAAAATTATAAAAAATCTGATAAGTATAAAAAATATATAATATTAAATCGTCGATAGATCGCCGTTAATGTGAATGATAAATGTAAATTTTAAAACCGTTTTACTATCAAATCAAGAGTAGTGTAAGTAAATATACGATAATAATTTAATAGGTAAAAAACAGGAGTATTGGCAAATGTTCTATACATTTTCAATAAATAAGTCCTTACAACTAAATGATTTCTTTATAAATTATACCTTATGGTAATGACACATTTACAAAAGCTTATAAATTGAAAAAAGGCTTCATTTTTTGCATGAAAGATAACATTGGCGACAGTTATAACAAATATAATTAAAGGGTTCGCACAATGGTTTCACTGAATAAATGAAAACAAGATAAAAAAGCAATTGGTTTGTGGAAGGAAAAAATCTTTTAGTATATTACAACATTTTTTAAATATAATTTTTCAAATTATTTCGTATCTTGCTCTGAATACAATTTTCCTTTTTTGTCCCGAAATATGGACGATTGGAAATCCCGGGAATCGATTTGTTATTTATGTTTGATTATTTACATACAAATCTGCGTTTAAATTTACTTTTCAATATTTCGATATTAGTTTTCCTCTTCGAGAGAATACGCAATACCAATAAATGTAAGTCCTTATAAATCTGAAAATGAAAAAGTTCTATGTTTACAAGTATTATTTCATTTCTGGTGCATTGAAGAAATAACATCTCTATTTTTCTCTAACATTCTCATTTACATTACTATACAAGTTGTCCGTTGGTGTTTACGATCAATAACCTAAAATATGCATGTACTCAAAGAACTTTAAAAGTTTTTTGTTTAAGTCAATTTATATGATGATACGTGAGCTACAAAGCAAATTGCTTGGCGATAACGATTGGTCAGACTCTCTCTAAAGAAACTCTCTTTGTACTAAATTGAACTCTAAACTATTGAACCGAGTATTATGATTATAATATAGTATAATAATTGTAATTAAAATATTTCTACATGCTTTGAATAAAAAAAAATATATGAGGCCTTTCCCGGACAAAACTGATTTTTATATTCACTTGGATAACATTCAATATCATGTTGAATTTATTTTTTTTATAACATATACTTATGTATCTAAGTTGAACGATAGGTTTATGTATTGTATTAAAAGGTTTAATAGTTTTTTTCTACGTTCCGGCCCCACTTGTATAAGTCGTGCTCATGAAAAGGTGACTGCTGAAATTCTGTATTTACCTTTAATTTATATGCGACATTCCCCCGCTACAGAACCTGAATATGTCGTTACTTAGTTTTACTGTTTCGTTTCATTGGCCCATCAATAGATTTATTAACCGGAAAAGTTAAGGAGGCCTAACGGATAGAAATTTAAATTAGGTCAGACAGAGAACAAAGATCTTATTCTTGCAAGATGTGGAATACAGTACAGTATTTGTGTTGAATATTACACAATTAAAAGCCGCAAACGTAGCAGCTATTACTTTTGACCCTGAAACAGATAATGAGGGTTTAAGTGACCTGAAGTAGCTGGTTGTAAGCCGGCTTACAACAGTAATGCCATTTAACTTGCAGAGGACGTGTTTGTAGAATATATAAATACTACAACATTCTAAATATATTGTGACAAGAATAAACTTTAAGTCTTGTTAGTTACATGACAATCAATTTAATACAAACAGAACATATATGTAGAGCAAAATAGAATACCCAATGAAATATTTAAATAATAATATAAGGTTATATATTTGTATATGCTATATGAAATATATATTTTAGATCGGCAATAACTATATTTCCACAACGGACAGACGGCAAGCATGACTATAGAATATGGAGCCCTCAACTCATTTCCTACGCGGGGTATGTTGAACCAGATGGTTCAGTATTGGGAGATCCAGCGAGAGTGGAATTTACTGAAGTACGTACTAATTTGTTTATACAACTTTAACGAAATGATTCCTTAATAACGTTAACGTTACTAGATAAAAACTTATGAGCCAATACTAACGAGTTCTGATGGATTTTAAAATTTACATAATTTAACTGTAATTCAAGTAAACTTTTTTTTTGAATTAATCTTATGGGTGAAAAGTGTGAAATAAAGGGGCTTAACCAAAATATTTGTGGATCACAAGAACAAATGTCCCATGTGGCAACGAACCCACAATATTTGGTTGAACGGTCAGGTTCACTAACCACTAGATCAATATGTCATCATAAATAGTATCTACGTACATTAAGCGACTTCAATAGTTATTTCATAATACGCAATTGTTTCTCATGGCAACAAAGCAATTATTTTATTTAATAAAATGTATAATAACATGTTACGTATAAGACAATAGGCTATTATTATTATTGAGGCGTTAAACCGGATCCATTTAAATACTTATACCTAAGTGTTACAACTTTCATAATCCACAGTTGAACTTCGAAATAAGATAATTAAACTTAATTTCTGGCGCACTTTCGAGTTCTACGTTTAAATACTCGAAGGAGAACTTACCTCTTTTGTACTAACCACAGACAAGTAAAATAGAAAATGTAACTGTTAAAATTGTGACTGCTGTTAAAACTATACTTACAACTTTCTACTGTGTAAATTGTGAACGTTAAATCAAAGAGCTTTTTATAGCCATTGTAGAACAGACTTTAAACAAACAATAAAACACTATTATTGCAATCTTGGTCTAATAAAACACAATCTAAATTGTTATCGCCGTCCGAATGTTCTCTTGATAGCAAATACTAAACCGCGAATATATAAATCTTTTTCGAAATAAACAGCTCTAACTAAATTACTCTCAAAGTGGTTACATTCATTTAAAAACATTAAATTGTAGAAACATGAGTACACATTGTTATTTTTTGGATGACATAATCCGCTGAGAAAATAATTACATATACATAAATAATTAAAGTATTTTAACTGCTAATTAACTTTACTTACTTTATTGGCTGTTTTGGATTTTATGGTAATATGTAAAAATATATTTTTTTTAAGTGAAATATGTTCATTTGAGAATTTTGTATTGACTCTTAAAGACATAGCTATTTAATATTTTAAGGTATGCATAAAACTTGGCTGGAAGCCGCCTCGTACCGCATGGGATATACTACCATTGGTTGTGTCAGCTGATGGTAAAGATCCCGAATATTTCGACTTACCCCGTGATATAGTGATGGAGATCAAAATGGAGCATCCCAAGTAAGATCTTTAATTAGCTTAATAATAAGTTTCAAGCAGAAAGTAATTAACAAACTTATATTCGACATAATTCCAATGTTCTAAGTAACAGAATTATTAATTAACTATAAGTTCGACAAAGCTTTTTATTATTTAAGACTGATAAATATTAATTATAAAGTAATCTTACAAAATTTGAGCAAAGTTTAAGGAACCAACTAAAATAAATCTTTTAATAAAATTAATAAAATAATAAACATTTAGAGATTATGAATGTTAAGTTAGTAACTAACTTTCTACAGATACGATTGGTTTCAAGAATTAGGTCTGCGATGGTATGCCCTACCTGCAGTATCAAACATGAGGTTGGACTGTGGGGGGCTGGAGTTCACGGGAACAGCCTTCAACGGCTGGTACATGGGCACTGAGATTGGTTGTCGTAATTTCAGTGACTCTAATAGACTAAATATTATCGAGGTAAATTGTTTTTAGATTTGTTTTTTAAACTTCATTCGTTTTATTTAATGTCATTTAACAAACTTAATTTACTTTTTTTTATAGAGTGTTGCAAATAAGATGGGATTAGACACAAATTCCTATGTTTCATTGTGGAAAGACAAAGCACTTGTTGAAGTAAACATAGCAGTTCTGCACAGTTTTCACAGAGACAATGCATCGATCGTGGACCACCATTCGGCTTCGGAGCAGTTCATAAAGCATCTAGATAATGAAAATAAAAGCAGGTAAATTTTTGTATCTCCTTCATGACGTTGTTAAAAATGAAAAAAAATCTAGTTAACATTAAATTTATCTGAATCTTCAAAGCAATTAATAATATATTATTTCTCACTTATATTTCCATAGAGGAGGTTGTCCATCAGATTGGATCTGGATAGTTCCACCAATGTCATCTTCATTAACTTCGGTGTTTCACCAAGAAATGTCATTATATTACATAAGGCCATCATATGACTACCAAGTAAGTTTATCTTATTATCTAATAACAAAAGGTAAAATGCTGTATTAATAATGAAATCATTAGATAATTTTAATATAACAAATAGTTTTATAAACAAAAGTGTTTCATAAGGAACCCCCGTGGAAGACTCATCAGTGGACCAAATTTGAGGACAACAAACCACGACACAGAAAGTTTCACTTCAAACAAATCGCTAGAGCCGTGAAGTTTACGTCCAAACTTTTTGGTCAAGCACTTTCCAAGAGAATCAAAGCAACTATCCTTTATGCCTCTGAAACAGGCAAATCTGAACAGTATGCTAAGGAACTAGGAACTATTTTTGGATACGCCTTTAACGCCCAGGTAAGTTAAGAATAATTACATTCTAAAACTTTTTGATACTTTCTACGTATAGTAAATCTTTTTGTAAGGAACCCTTTAAATATATTTTTTAATAATTATGTGATATCTTTATGTTTAAGGTCCACTGTATGTCAGAATACGATGTGTTCTCTATAGAACACGAAACTCTCTTGTTGATCGTAACTTCCACTTTTGGTAACGGCGAACCTCCTGCAAATGGCGAGGTACGACATTGGTTTATTATTCTTCGTATTATATTTTGCAAACATTAATATTAGCTTGTTTATATTTTTTTATACAATACTACCAATATTGTAGTGTTAGATCCTTAGCTGAAAGATAAATTTAAAGATTTACCAAAGGATATTCCGTGATAATAGCGAAGGGCGGCGGATTACAGCTTTAGGCTACAAAATAAACAATCCTAATTAATTTTCTTATCTCAGTACATTTATATTATTAATAACAAGAGACATTAATACCTCTTAAATGCATCGAACACCCGAACACGGTTCGGTCCATATACGTCTTTAAATAAATAGTATCATTACTTTACAGTATTTAATGACGCCTACAAAAGAATTCACTTGTAGTGTAATATAATAAATATTCCGCAATTTGTATTTAAGACGTGTTACTTTTCACACTATAGCGATAAATACTCTCAGATGTATATTTGTACATTCAATAATGTATCCATTTAATGCAGAAAATATATCACTTTATATCTTTAACAGGGTTTTGCTAAACATCTACTTCAAATGTTATACAACGACAGACAATATGGAGATCAAACAGACAGTGCCGGGTAAGTAAAACTGTATTGTTAAATAGTAGATACTTAGAAATGAATATTAAGACGTCACTCTTGTTATATCTTAGTTGAGGCTTAATTAAGATTGGTAATTTATGACAAACATTCATTAAATTATATGTTTAATCGCTACTAATAATGTTAACTATTGTCTCGTTAATTGTCTCAGTAACGAGCAACATCCATATTATACCATAATCATTAGTAGAAACAACCTTCTTATATTATGTATTAACTGACTGTATACATTTTAAAAATAATATATTTTCAGTGTTGTCAAAGTACCGACACCAAAAACTTTAATGCGAACAAACAGTGTAATGACGCCAAATATAGAATACAAAAAACAATTGTCTCGAATGGAGTCGTGTAAAACTACAAACGGAAACGACTTTAAAAGACAATTGTCACGATTAGAGTCAAATAAAAGTAAGTAATGTTTACTATTTGCAATTTAAATGAAACTTTGGTAAGTTAATTACTTTTATAATACATAAGTTTATATATACTTGTAAGAGTTTAATATTATAAAGCTTATTGAGTTTCTTAACATTACAAAATTAACTAACTATTTAAAATAATGATATCGTTTGTAAGATTCATTTATTTACTCTCTTAGGTAGTGTGACTGGAACCTCGACCGTTGAAAGTATAGGACCTTTAAGTAATGTATGTTTTGCCGTCTTCGCGTTGGGATCAAGTGTGTATCCAAAGTACTGCAATTTTGGAAAAACAGTGGACAAAGTACTTGAAGACTTAGGCGGAGAAAGACTGCTGGAGCTGACTTGTGGTGATGAAATGAGTGGCCAAGAACAACAATTTCGATCTTGGTCCTCAAATATATTCCAAGTATGTTTGCTTTTGTATATTATTTTGTATGGTACTAATTCTTTTGTAATATTAAAAATAATTATCCTAATTTCAGGTAGCTTGTGAATCATTTTGTTTGGAAGAAAATGACATGGTTAAGGATGCCAAAAAGTCTTTCGGGATGCTGCGGTTAAGCGAGGAAACAGTGAGATTCAGTAGATCTGATCATAAGCTTGATATGCATTCCGCTCTCCACGAGAGTTACAAAAAAAGTATTATTCCATTGAAAGTAAAGGAAAATAAACACTTAGGAGAACTCACGGACGATCGTGCCACAGTGTTTGTTGATATTGAGTCCGAGGTATGTATTATTTATAAGTCTTTGTTATTGGAAAGCATTATTTGAAATAACTACAAGTTTAATTTCAGACGGAACTGAAATATGACCCAGGGGACCATATCGGTATAATGCCGTCTAATCGTGGAGAAATTGTTGACGCAGTACTAGAACGATTAAAAGGAATAGATAATTGTGATAAGACTGTTCAACTCCAAGTGCTGAAGGAGACTCTAACGCCAACAGGTAAAAAACTTATTACCTCCCTAATTATTTAATATTTATAACTGTTACTAATTTAATCCTCGTAATCATAATTTAAAATTAAGCCCTTCTAATCTTAAAATCAACTTCTCCGATAAAAGAGTTTTTAATTGAATAATAATAATAACCATAAAAGTTTAATAGCTAGATGCGGGGCACGTCGTTAAGTGGGTTAAATTAAATTAATAATACGTTAATTGAATCAATATTTTTTATAATTGCAAAGTTCCTACTTTGCGTTTTTTCAGTGTCGGTAAAAATCTTGCCTTTCATTATGTTTATGATCTGTTATAACAACATACCTGCACGAAAATAACTATGTATTTATTTGTTTATTATAAATTATAAACATAAATATATAGCAAAAGAAAATAAAATACTCTTATATATTTCAGGGCGAGTAAAAACTTGGGAGAAAACTGAGCGCATACCTTCAGTAACAATTCGTGAAATATTTACGCGTTTCCTTGACATCACCACACCTTCCACTACCAAAGTATTAAAATATTTAGCTTCGGCGTGTAGCGACCAAAATGAGGCGGACTATTTAACAGAACTCATTGAAGTAATATATTTAGTTTTTGTCTAATAATTGTACTTTGTGAATATATTTTATACATTTATAATAATTGTTCTATTTCTAGGATTCAAACAAGTACGACGACTGGAGACATCACTATTTTCCACATTTAGCCGAAGTGTTTGCTCAAGTGCCTTCTTGCAGACCTCAAGCCTCTCTCCTGGCAGCATTGTTACCGCCTTTACAGCCGCGATTTTATTCTATATCGTCCTCAACTTTAAAAAATCCAAAGAAAATTCATGTGACAGTTGCCGTTGTTACGTTTAAAACACAAAGTAAATACATATGTATATATAATACAAACACATAATCATTTTATTTCTAAGAACAAATGTAAATTAATAGTAATAATACATTTGTACCTGTTTTTTTTAGATGGAGAAGGATCCACTCATTATGGAGTGTGCTCAACATACTTGCAAAGCTTGAAGCCCGACGATATAGTTTACGCCTTCATACGTCGGTACGCAATTAATATATTGTTTAATTATCTACATCATACCCTTTTTACTTTTTAAAGTTTCAGAATTCACTACTTGGTCAATTTACGTAGACAAATTTTGTAGAGATAATTATTGTTACAGAGCTCCCAGCTTCCACATGCCCCAAGACATATCTGCACCTCTCATATTAGTTGGACCTGGGTCGGGCATCGCTCCTTTCAGAGGCTTCTGGCAACACAGGAGGTGCCAGATTGAGGAATCTAAAAAGAAACCTGGGCCAATTTGCTTGTTATTTGGATGCAGGTATAAAGAAATGGACCTGTACAGAGATGAAAAAGAAGCGGCAATAGCTGATGGGATTCTAACAAAATCTTTGCTTGCGCTTTCTAGAGAAAAAGGCGTCAGTAAGGTAAATAAATCTTATGGCACATTAAAAAAAACCAAGTTATAAATAGTTGTAAATTAAATTCAATTTCAAAATATCTTTATTCAAGTAGGCATTTACAGGCACTTTTGAAACCTCAATTAATATAAACAGGATGAATTGTTTCTGAATATATATTATACGCATTCTTGAATACACTTTCGGATAACTCTTCGAACAATCTTGTGCTAAAACATATTTTCTTAAAACTTGTCTCCTATATGGTAATAAGTTGAATTATTATTTTCTGTAGAAACATGTCCAAGCCCTGCTTGAAGATGAAGGGTCGTACATCACGCGCTTACTCTTGGAAGAAGGGGGTCATTTTTATGTTTGCGGAGATTGTAAAATGGCAGAAGAAGTACAGCACAAATTGAAAGAAGTTTTGAAAAACCATGGTCATTTATCGGAAGAGGAGGCTAACGACTTTATACTATTTTTAATGGTATTTTATTAAACTTATTTCATAGCTAAGTCTTATTAAATAGAAATAGAGAAACTATAGCAAGTAGAGGGACAAGGATGTTGCAATTTGTATAAGTATGTTATGTACATAATATATAATAGGGATAAGAATAAGATTATTTATTCCTTTTTCAGGACGAGAACAGATACCATGAGGACATATTTGGTATAACACTGCGCACGTCTATAGTTCACAAAGCGTCGAGAGAAACAGCCAAAAGAACACGACTAGCTTCGTCAAATTCTTTAAGTTAATCAGAATATTTTATTGTATTTTATAAAAAGTAAGATTTCGTTTAAGTTCAAACCAATTTTATAAGCAATTATTTATGTTTAACTGTAGAAGTAATGTAGATTAAGAATATATGCCTATTAAATAAGAAAATAAAATATTTACAAGACTTTTAATATAGATTTATATCACATTTAAATAAAGTAAAAAAAAATATGTAATAAATAATTGTTTTAATAAGGATTTTTTTCCCTTTTATTATTGAAAGATTTTTTCTTTAATTTGATATAAAAAATGTTTCAAAATATGTTATTAAATTATAATCTATCAAAAATATACATAAAGCCAAAAAAAAGGAGAAGAGTATCGTCAATAGAAAGTGAATACCAAAGTTAAATAATGGGACCAGCATGACTAGAAAATAAAACACCAGCTAAAATGTCTAGGGTGTGCTAAAATATTTTAAATTTGTATTTTTATTTAATAACCATTATTTTGGTTCTGGTATTAAATTATTAGAGTGGTTCAAAACATGTACCATTTAGTTCTAGTTCTGCCATCTTAATGTCATAACTTTATCTAATACACTTTTTATTACATATGTTTTTCTCTACTTTCCATAATATAATTCTATTATGTATATGACTTTATTATCAACTTTTTCTCCTAACGACGTGATCGTAGATTTCAATTTGAGTATATCGTGGTGAGTATATTCTCGTCTTGATGGTGTTCTGTCCAGGCTCCTGGTGGGGATCAGGGCAGATGATTTTGTGATCATGACGGTTTTGAAAAAGAAGTCCGCGATCTGGATCCATTATTGGCTACGAAGAAAATAGTTTATAATTCAAAATAACTTTTAAATAGGTATACTTTTATGTTATTTTTTGTGACCTTAAATAATTATTTTATAACAATAAAATTTATATATATAATATTCATTAACATTAATACAGATATACATATTATAAAGTTAGTTATTATACAATATGAAAACATCAATATGCTTTATTTAATAAATATAACATCAGTTTTGTAAGGAAAACGAAAATACAATATTATAAACTTATCAAAGTAAGAAAAATTGTTAGCGCATTTCGCAATGGAGAGACGGGAATGGAAAATTATTCATAAAGAAATTTTTTTTGATACGTGCCATCGTAACAACTGTATTTTATGAGAACAAATAAAAACGGTTTTGTCTTCTCAATGCATTACAATATTGTTAGGACATTGAAACCACTAAGTTTTGTCGTTTTTATATAGAATTGTTTTTAATAATTACTCAACGCTTTTTAATATCCACAAAAAGTTTAAAGATTTTTTCTAGCAAAATTTTTGGTGAATTTTAAAACGTATTATTTTTTAGTTCACTAAGAAATAATTTATTTTAACAAGTATTTTAACAACTACGTTCTTTCAATCATTTTAAAATAATACTTTTTACAGAAATCTATTACAACAAATACTATACCTAATAAAAGTACCTTGTAATTTCTACTAATGTTGCTCCTCACAGTTCCGTGCCTCCAGTGATAATATCCTAAATCGTGGTCCTTGGGCCAGAGCATTTTATTCAATCTGAAAAATAGTCCCCAATCCTCCGAAATCAACCGATGAGCGTAGTCAATGTAGCCGGATATTTCAAAACCCCCTTTAGTGAAGTGACGAATGAAAATCACCGACTGAAATACAAATAGTAAAAATATTTCAAACGAAACATAATTAGGAAGCAATATATCTCCAATTATATTACTCATCTGCTAAAATTGAAACGCAACGCCATAGTTAGTGACGTACAATGATTCAACGTACCATGTTATAACAAGTCTTCGCCCACGGTTCCTCCCGCGCTTAATAATAATATATATGGATAATGTGTGTTTGCAATACTAACTGTCCCCCGCTACTCCTACGCATAGAGTACAAAAGAGTACGATTCACATTCAAACAAGGTAAGAAAGCATAATATGACAAGTCTTTAAGAATATACACATGATAATAAATTGGTTATGGAGTATAATTTCGAAATCAATACAGTAATTTGGAACCTAGGTTTACTGTATAACAAAATCATCGGCTAAAACCGAATTTTTGCTCCAGTTTTAAGAGTGTTTAAAAGGAGATGCAATTTTGTATAAAACTGTTAATTTTCAAATGATATCTGCAAAACTTTGTATATGAAAATTTACTATAGGATGTATAAATACATAAATATCTCAGAATGTTTTGCAATTTCTCTAAGAGAGTAATATCAGAAATTGTACTAAAAGTAGCGGTGGGTCAGCTAGTATTACATAAAAATAATAATGATGATGAACGCAATTTAAATATCATTTAAGAGTAGCATAAATTCTTTTATCTCAAATTGCAGCCGCTACTAAAGTTCAGTCGACATCGTAAGGTGCAAACTATAAATGCAATTCCTTCTTTTCAATTTTCCAAGTTTTGTAAACTTGGAGATATTATATTTGCATTTTTGCGTAAAGTCGTCAATCCCTAGTAGTAAAGTTTTCGCTCATAATATTATTTAAAAACTTGTTGAACTTTGACGATAATTTAAACCTGTAATATTCCAACTCGGTTCGCTCGTTCTCGCACTGCAAGTTCTCTGTTAAACTGATCTTCCACGTCAGCACCTTCGCTTACTAAAACATACGGTTTGACAACAGGATAGACTATGTTATGTATAACTTTCCGACGTTTGTAAAATTCCTTTTCTGTTAATGTAGCACCATAGGCCCTGAAATTATTAAATTAACAAAGCAAATGAAATTACTAAAGTTCTAGTATGTAGTTTGTATATCCGATGGTTCTGACATAATAAGAAAATTTATTTACATTTATATAAATTGAATTTATAAGTGGTCCTATATTTTGAAAAGAAGCAAATAGTTTCATCATCCTATATCTCATCTCATCCTATCATATCTCATCTCGTGTACCTGTATCCAAGAGCAGCAATGGTGCGAGCAGAGTCTATACTTCTGAGGTTACGCAGATCAGCAATCTCAATAAGTGAGTCTAAATAATCCTCCCACGTCTCAAAGGGCAGCAGCCTCCTGTCTGCCTCCACACCTGGCGGATATTCATTTTTCTTTTCCGCCATTGCCATGTTTGTAAACAATCCAAAATATTTAAGCAAATTTGTTACACACAAAAATATAAAAATTTTGTATTCACATAACAATTTTGACTTTTTAAATTAATGACGTTTCTTCAAAAGTTCGGATATTAAAATATTATCAAGTTAAAGAAAGGTTTTATAAAGGTTTTTTAGCTTAAAAAAAAACGATATGATTCGTAAAAGGATATCATATTTTTTATGGTTTAAAAAATCGCTCAATCTTACGGTATGTACATAGACGATATATAGGGAATGACACATATTTCCTAATTAAAAAATATTAAATTTGTTAAAATAAAAGCAGTTTTTGCATGATTTATGAACAAACTAACAGATTAACATTATAATAATGAACTCGGACAAACATTATAACAATAAACATGCACACGCCATCTATCTCCAATTGAAGAAAATCTTAGTACTTTATTAAATAGACAACCGGACCCCTAGCACGAGTTTAGAAGTTGCGAAAACTACGAGTATGACAGTTTTCGAATTCGTAAAACAAAATAATAGAATTATACACTATATAAATGAAAATCTATGGATATATTTAAAATAATCTGTTAGAAATTATATTTATCTTACTATATATAATTATATAAATCTTTCTAAATAATATAATTTTTAATAGTTTTTTTTTATATGTCAATATATTTTGATTCATGGAGTTTAATAATTCTATTTCGATATGACGATTTCAAAAACTGTCATAGTTCTCATAACGCACTAGAGATACTGATCTGAGAGTGTTTTCATCCTATTCCGTGTGTTGTCACGCGTAACAGAAACTCATATCTCAGGATCGGCAATTAGTGTTACAAAGGGGAGTGAGATGTCAAAATGTAGGGAGTTTAAACGCGGTGTGTGCGTTTGCGCAATTTTATTTTACGTTTGTTTATTTGTTAAAAAGTAAAACATAAAAAACTGAAAATCACAAGAGGGGCAGGCCGTCTCCCTTGAATTGCTGCTATAGCTAACCTTTTAGATTTTCGCAATTTAAATTTAACAATGCTAAACTACTTAGGTATTTCCAGCTTGATTATTACGGAATGTTAAAATTATATTCTGCCCAGAAATGGTTTTGGTCAAGCGTTATCTAACCATGGATGTTAGTTCCAGATATTTTCATCGTAATGCTGAAATGGCCTGTTTAATATCTCAATTTACATATGTTAAAAATATTTTTTTTTAAATAACGTAAATAAGCCAAAGGAGGATGTTTCCTTTGTGTGATATATATTTATGTATGTATACCTATAGAAGAAGAAGTATGTATAGGTATGTTTCTTAAAGACTAAGATTGACACAGCGGGTAATTCTGTAAAGTTTGGTGGCCATAGGACTTTTTTTTGAGCTGTCAATGACATTTTTTTTTTCTACCGACATGCTATAGCTTTTTACATGGAAGTATTTAAGGTCAATTATAACGCCATAGGTCTATCTATCCGTGTCCCCACTAGAGACACGAGTATAAGAAAATGAAATCCAGGACATATTATTATTGTTGCGGTCATTCATGTTATTTGAATATGTATTTGGAATTAATATATATCTTTGAATAAAGCCCGGCGAAGTGGGCTGGGTTATACTAGTACACACAAACTTCTGCGTCTGCGTCGACTACAAACGGACCATACACGTTTGTAAAGTTAGTTGCAACATTAAGTACTGCTGGGAACGAAACTGCAACAGAAGAAACTCACGACGAATACGCCTTATTTATATATTTAAATAAACTTCTGAATAACCTTCATCAATAAATCAGTTATTAAGTTTTTTTTTTAATCTGACAACAAATTCCATAGAAATTCAGGTACAATCAGAAAGAAAAAAACATATTCAGCTTTATAATAGTAAAGAACAGACAAACGTTATATTAATTCATATCTATGTACATATTATTTACTAACCTTCCAAGTGGTCAAAAGTAAAAACCATAAACGATAAATCAGAATTCTAGTCCTCTTTTTTCGTAACACATGTTCAAATTGAATTTATTTATGAAAACTTCCCAAAATAGTCACTTTTATCGGTTTGCATTAAATAAATTTTAAGTATTTTATGTATTGTCAAGACGACGTAAAGCACCTTCCCATACAAGTCCAGAAGTGATTCCATTTCAGGTCGAGTTAACATTACCTTTACAGATAAACATATATATATTTTTAAATTTGCCTAGAATATGTCTTTGTAAACTTTTTATGTACAATTTCCGTACCTACATATTTTTTTCTTAGTTGATAGACTTTGTTGTAGTGTTGAATATTATAAAATGTGTTGTAAGGGTTTTTTTTACTCTGTTCATTTTGTTATAAGTTGTCGGATATTAAACATTGAAGTCCAAATACTGTGTAGCACTTGAAACTAATCATAACAGAAGGTATATATGTGAAAGGTAAAAAAATGTGGTAGAATTAATCTACTTTACATGCAATATATAAATAAACTTTAAGATCTGGAGATTAGTGTGGTAGCGACGTTAAATGCGTGATAAATACAATGAAGAACAGGTGAAGGTCTAGTTCTATATGAAAATTCTAGTTCACCACCTGATTAACGGACTTTTTAGATATCAAGTATCGGAAGTTCTCAGATTTTCAATAAAAACCACAAACACACGGATTACAATTAAAATATAACAAAGCTACATCACGGTTTTTGAAAAAAAATTATTGTGGTCAGTTTATTTACCGAGTCAATATATAGAATGATTTTTACTGCTAACTACCTTTCACGGCTATACACAAAAAACAGGTTTGGGCTATAGCAACTATAATAAAACTAGATTATGCATGAATTGTATGAGATAACAAATGTTTTATTATTTGGTAGGGAGACAGAACAAATGAAATCACCGCCAACGGCTAGTCATTTATAATAACAAGAAATGTAGGTATTTCCATACGTTAATAGAAACGCAAGCGGAGTTCTGCGCTACATCGATTTAGTTTATGATGCAAATTTGTTTCACTACAGGACCAATTATAACAAACTTCAATTACAACGCATACAATATAGTCTACGAAAATGGCTTAAATTTACGAAAATTTGCAATTCCGATTAAGTTACGACAACGTGCCGAACTCATTATGTTGTATAAGCAGTTTATTTCAATATAATTTTCAATGAAACGTTTTAATTTTACTTTCGGTTATGACTTATGTATTTTATAACAATTTCAGAAATAATATAAAATATGGAATATTCAATAAGCCAGGTCCACACGGCATAATTTCAAGATGTGTAAAGTTTCACCGAGCTGGTGTTCAATAGAGTTCGTGTATTGACGTCATAACAAAAAGTCATTATACTGGTTAGTTTCTCTCTGCTTTGAGTTATAATTAAGAGCTCTACTAGAACACCTGGCCGTTTGTTTACAAACCATTTTAACCAGTTAATAGACGAAATGGAAACTTTCTAAACAAGGAAATATATTATAGTAATTTAATAATACGGTAAATAAACACGATTCTAGATCATAGTTTTAAAACTTATACATAAAAAATAGGTATAATATACATTTGTTGGAATTATAAAACCAGATACAAAATTCAATGATAAGACCAGGCCTAAAGAATAGTTTTCCTGCTGTGTAAAGAAACTTGTTCCGTGATCTCATCGTCAAAGTTCATTTGTAATGAAATATGATAGAACTTACTGGTCTATAATTTCACAACTTCACATACGTCTTCGGTAGTATAGTGGTCAGTATCCCCGCCTGTCACGCGGGAGACCGGGGTTCGATTCCCCGCCGGAGAGAATATCTTTTTAAATTTTCAGCTTTTAATTTAATATTTGTTTTCTATATTATAGTTTTTAATCTTTTACCTTTTTTTTGATAAAGAAAATAAATACAAAGATACCTTTTTCTATATCTAAATATATTTTATATCAGTTGATTCATAAAGACCGTACGCCTTATAAAATAATAAAGCAAAAATACACTCAATCGTTTACCGTCATTGGAGTAGGTACCTTCAAGTACACATTCAAGTACATCAAACATTACCAAGGTATATTGATTCGAGTGTTTTTATTGAATTGAGATTAATTGCTTCTTGTTTTCTCTATCCACAAAATCCAACAGCCTACAGAAAAACATGTTTTTTTATTTGTCAATTGTTATTCTTTTCGATTATCCTTATCGCTTAACATGAAGAATTGATTAAAACATTTATTACGTAAATTTTTTACACGGCATCTGAAGGCATCGGCATCTAGAAAATAAATAAGTATGAAAATGGAATAATATATATATTATAAAATATGTACTTCTATATTTTTAGCTACAATTCAGAGCTCGAAGATGATTAAAAATGCCAATATTAGAGTATAAACAAATATACATATACGTTAATATTACAAAAACCAAACAGCCCTCAGATGATTTACCACTAGACCCGGCGTAGACCGGCCTATGTAAAATAAACAGAAGCTCAGCATAAAAAGGGTCCAACATATTTCAGGTATTGTAATATTTTAATAAAAATAAATCCGTCGCAGTCATTCAAATGATACGATTGTGATATTGTTACAAATATTAAACAGTTTTATTCTATTTGTCGATGTTTCAATAGGAAAAGACAAACAGTTTTTTTTTTCCACATTAGGCACTGATCGACTTCATAGGATCTTAAATGAAATAAAGTTAGAAAACAAATAGGCAATAGTAGCTGTAATATCAATCTGAGAACTACTCTGTTTTTAAATAGAAATATTATATAGCCGTTATTTATTAACGATAATAATAGCCTTATACCATCGAGAGAGAGAGAGAGAGAGAGAGAGAGAGAGAGAGAGAGAGAGAGAGAGATTAAATATTATTTTACCAAAAGAAATTTTGTAAATATAATTGAGAATTAAATAAATCTATCTTCATACCCGTATCATGGATGCGAAAATAAATCTCTCTATGTTTTTTACGCTTTCACGGTCAAACGGTTAGGCCGAAGTAATGAAATTAAATATAAAAGAAACGACATAGGTTTTTCATCCCGAAAATAAAGCTTGAATTGAGTGAAATCACATAATACAAACTGAATAAGTTGCGATCTGGTTGAGTTACTCCAAGACACGAGAACCTTTATGTTTCTAAAAAGGTACTTGATATTTATAATCAACATTGACATTATTTAAAAAACTTACTTTATATAAGCAGTACAGTTGTTTACTTATTGTTTCTATTCCTAGATATATTCATAAATAATTATTAGACGATTAGTTACTAATGAGCAAAACATTTTGAAAACTAAAAGTAGCACTCTATTAAACTAGGTTTCATTTATATGAACTATGCATAACATATAAAAAAAATTGGGCCCAACTATTTATTTTGTTTATCCAGCTTACATAAACGCACGCACAAGTTAAAATATTATAATACAAGAAAGAAATGTTTATATAAACATAAAAATAATTAAATATATACCAAAAAATGAGCTACTTAAGAATAGTTACTGAGAATATAAAACAAATTAACTGACTTCCATATAAGAGCAAAAATAAGATATTAATTATTTAGTTACTAGAGTTACTTTGATATTAGATACTAGTTTAAACAATGACATTAAATACAAGTTAGTAGTGTATATACAAATACATAAGTCTAAAGAACATGTTTGTATATTCGTGAAACAACGAAAGACATTAACTTCGGCAAAAACAAACAAACAAAATGTTTGACTTCTAACGAAGCTGTAGTCGTAGTTCGAGCAGTCTGTTGTTTGTAGGTTAACTTTGGATTCGTTTCTTGAAAATTGTATATTTTTATTTTGTACAAAATATTAATATTAATTTATAATTCTCATTAAATTTACTGATTGCTATGATCGAGATCATTAATTATTTTGTATAATTGTTACAACGATTATCTACTTTTTAATTTGGAGGTAAGTAATATTCTTACTTTTATAATAATTCAGACCCATTAGTAATAGTGAAATTTTTAAGGGTTTGGTAAAATAATGGAGTTAACAAACTGTTATAAATGAAATTATTAAAAGAATTGATGGAAATAATACTTGCGCGCTTTTATTTTATATTGTATTATTGCTTTTTTTTATTATATCTATTTAATATTTATAATTTTATTATGTAAATAATTGGATACAAACAAATACCAATTTTTAAATAGGCTTTTGATATTATAATGAAATATTTCTTTTTATTTGAATAGAATCCTTGTCAATGTAAATGTTCCCAAAAACTTTTTACGTAACAAAAACCTAGTAAACTGACATAAAAATTATTAAACACATATTTATTCATTTCAAAGACATGCAACGATACCCTAGAGAATTACATAATGTGCTGGTATGTTTGTTTATTTTTCGTATCTTCACGTCGAAATAGAGCAACGGATTTAGACATTTTTACCAGAAAGAGGACATCTTATCGTTTGTTGACAAACGATGATTAAATTCTCAAACATCTTGCTTAAAAACTCAGTAAAAGCAAGTAATCCAAGTCTTATTACATCAAGAAGTCCTGCAATCAACACCGAGAACCCTTCACTTGATATGCCAAGTCAAAGGTAAACTCGTTTAATATGTTGACTCGTAATTCTATCTACTTATGTAATTATACTTGCATTTAACTTTTCTCATTTAAATTAAACTCACACATCTGTCCATACGAATTATATTTGTTTATTTATTTATCTTACTTTTACAAAATAATTTAAACTTAGGAATCGAAAATTGCAACTTAACTACGAAAAGTCTACCAATTAAAAAGTAATATCATTGTTTTAAAGACATTATAAATATTACATAAAGAATAATATGTATACATATCTATATAAATAATCAAATTAAAGATGTTTAATAAATAATAACATTTAACAATTTTTACATTTTAACTCCATGGAGTGAGTTACACTTCTCTAACTATCAGTGCATGGGATACAAAATAAATATAAAAATAAAATTATTATTAGTTTAATATTAATAATTAAGTTTAATGTAGATTTATAAGGATTTAGTTTTTAATGACTACACGCGGTGGCTGGAAACAAAATGGTTCGTTCATCGGAAAATACTTAAACCTGCATTTTGTACGAATGTGAAAGACAAATGGCTAATATAAAAACAATAACAATAATGTTTAGGTCCAGAGATTAGCTACATCAGGTAACTAACAGTCCTACGTCTTCCTAGATTTATCTTAAGAACAGTGTTACTAATACTTTCGCATTGTTTACTAAACGGTAAATTTTATTAAGACAACTGGTTTTAAACTCTTCAAGAATTTAAATAAATCTGACCATGAGTTAGTTAGTTATTCTTTCGTTAGAAGTTTTAATTAGTTTATATAATCAACAAGTTTTTAAAATCACGTTTTTTTATTATAAATCTAAGATAGGTAAAATCTTTTTAATATTGAAAATGCAAACAGAGGTTGTACCTTTAATGAAAAAAATGTAAATAACTATTATCTCTGTAGCATAAAACATTTACTATGAATTTATTATAAAATAATACCACAATAATATATTATTGTCTTAATAGTTTATAAACTTTGTTCAATATTTGGTTTTAAGCCTATAACTATTTCGTTTAATGAGTTTTTTGATTTTCTTTATTCGGTTGAGAGAGCAAATATAGATGAGTTGTTGATTGGAAAAAAGTTGGAAATAACGAATCATTTTACGAAGTATATTTCGTAGTGACCTTTATTTTATTTACAAATAATATAAGAACAAAATACTTTGGTATTGGTAAGGATGATATTATATTAAAGAAATATATAAGAAAAGCAAAAACAATAAAGATATTTTATAAATATTTATGAATACTGATTTTTATTATTTGTTTTTATCTCGTCAACACATTATCTGGATTAATTAAAATGTGTGTAGTTGATGTTTTGAAAAGACATGAATGTTTTAAAAATAAAATTTAAAATTTTTGTTGCATCTGTGCAACAAAAATTACATCTCTAACACATTTGACAGATTATGTAATTTTACACAGATAATAGAAAAAATACAAAAATAAAACACATCTCCGCAAAATATAACATATGATAGTATCAATAACTTAGAACCAAGGGTTAAACCTTCCCAAAATCACCCTTTAAAGTTAAACCGAACAGATAAACTGACCTTATATTTTGAATATATCCCAAAGCTCCAATAGAAATCCAGGGAAACGGTAATGATTATATGATGGCATCCTCAGATTGCGTCCATCCCTTCTAGATTTAAAAATATTCAATATTCTTATACTTTATGTTATTATTTTAATAATATTATGTCATTATTATTTGTATTTATTAATAAATACATGCATGTAGATATATTCATGGACACCTACACATTCATGGTTTCTGACTACAAAATCATCACAAATATATTAAACAAAAACCTACTAAATAGTATTCAGATACAAAATATTGCCACGTTAAGTATGATCTGTGGGGATTATTAAAGATTAAAATACTTTCAAAAACTTTATGGATTACGGGCTTTATTTTAAGCCGTTAATGTACATATAACAAAACTGAATATTTGTTGGTAGTTTTAAATAATAATTTGTATATACTTAATGAATAGTGGATACAGCTTTTGAGCTTAACAATTAAAACTGTTAAGTATTTAGAGTTAGAATAAACAATATATTTTCGATTAAATATTAACGAGTTTTTCTTTTATGTATCCTAATAGTTTGACTTACTAAATACTTATTACAGTAATATATTTTCAAGATATTATTGATAATTATTAAAATTAAAAAAAAATCTATTCAAATGTCATCCATGTACGGAAATATATTTTCTTGTTAGAATTTGCTACAAGTCTCATCAGATTTTTTATGTGAATCGTAAACATTGTAAATCGTATTGGAAGGAATGTAAGATATTTTTATATATGTTTTTTATTTACATACCAATGCTGGCGTCAAACAAAGTTCCGCGTGTTTGAACCCGGTAACCCTACATATAGAATTGTTATAAACGACACAAAAAAATCTATTTTTCTCGTTCTTATATCACAAAGGCGATGTCAACTCGACCCCTCATAAAACCCAGATTGGTGTAGAAATCTGTTTGCAACACTTTTTTCATTGTGCATGTTACTCTTTGTGATAGTTTTTTCAAACAATCTGTTAAGGCTTTTTTTATGAAGCGTGTCAGTCGATACATTCTTTATTTCAATCTATAGATTTAGAGCTATCAAAGGATTTGTCAACTTCATTTTAATTGGACGTTTGTTTATGCCTTACCGTATATGTTTTTATAGAACTCAGAGATATTATGATATACACAAATAGGTTACATAATACTTGTCTTTAGTAATCAGTACGAGATCATTGTGAGTTTGAATAGCGCCTTTTGGCTTCGTCCAATCAACAATGAGACCTTAACAATGTTAACTAGCTTTATTTATGTTATGGATTTGTAGCTTTGATCATTAAGATTATTATTAATACTTCATTAAAAAATATATACCATAAATATATATATATATATATATATATATATACATAAGCTTAATTTAGTTAACGAAGTTATTTAGGTCGATAATATCAGCTCAAAATTGTATTGAACCCTTAAATGAAACAAATATATAACTACATTAAAAAAAAGTGACATTCAACTGCGATTTTAATTCATTAATATGAAAACTGGAGACAGCTATGTCAGTGAAGGTACTCGTAGCGATTATCATCTAGTGATTGTGTGTGAGTGGTTCACTCAGCCGATTTAACAATTAATAAGCTGCAGAATGACCGTGTGTGACGGTGGAAGTAATTTATCACATTATCTGTTTAAATAGCCCTTAAATTAAACATTAAATAAAATAAATATTTCTTTAAAAATCTACTTTTAAAACTTACCAACAAACTTGATATTTCATTTACAGAAAATTATAATCAAATAAATGATATGTTACTGTTGCTAAAAGTTATAATAAGTTCTTAATAAGTTTTAGTTAATACTTT
The DNA here is from genome assembly GCA_959347355.1 of Napeogenes inachia. NCBI lineage: Eukaryota > Metazoa > Arthropoda > Insecta > Lepidoptera > Nymphalidae > Napeogenes > Napeogenes inachia. The sequence goes on from OY365794.1 coordinate 24,237,780, forward strand.
AATAGTATTACTAAAATAATTAAGTACCTATATACTACTACTGTAAAAAGTTTTAGTTGTTTGGCTGTGTGGTAGCGGCTTAGAAGGAGACCACCCCATATCTTCCCTAGGGTGCTGTAAGAGCCTGCTAAGGGCCAAAACTAAATATGTATACCAAGCTACACCACTTCTCCGGAAGGTGGAAATCCCTCCAACATGCATTTTCAAAGAGGGTTGACGTCAGGAATGCCGGTACTAACAACTATTTCTAAATCGATAGCAATTTGACAAAATTAACATACTGTGAGGACCCTAAATAATTGGAAAGAGGTTGGAGGATAGTTTTAATTATTTATACTTGATAAGACTATATTATTAGGAAACCTCTTATAAAACTATTATGTAAAATTAATTAAAGTAAATTTGTTGCGACTTTATAAAATTTCAATAGATAATTTATTAATAGCAAATCATTAAGTAACTGTTTCATATAACTCCTGTATTATGTAAAGTCTATATAATATTAAAGATGTGGGAGGAAGATAAATACCTCATACAAAATTAGCCATCGAATGTCCACTAGCCGTATAAAGAAAATATCAGCAAGACGATTCAGTCGACGATTGTCCCGTTCGATGGCTTCTCAAATATTTGCAAGAAAGATTCCCTTTCCCTTGTTCAAAGGATTCTGACGTAGAAATGCGGCGAGAATAATTTTATTTCCATAATTTAATGTTTAAGGCCAGTTGTTTTCTGCATTGAGCCGTCGGTTCACCGCCTTCAGTATCTTATAAGTTGTTTACGTTTGAGAACATGCTTTAATACACTTTTACGTGTTACGAAAATTCGGGAAAATGTTTATTTCTTTCTCAGAATTTTGAAATGTGATTACCTTTTTGTTTATTGTTTAAGATTTTCAACTTTATTAGATTTCTGATATATTATTGTTTAAAAATTTGTTTTTTAGTAAATACAATATTATATACACAAGGGCAGATTAAGTAGCATGTTTCTTATCATAATATCTACGTCAAAAATTACCGATATTCAAACTTTCAACCCTTTTAACCTAACCCATACATTCAAAACACATAAAATTGTCATACAATGATGCCGAAGCCAATTTTCTAGCAAATAATGAACAAACTATTATGAAGCCACGCTGAAACCCGATAAGGCGCTGGTGGCAGAAGATAGATGATGGTGGTGGTTTTATTAAGTGTGGTTTGTGGTTGTGGTAAACAGTAAAATAGTGGTCTCTCTTGCTATACCTACTCAAACTAACGCACTTTAATACTTTGGAAATCTAACTATCATATAAATATATTATAAAGTTTGTTTTTTTTGTTCTATCATTTAATAAAATGTAAAAACAATACCAGCTAAGTAATATGGTATATTGCTTAACATTAAATACTAAGTACCTAGTAATAATATTTTAATATCACTTTTATTATTTTTAAATTTATTTTTCATTATTTTCATTACTTTTCCATCGCAGATTGTTTAGTACCGAGCCAGCTATTATAATAAATTGTAAAAATTGTAATAATACAACAAAACCTGTTTAATTTATTATTTATATATAATATCATAAAAATAATACTATCACAGGACAAATTACACACATTGATCTAACCCCTAAGTAAGCAAATTATTTGCTTGTGTTATGAATATATTTAAAAACCGGCCAAGTGCGAGTCGGACTCGCGCACGAAGGGTTCCGTACTATTATTATCTATTTAATTTGTTTTTTTTTTTTATTTAATTTGTAAAGTAAATAATATAATATTACCTATACTTACATAACAAAATATTTTGTGGATAATTCAATCGGATACTTGTTGCCGTTATTAATATCGACCAAAAAAAAGTAACGTTTGTTGTATGGGAGCCCCCCTTAATATTTATATTATTTACGTTTTTAGTATCAGATTTTATTGCGGCAGCAGAAATACATCATCTGTGAAGATTTCAACTATCTAGCTATAAAAGTTCATGACATATAGACAAACAAAAAAAAAACACGTTTGTTGTATGGGAGCCCCCTTAAATAATTATATTATTCTAGTTTTTAGTATTTTTTGTTATAGCGGCAACAGAAATACATCATCTGTGAAAATTTCAACTCTCTAGCTATAACGGTTCGTGAGATACAGCCTCGTGACAGACAGACGGACGGACGGACGGACGGACATCGGAGTCTTAGTAATAGGGTTCCGTTTTTTACCCTTTGGGTACGGAACCCTAATAAACGACCAAACCCAGAAATACAGACATCTATGCTCGACACATACATGCTTATCCCTATCGGGAATCGAACCCGAGCCTCATTACGCCGCTATACGTTAGGCGTCTGCGCTAACCACTGTACCACCGAAATGGTTGTATGTCTGTATCTGCAATTATATTTTTTATTTATTGAAATTGGGTTTTAATTTGTTTCTATCATCTGAAATATAATTGATAACGAAATATATTACTATAGTTAGTAAAATGAATATAGTGACTATTAAAATACAAGAATATTTCATTGCGCATGATGAAGGGACCGCAGTAGCAGTGCTTTACACAGAACACGTGGATCCTCTTGAAGTCTTCGCACCGATCTGACAAACTGATTTTAAATTAGTTGAACGAAGAGTTTTATAAAAAACATTTTTAGGTTAATTTTTTTTGTTATAATTTCCTTACTCACATTGAAGCTAAAACGAAATCAGCAATACCCTTGTTTAATTATCTGGTCATAAATCAAAAATGACAATTATTTCTTTTTTTTTCCTTAAAGACAAAAAAGGTCTGTGCGGGAATAAACATAGCTTTTGTCCTTCTTGAGTAGAACCAATGTAATTTAACATGTACTTACTTGTACAAGTCGTAGTATGTACATGTTTATATTTCAAAGTCTTAAGACATATAACATTCTAACAACCTTAGACTTTAATTCAATTAATGAAACGCCAGAACTGATTTAGAAGAGCTTTATTTTCCGTCTTATTGACGATGTGATTTCTGTGAGACTAATAAGCTAATGCCACTAACATATTAATATTCAGACATTATGTTCTATGGCATATAAGTATGTAAAAAATATGCATATTTTTATATACTATTGTCAATAAATATATAATTATAATTTTATAAATACATTAAATTTATCTAGTCAAAAATATTTTCCAATCTTATTCATGAAAAACAAATCTTATATAATTATTGTATAATTTTTGTTTCTAAAAATTTATTATTATTTTTTTAATTCTAAAACAATTATCTGTAAGTGATAAAAATTGAAAATATTTATAAATCACTTTTGTTACATTATTTTTATTAATTTATTATATTTTATCTTGACAATCTTTAACCCTTGAAAAAAAAGAACAATGAAAGGGTTGCTGTGTGCTTGAATGTCGGTTTACTCAAATGGCGTAAAATTAAATTAAAATTGAACTATATTCCGACGACGACGAACCAAATATATTTTTCATTTCTTCATTTATTCTAAGCCCATTATTAAAAGAGAAATTAAAAGATACAGAAAGAGAGAATCCTAAGAAGAAATATAATTATTCGAATAAAATAGTTTAAAAACAGCAGAGCCATTTTAAAATGACACAAAAAAAGAAAATATTTTTATTTAATTTTAATACAATATAGGACCGTATGTTTTGTAATTCATTAGTATCGAGTCATATATTTAAATTGATATCATTATGTCAATTTTCTACACTTTTAATTATATTTATATATCAAATTTTAATTTATTATTTGTGATTAAATTCACCCGGCATCTTATGAAATATAAATTACGCAATCAATTAATTAAATGTGCGTAACTTATTTATTTAGATTAACTTGATTAATCTAATTTATTACACAATTACAGCATGTACCTCAATTACAATAGATAATTTTCGTAATTTTTTGTTTAACGGTTAAATTATTGAGACTTTATATACCAGTAGGTGTACTAGGGGTAGTAAGTTTTTTGACATTACGAAAATTACAAAATTACCAGTTTACCAAATCGTAAAATCAAAACATAAAATTATTAAACACTCTATGTATCAATATCTATTTACATATATTTAAAAAGTCTGTTAAAAATTATAATTATGTTTGAAAATATCTATAAACATGTATAGCCATGTCAAGCTTGTTTTAAATTGATATAAATATAGAATGAAAACAAAAACGTATCAGTTTATTTTTTATTCTATATTTACGTAAATTTAATTATAATTATCTTTAGTTATTTAGGATAACTCTATAAATTATTCTAAATGACTAAATATAAATGTAGTATTTAAAAGATTTTAAAGAGAAAGGGTTTTTAAAGAGAAAATATTAGAACTGCTTAAATAATTATAACCATACATATTTAATATTCTGTGTGAAAGTCAACAACAATAAAACTGATATTAATATAAAATACGTGCTGCTGTTAGGTACATACCTATTTATCAAAAAAGAAGGGAAAACCAAAAGCTAAGTAATCGTTGTTTTTCTGAAGTTAAAAAAACGCCTAAATATACCTATATGTCTTTAAAATAATCTACCTAAATTAAATAATATTTTTAGATACCTACAAGAGAGATATTAAGGGATAAATAAGTTTAAAAATTTATCATGAATCAAAAAGATTTATTATTAATCTGAGGAAAGTGAAATTGTATTTGTATTTACATTCCAGACAACTTCAGGGAATTTGCATATGAAACCGAAACAATATTTGCTCTCGCGACTCGAATAATCAACGGTTGATTAATTAGCCGGCTGCTGACGCCCGGCTACCGCGGTCCAATATTCGGCTGAACCACTGTATGTCATGATGCAACGAATTCTTTTCGAAATAATGTCGTTCTTGTTGCAATTTGGTAATTAATATGAGCCAAAATCTAAAAATTTGAAAAAATCTTTAGTAATAAATAATTTAAAATAGTATATTTAAAATGATATTGTACACATATATGTATATTGAAAATGTTTAAATTATTGTATTAGAATAATTTGAGAATATCACGATACTTAGGTAGGTACTTGCGTTTTGTACCGGCACCAATACTTAACAATTACATATGTGTATTATCTATTTAAATCTATTTCACAAATATTTTCTTTATGTTAGCAATTTATATTAATATCGTAGAAAGTATCATAATAAAAAAAAACATCAAAACGGTTAAAAGCCTTTCATTTTCGATATATATGATTTATACAGAACGGATGGAATAGCACTAAAATATAAATATTTTACTTTAACTGCGATAGAACGGAAATGAAATAGAGTTCATTAACAGTACGCTTACAGCATGTTTGAAATTACGTGATACATATTTAGATGGATGCTGGATAGATGGTGATTATTTTATTTTGTTTTTTTATAAAGCATGAATAAATTCTTATAAAATATTAAATATATATGTTTGTCCAGTCAGTAACTGAGACAGTCTGTATCAAATCATACGCCCGTAGAGGCAGGAACCAAATGCCCCTTTAGATATTCCACATTTCAATATAAACTATAATAGTAGGTACCGGTTGTAGGTTTGAGAATAGAACTAAACTGATAAGATCGTTTTTCATATTTTCACAATTATTATCTACTAGCTGTTGCCCGCGGCTCTGCCCGCGTGTAGGTCGCTTTTCGTGTAATCTGTGGAACTTTTAAGGAGGAACAATTTCATAGAACATCATTTTTGCGTAACTTTCACTGTTTTCGCAGCGCACGCAGTTTTTTGTTTATTTTTTTACACCTTGCGTTAGAATATTCAAGTTTTAGTAATCATCCCTATTTTTTTGAAAATGAAACATAGCCTATGTCACTCGGGAATAGTGTAGCTTGCCAACGGTGAAAGAATTTTTGAAATCGGTCCAGTAGTTTCGGAGCCTATTCATTTCAAACAAACAAAAAAATAATCAAACCTTTCCTCTTTATAATATTAGTATAGATAACAGCATTGTTCGTTTGTTCGTAACCAGTTATATTAATATTTACCAAAATGTACCATTGTGATAAATATATACACTAATATACTATATTTTAAGTAATATTTAAGTATCAATTTGTATGTATGTTCTAATAGTCATTTATTATAGTAGGTACAAGCAAATATTAAATCTTTATTAATATATTTTCTTGGGTCACCTCTACTATTTTAGTTATTAATTGAATATTATTTTGGATCACTTTTAATCTTACTACTTATCAAGATGTCTTCCAAGTTCCTGCGTAACAGACACACTAACAATAACTATTTATTTACTTGCATTTACAAAATAAATGCACTTTAGGTTACAGCCACTTTGGCAGATCACACGCTAACAGTAAGTAATTAAAGGTAGTTTTTTTTATATTTTTAGGCAATAATTAAGAACCGTTAGTCGGTGTTATTACACCACAAGCAGTGGACAGTCTTTCTCATATTAAAAATAACAAAATGTTTACTTATTTTTTTTATGAAAGGGGGAATTTTGAACTGAAATGGGTTTTGCCATTTATAGTAAAACAAAAAAAAAATATTTTCTTAGATTTTCACCCTTGAAGATTTGTCTTCTAAAAAATGATGAAGTATTAAATAATCCGAATTTTAAATATGTGCATTCTAAACTATAAAGGCCGCCCCCCATACTTCCAATCAAATGTAATCTCCAATTACAGAGAGGAGACGTGCAACATAATTCACTTCGCAACAATTCACTTGTCTCATACACATAAAGTTTAAATTAATGTAATTCTCTGAAAGAGCTGACTTGTTCGGTGCTATAAATTCTGTCGTAAACGTAACGAAATGGTATATATCAACACATATTAAGATGACGCCTACGTTCCTTACAATTCTTGGGGAATGTCAGACCAATATTTCGCGGTAGGATAATGCTAGACAGATGTTATATTTATGCCGACGTTTTTTACGTGATATCTAACTTTTGTGAACGAAATAATGTTCCGTAACAATATATGTTTAAATATTTGATTTAAATTTCCCATTTCTTAAAATCAACGCATCGAAAATATATTTAGGTTTTCACTTTAAGCGTTTTACGACATGTTTTAAGTGAGCACACTTGAAGTGAATCTAAATTATATTCTTTAATTTTAATAACATACGACATTAGTAATTCTGTTTCTCTAACACACACAGGGATCGTCAGCAAGTTAGCAAGTTAGGCCTGGGTTGGTCAATCTATTAGCAAAGCCAGCGCTTCTAAAATCATTATTTGCTCGTCGCACCAAAAGGGAATACTAATAACGTCTAAACATCTTTCGTATACCATTAATGTGAAAATTAGTTAATTTTTATCATTAGGTATATGGTAAGAAGAAAGATTTTGCATCAACTAGCTTATAAATAAAATATTATTATTAATATTAATATAATTAGATTTCAGTACTAACTAGTAAATTACTATATATCTATCAAGTCTGTCCTAAAACTGTACATTTTAAACCAATTGATACGTGTCGAGGTATGTAGCCTTATGTAGCGTATGTAACCTTCAAAAGATTTTTTTTTTGTCACGCAAACCACGACACGGATTTTGATGAAACAAAGCCCCGGTTTTACCGCTCGGCCACCTCAGCTGAGGTACGTGTAGGTCATATAAGTCGATCAAGAAATTGTCAAGAAGGTTATTACGTTATCCTCTGATCCAACCAATTGCAACGGGGAGACCGACGTGGTGTTGTTTTACAGACCGACATAGAGTTGACTTTCAAGGGTTTTGAGAGAAAGCCATGCCGAGGATACTTCTTGGTTTGTGGCCGGCCCCGAAGTGTGGACTTTTACTCATTGATAAAAACATCACTTTAAAATGTAACAATGTATTTTAAGTTTGACAGTAAAAGTGATGAAAATAAAATTTTAATTAATATATTTTTTATGACATAATACAAAAGACATAATTTTGTTCAATGAACCATATAATACTGTATGTTATAAATTATCATAATATTTTTTAGTATATTATTTGTATAATATCGATATCTTTGATTTTCTGCTAGTGGTCCACTGCGTTTTCATTTTCATTTCTATGGTCGACAGCGAAAGGTAGCGTGCAACAGCTCAGAACACAGACGTTTCCAGGTTGCATACGTCTACGTGGTATAACGTGTATCAACAGATTCGTCACAGTAATTGCAAAACGGGAGTATATCTCTGATGCTTAACATCTATAGACGGAAGGCCTCGATGAGGACAAACGGGAGGTCTTACGATTTTGTAAGTCTAAACAGTATGATACGAATGTTCCGCAACCAAATGCCAGATTTGTTTTGGCTAAATAAAACTTTAATATTTTCACGGAAAACAATACTATTCACTTTTAATTTTTGTTTAAAGTTAATAGTATTGTTTTCTTTACTATTAAGAAGACAATACTATTAATAAACTTTTAGTTTATAAGTTAATACAAAACTTATAAACTAAAAGTTAATAAGTTTTATATTAACATTTAGTTTTGTATTAAATCAAAAGTTAATTTTTTTGAAAAGTTCATAGTTTTGTAAAATAAGAATAATAATTATAATAGATTTTTTTAGCAAGAGACTACTCTCTTGGTGCAGGCGAGTCGCTGACAAGAGGTCAGTTATAGTTTTTTTTTGCGTCAATAATCGAAATAAGACGTTACTAGACTTTTAAATGAAAAAAAAAACAATACTTCAGAATGTTACATACCTATAAGTTAATTCTTGGTTATCATATAAATAGTTTACAAATAGTCCTACAATAAGTAACGTAAAGTACCTATCTCATTTTGTTATACAAATATACTACAGGTACTATACCTATAATAGATCATATTTGATATTTATAGTACGCAACGGAAATTATTCTACTGAAAATAAACTCCTTTATCAAGACGTCAAGTCTCAGAGAACTGATTGCCTGCATTTTGTTTGCATATCTGATACCTCATTCGTCAAGAGTCTTTGGGCGCTTATTCTTTATTTTTAATAATCAACAATCCATCACTAGTCTGTTTCGTACAACAAATATTTTGTTAACTCAATTTAGGACGTTCATATTAGCATAACAAGAATAATTGTTGGAAGTTAAGTACCTACTTGTTTCCACACACAACATTGTAATTAGCCAAATAAGTAACTTAAAACTTTGTAATCAAATGTAAATCTTTCTACAAAAAATGCATGCACTAACTGGATTACCTAAGTCTTCTTTTCAATTTATCAGAATGGCATTGTGATAAAAACTTTTAAAAGTAGGTATTTATGTAGGCAGTTATAGTAAATATTTCCATTTTTCCTTAAAAGGTAAACTGATAATTTATACGTTATAAAATGAGTTCAACAAACCTTAATTAAACTCATAAAAACATATAGAATGAAACTTGTTTTTATTTCAAAACAATATTTACTCTCTATCTTAAACACATAAGATAATAAGTACCTAAATAAAAAGGGGGTCTTGCCGGAACTCTCCTCTCGTTCTATCGATGTCATTCGGATTCTTCCGGTGGGATGGGAAGCGGTACGGACTGATGTTCCCGGGCAACGGTTAATGAATTCCTAAGAGTTTGCGTTAGCCGTCCATGGCGGTCGTCTGAGACGGCAGGTTTGGGCCATCGTTCTCCTTGAGTAGAAAGTAGGCTCTGGCGACGGGGATAGGACGCAGGCTCTTCTTTTAGGAGTTCAACACCTCGAAATTATAGGTACAATAATATAAATAAGAAAGTATTAATAATAGATTAAAATATAATAAAAAGGATTAATAAAAAAAATGTACATTTTTACCACGCTTCAGGTTGTAATCACATACCTATAAACTAGAAAGTAAAATTGTCATATTTGTTTTGTGTTTATCATTCCGAGGTGTTAACTACTATCTCATGAAGACCTATTTAAAAATGTAGGTATGTAGGTAAATAGCTAATGGGAAAATCATCGGCGGGAAAAACTAAGAACACTTTAGAAGGAATGTTTTATATCATAACATAAAAATAATATGAATTTGTAATTCCAAGTAGAATAAAAATAACCTTGTTTTTTTTTGTTTCATTAAGATATCGGACCAGATAGGATAAAAAAGTTATTAGTAAAAAGATAATAGTATAGTAAAATGTTACAATTAGTTGATTTAATCCTAAAGTACTCTCAATACCTTGATTTTTTACTTGTTTTATATATTTGTATAGATAACAGTTTGTATTACATTAACAATTCTAAACAATATAACAAAGAATGGTTATAATTAATACTGCTAGGACACTAGGTACCTAACTATGGTATAGGTAATTATCAATGTACCTTGTGGGCTTTTCCGAGATTACTGTATTTTCAACCTAGTTACCTAGGTAACTAGGTTACATTATTTCAGACTTACAATTTTTTTTTATTTTGTTTTATAATTACCTAGGTTTATAACTTCTTTAACGTCCCTTTATAACTCAACATCGATTTGAACATTTTTATAAAAATAAATATAAGGCAAGGCAATGTGATTACGCTAACAACATAAAATGAATATATAATATTTTAGTATGTTTTCGGTACCAAAGAACATTAAGCAATACATTTCTATTGTTTGCGGATATATGTATGTTTATATGTGTATATAAAGTATCTTCTTAATACGTCAGGTATACCCTTAAGACAAAAGGAACCGTTAAACGGAACTTTTTATTTACATCGTCATGTCCATGTCACTACATTTAATTAAAATTGGTCTTTCTATAACAAAAGAAACGATCACAATAAAAGTACATTAGCACTATCCAACATTAACAAATTTAATATTTAAGTTCGTCATAGTAAATAAATATCTTAGTATTTGAACATAAGATATTACCACACATAAATCTAACACTTTGTTTAAATATATATACAATAACACAACAAAATAAAACAAAAGTTGTCACAAGAACATTTATTAAACATCAATACATAGTTAAGTGTATAATTAGGAAATATTTATTATTCATGTAAAACTTACTAGCTTCAAAATTTAGCGTTTCTAGCAATTCAAGCGTTTTTAGCCAAACCCAATAAACACCACAAGACCAATCTGTTATCTCGGGTTTGGCTTTACATTTAAAAATGTAATAACTAATAATCTTAACTAATATGACAGTAATCAAAAAAGGTGGGGAGGAGATTCGTGTTGCCGGCACATGTCACTTCATTATGTATTACTTTTATTGAAATATAGACAACTGAAGATTATAATTAGAAAATCATATTTATTGCTACTATAGTTAGCCTAACTGCCTCGTTACAGTCAAAATTACAATAAATCTGAGTAACATTAAAGTTTTAAAGCTGTCGTCAACATTCGAAAGCATTTATATTTAAATATTTAATGAAAGTGCTATTTTTTAATCAAATGTTTTAATATATTTTTTACTAATAATACTTATATTACTGTTTAGTCTTTTTATAGTTTTATCATTTTAATTTAACTTTTATAATAAACTTGTAAACAGTTACAAATATATGGGGCTTACATTTTTCATAACATTGGCATTTTGTGTAATATTTAGTAATGTGTGTAGAACATCTCTTGTAAAAGGCACAATTTAATAAATTTGTATAAAAGCAAGGCATTTCAGGCTTGTAACCATTTATGTACTTTTAACTTCTACATAACATTATTATATCTTTATATAATAAATGAGATACTTAAATGAATAAATTATATAATACAAATAATTAATGTATATAAAATTGTAAATATTTTTTGATCTATCATTGCCAATCAGATCATGAGGACGGTGTATTATACGAAATAAAATTATTTATTCCTTATTTTTGAGACATTATTTTTAGTTATAAGAAAATAATAAATATAAAAAATTTAAAATGCTGTCAAAATTATTGACAATTTCTTATAATAATTAATATGTAAATATAAAACATCGAGACTTATTATTACGCAAAATGAATTACATAAGCTAAATCTTTAAAATATTGTAGACACGGACAAAATATAATTCTGACATTAGTCTAATAAAGACCGAGCAAACCCAGTAGACATTTCTTGTAGTGACCGGAACAATCGCCCTGCAACATATTATATAACATTAACAACAGAAAAACAATAAAAAAATAATTAAAACTAGAGACGCCCCGAATAGTGGTTTTTTCCGAATAACCGAATACTTAATACTATTCGGTTTAACTTTTACCGAACCGAATATTCGGTTGAATTATTCGGTTTACCATTTCATTGTTTGTTTTCATAACAGGTATGTTACGTGTAGCTTCTGGGTAGATGAATAAATATGTTGATTTGTGGTTTAAAAGTAAATGTTGACTAAATACTAACTGTAGGTTAGGAATAATAAAATAAATATGTTGACCTGATATTTTTCGAAATAAATATTGTTTTGAAGTTTAATTGTTTTTATTATTAGCTTCATTCAACACCCTATTTATAGGATTTCTTTGTCTTTTACTTCTTTACCGTGTCGTGTCGCCAGAAAAATAGAAATGCTGGAACCGATGATATTCGGCACCAAAACCGAATGCAGCCGAATACGAATTGTGAAAAAAATGCCGAATACTTACTGAATATTCGGCGCATCTCTAATGAAAACGTTTCTAACTACTCCCGTTCCTCCATTTAAAAATAAAATATTTCAATTTCTAACCAAACACCCCACCAAATATCCAACAAGGAATATGTACTTTCCCGGAATATGTCGAGTCCCAGATTATTATTAAGTAAACAATCCATGTTATTTACACAATATTGAGTTTATATAAAACAGATATATTAAACAGTTTTAAGAATAAAGGGGCTCGGCTGGGGATGATAAAATAATTACATAATTAATTTATAAAATATTTGAACCCTGACTTTCCCAGACCATATAATTGCAGTTTGCAAAGAAACTTTATCCTGTGGATAAGTAACGGGACACTAATTTTAGGTAAACTCTTATGGAGATGTATCGTTTTGTTCAATCTTGTGATATCTATTGTTTTGGATTCCTTTTGTTTAAATTTCTGTTTTATGATTTATCTGATAAGTGACTACATCTTAGATTTAAGAATATCCGTCATTATATTGAGTGTGATGTGTCTCACCTCAATCCAGCTCTGGAGTGTTTCCCCGTACTTGGACTGGAACATGTCAGCGATGTCTCCGAGGTCCAGCTCGCAGCGAGTCACCATGATGCGGATCAGCTGACGGTCGTTGGTGCCCAGACCCTTCATGGACTTGTGGAGACGTTCCCCAAAGAACAACGGCTTGTTGCGGACCACTTTCACTGTAAGAATTAGTGCTTTCGGTTAATATTACGTTTTTAAGGAAGAGAGGATGTTTATATACTAATCAATAATTGTTAATTTCATACATATTCACTTAATCAATAAAGTGACCTGATGACTGTAATTCTTACTATTTATACATTTTTGAAGGTCTTTTTATTTATAATAGTATAAGATTAATCTCGCGACAAGTAACAATATCCACAGATAATTCTGAGATAGTTAGATATCCTGTAGTATCTGAACATAATTTAATATAAAAGGTAGACGTTAACGCCATTTACTTATAACATTACAATTATAGATCATTTTTTAACAAATTCATTTCTTTTTTTTTACTTTGTCTCAGATTCGAATATTATGTTATAAAGCAATTTTAACTAAAAAAAATCTATATATAATTGGCTTTTATAATATGGCTTGTATGGCTTGTATAATAATGGCTTATATAAATAGCTTATATAATTGGCTTACGTCCTTTACATTATAATATGAGAGTTTCTCATAACGAATACAAGCAGGAATCGAAATTATTGTTAAAAGGTAAAAAAAGAAAAATAAGCGATATCTCACCAATAGCTCTCAGAGCCTTTTCCAGATCTCCGGAGAACTCCGACTTGATGGCGTCATCTATATCGTGTCCCGTCAGGAACGTGTACTCCTGGAAGATGGCGGCCAGCTGCGGGAACGAGCGGGAACACAGCACCGCGTTGAACACAGACTCGTCTGTACCCAGGCGCAGCTCACCTGGAAATACATGTATGTATTTATTTATTGTTGCGTGTAAACTGGCTTATAATTGAAGCTAAATGGTTATCTTCGGTCATTGACCTCTGTGATAGATAGTAACTGCACATTATTATTTACCTGCTTGCAAAAGACTCCTAGCATCTTCTCTCGCTTGCTCTTGATCAACGTGGAAGTTCTCAGATCTATTGCCCTGAAATTTAAAACATGTTATTTCTATACTACTATACTTCATAATAAGAGGAATAGATGATATAAGCAATTAGCGTCCAAAAAGCTCGATGTCAAATCTATATACAATTTTTGCAAAGGTAATTCTTGACAGAATTACAAACACCTTAGATGAGAATCAACCAAAGGAGCAGGCCGGATTTCGCAGTGGGTTCTCGATCGTGGACCACATACATACGATAAAACAAGTGCTCGAAAAATATAATGAGTACCGAATGACATTTTGCATAGCATTCGTAGACTATATCAAGGCGTTCGACAGTCTAAAACACACAAGTATTAAAGCAATATTGATTGAAGGTGTCCACAAAAAAATACATAATGATAATCAAGGGTATCTATACTAACATGGCGGTTAGAGTGAAAACACGAATGAGTGGGAGACAAATTTGCAATAATGAAGGGTGTAAGGCAACGCGACATATTATCGCCCAAAATCATCTCCGCTACTCTGGAACTCGTGTTCAGAAACCTTCACTGGAGTGAATTCGGAATTAATATAAACGGAGCATCGTTAAATCACCTAAGATTTGCTGATGATCTCATTTTAATCACCAATGAATGACGCGAACAACTTTCAGAAAATGCTATCACAACTAGTCAATGAAAGTAGGACTTCAGATAAACACCTTAAAGACTAAATTGATGACCAACAGCATAAAATTACCCTACTTAATAAATAGCGATAAGATAGATTACGCGAATGAATACACATACCTTGGCCAAATCATCTCAACCAAACAACTCACGGCTAAACAAGTACAATAGAGAATTAACTCATCCTGGAACGGTATTGGTCTCTAAAAACTATCCTAAAAAATCCATCCATACCATTACAAATAAAAAGGCAAACATATAACTCCTGCATTCTTCCCGTGATGAAATAGTTGCCAAACGTGGGAAAATTTATACAAACTAAAAATTTGCGAACATCATATGGAGCGTAGTATAATACTACACCTTAAGAAAAGGACATAGTAAAATTAAAACTTATTAAACATGGACACGAATAGCTCAAAACCGTGAATTGTGGATAAAGCTGGGGGTGGCCTACACTGGAAAGCAAAACGGACAAACCAACAAAATATTGATTACAAATGTCTAGATTTAAAATTTAAGTGCAATAGTTTAATTAAATTATCTGTAGACTTTAATTGTAAAAATACTTAAAATATGTTAATAAAGGCTATTTGTGTTTGAATTTGAATACTTGATACCAATATTAATAAAAATATATAATTACCATGCACAAAGATGTCATAAGTCTTTTGAAGTTTCCGGACGTATCGCCACGGAGGTCATCTTCCAAGAGAGTTCCGTATACTGTAAAAAAAAATCATTCATAAAACCTTTATAGATTACTTCCGAAATCCATGTGAGCATTTATTTTTAACTCGAAGTTTACAGCTTCCTTGACCTTTCATCCGTGTGTAAATTGCTTTCGTAAGTGTGCAAGAGATTAAACTTTTTATATAATTAAGAATTGGGAGAGATGATGATAAAACTAAATCTAACGATCATAACCAAACGATTATGTATTATAATTTATAATGTACCTAGATTGTTTCCAATAAAAAAAATATTTTCTTTATATAAAAAAAAACTAAGAAAGTTATATGGATTACAAAGATATCCATCAAGTTTCAAAAATAGAGTAAGTAATATTGATGTATAAGTCAGACAAGTAGACGTCGTTAGAAGCCATTTGGAAATGGTCCAAAGTTCTCTTTTTTCCTCTTATATTGATGAGTCACTGTTGCGTACTGGGAAAAACATTGCCTAAGTTCACAATTCACAATAACGCGATAAAATTAATCTTATTTTATAAATATAACAGTAAGATAAATATATATAAAAAATAAAATAAAGGGGTGTCTACACAGATCATTATCCTATACCTACTTTAATTAATTAAAGTTATTATTGATTAAACATGACGTCACTGGCAATTGCGGGAAGTAAGGGTTATGTAGGTATATGTATCTGTGTATATGTATTTTGTAACTTAAGTAACGTAAAGGAAATAGTCTATTCCACTTCAAGAGCAAGTGAATCTAAAAACGTGGAACTGCGGTAATGGATATCATTCGTCATTCAGTTATTGCTTGTATCCTTTCATTATTATCAGGTGCGTTATACTAATGTAATATATTACGATTACTCGACAAAGAAAATATTATAATAGTTAAATATAATTTAAAGTATTAAATAAATGTAGGTAAAAGATTCCGGAAAATGTTTTCATATTATTTTATTATTATTACATCGTATACTACGTATATTAAAACTATATAGTATTCTGAATCAAGTTATCTTTAATTGTAATTCAAGTGTTACTTATTAAAATTAAAAATATATTATGTATTACGATACATCAATCAGAATCTTATGTCCAATGTTGTGAGCTTACAGATATATCAAATTTAGCAGGAAAAGCTAGCTGTATACATTTTAAGAACGTGGGGTTTCCCCGTCGACTAAAATTTATTATGATTTATGATTGAGAAAAAATTATAAACACAGACGTATAAGTTTAATATTACCAATGAATAATATTATTAAGATAATTGTTCTTGTACCTATTACCTAGAGATCTATTTATAATTATATAGAGTAGGAACTATGTTAAAAGAATTGAAAGTCATGACCTTGATTTAATACACTAGCTGTTTTTTATTCAAGGCGTGAAGTAACTGCCAACATTATAATAAAATGAAAGTTTTTTAAATTTCTTCATAGACAATCATTTATTTATAGAAGACTATTTAATTGTCGAGGTACCACGGACTGGTCGAAATGTAAATTATAATGAAGAACTGAGACAAATAACTCAGTTACAACACTATAGACGCTGATATTCTATACTCTACAAGAGTGGTCTTAACCATGTTTTTAATAAGGTAGTTCCTGCAATTTGCTCTTAATTTACGAAAAAGTTTCCAAATGTGGCAGCCTCACTTTGCAAAGTACCTACCTACTACCAATACGTAGTGCCGTGCAATGTATTGATAGAATATACCACATTATTTAAAATTGTCCGCGATCATTTTAGCTACTTTTATAAAATAACTTATTTAGTTATTTACCCTTTATTGTATAAATTTACAAAAAACGAACTTAATGTCTTATGGCATTAAGTTTGAGAGAATCTCTCACAGTTAACCTCTGCATATAATCAAAAAGAAAAAATCTAATATAGTGAAAAATTGTGGTAGGTATTTTAAAATAATAAATAAAAAAAATAATAATACAAAATGACACGAAGAATGTAGGCTATAACAGTAAAAAACATAATACAAATAATAGAAATTCCAAATGTCAATGAAACAAAAATACAGGACCGATTAGAATGACTTTTTTTTTAATTATTTAATCCAACATTTATGATGCCAGATTACTAAGTCACAGGTTATTTCTTGCTACAGTTAGTAATTTTTTAGTAAAATTAATAATATTTTAAATAATAATAATCTACTCATTTATAAGAATTAGGTTCAGTCAGTCAGTCAGTCTGAACGTTATTGAATCACTCGGAAAATTTATTTTATATTTTGGCATATAATAAAACAGTAGATGCTCTTCCTTGGTGACTTGGTAATCAATTAAAATACATTTTAAAATGACTGTTCAACTTCTTGTAAATTGTAATTGCAGCTCAAAACAATCGTATGCTTTTTGGAAAAAAATACAACAAAATATATATATAAAGATCTATAGCTTAATATAACTTACTTGCAGTATACGCTTGTTTGATGACATTGATCTCATGATTGGACATGGTACACATGACTTCTATCAGCACATCCTCATCGGTGCCGATGCCAGAGGTGGCGTCATGGAGTTCCTTGGCGTAGAACTGCGGCAGCGGTGTCATGAGAGCCACCAATAGATCCTCAAACTTTCCGCTAGTTTCGCTTTTTAGATCTGATACGAGGTCCTTGGGAGAGAAGAATAACAAAATTGTTTTTGTAATCAGCTATTTCTCGTAATAGATACTTAATAATTCGAACCCCGCGGAATAAGGTACAATATGACTAATGAGTGATTTTTTAGTATTCTATTTATTGCCAACATGGCGCTGGCCAGACACGGTGATAAACCAACTATTCAGGGCTTTTTTTTGGTTTATGACTCATAAATAACGTGACATAACATAACATAAAAAAAGGTAAACAGATAACGTATCTTTCTAAGCGAAACAAATAAGTAGTTTCATCATTTGTGGATTGGGTTACTGTCCATTCTTTCCTCTTTATGGAATAGTCAAGCCAACTTTAGATATAAATATTTTTCGGCTTATTGATTTAGACACAAAAACATGTAGCTATATTTGTTACAGTAACGATAATAAACATATCATGGGTGTGTACCCCCTCGAGTTCAATTTATTATAATAATATGGTATTACGAAAAACACGTAACACGTGAACGATATCCGATAACGATATAAGAAAGTGTTTGTATAAAATATTATTAATATGGTGTAATACAAGCAACGAGTTCTAATTTCTTTGCCTTTACCATCTCAATATAAAGTCTGTACTGTTCTATATAATGGTAACAGGAAATATGTTCATGCATATTTTAACAAGAGTATTTTCCATGTTTTTGTCGTAATGTCGGCTCGTAATGCATATTACTTATGATGACGTCGGCTGATTACTCATTACACATCATTGAGCAAACTACACAATAATTATTGAGTCAAGACTACGTTTGAACAACTCACATTCAGCTCCTCTGAGAGCTTTAAAAAAATAATGTTGTATACGAAGAAAAGACAATTGTTACAAACTATTCAAAAAATATTTGTTATTGGAGTATAAAAACCATAAGTACCTTTCCATACAAGGTCTTGAATTCGAAAGCTATGCGTAAACGTTGTTCGTTGCTTCGGCGAGTCAAAACTTGGATTATCGACTTCTCATCAGTTCCGAAGCCTTTCATTGCCTTCCGAAGAACCGCTGCGTCTTCTCTGGGATCGAATGGGTTGACAGGTACAACTGTTGGTTTGGACTGTTGAGAAAACAATGATACTTGAGAATCACCAATATGGTTATGTGATAATCGAATAGTTATTTACAGATGTATGTTGGGTTTTCAATGTTTGTAGAGCTTATAAAATATTAATGCGAATTTTAATACATTAAATATTCATATACTATTATGCATTATCATTAATATCATAAAAAGTATATCTACTATGACTCATAAAAATGTATAATAATTGTCATAGTCACTGTACTCCATGTTATCCAAAAGGAAGTCGATTGTGTCTCATACTGATGATACATGCTATTTGGCACTGCAATGGACCAACAACCAAACATAAAAGGCGATTATATACCGTGTAACGAAACGACTTGAATCCACGTCTTATACCAAACGACGCTCTATACACGCTGCGCATGTTGTAATTCGAAGTTACCGAGGACATACTGATAAGGATAACTAAACTTTCACGAAATGGCACATCAAAAACAACACTCTCAGTTACATCACACAATGAATTAAATGAAACTGTATATTTTGATAACTTTGATTTTAAAAACTACGTGCATTTTAGTGAGGACCAGATCCAAGACTGAGTTATTGTGATAAATGTACTCCGAGACGAAGTGAGCATAACAGTATAATTGCAGTAAACTGTTCCTTGAATAGAGTCACTGCGTGTAGGTATGGTCCCGCGGCTTGAACTCGTTAACATGTCATGATATGTTCAAATCATTTGAAACTTTCGAACCACATCAAGCTTTAACTAATATGATAAATATTATTAAATATATATTTACCCGGCTACATTCACGTAATTTAATCAGAATTTTGCCCGACTAGTTCCGAGCCCGTTCGGGATTCCTACTCATGAGCTAGTCCCAAGTCCGTCATGCTTTGATGAATACTCGAAATGAGTTCGAAACTAGTCGGGAAGAATTCCGATTAAATTACGTGAATATAGCCGGGTAAGTATATATTTATCAATCATCATGGTTCACAAAAGTTTAAATGCAAAAATGATAAATATTACTTTAAGTAAATAAATATATTAGTCCCAATCACATATTCCTAACAAAATAATAGGAAATTCCAAGTCAATTGCTTGCTATACTACAAAATAAACAATAAATAATTAGTTATAAATAAATAGCTCTAAAATATCTAAAAGTTAGAGATATCATTTTATGTTTTCAGTATTTCTCAATAGTGTTTACAATGCATTACTAACTTTTGACAGTATTATGTAGTAAGATAACAAACATTACTTATAAGGATTTTTTATTATATTTCTGTGAAAATTTGTATTCAAAAAGTAAACAATCATGATGCTTATATAAAGTACACCAGTATCAGTTCTGATCAAAATAGTACAATCAGTAATGTGACTCATCGTAATTTGCAGTTACCATATTGTTGGAGGCAATGATTACTGTTAATTAAATCCAAAGAGTTTTGTATACAACAAACTTACATATGCTGCACTATAATGAAAATGAGATATATATTCATTGTTGATAATATATATCTTCAATCAACTTGTGTTACTTATTGTACAACTGTTACTGTAACTTCATATTGATGTGATGTTTCATAAACATTATTATTGTAAGCATTTAAAAATATATAAAAAAAAATTGTTAAAGCAGAAAAAGTAATATACTTACTTAAGATTATTACAATAATGAAGTAAATTGAATTATTATTTATATTATATGGCAAAACTCAGTACAAAGTGAAATGAAAGAAATGCATTTAAATAAGTACACCGAAAATTAAATTATAAACACATAAGCATACAGAAAGAATAAAAAGTCTATGTTTTGCTTATCACAAAATAGTTTAGCATATGTGCGTGTGAGTGAAATTTACCTTTGGTTCACTATATACTGGACTTGATGTATTATAAGCTTGGTGACTCTGCACGCTGTGTGAATATCCCTGATGATAAGACTGGTGTCCAGGACTTTGTTGCGCTTGTGGGTAATTGGACTGAGGATATGGTTGAGAAGTTGGATGACCTTGGGAGGGTGGGTATACTTGAGCAGGTGGATACCCTTGAGCAGATTGGTAACCATGTGCAGATGGGTACCTTTGAGCAGGTTGGTGCTCTTGAGAAAGTGGATAACCCTGAGCAGGTGGGTAGCCTTGAGCAGGTGGGTAACCTTGTGCTGAGGGGTATCCTTGAGCACCAGGGTAGCCTGAGCTAGATTGAGGGTAACTTTGCTGTTGTGGGTAGCTAGAAGTTGGAGGATAACCACTCCCCGTGTTGGGATAACCGGGTTGAGGTGTTGGATAGCCCATAGTCGGAAAACCCGGCATTGGCGCCGGGTTTCCGAATGATTGCGGCGCGGAGTTGCTAAATCCAATATTATGTAGGTATCGAGGCGAACCCTTAAAATAAAATAAGTATAGTTTATAACCTATATGCAACTAACAGACAATAATGTGAAGAAAGAATAACTTATTTACTTCATACGCGTTTTAGTTTCTAAAAACTTTGTGATAAACAAAACAAGACAACCGACTTTCATTAGCTAAGCATTTTTCTTTCACACTAGATAACTCAAAGACTACTTACTTGATAGGGATTCATTTTGCCTTATTAATTGTTAGTTACACACTGAATTTTACTTTATTAAGTAGAATTATTTTAACACTAGTTATCTCAACTACACGCGATTGAAAATGAGAACAGCAAGTAAAAACTAACGAACTAAGAAATATAGAACACGTAGTGTGTGTAATAACTAATAAGAATACTATGAAGTATGAATCACAATTCGCAATTGACAGATGGCGACATGACAAATGTCAATCTATAAAACCGTGGATTGAGCCATAGATATGAAATAATAATTAAGTATGCTTTTTACATTAAGCAGAAAAGCACTTTTAAAACTACACACCAATGATAAAATAGGGTTTTACCAAAATGATCAAAAATCTAAAACTTGAATTTATTATAAGATTCCTTTAAAAATGATCAACGCATACGTGACATATTAAAATAATAAATACATAAAACTTTATTTACTACGATTATAACTTTTTAGTTATTAAAATATATAATTTTAAATTTTACACGAAGTTATTTGACAACCAAAACCATCTTTGCTTTTTATTAAATGTTTTAAAGGTCTAGGCTAAATAAGATTATTATCTCTAAAAATATCTAATCTCGTTGCCGATATGGCCCTCGTGGCCCGGAACCCATCTTAGAACCACAGTGTTTTGCATCCCAGAGTGTTCTATTTCATCAGGCAGTCAAGCACCAGTCTCGACGTGATAGTACTCGAGTTTAGGGCCTTTAGTGCCGCCTGACTATCCGAGTTGATGTAAATGGTCCTATTCGAGTAGTGGCGCTGCAGGTTCAGGTACGCACAAGCAATTATGGCGTACACCTCTGCCTAAAAAATGGAGGCGTACTTGCCCAGGTTTAAGCTTTCCCTGTGGCTAGGGCGCTCTCCATATATCCCGCATCCTACCTTAGGCCCCACTTTCGATCCATCGGTGTAATATACAAGGCAACCGTTCCTCCAGGGGAGGCCGGTCGACCATTCCTCCCTTGTCGGTATTTCCACAGCATAGTTTTGCAATTGCAAATTGCAAAATTGCAGTGTGGAACCATGCTATCGCGAATCATCGCTAATACGTTGTCGCTCATGACCGAGTCCTTAAAGATCCTCAACCTGCTCGACATCCAATTTGTACTGCCCTGACATGTAAGTCGAGAGGTGGGAGGTCCAGCAGAGCATTCAGAGCCGCTCCCGGACATGGCACCTGTCATCATGCGACAGGCAGCTCCTTGGAGACTGTTCAGCCTGTCCCTGACCGTAAACTGTTGGCACTTGCTCCACCATGCCACAGATGCGTAAGTCATCACCAGCCTCACGATCGTGGTATAGAACCACAGCATTATTTTGAGCTGAAGGCTCCACCTGCCACACGCCATCCTTCCACAAACTCCCAAGGCCATCTTAGCCTTGGTTATGGTGTTATCAATGTGACGCCTCTTATTTGTGAATGGAACAATCACCGTTTTATCCGCATTAATGGATAGTTCATTCTCTGCACACCAGCTTGCAACCAGGCTCAGAGCCCTCTGCATGATGCCCGAGACAGTCATTTGGCTGAACCCACGAACGACAATGACAAGGTCGTCTGCGTGCCCCTGCACATCATTTCGGGGTTCAGCCATACTATGCGATAACTCATCCACCACCAGCGTCCACAAGGGCAGCAACAAAACGCCACTCTCTGGGCTCCCTCTGGTGGACGCAAACTCCACAGTCGTATCATTGAGCGCAATAGTTGCCCTCCTGTTTGAAAGCATTGACTCTACCCACTTCATCGTGGTCACGTCTGTTTGTTTACACATAATGCCCTTGACCAGGGATCTGACCGGCGTGTTGTCAAAAGCACCCTCCATATCTAGGAAAGCTCTTAAGGCAATTTCACGGTCCTCAAGGTCCTCAAGCGCCTTTTTGATTTTGTCGACCAAGTTGAGAAGGGCAGTTTCGGTAGACCTGCCCTTGCGATAGGCGTGTTGTGAGGGGTGGATAGGTTTTGCCTTTAGGATACTTTCTCTAATGTGTAAATCGAGTATTTCTTCCAGCGTTTTGAGAAGGAATGAAGTAAGGCTTATTGGTCGTAAGGCTTTCTCTGTACTGTAATCCTTCCTGCCAGCTTTTGGTATCAAAATAACCTTTGCGTTTTGCCAAAAAAAATGTAACCACAAGCAAAACCTGCTCTGTAGATTTTGATGAGATTCGGACGCAGTGTGACCAGCCCCTTTTGAAGGAGCGCCGGAAAAATACCGTCCAGTCCACATGCTTTATATGGTTTGAAGGATCCTATGGCCCACTCCAGTTGCTTCGAGCGGATTACTAAAGCGGCTTTTCTCCAGTCCTCAGTGCGAGTTCTATGTTCCAAAGCCGGTTCGTTTGCGGCAGCGCCGCTGCAATCCGCACCAGGAAAGTGGGCTCTAATGAGCTCAGTCAGAGTTTCGTGCTCACTCGACGTGTTAATTCCATCTGGTCTATTTAGTATGCCCTGATGGCTGGTCAGGCATCTGGTCTATTTAGTATGCCCTCTGAGAGCATTTTTTGAAGTCGTGCTCTCTGAGGCAGACTCACCACTTCCTCACAGAGCTTCGTGGAGGAAGCTCTGTGAGGAAGTGGTGAGGCTCTTGGCTCTCCTAATTTCTTTGTTGTATTCGGTTAGAGCACTTCGGTAGTCCTCTCATTCTCGAGTCCGTTTAGCCCTATTGAATAACCAAAAAGTACTCTCTCTAAGTTTTTGCAGCTTAAAGCTCCACAATAGTACCTTCCTCCTTTATGTTTTTGTTTTTAGCGGGCAGCTGTCAGAGTAGGCAGAACGTACGCCTTCCTTTAACATTGTCACCGCTATTTCCAGGCTATCAGGAGTCTTGATACTGCTAGGCAGGTCCTCAAGGTTATGCTTTAACTTGTCACAATAGGATTCCCAGTTTGTAGATCTGGGATTCCGATATGACATGATTTGGTTATTGATGGATGCCATTAGTCCGAACGCAATGTGTCGATGGTCAGACATCGAGGTTTCGTCACTCCCACGCCAGTCAGTGATAGGACTCGCGAGATTTTGAGTGACAAAGGTTATATTCAGGACTGAGCTGAGCTAAGCTGAGCTCTGAATTTCGTTACAAAAGTAGGTTTATTGCCTCGGTGCAGTAAGTTGAGATTATTTACTAATAAAAATTCATGGAGCAACTCACCTCTTCTGTTTATATTGCTACTTCCCCAAGTGGTGTGGTGGGCGTTCGCGTCGCATAACACCAGGAATTCGGCGTGGTGCTTCCGGGCGTATTCAACAACCCGCTCAAGCTCCTCAGCGGGGTTACTTTTCTCTCCGGGAAGGTAGGCCGAGCAAAAATTGACTCGGGAGCCACTCCATCCTTTGAGACTGTAGAACGTTGCAACCAGGTCGTCGGTGCAAGCTCTGAAATTTGTAGAAGCTGTATGTTCTTGTGGTACACAATGCATGCTCTGGGCTTAGTGCCATTAGTATTGTCAAGTATCTTACCCGCGGTGTTGAGTCCTAGAATTTTTTGGTGCCACGAATCCAGGGCTCTTGAAGTAATGCGAGGCTAGCTTTCCCCTCCTTGAGGCAGCACTCCATCATAGCCTCAACAGAAGGTTAGCCTGGAGGAGTCTCGCTGTTTCCCCAGTAGTAGCCATTATTTCCCGGGGCAAGGTTTGTGCGGCCCGCTAGTCTTTGGTTTGGGCTTTTGCTGCGGTCCCATCGGTCCACAGTCCGCCCTACTTCTGCCTCGTGCCGCACGATTACCCCTGTAGGCACCCCTACCGGCATGTTTTTGCACTCTGCTAGATCCAAGAGGCGGTCGCACCGGATGAGTCCGGGTGTTCACCTCACTGACTAGCTTCGTGCTGCCAGCCTGGGGGCGGGCATTTGCCCCTCAGTGGGTTGGGGTTTAGTCCTGCTCGTCCCGGGCTTGAGGTCTGATTTCTGACCGCTCTTGACCTTAAAAGTGATACTGTTAAAGCCAAGAGCCGCCACGAAGTTCCTGCTACGGAGTGCCCCCACTGAGCGCTCATCCATGGCGAAAGTCACTAAGTAACCATTCTCCACAGCCCAACTGTGCAGAACCCTCCACAGCCCGACATTCAGACCGGTGTTCTGCTTGGGCAGGACTAGCAGAGCCTGCTCCACATTCTCCACGTCACTGCTGGGTAGGAAGGTCACCACGATGGTCGCCTTGGGCAGCTCACTCTCGGGTATGATTGAGAGTTGTGCCCCGTCCCATGGCGAGAGTTTAGGGAGTTTACTCTCTGATTTGATGCCAATGATGGCTTGAACCAGAGCTCTATGAACTAACTTCATTTGGTCCTCCATCATCGGCGTCGTGTTACGAACACTGATTCTGGACTATCCCACCACCTGAGAGAATGATGGTGGAGTATGTACCTCGGCAGTGGCAGTCCTTTTGGTCTGCAGCTGCGTACGGGGTGACTCATCCTCCGATCGCGTTCGTTTGACCGCCCTCGCATCTTCTTTTGGTGGTTTTCTGCCCGGAATTTTGGCCCAGGTCTTACGGCATCGGGTTAAGGCCTCTTCAGCGCTTACACACGATGCTTTCAGCCTTTGTAACCGTTTCCAGGCCTTCTGCATGTTCCTTCTCCGAAGAGGCAGTAAGCTGCACTTCCCTCGCAGATGTAGTTTTCTCGATTGGCTGGGGGGAAGATAAAAATAGCTTCTCAATGGCAATTTCTTCCATATAAGTCCCACGAGTAGCTAGGTAGGTAAATAAAGGTCGCTGACCGGCAGAGCCCCGCTTGCCGGCCAGAAGGGCATAGGGTACAACCCGAGGCGCCCCGGTATCGGGTGGCACCGTTTTTTTTTTTTTTTTTTCAACATCAGGGGCTTTCACAATATTCTACCTGTCCACTACCACTTTGATAAAGAGCAGTCGCACTTGCTTTTTTTGACGGAGACGCAGATACAATGTCCTTTGAGCTATGCGCACTTAGATTATATCTGTTAGTCGTTAGAGCAGAACTTTCGCTCACGGGCCGGAATCTGTGTGTATGCGCGGAACGACTTCTGTATCCAGCGTCTCCGTCAACTTGAAGACCCCACTTTCTCTTCACACCCCACTTTCTTTTCTTGGACACAGGAAACGAAAAAATCCTGTATTCCTGTGTCTACAGGTTTCCATAATAGTGACAAGGAGACAACTTGATTATTTGGATATCTCAGTAAGGCTGCAGATATGGCTCTACATCATTACCCATCGGCGCAGCTCGTGCTTCTGAGTGACTTTAATGCCTGTCATCAGGACTGGCTGTTCCCGTACCAGAAGACAAACCATGCTGGAAGAGAAGCGCGGAATCTGTGTTCACATATTCCCCACCAGCTCTCGAACCACATGGTGTTAGGCGAGTATGGAAATACAAGTCAGCAGACTGGGATGAGATGCGGCACTTTTTTGCGTCTTATCCTTGGATAGAAAGAAGGGCAGAAGACTTCTCTTCTTTGGAATCGTCGATTCGCGCGGATGCTATAACCGATGTGGTCCATCAGGGAATGGAGTATTTTATTCCTTTTGCTAACATATCCATCCGTTGTTTTTATAACTCTTTTTCTGCTGCACATTAACGATCTATTGAAGCCCTTTATCTATGGGTATGCATACGACAGCACAATTGTAGAAAGATATGTGCCGAGTATTCGGGCTAGTAGAGATCAAGTGGAGTCTGAAAGAAAATCCACGGTGCAATATTTAAGTGAAAAGCTCCAGGTAGTCTCCGCATGGAGCAATGCCAATCTTGTCAAATTCAACATCACCAAAACGCAGATGTGTCTGTTCACCGCCAAAAGGAGTCCTTTCACCTTGGCTTCTACTTTCCAGAATGTATCTTTGGAATACAGTGACCGGCTTCAGTTGTGTAGACTTAGGGATTTCCTCGAACCTCAATTTCGGTCGGTTCATTGAGTCCAGATCTTGAGTAGTAGCAACAAAGCTTGCCGTTCTTGCGAAGGATCGGCAGTACTTTACACCGGGACAGTTTCTTGTTTTATACAAAGCACAGATACGGTCGTGTGTGGAGTACTGATGTCACATATTTGCTGGTGCCGCAGTCTCACCTTGCGGTTCTGGACTCAATTGAGAGGCGAACGAAGAGGCTTATAGCCGATCCCGCATTGGTCGAAGCCGACCTCCACAGCCTCGAACACAGACGTAGAATTGCTAGTGAACACAGAGTAAGTAATAATTATAAAAGAGCGAAGATGAAATAGCCATACTTATTTTTTCTAATCAAATAAGAAAGATAGGTAGGTTCGCTCGTTTACCTTCTCTTTTCTCCGATGGATACATTTTATTTATAGGCTGACTTCCATACTCTATGTATATTGTATAAGAATTATTAACTCTATGTAAATATCCGAAGACGGAAGATGAAACCACGAGGAAAACACTTTTGAGTTTGACTGTTAGTTTTCTTTTGCATTTGCAGGCAATTTCTAGTCTTTATTGTGCCAATAAGGTTGTTACTCTAATATACATTTTATTTTTAAATTAAACAAAAAACAAGTGTTTATGTTTGAAAATATCTATAAACATGTATGTTGTGCCAGGCATGTTATGCCATGTTAAAATTATTTAAATTTAATATAAATACTTATTTATTTTTTTATAAATAAATAGCCGTCCCGTCCCGATAAAGACTATCATATATAGAATACGGGCAGGGATACGAAAGTTCAATTGGTAGAGCGACGGGATTTTTTTCCAGAGGTCGTGGGTTCGAGTCCCTGCCCGTATCGGTTTATTTTTCATTCTATAATTATAAAAATTTAAATATTGTCAATTATTTTATTAAAGCTTTTTATACATATAGGTAGTACCTACCTAATAGCTTTATTTTGTATATTACCTTGTTATGTCAACGCCTTTAAATAATTTGTTTATAACATTACACCGATTAATCACAAATAATTTTATTACGACTATTATTATTTTCGCATTTTAAGAAACTGAACGAATATTTGGAATCGATTACTTTAATGTGATAACATACCGTCCTTGTTGGGTTTCGATTTCGAATATTTATTCGATTTTACTTTTACAATTACTGAAAACATGCTATGATCCTTATGTTTTACAACATACTCCAAGGGAGATTGTGGATTGAAGATTCTCTCGGTCCAATAAATGTTCTTGCAATCAATACACATTTTTAGGGCACATTCTTACGACCCAAGTCCCAATCTGCAATGGCGTAGTGTACACAAAGTCGTTATTATCGGGTCTTTAATTAAATAGGTCCTGCGTCATTAGGATGAAAATGTGGTCTACAATTTTATAGGTACACCATTCAATGTGGCTTTTCTTTTGTTTCTCAAATTATGAGGCTCAAAATTTGCTATTCCTACACTCACAGTGAAAATTTAAAAATCTTGTTTAAAAAGGAGCGTAATATAAGTCGAAACGCATGACAAATGACAATTGACAGTAAGGATTATTATTCCAAGTAAGTAGTAGGTACTGTACGCTCACATTCATTTACTTTATTTTTCAATAGGATGGTGATAGAATAGCGCTCGCTGTATTCGCCAGCTTTCGTTTTTAAAAAGTAAAAACATGCTGACAGTAGTGATGTGCCAACTTGGGATAGATACGATTCGATTTAACTCGAGTTAAAAGTCTCGTAATTCGAGTTAAACAACTCGAGTTAACTGAATGATACGCAGTATATCATTCATTTTGTTTTTAATATTTGAATAACCTTGCTTTATAATAATATGAAAAAGTGCTGAAAAGATTCATGATAAATATGTTAAGGGCCTTGGGTCAATCATAATTAATGATATCAAGAAGAATTTGAACAAATAAAAATTTATTTTTCGTAAAATATTTTTACAAATTATCACAAAACTTGCAATGTATTAGCCTAAATATCAGTCTTACTTTTTATGAGTATTTACTTATGCTAAAAAATAGTTTTTGGTCAATCGATTTACCTACTATACAACAAAAAAACATCACAAACTTAAACAAATTAACAAAAATATAGTTTCCTCTTCTTCTTATGGGTGACCATAAAGTATAAACAAAATATTTAAATTCTTTTTTAAAAAAAGAAATATTAACGTTCTAGGTATTAATATAATAAATAATTATTATTGAAGGCTATTAAGAAAAACAATTTGGTCAACTCTTTTTGGTGCTAGACGATTCCGTCTATCATTGCACTAAATTCCGGCTTTTGAAAATAAACGCTCTGCGGGAACTGGATAAATAAATCTGGAAACAAAATTTTTTTCTCATTCCAAAACTCAAGTGGATCACTTTTTCTATCAAGATAGATATATTCAAGATATGGTAAATCAATGTATTGTTTAACTATTGTAGCTACCAAAATGTATGGAGTTGGCTCAGCACTAATCTCCATGATTTTTTTATCTATAACTTCCCAGATGTCATCTTTACCCGAATCAGTTTCATTGGCCATACTTAGCAGAAGCAGCGGTAATACTAGCACTACTTGTACTAGAAGGAGGTACGTCTTGATTTTTGTTCATGTTTGATAATTCAGTTATTACCCACATTTGAGCAATTGCTGGCATTTTTTTCTACCATAGAACCCATTTTTTTAAAACGTGGGTCAAGGAAAGGAGCTTTTGATGCTGTCCTATTAGTCTCATATACTACAAGTCGTTTTTTCTATTGTAGAAGTAAGACTAAACACTTTTAAACACTTTCCGGTTTCCGTCACTGACATTTTGCTCTCTACAGCCCTTCGTGGACCAAGTACTACAGGAATAACAGATGGTAAAAAAGGATACTTTTCTCCTAATAAAATAGTTGTCACATTTTCGGAGGGGCGTAAAAGTACTGTCACTTCTTCTATCAATAACCATTCATTAGAATCCAGATTTGAAGGAGATGATTCTAATAGCGGCAACGTAGCAGAAAGATATATTTTTTTTTAATAGACTCGAGCATATAAGTGTACTATTCCAGCGGGTATCAATGTATTGCTTGAGTTTTAATGTATGTACTTTCAATTGTTGTTGCATTTTGAGTAAAGCTTAAGATGCTTTCGTACTGTCACCATAATTTTGTGTAATATTCTTTGGAAAAGCCAGCCGGGTTTGAGTTAACCTCAATCTTTTTTGAGGAGGCTCAACTTTTAGTATAGATAACTGAGAGTGAGACGGTATAACCAAAAAATCGTTTGTACTTGCTGACGATGAAGTCTGATTTAAATCATATTTTGTTTCTACGAGTTGAACACATGGGTTCTTCTTTTTAATGTGTTCTAATAAAGTGGTCGTATTTCCATTATATTTGTATGACTCTGACCACTGTTTACACTTAGCACGTCCATTATCTGACAAATCAAAAACATCCCAAACAAGCGATTTTCTTTTAGGTCTCGGCATTTTAATAATGTTACTTAATAATAATAACATACCTAATAACAATAATATAACATAAACTAACAATTAAAAAATTCCGAGAATAACTTAAAATGTTCAATATTATATTGTGACACCTGTAAGTAATGAATATAGACAATGAATAACAAATACATACATGATACACGAATAGAACTAAAGTGGTTAATACCTTATGGCGGGAAAATTTTAACTCGAGTTGGGAAGAATTCAACTCGAGTTACGCCCGACTCCAGTTATCTCGAGCTAGTAACTCGAGTTGACCATCACTAGCTGACAGTCGCAACAAACTTTTCAATGTAGAATTTGCATAGAGATATTATACATAAAGTGGGGAAGCCAGCCTAAAATGTGGCCATCGAACTTAAAAGAGATAGGTAGATCGAAAAACCCTATCCCTCCCTATTATTTACGAAATTTCGTGCTTCGTCGGCGTCGTATCGTGCTTCGTCGGCGTCGTATCGTACTTCGTCGGCGTCGTATCGTGCTTCGTCGGCGTCGAATCGTGCTTCGTCGTCGTCGTCTCGCGCGTAATTCGTAATCGTAAATTGATTGACCAATTGTCATTTTTACTGAAATGCTAATCCAATATTTCAACGTAAGATAAAATTGGATTTATTTATTTATTTATTTATTTTCAAGGTTCACCAACAATTGTTTACACATATAAAAATATACAATAGGTATACATTCACATAACCATAGCAACAGTGCAACAACTACTTAAAGGTAAACGA
This sequence comes from Napeogenes inachia, assembly GCA_959347355.1. Taxonomy (NCBI): domain Eukaryota; kingdom Metazoa; phylum Arthropoda; class Insecta; order Lepidoptera; family Nymphalidae; genus Napeogenes; species Napeogenes inachia. Next base: position 24,269,661 of record OY365794.1, read on the forward strand.
CAATAGTCGAAGTTTTCATAAGTAAGAAATTTATATTTATAAAATTATACTGTTTTTATAATTCTCATATACATATTAATAATATGTTGGTAATATATAATGTGTAAAAAAATATTATTATAATAAAGAAGTATTTCATTCTACTTATAAGAAATATTTTCTTTTAGATTTCCTAAAGATAATGATGACTTAAAAATAAAATGGATGAATGCTATTGGAAAATATTCCATAAAAAAAAGTTCTACAATTTGTAGTGATCACTTTGATGCTGGATCATACCATAATACTGATGGAAGTAGAACTTTACGAAGATTACCTACTATCAAATGCTGTACCTCGCAAAATACAATGCAAAGAAGTATTAAGAGATGTCACCAATAAATTTACCGAGACTAGCGACAAAACTGTATCTGAATATTGCCAAGGAACAGAAATCCATCATAATATTAAAATAATTGCAGAAAATGATGTCTGTAAATCCGAGGTAAATACCGAAGTCGGTGAATGCATTGTACATGTAGATAAAGCAAATTCGATGAGTAAATTCAATAACAGTGACGATAAATCCGATGATGCAATATAAGATATATATATATAATATTTTTCATACATGATAGAAGGTCATTTGGTATTCTACAAAATAATTAATATTAACATTATTTCTAAATTATTACATATTTTTATTTATTTAAAGGACTTTTTTATTTTTTTTTATAGGAGTTACCTGAGCATCTAAAAGAGTTAATATGGAGAATAAAAGATAAAAAACGTACATCATGTTATCCTTCTCATCTACGAAATTTTGCTGCAACTGTGCATTTCCATTCTCCTGCTGCATATAAAATGATAAGAAATTCTTTTTTTAAATGTTTACCATGTGTCGAAACATTACCTAAATAGTTGGACTTCGTCTAAAAACTCTAATTGTGGAATAATTATTGAAGCTATTGATTACGTTTCAAAAATGGTTCAAGGAGAATTAAAGAATGGAAAAAAACTCGTTTTCAATATAACCTTTGATGATATGAATATCAAGAAATGGTCTTTATATTGTAAAAAGTCACATCAGTGGAAAGGTTTAGTTGACTTAGGTGGTCAATTGAGTGATCTGAATGAAAATGGTGAAAATGAAAAAGCTAGCAAAGCTTTAGTTTTTATGCTGGTCAATATCAATGGTGGATTTAAAACTCCCATAGCATATTATTTTACTAACTCATTAAGCGGTGATAAAAAAGCCAAACTACTAAATGAATTGCTAGTCCAATTAAGTGATAAAGAAATAAATATTGTTAGTGTAACTTATGATGGAGATGAATCTAACGAACAGTCATGTAAAGTTTTAGGAGCAAACTTTGACTATAGCGATAAATCGAATTTTAAACCTTATTTTGCCCATCCAAAAACTTCAAAACCTGTGTACAGTGTACCTATGTATTTCTCGATCCATGTCATATGTTAAAACTAGTAAGGAATTATTTTGCATTAAAAGGTCCAATTATTTTCAACAAATCAGATAAGATTAATTGGGAATACATTAAAAGATTAAACGTAAAGCAATATGTTGAAGAGATGCATTGTGCATGTAAAATCAAAAATAGACACTTAAACTTCCATAATGAAAAATGAAAGTGTTTCTTGCGGCTCAAATCTTCAGTTTTAGTACTTCATCTGCTTTACATTATCTTTTTTTTTTTTTTTTTTTTTTTTTTTTTAACGTCTGGAATCCTCATGGATACACACCTCCATCCTGGGGAAGATGGAAGTGGTTATGTGAGACTCTTACTCACTAAACCAGACGGTCAAAACCTCTCCGTCGTAATGGAGCGCCACGGGAACGCTTGCGCACACAACCGTGTTGCTCCGACGGAAGGCCGCGTGAGCAGCCACCACCTCCATGGAGTGACGCGCCCGGTTGACTTGAGCGCGTCCCACTCCGGGGCTTGTTGAATGGCGAAGGGCTCCCCTGCCCTCAACCCAAGCCGGCCGAGCCAAATCAGGACTCCCTCAACGAAGAAGGTGTCCCGATCCGACTCAACCTCCCGGGGCCGGACCCCGTCCGAAAACGGACGTGGTCTAGCCAACAAAGCCCTCCCTAGGAAGAGCTCCGCCGCCACCTCGCCCGGACTAATCATCGTCAAGCGCTATTGTACCTGACGATGACTATTCCGGGCCATCACCCTATCAGCGCAACGGCCTCCCCCTCAGCAAGGAAGAGACCACCACGTACCCCCCACACAACCACGGGACCGCCCCACAGTCCACTCTGCGCACAGAGAAGTACCAGGGGCGACCCCGCTGCTGTCCCCGGTAGAGAGGGCCTGCGCCCTCCCACCCTTAGTGCCCAGGCCAAAAGGCCCGAGCCCACCTCGCAGACAGACCACCCCTAAAGGCAGCCTGCTCGCCAGCCAGCCATGAACCGGGCACAAACCCCCATGGCCGACCGCGCCGAGTATTAGCCAACGGCTAATGCAAACCCGAAGGATCACATTAACCGTTGTTGCCCAGGGAGCACCGGCCCGTACCGCTTCCGATGCCACCGGACGAATCCGAGCAACAAGGGAAACAGACGGGCACACGAGGAGGTTCCCGGCGACGGCCCCCCTGCTTTACATTATCTTGAACAAGAAGTGAAAGATGATGCTTTTGTAGGCTCTTCAGCTACATCAACATTTTTAAGAACCTTCAATGATATCTTCGACACATTAAATAGCAAAAACATGTATTGTAATATAATATGTAATATGGGTTGATTCTAATAGTCCGGGAGCCAGCTACCAATTTTCGTCATGAATTTCCTCCCGAGTGAAAATTTGTAAACTGCAATAGGAAGTTGTGTTATGAAGCTTCGCGGTCGTCAGCTGCGGCTCTGGTGGTGGAGAAGGCAGTGGCAGCCTCCCACGCACGAAGAAAAAAAAATTTTTTTTAGTCATTTCCTCCCATTCTAAAATTTCTTGAATAATAGTTTATCTAATATCTTGAAGGGAAAACAAAGTCAGCTGACCATAACATGGTGGATTATACGTCAGCTGGCCACCCGAATATGAAAAAAAATAAAAAAAATTCAATGATTTCCTCTCAACTAAAAATTTATCAGGTGATAGTTTATATGTTACAGTGAATGAAAATTAACATCAGCTGGCTGTATCTCAGTGGAAAGTTCGTCAGCTGGTTACTTGAAATGTGTAATGTAGCTGCATTTATCACCTACTGAATCTTATCAGCTGACGACTTTTCCCTTTACTTAGAGCTAGCTGATTTGTTTTATTATTTACAAGAGTATATTAACTATTTTCTTAAAAATTTTCATCCAGGAGGAAATCACTTTTCTCAGGTTGTTTGGCAGTATATTTGATTTGATAATAAATATGCAGTTTAATAATGAAGGAAATATAGTTATAACTAAAGTTTAATTAATCAATAATTTATTGAAGCATAATTTTATAAATTAATGAAATTTTATTTTAATATAATGAATAAAAATACTAACAACGGTTATTCATTTTCGCTCTCGCTTTGGCTTGAGTCGCATCGACGCAGTTTTAGAATCATATAGAATGTAATTTAATTATAAAATACATTAATTTTAAGTATGTCTTATTTCCTTTTGCACCCTCTGCTGCGACCATATATAATTAATAATTAATTAATTAATTAATAATTAATTATTTGTAATTTATATTATTATTACTTTTGATAACAGCGCACATATACACTTAATGCTTAAGTAAAAATTATATATGGGTGTTTCTCTACTAACGGGAAAGTTTTGCATGAAATTTGTCCGGCTCACTTTTTGTTTTAAAATAGGGTTTTAAATATATAGAATGAAAGCTAATAACTAGCGATTTTCAAGTCTATAAAAGGCTGGAAGATTACTCTGCTGTTTTCAATTTTAGAAGACTTCACACTGTCAGCGATTCATTCAACACAAAATTGAGTCGTTATCATAGACTATATAATTTTGTTTTATTTTTTCAAATTAACCAGAGGATTGTGTTCAAATATTTAGGACAACATTCAGGCGGTAATTTCGAATAATTATTATTACATTTACGTAGTGTTTGTTCAACATATATGATTTTCAGTATATTTAGTTTTAAAATATACTTTAAATTTATTACACGCACTTAAATATTATTTTAAAATTGGATTTAAAGTGAAGATTCTGGGATGGTTGGGATTAAAAGAAAAAAGATATAAAACATTTACATGATCAACCGGTAGCCTCAAAGATACTGAAATGTACTATAGTTTTAGATATTTTCTTAAATAAAAAATATCCAAAACAATGTGCAAATTGCTTGGGACATCAATTTTCCCGTTAGTAGAGAAACACCCATATATATAATGTATATTCTTACTGTAGAAGTTCTCAATAGTGTAATTCCCTAGTTGGAATACATTACACTAAATTATACTTTTTCTTACAATGAATTGTTAAAAAATTATAATCGAAGTAGTAGAAAGAAGTTGAAGGTGTCTTTTCTGAAATCGTTCTTATTTTCCGATATTTTTGCGGCAAAGCAGTATAACGTCGATAACACTCACTATGATACAACTGAAAATGGTTAAGTTGTGTAGGAAGCACATTATTTTGACCGGTTAGATTATTAACTTTTCGTATTGTTAATATAGATCTACACTTATTTTAATTATCTTCACTAAATAATTTTGGACTATGTTCGACTGACCAACTTAAACATGGAATCTTTCACTTACCATTCGAGTCACATTATAATTTCAACTTACACTCTCGTTAGTGTGTTTTACTGTTTTATTAATGTGTTTATAAAATCTGGAGAGGGTAATTTGAATCTAAAATCTAGCTACAATGTAAAAAGGGCTCATGTATTACTTTAATTTATATAAGAAAAAGAGATAAATAGAGAAAAGTGATTTCCTCCTGGATGAAAATTTATAAGAAAATAGTTAATATACTCTTGTAAATAATAAAACAAATCAGCTAGCTCTAAGTAAAGGGAATAGTCGTCAGCTGATAAGATTCAGTAGGTGATAAATGCAGCTACATTACACATTTCAAGTAACCAGCTGACGAACTTTCCACTGAGATACAGCCAGCTGATGTTAATTTTCATTCACAGTAACATATAAACTATCACCTGATAAATTTTTAGTTGAGAGGAAATCATTGAATTTTTTTTATTTTTTTTCATATTCGGGTGGCCAGCTGACGTATAATCCACCATATTATGGTCAGCTGACTTTATTTTCCCTTCAAGATATTAGATAAACTATTATTCAAGAAATTTTAGAATGGGAGGAAATGACTAAAAAAAATTTTTTTTTCTTCGTGCGTGGGAGGCTGCCACTGCCTTCTCCACCACCGGAGTCGCAGCTGACGATCGCGAAGCTTCATAACACAACTTCCTATTGCATTTTACAAATTTTCACTTGGGAGGAAATTGGTCATTAAAATCTGTTACTGGCTCCCGGACTATAAATATCTCGATGATGTAATTAAACATACTGCGGGTTTCATTGCTCGTTACCTAAAAAAACAAATTCATTGTAAGCAGTGTTTGAATATGTTAACAGCAACTACATTTACAAACATTTCCAGAGTTACTGAAATAAAAAATAGAAATGGTTTAACATTCCTATCTGATGATGTTATTTTTATATGTCATTGCACTGAAAAAAATATAAGACAACACAAATCTTCACTATCAAAAAATATTTATTTCATTATTGTTACAGAAACATTAAAAATATTGCCACCTAAGGTTTTTAATGATATGGACCATATTTTGGAACAGGAACCTCTATATGACCACCGACAGCAAATAATACTTCTTGTTGTTCAAAGTTATGTCGATTTAAGACTCAAACACGAAAGCGATAAGCTAAATGATGCCAAATATAGAATTAGAATGTTTCATAATAAGCTAGTCATATTTAAAGGGCAATAATAAATTAAGTGTTATGTATAATTCTGATTTTATGTGATAACTAGCTGTGCCTGCGACTTCATATGCATAGATTTCGAATTCGGTAAAACGTACCCGTTCGAAGTTTTATCATTAATTTAGTTTTGAATGTAGTATTGCTAGTTAATTTCTGTTATTTTTTTATTTTAATCCAGGTAGTAAAAGATTTGCGTGCACAAAGATACAGACAAACAGACAAAATGAAAACCATTGTTATGGGTTCTCTTGCTTGCTTGCTTATATAGGCTCCCATTATGTTTTTTTTATTATATATATTTATATTTTATATGTTCTGTACCTACACATAGGTGTATGTAATAATAAAAATATGAATGCTCCTTCCAAACATGTTTTATTACACTTCACGTAAATAAATGTCCGCCTAATAAGTAGGCGGTAGTAGTAGGTAGATAATAGATATATTGTTGAATTCTTATAAATGCATCTGATTTACACTGCAGTGATAAAACACAAATACTTATGTAACGTTCAGTGAATCAAACGATTAAAAACAGGAGCTCCAGTGGCAACTACCTAATCGCGATATAAGCTATGTTATTTTACAGACAAAACAGCACGCAAAGCTTAGTATTTCTATGGTCTTTGTGTTATTCTGGTACATAAGCTACAATATTGCAAAGTTTCATCAAAATCCATTCAGTAGTTTTGGCGGAATTGAGTAATAAGCACCCAAACAACATTCGCACTTCTTTATTAGTTCGCTCTTATATATTAGTATAGAAGTATAGATTTCGATTTAAGCTAGAATATTTGAATTTTTGTGTTGACTCAATGTAGTCTTTCTAAAAATTTTTATCAACCAAACTCTTTCGAAATAAAATAGTCAAAAAACTCAAACATTTAAAGATGTCCTCAAAAAATGTCAAAGTATTTAAATGACTAACGCATCATGAATATTTCTTTGCGCATGTCTGATTAGACAAAGACAAACATTGTGACGTCTTGCATCTTTTTTTAACTATCTGTCACGAATACCTATGGCTCACCTTTTTTTTTTTTTTTTTTTTATTTTTGGAAAAATGCGTAATGCGAGGGGGTATGTGGGACTACCCGGCAGCATAGAGGACGCTGCTATTTTTAAGGCTACCCACTAAAAAACCAACGGTTGACCTCATCGCCTTAGTGGGGCGCCACGGGATCGCTTTCGCACTCACCGTGACGCCCCGGCGGAACCCCCTGCGAGGGGCCCCGATCAACCTATGTATATTGGTAGTTTTCCAATTACAGGCACTAGAGCGCATTATGCGGCATAATGCTTAACGTTGAATGTTTCAACGTTAAGCAACGCTTCGAACAATCGAGCACTCTTGAGTTGGCATCGATTGCACGTATCACGCGAAAACATTACTTTTAAGAGTGCTCGGTATCAACAGCCAGTGCTAGCACTTAGTTTCCTTTCTACTCCGCAAACAGATATAGACAGATGGATCAAATATTTTAATTCAAGTGATGTTTCTTCGAAGAACTGCAAAATAATGAAAAAAACAATATATTATGAAATCTAGCAATATAAATTAGTTAACAATGTAAATAAATGGTAACTGATAGGTATTATTACTATACAGGATCGACTTTATAGCTGAATAAAACTAACTAGTCTGTTGAAATACAAAATACATAATTTTTAAAACAAATTACTTACAAAATTTTGTGGTTTAGGATAAAGCAATTGCAACCTTTTTGCATATAAATCCTGAGTGCAGTTTTTCAACTGCAAAATAAATTAATGTAGTTATCATACAAATTTTGTTTAAATTTGAGTTTGAGGGTCAAATCTTTATATTTTTAATGGCATTTGTACAGTAATAAGAGAAAATCTTTATAAAAATATTATATGGCTACAACTCACTAATCCTTTTTTCTATCAATATAATTAACACATTCTTTATTTCGTCTTGCGTTTAGAGTTTTAATAACTTCATTAAGCACTTCAAAAATATATTTGTTTGATTGCATACATGGTGCTTTAAATAGCACCTGCACAAATATAAAAGAGGGTCTTGTCACTTCAGTGTAGGACTGCTTACCATAAATGACATTGCATGGTGAGTGTCACAGTAAGTGGTCCATTCAGTGTACAATACATTTTGTTTAACTCCATTAATCCAAAAATGTATAACTCCTTTACTTTGCTTTATTTTTTGTTATTACTTTTGTCCCCTTTTATTTGGATTTACTTTCTTAAAAAACTTGAATGTTTTAATAGTGTTAAATAGTTGTAAATAATTTAATACATATAAAACTAAAAATATATTAAAGCATATTTTTAAAGTAGGTAATTAACTTTTGTTTCTGACTTAAGTGTGGAAGTGGATGTGATTTGGCAATAATAAGATGTGTTAATTTATGATGTTTGTGTTGGTTGATGTTAGTTAATGATAACTGCTGACTTAAATGAGGTAACCTGGAATAGAGACTTTAAAATATTGTTAATCTACAGCATTTATTCAATCTATCTTCCATTTGTTATATTGTTGTTTGCTGAGATCTGCTATGTTTTTATTTTATTTATTTGTCATAATTTGTCTATTTTAAGAATTAAATTTGATTCTAAGACAATCACATTACATTTTCAACATAACATTATGCTTTTGATGAGAAATTGTTGTAAGTACTTAAAACTTATGAACTATATTTGCTTACATTTAAACTGACTTTCAGACTGTTGAATATCTAATAAAGGTTCTATAGTTCCTTTGCTTGTTTCTGTATAGTCCTGGTCATGAAGAACGTTATCTATAAATATAAACAAATAACTGGTATTTATGCAGTAATATGAAGTAGTATAGCAAAGCGATAGTAAAATTCGCTTTATAAATGCACACCAGTTCCAGTTCAGTTCATACCGGTTTATTTAATGTAGCAAAACGACTTTGCTCGATTAACGCTAAACCTGTTATGATCTCTGTAGATGTTTATTATTAAAACACCGAACACGAACATTATATTAATTAAACATACAGAACAGAAGTAAATAAAAACTTTAACAGCTTAACAATCAACATTGACAAGTTCCAATTGACAATTGACATTGACAATTTAGTGCACCTGTTATATTTCCAAATTCCAATCTACAGCGCACTATTCCCTAACAATAGCGTGAAATGCGCTCATTTCGTTATACAATCTATAGCGCCCTATTTAATAGAGGGGGAAGATACAAATCGTATATAGTTATTAAAAATATACAAATAATTAAATCGAAAATCCGTTTTGTTGTGAAACTATATAGTATATCGGTTTGCGGATGCAAGATGACACACTGTTTGTCTCTCTATAAACACACGCAAAGAAATATTCATGACGCGTTTTTAATTTAAATGCTTTGACATTTTTAGGTCATCCTCTAATAAATGTTTGAGTTTTTTATTTACTATTTTATGTAGAATAAGTAAAAACATTTTTGTAAAACACAATTTGACACTACATTTTGAAGACTGTATTGAGTCAACATGAAAATGCAAATATTATTTTTTCTAGGCTAGCTTAAAACGAAAGTTATTAATAAAAAAATACATACAGTATTTTTGATAGCTATTTTATTTTTTCTTATATGTATATTGTTTATATTATTCTAGTTAAGGTAAACTTATCTATAATAATTATCACGTAAAATCTGAATTATGACACTTAATGAGTCTCCCGAGAGTAAGGTACACCAATTATTATTGCCCTTGAACATTTGGTGTCATTCAATTCATCCCTTTCGTGCTTCATATCGACTGCATTATATCGACATAATTTTGAACTTTAATTTTCTGCTGTTAGCCCTGTTGGCTATTACAGCGTCACCAGGGGAGCGGGTGGGTCAGGAGACCCACCCTTGGTGGGCCAGATGGGCCCCCATGGGGAATGACGTCCCGAGGAGCGTCTCAGATTGAGACACAGACCTCGGCTCGGGCCGTCGTTAGTCAGGAGGGAAGTTAAGGAAATTTGGACACTAGCGTCCTCCGACGGCAGAACGCCGAGCAACGGAGCAAAGTACGCCCATGATAAGAAGTATTATGTAGTTGCTGTAGGTGATCGTGCAGAGGTTCCTGTTTTAAAATATGATAATTATTATTTAAAACTTTAGGTGGCAATATTTTTAAAGTTTCTCTTATGATAGTAAAGTAAATATTTTTTGTAATAGTGAAGATTCTTGGCGTTTTAATATTTTTACTTGTTATTCCACTTTTATTTTATAATTCAGTAATTATAGAAATGTTTGAAAATGTGGTTACTGTTATCATATTCGAATATTGGGATTTTAATATAATTTTTATTTTAACATTATGATGGCTTTCTATACTTTGGAAATATTCAGATACAGTTAAATATTCAGAGACAAACGTGTCTCGATAAATTTATTGGTAACATCTTGTTATGTTCTTTGCTTGATATTACGAGATATACAGAATGTTATAGTAATCTTCTTAAAGTTGTATATTTAGTAGTAGTAGTAGTAGTAGTAGTAGTAATAGTATTTAGTGCAGTAGTTGGTAAAAATGACAATTGAGTGATCAATTGCTACGAATTACGCCCGAGACGACGACCACGAAGCACGAGATTTCATACAAAATAGAGACAGATAGGGTTTTTCGATTTACCTAGTTCTTTTAAGTTCGATGTCGAAAATGTGACAATTTTAGGCCGGCTTCCCTACTCCATGAATAATATCTTTATGCGATTTCCTTATAATTTGACACTTTTAGTGCATTAATGTGCTGTTGATGTAATAATTTTGAAGATAAAATTATTTTTACAATTATGAAATGAAAAAACCCCAACTACCTAATGTTAAAAGGGTTTGGGTTAAGATTTTAATGTTTTTAGTCATTGTTACAAACACACATTTGTTCCTTAATGAACCTAGAACTTCATACGAAACTTAGTAAGTTTCCCGGCGTACAATTCAGGATTTACACAAAACCCACTAACAGTATCTTGAGGTCAGGTCAAACAGTGCGGTCACAGACATGGGATTTTATATTTTTCAAGAGTCAGTCCCAGGTGTTAAATAATCAACAACCATCTTTTCTATTAAAATTAGGATATTTTTTAATTTCAATAGCCTCATGAACCAATCTTGGAATGTAACGTTGTTCTTTAGCGAGGATTTTAGGTTTATCAAACCTTGTGTAATAATTGGGCTTGTCTGTGGTATGTTCACACACTGCTGACTTTGATTACGCCTATGCTTGATATCCGATATGTGTTCCCTCACTCTTTTACTGATGCTCCTCTTTGTTTGACCTATGTATAACAAGCCACGATCGTAGTCAAGTTTATATAGTCCAGCACATTGTAAAGAAATATTATTTTTGATAGGTACTCAAGAATTGGCTCACTTTCCTTTGAGGTTTGTAGGTAGATCTTATAGAAACCTTTTTTAAGATGTTGCCGATTCTGTTAGTAACTCCTTTCGCATAAGGTAATAGGGTTGGTTTAACCTCAATTGTGGGTGGAAGTCCTAATGTTGTCAGAATTCTTGATGATAAGAATATCAAGGAAAGCTAAAGTATTATTTGACTGTAATTTAATTGTAAATTGCATTAACAAAAAAATATGATAAGAAATAAGGTGTTCTAGAAAAGCAGATGTTTGATTCATAGGTAGTATTGTGAAGGTGTCATCTACGTACCGTTTAAAAATCTGAAAAATAGCCGGTGCAAAGGACAGAGCCCTCGCCTCGAAGTGCTCCATGTAGATATCGGCAACAACGGGGGAGACCGGGAACCCATTGCCACTCCATCAACTTGTACATAGAATTCATCCTTCCACATCAAGTAGCCAGATGTTAAGCAATGATTCAGTAATTCTGCATATTCTACTGGCATTTTGTTATCCTCCAGCTTTCTATTAACAACTTTAATGAGGACTGCACTGGAAGGCTGGTAAATAGTGACTGTACATCGACACTAACCATAACGTCGTTGTTATTTAATTTCACTTCTTGAATATCATTAACAAACTAATAAGAATCCTTGACATAAACTTGTGTATGTCCCCGGAGAGGTGTCAGTATCCTAGCAATGTGTTTAGCCAGTTTATATATTGGTGTATCAATCTGGCTGACAATGGAACGTATTGGGACATTCTGTTTATGTATTTTGGGTAACCCATACAATTTTGATGGTTTTGCACATGATGGTACGAGTGATTTTTTGTCCAGGTTTAACATAAGACTGTATTTTTGTATTAGATCGGCGGTTTGTTTTAAAACTTTATTGGTAGGATCTTTTTTAACCTTTTTGCAAGTGTTATTGTCCGCGAAGTATTCCTGATATTTTACTATTATAATCACTCGTATCCATTATCACAGTTGCGTTCCCCTTATTTGCACGGAGGATAGTAAGGTCTTCATTACTGCGTAGGTGTTTTAAAGCAAGAGATTCATCACGGAAGATGTTATTCTTCGACAATTACGCCCGAAAATTTAGAAACCGTTCAAGGTAGATGGCTAATTAACTGACTTACTGACAGATACCTCCATCTCGTCTTACCGCGAGTACGATTGCTGCAAAGCATTCAAAATATCGGGTTAGATTTAAAATGTAAATTAAAATTGAATTCATTATATGCAAGTTAAATCCGTAAAAATAGTTTTATATCAAGGAATAATTAATATATTTAGTAAATTGTAGTATACTTGCTTACGAATACATTTATTGTTCAAACTGATCACCTAATACACCTAGGAAATCGTAGAATCTTATTTCGTTGCGTAGCCCGAAGACGCTAAACACATCTAGAGTGGCAATCTTTATTGGTCGAACCATTTTGGTCATCTCAGTTAGCGCCGTGAGCACCCTTTTCTCCAATTTATCTAATTCTTCTGCAGACTATTCCCACTACTGCGACTGCTCTAAAACCGAGGCTCTAGTAACAGAGCAGCGATGAGTCTTTCCCCCGATAATGTTGATCGTGGCCTTTCATGGTTTCTTCATATTTTTCGACTACCTTGGATTAGGTCACCCCTCTTGCCATTGCTTTGGGTTAACGGTCATCACTACTGCAGGGGAGTGGTGAAACAATGCTTTTATTTATTATTTATTTATTTACCCTTTATTACATTAACAAAAGGCAAACTTAATGCCTAATGGCATTCTTTCCCAGAGGTTCTAAGTGTGGTGAGAGATTGTGGTAGGCTTTTAAAATACTAAATATATATATATATATATACATGTTACTATTATCGCGGTAGGGAGTCTGCGGTCTGAGAAGACCGCAGCGGCGTTACGCTGAGGTCGCTATATTCGCATATACCTACCTATATACCTCAACTACCGCACCCTTCCGCTTGTAGGCGAAACGGACCCTGTCCGCAGGAGTGACGTCAAGGTCGGGTGACCAATGATCACTCCTAACGGGCGCCAGTGATCCGTCTCTCAAAAGATAAAAGGGTCTCGACTCGGGGGGTAATTAAAACGAAAATGTACAAACATTCAGTAAACCGAGTCACGAGTAGCTTTCGATCGGGCTCTTCTACGATCCTCCCGTAACGTTTATAGGGCTCTTCTACGTCCTTTATCTTACAAATTATCCTTCACCCCTATGGGTTGTCATACAATATTATGTTCACCCCATTATATACTACATGATTAATCTATTATTAAAACGTTTTATTCATTTTACATTTTCTCGGGGGTATATTAGGAACGAAAGAGACAGCCTTCGAACGCTATCTCTCTCTTTCTCATTGTTGCACAAAAGAATGCTCTGTAGCGAGTGCGACAAATGTTTACTATTTAAAATTTTTAAGTTATTCTGATTTTATAATGTATTATATAAAAACAATTAAATAATGAATTATGCATTAACATTAGTACTATTAATTGTCGCCGACAACTATTATTATAACATCACGTAAGTTGAAGATTATATTGTTAGATACACATTTCAAATTAACACCCGGATTAAGGTGACTTTAGAAAGTGCTCTTTAAAAAGTTTTTTAAAGGTGCTTTTGAATCATGTTTTCTGCGTTGGTTCCAAAGGCTTGGATAGTGAAGGATTTGTGGAAGAAGTCGCTGGTATTAGATGGAGTGGTAGTTGTGACCATTGGAAGAGGAACGAAGTATTGGAATTTTTCTTTAAGGTATGATGAGGAGGATGGATTGTTTAATATAGAGAAGAGGAGATGAAGAATCCTACAGCTACGCCCCTGACGAATAGTGAGCCATTTAAGTTGACACCGATATTGAGACACGTGATCGTATTTACGCATGCCGAAGAGCCGAAGATGTAGCGAATGGATTTGTTGAGGAGCAATTGAGTTAGACGTAAAATAAGTCATTGGGTAATTCAGCGTGGACTACACGCTCACTACGTTTATTCCAAACTGTTCCTTGAAATACTATAACACAGATGTCGCTAGTAAGTACATTTTGATACAAGAATAGATACCTCACACCAAACCATTTATTAAAATTAACTGAATGTCATACAAAGGTTCTAAGGAACCTGAATTTGTTTTATTTAACTTAACTTATTTTATTTAACCTATTACATTTTAACAATACCCAAATCTTTCAAAAACAATATTACCTAAAGTTTCGTTCAAAACATCTGCAGGCATTTCATTTGTAGTCTTTGTAAGTAAAGAACTAATTTCTATTTTTCTACTTTTGATTGTAATTCGTTCAAAATGTTGTTTAACATTATTATGCTTTTAACTACTGCGACATTGATGATTTGTGGCCATTTTTAAAGCACTTTGATTGTCCTCAACAATATTTGTCTTAGATATATTGCGTGATTTAAGTGTTCGAGTGATTTGGTCATTTTGTGAGTAAATTTAAAGCTTTTACTTTCCGTCACGGTGAGTGCGAAAGCAATCCCGTGGCGACGAGGGCAACCGTTGGTTTTTTAGTAGGTACCTTTAAAAATTGGCGCCGATCATTTATTTTTTCGGGTCATTCGTGTGGCATCATCCTAACCTAAGCATCAGCATCCTAACCTAATACGCCACAAAACAGCATCGCCTTTGACAATTAAACATCTTGTTACTGGTGTAGAGCATATGTAAAATCTATATACACCATGAATAAAACAAGCTTATATCGGTCTCTTTCTTTTTCTCTGAATCTTCGATGAGAGTTTCTTATTAATAGTTTATATGCCATACGACTGGCTCAGTATCTATATATATAAAGAAGGATGTTTGTATATATGAAATCGATGAACTCAGAAACTATTGGACCGATGATTATGAAAATTGGTATGTATATGTATTTTTCCACGGAGAAGGTTTATATGGTATGCCCATTGATGTAACTCGCCACCAGGCGGCGCTGTCAAATATAGACTTCCGCCCCGTTCAACCGATGGTCATAAAAGTTGGGATGACCATGTATGTTTCCTCGAAGAAAACGAATATGCTATGTCCATTGATGTAACTCGCCACCAGGCGGCGCTGTCAAATATCGACTTCCGCCCCGTTCAACCGATTGTCATAAAAGTTGGTATGACCATGTATGTTTCCTCGAAGAAAACGAATATGCTATGTCCATTGATGTAACTCGCCACCAGGCGTCGCTGTCAAATATCGACTTCCGCCCCGTTCAACCGATTGTCATAAAAGTTGGTATAACCATGTATGTTTCCTCGAAGATAACTAATATGCTATGTCCATTGATGTAACTCGCCACCAGGCGGCGCTGTCAAATATCGACTTCCTCCCCTCTCAACCGATTGTCATAAAAGTTGGTATGACCATGTATGTTTCCTCGAAGAAAACGAATATGCTATGTCCATTGATGTAACTCGTCACCAGGCGTCGCTGTCAAATATCGACTTCCGCCCCGTTCAACCACTTGTCATAAAAGTTGATATGACCATGTATGTTTCCTCGAAGAAAACGAATATGCTATATCCATTGATGTAACTCACCACCAGGCGGCGCTGTCAAATATCGACTTCCGCCCCGTTCAACCGATTGTCATAAAAGTTGGTATGACCATGTATTTTTCCTCGAAGAAAACGAATATGCTATGCCCATTGATGTAACTCGCCACCAGGTAAAGTAAGGGTTAGCCCAGCGAAGCAGGCTGGGTTCGCTAGTACATTTTTAAATTTTGCTGGTAGCACTGCTATGATTTTCTTTGGAAAAACTTGGGATGACAACAAAGCTCAAACTAATATGAATACCGACTCCAGATTCCTAAATCGGAACGTACTAGTTTTTAAAGACCACCAAATTAAGTCGATTCCATTTAGTATCTCTTAACAAACTACTTCCGATCATACGTTTTGTTGTTAATCTTTAACACTATCACTAAAACGCCTTCAACCTATCTGATTGAAATTATCTCCCAAATTATTTGGACATAAGATAAATAAACTTCACCTAAGAAAAACAAATAGAATCACAGTGCTTTTATCTTCGTTCTACCGGACGAAGTGAAACTGTACTTGTAATTATAGTACTTTTCGCTTGATAGAAGAACAGATATATTTTAATAATAAAAAAAATACATCAATATGCACATAATAATAATAAATGCGTATATTAAGTGCAATGAGATATTGAAATAAGAAATAAATGAAAAACAACATATAAATAAATAAAAATGCTATTTGTAAACAAACGAGTTTATTTCGTCTCTATCAAAAGAAATTCGACTTATCTTCGATCACGTTATTTCGTCGTATAAACTATTTATATAATAATATATTTTATTTACAATAATCATAATAAACGCAGTGCGACGGACCGAACGCTGATCGTCAGCATTCGGTTAGGGTAAAGTATAACAAACGAACATAGCGTATCGTTTCTTGTAAAGTGTAAAGAGCCGCAGTATCTAGCGCGGTGGCGGTGGGCGCGGCTTGGCTGCCGCGTACGCGATCTCAGACAGACGCACGTCAATGGGCGCGCGCTCGTCGTACAGAGTGGGGGCTTGCAGGATAATACCGGCCGACCCCACTAGCACGGCCAGTGTGAATATCCACAGAAACAATCGGTCCAACACCATGGCGACGTACTTCCAGTCCTCTTTAACCTGCAAACGAAAATATATTTTTTTACACAGATAATTTATACCATGTCGCTATATCATATTAATAGTTAATATCACATTATATTATATTCTATGTTTTAATAAACGTTTGAGTTGTAGGTCTTGTAAACAATTATAATATATTAATTGGCAAAAAAAATAAATAAAATTACTCTAGTAGATTCTTCGTCTTTACGGGTGTGATCGGCGATGTAGTTGATACCATCGATGGCTTTGTGCAGCTCAGGGCAACGATGCCAACGCCGGAGCGCATCGCAGAGTGCTGGCGCATCATGCACGCGGCAGGCGCCTGGCGACGGCGAGCGCTCCTCATGCGATGCCGTCGCGCTCACCCCTCCCAGTCCCATAGGGCCCATCTGGCTCATGGACCCCGTCGGTCCCATGCCCACCGGACCGACTATAGGTGACCAACCTTCGCTAGTTACGAGCCCAGCACTAAAACAATAAAGGAGCTCTAAACATATAATAGAATAGATTGCCATTGTCTATAGGAAAGTCGACTCACAATCGGCTACGGTGCGGATCCAGGCGGAAATGCGGGCGACGCATGACCAGCAAACGTGGTAGTACGTGGATAAACACCCGCCGTACCCAAGGTGCCATAGTGTGCGTCTGCGGCGACCGGAAGTGCACGTTCAAAACTACCACTGTCACGCAAATACTAGAAATAAAATTAAAGTTCCATTATGTTACACAAGGTTCATATTTAAGCATACATTTATCATGAAAACATGTTATACTAACCTAAATGTATCGAGTATCATAGTAAAGAGAACGAATTTTCCAAGCAGAGGCACGACAAGTGATGTAGGTGGGATGATCTCCGCCAACAGCAAAAAGAAGACAGTAAGAGAGAGAAGAATGGAAATAGAGAGCGAGACCTTCTCGCCGCTGTCGGATGGTAGATAGAATACAAGCACTGTCAGGAAGGAAATGCCCATACACGGTATGATGAGGTTCACAGTGTAGAATAGAGTTTTACGACGCATGGTAATGTTGAATGTGATATCTAAATAGGGCTCATCGCAACATGTGTAGAATTTTTCATTTCTGTAACAAACATTTGTAAATAAACCTTAACAGACAGTAACAATTAATTATGTAGGGTGACAACGGGGGATGTTATGAAACATAAATTATATACTTCTAATATATCTATTAATTAAGAGTCAGTACTTGTTAGGTGCTTAAACATTAAGTCAATTTAATCACCTAATTAAACGGATGGAATATTTGTATAACATAAAGTTGAGGCAATTGGGCTTAAAATGACATCCAAAAATAAAGAATTAACAAAGGACTAGATAATTAGAGAATAATTAGCGAGGTTGATTATGGCTTTTCGTCCTTTCATTGGTGCTTTGCATTTGATAGATATTGTATCTGTGGGGACTAAATTGTAGATTTATCGTTTGTCGTCATTACATATCATTGATTCATTGTTTTTTTAATTTTTAATATTGTGCCCCCTCATTTTTTAGATTTCGGTTTACTATGTCGGTTGACTGGTAGAGAATGCTTTAGCATTAAGTCCGCCATTTGTACGTTTTTTTTGTGTGCAATAAAGATTTTAAATAAATAAATAAAATAAATAATAGTTTACTAAAGAAATAGTAGAGATATGGTACAAACTTTATATTGTATGTATACGGATAAACTACATACTAGGTTTATAAAATATTTATAGGCGCATATTAATAAATGAAATTGTCTATAAATAAAGTTATTTGTTAACTATCTGTGAAATGTTTTGTTATAGATTAAAATTTATAGGGACTATCAAATTTTTAGCTGACAAATGATGTCAAAGGGTATTTTTTATTTGTATGCACATGTCTTTTTTATGTATATGTCAAAATGTATGCCAAATTGGAATAAAAACTCTGACATGACTAAATGTTTTCTTAATTAATTAATATACATTTAGAAAGACGTTACACAGTATACATCATCGTCGAGTGGTTAACGCAGATGTCGAACGTATAGCGGCTCAATGGGGCTCGGGTTCGATTCCCGACATGGACAGACATGGATGTGATGAGCATAGATGTTTGTATTTCTGGATTTGGTAGTTTATTAAATATATTCTCAGTATTTATAATGTGTATTTTTATGTATTTGCATCGTTGTCTAATACCCTTAATACAAGCAAATAATTTGCTTACTTAAGGGTTGGATCAATTTGTGCAATATGTCCTGATATTATAATTATTATTATTATTATAAATACGAATTATAACACTTACCTCACTGCAGGAACCTCTAAAATGTCCCACTCAACGGATGTGTAAAACTCGCTGAGGTCTACGCCTAGCTCTACGACATTAGTGCCGCGTGCTTCATCGATATGCCGTAAATCCACCTGGCGACAGTATTGACAAATAAAGAAACTTACTAACTTTGACAGGAACTGTAAAATTATTTTTAAAAATAGTACCTGGAATCCATCATATGTCCACGAACCAAATTTCATGATACAAGTCTGTTGGTCAAAAGGAAAATACTCAACATCAATCTCACAAGAAGACTTGTAGATGGCTGGTGGACGCCATTCTACACGGCCCGTATAGTTTAGAGTCGCCTTTGTAGCCAAGGTCACCTCAAAGTTGCCATCGGCACTAAAATGATCATTAATTAATTAATTAAAAATAATATTTTCACCAGTTTGTTAGTTTTGTCATGTCATATCAAAATGCAGGAATTCTTATTTCATTATTAACAGTCTTACTTGTTATACAGCACTATATCGGGTCGCCAGATATGATCTGAGGGTACATGGAGCATCTCGACTCCGCCATACTCACGAGGTTCCCATGATAACTTGTAATCGTACCAACTCTGTAATTTATTGAGAAAATTAAAATTTGTTAACATTTTCTTTACTATATATAGGAGGATTATTTTTTACCTGCTCCACCCATAGATTTGTTGTCATAATTTGATTCTTAAGATTCTGAAAGGAATTAAAATATAATCAAAAGTCTTGTAAACTTTCTAAGTTTAGGGAGTTGATTAATTCAGACACCTACAACGTCTATGAGCTGGCTGAGCTTGAGTTTAATCCGTACAGTGAGCGCGTCGCTCACGTTGAGCACGGGCCGCACTAGCTTATTATAGTTGCTGAGCAGGTCGTCGTACAGACGCTTCGCATCCGGATTCCCTGCACACCCTGCATGAATCGAAACATTTGCTTTCGTTCACTATATAATTACAAAATACTATGTTTAACTCATAATGTTTTCAGACGACTTTCAACATCTAGACAAATGTTATATACTTCTAAAATAGGTTTACCTATATTCTTACGAGGCTTTAATGTTTTTATGTAACCATAGTGTAATGTTGTTTACCCGCCAGCAGTAACGCCAGCAGCAGCAGTCGCGCCGCACGGGCGGGCAGAGCGCGTGCGCGCATCTTGGCGCGCACATGGCGTCAGCGCATCGCGCGCGTCGCGCCCCCCGCCTGCTGCCCAATCCCTCTGTGCACAACATTATGATAATGTAATTGTTTATTATTATAATTAGGTAGGGGAGGGAGGGTGTTTCATAATAGAAAATAAAATTGTGGTGATAAGTACAGAACTATATAAGATCCTTCTGAAACTTTTCAGAACGTAGGTCCTCGTAAAGGAGCTCGGAGAAATCTTGCGAAGATTCCTTGACTATCCTTATTTTTTTAATGGTTAATGGTAATGTGAGATATACCTCAATTTTTTATGGTTATGGTTATGAGGTAAGATGTAAGAAATAATATTTTCAACGGAAAGAACACCCCGCGGGATTTAAATTGGCCATAGGAAAAATTAGGAAATAAACTGTAAGTTTTGATCATTTTTAAATAAGCAATAAGGACATTAGTATTCATCTTTCCGATAGACGAAATTAAGAATGAAGAATTTCCATGAAGATAATTTTACAAATAAATGTTTGTTCGTCCCTTATTTAATTATTAACCAATAAACGATTAATTAGATTAACGCTAACCTTCGGTGAGTAGTGGTCTACTGCCCGCCCGTTTTTTTTTCTATATTCAAAAGAATTTTAATTTTATGGCAGTGTTATTTAATCCGTAAGGGACGAAAAGGGAGACATTATGTTTTATGTAAAATAAAGAAAACTAGAGCTTTAGCTAAAATGTCAAAAAAATCTAATCAAGAGTGCCTATACAGTCAATAACACAATTTTATACAACATTTTTAACCGGGGGAGTTAACTACCATAACCAATACTTATACTATAGCATCAATAAGATATGAGTGTTATTACATGGCTGGTAAATTTGCGACCGAGAATTACTTTTTTTACAAACGTATAATTATAGTTTGGTAAGGAAATAATTACATATACAATTATTTAATATACTAGTTACTCATAGTAAATGGTATTAATGCAAGATAATTATATTTTGAATGAAAAAGCTTTACATGAAATATATATATGTATATTCGTATAACTATTTAAAAAGCCATAGAAGTCTGGTCATATCTAAAAGAGGATCTATATAAAATAGTATTTTTAATTTATTACAAAGGAAATAAAATAACACTTATAATTACAACAAACACCATACAACAAACATCAACGTAGCACATAGACCAGTAACGTTTGCACTGAAATAAAAATGTGGTTCTAGCTACAATTGTATAAGTGTCGTATTGCATATTAATTGTGTATTGCACTTGCAGTATTTTATAGAATAGTCCTGAAATACCGCAGCAAGTTCGACGTTTGGTCGATTGATTGAAAGCGATTCAAACCGCTTTGATTTTAGTCAACCATTTTTTATTCATGACGATAAATAATTTTATTTTATATTTAGGATTAAGATACAAAATTATAAATTCATCAGCGTATCAAAAGTAAATTTGGAAGACAAGACAAAATCGCCAACGTAGTAGTGTGCAAGTGTAGTACCAAACTTTTAAACTAAACTTCTCATTTTTATATTGTATTTTTAACCAAATACCATCCACAGATTCAATGATTTCGGTGAATTTTATAAAACAAGACTGCCAATAGAGTGAGGCACGCGCGGGTGTGCCCAATTGGGCGGTGGCCGGGC
The DNA here is from genome assembly GCA_959347355.1 of Napeogenes inachia. Classification (NCBI taxonomy): domain Eukaryota; kingdom Metazoa; phylum Arthropoda; class Insecta; order Lepidoptera; family Nymphalidae; genus Napeogenes; species Napeogenes inachia. Next base: position 24,291,693 of record OY365794.1, read on the forward strand.
GGCCTTCCGCCGGAGTATACGGACGCTTACGCACGAAATTTCCGTTGCCATCTACTATTACGGCAAGGTGTGTGATCGTCTGGTGTTAGTGGGTGCTAATCCTACATAATCACTCGCTACATAATTTCCATGGTGGGTATCCATAATATTTTCCCAAAAAAAAAGAAAGTTCAGGTCGCAAATCCTTCATAAAATATAAACCCCGAAAAAGTTGGTATAGAAATTGTCAATTTTTGAGCTTAATTCAAATTGTAATGTATTTTGGATATATTGGTAAATGTCATTGCATATTTGGATCAATCTATAATAACACGATACAAATATTGTGCAGAGCTTTAACGATTTGGTGATATTGTTGGAAAAAACATTTTTTTTTAGATTATTGTTATTTTTTATTTGATCAATTTTGTCTTACCAATAAATGATTACTGCGAGTATGCCTACAGCCAATTGCAAATAAATACTTGTTCTGTCTTATGGTAGTAAGGTAAAAACTTGGTAGATATGTATAAATATGTATGTTATCTCGTAAGTACGTAACAAGTAATGTAAATAAAACGAAAAAACTTACTTTTTTTGCGCAAAAAACGAAAACCAATATAATTTAAGGGTCACGTCGAGTCTTTTAGTCTTTTTTATTAGTCAAAGAATTTCATCTCACTCAGTTTACCTGACAGTATCCAAAAAAGTTAAATGACAACTGGGAATTCTACGTAGCACTTTAAGTAAAGAAAAGTCTGACTAAAATCAATAAAATGACTGAAGTTTTATTGAAGTTAACCAGTATCGTATTTCTTTTCCGATGAGAAGTATTAAATGTTACTTGAGACAAAACAAAAACTGTTCTTTAATATTTTCAGTGAGTTATATTAATGTGAGAACAGTTATTTTTTTTACAGTTTTTTACAGACGGTTCTAAAATGCTCTTTTCTATAATTTACGAGTACATTAAAGATTCATATACTAACCACCAATGGTTCATAAAGAGTAATTTAATTTATTATATATGACATATTATGTTTATTTTATTTAAATTAAGCATAGTGGCGCTTTGCTATTTTGTCGATATCGTGTGTCCATATGTTTGTCGATTTATCTATATGTCTATTTATTTATTTGTCTGTTCAGACATCAAACATATTATAAAATAGATTTTAATGAAACTTGGTATAATAATAGGTATATTTTTTTACGGCCTCGGTTGTTGTTTTTACGGGAAAATACACAAAAAAAATGGGCTATAAGTCTCATACATAAAAAGAATGAGTTAAAAAGCTTAAATAAATAGAATACTTAACAAGACCACGAATCAATTTATAATAGATTATTTTATTTAGGAATAAGTTTCGTTCAAGTGTTCACAAGAAAACGAGACGTATTATATATTATTCTATTTCGAATTTAATGACAAATATAATAGATTGTGATTTTAAAATTAAATCTTTTATTTATCTTGCTTAAAGACAAAACGCCCACATTAGAGAATATTGTCCCTGTGCCACGGGGGTTTCATAAACATAAATAACGAATATAAAAAACACCCCGACTCGGAATAACAATCTGTGGATCACATAATGAATTGTCCCGTGTGAGAATCGAACCCAAAACCCCTTGGGTTTCTTACCATCCTACATCGATTTATATTGATCGCAGATGTCCTTTTTACGGTTACTTTATTACAGACTGGTTTTTAAAGGCTTAAATACATTTTCCTAATTAATGAAACTGAAATACAGCTACTCGTCCGTTTTAAAGGTATAATTTCCGAAAATGTTTCTTACGTAATGCTTATGTAATAAAATAAATTTAGGTTTCAAACTTCAGCTTTATAGACTTACACCATTTTTAAAATTCAGATTAAAATAAAGATTTTACAAAGAGCGCACGAATTCTTTAGAATGAACCGTTTGAAGCAACTTTTACATTATAATAGGCACCTTTAAATAAAACTAGTTTACGTTTTTATTGCAAACCCTATTTGAAAATATATATTAAAATGGGTAACTTAGATATTAAACTATATTTTATCAGATAACCTAAAAAATCGATTAGTAGTTTGGTGTATTCTAATTAGAGCCTAAACCAATTTTTGTCTTTTTCCCTTAAAATAAAGGATAGCATTCTGTATATTGTCTTATAAGTCAATACTATAGTAAATTTCATAATTTAACATTTAGTTTAGCATATTTTTTTGGGTTGTATTTAATACCCAAATCAGTTTTTGTGCTTTCCCGTAAAAATGAGTGAATCTAGGATAAAAGCTTCCTAAATGTTGAACTGGGCACCTATTGCTAAATCAAATGCCGTTAAAATACACAGACACAGAAAAAAAATAAGGACGATTGTTTTTTAAAAATTTACTGAGAGTACTGATTTTGCATCGTTACTATGAAAAATAAATAGAAATATCAATTAGAGAGTTTAGAAAAGTTTTCCAAACAAGATACTATTTATGGGTCATCCATTAGACTTTTACAGGATCTCCATCTTTTTAACGCCTAGCTGATTTAGAACGTTTAGAAAAAAAAAACTTCTACTTTAAGATAAGATTAGTATCTTGGCAATTTTCTGTAACTAATCTATTTCTTTATTTATGTTACAAATGTGAGAGATAGGTATATTTGGCATTTAAAACAGTGATTTAAGGACAAAAAAATCATAGAAACCAATAATATTTTTTTAATTTTCCTTCTAACATTTTTTAAAATATGAATTTCTTCCTAATCGGTAATCGTTATTTTTTTTTTTAATTTTAGTTATTTTCATACAAAATTTATAATAAAACTTAAATCCGCTTAACATGGCTACCAAGTTTGAATAATTAAATAGAGGTTTTTCAAACTTAACAATTTTTTTTATAAATAAAAAAAAAATGTTTATTTTGTATATATTTTTTTTTTACTTTTTGTGTTTTTTTAAATCACTATATATTACACTTTTCATTATATGTATATGATTATGAAATACAATTATTATTATAGTAAAAAAGTGTATCTATTTTATCTGAACGTATGTAAATGAAGTGTTAGCGAAAGAACGAAGAACCAACGGAGAATCCCCGAGAATTTATTGTCTTAACGATCAGTTAGGACCAATTTCTCGTAACATCTTTTAGTGTATTACTGGGTGATACTATTAAACGTTTCCAGACGTTTTTGGAATAACACAAGTTACTATTACGTTATATTTTAATATTAGGTATTGTCGAATAATTTTCATTTATTTAATCGCCAATAAGACTGTTTATCATTTTTTGTACATTATTGTACATGACGATTTTTTATCTTTTATATTATGTAAAAAAAAATTGTATCTTTTTTTTTATTTCCCACGTTTTATACGTTTTACTAATATGACATTTTGTTATTTAAAAATATTATCACCATATTTAACAATCTCGAACGTTACGTAACACTGCTAGGTTTATCCGCCAAAGTTGAAATATATTGACGAAAATTTTCTGAACGTTCATCTGTTTCGAAAATTATCTCAGAAACAAAAATATTCAGTATTGTAATGTTATTATTCACGGCTAAAAGCATTTAAATAAAAAAAAGCAGTTTTAGCCAATTAAAATATATATTTGATAGATAAGATATTTAATTTAATTTATTTTAAGAATCATAAGTCTTTGAAGTAATTATAAAAATAAAATATATAATTTACCAATCCTCTTCCTTGTATTGTTTTGTGAAGCAGCTTTACAACTGAACCATTATTAACATTTAAATCACTTTACACAGTTTTCCAACAGTATCCGTAGGCGCGTGAGGCGGCGCGGCGTGCAGGGTGAGCTGTGAGCTGCGTGCTACTCCATGAGGCGGGCGGCAGAGGACCGATGGCGACGAGTCGCTCCGCTCGCTGCACGGCGACTGCGGACCGCGCAGCGCTCGCCCCGCGCTCATTCCGCGCCCACTTACAACACTACAGATCAATTCACATTGCTTACTATGTGTGGCAGCCCTAGCGTGACAGACGCGGCTTTCCAGAGACATTAGAGTTTACGAAACTGTTTATATCTGCTAAAATAAATGATGTGTTTAGTTTTAATAACAAATTTATATATTACATATAGCAGTCTTGTGTTTTTTTTCTCTGAATTTTTTTATTAATTCATGCTCATCGCTTAAAAAAAACATTTAAATTATTCAATTAGCGATTCTCCTCTAGCTGTTTTCAATAACTTTCTTGGCTTTATATATTTGTACAAGTCTTTTTGAATTCGATATTTTTGTATGGAAGTACACTGAATATCTGTAATTTTTTTTAATTAATTTTCAACCTGCTGGTGAGAACCAGTTGAAACTTTGTTATAAAAACTTCCTAATGGATAGTACTAAGCTAGTTTTTAATTATTGTTTTTTTGTTGTTTCCTGGATAACACCTCAGTACTTACGCTGAAATTCTATGGATGGAGCTGATAGATGGAATGACTATTGTATTTAGTCATTAAATTTATTGCGTAGTTAATACTTTCGTAGGCATGAAATACTCAGGACAAGCAACCAAAAAAATTTTATAAACAAAATCAATAAAAAACATTAAAAATAAATTAAAAGAAAAAAAATGCTTTTTAGTGCAAAACATATATGTATATAGGTCTTCATGCTGGATATTAAAAAAAATCTTAAAGCCATTATACAGGTTAAATTGACATATATTTACTGCTTTGTATTTACTATTTATATTTTTAAGTATAATAAAAAAATGAATAAAGCTCTTATTAGTTCAGGCTTTTTTAAGTGGTTACAAAATGAACAATTACAAAAAAAAATATATACATATTTTGTAAACGGTAGTGTGTCTTTAAAAAAATGTTTACATTTATTTTTTTAAGACAGCCTGGTCATGTCAAAGTTCACTTTACAAAAATATATAATACCAAGAAAGTGAGAAAACTAACACTAGCTCTATAAACTAAATGTAACATGCAGCAATGCTGAAAGCTAAATTTCAAAATCCTTTGTTTCATATCCGCTCAGCTCAGTAATTGTATAAAATACGTTGCTATCAGTTGAGACGGCGCGGCGCCGCGGCCGGAGACGCTGGCGAAGTCGCTACGGCGTTAGTAATTTCCTCATTGAGCTGCATCAGTTTCATTTACGCCATATCATAACAGTCGATCGGCGCTGTTTTTAATCTTTTTTTATTATAACATTATCAAAGCTTTAATTTTAATTACTTGAATATTTTTTACTGGTTAACGGCTATTTTTAGTCGCGTAAAGAACTTATAAGTTTTATGTAATATCAAATTATAATCAATTTATATTTAACTAGTTATTGCTATTTCTAAGTACATAACAAATCTCTAAACAAAATATGAATGATTTTATTGATAGACCGAATAGTGTGGTAAAATATCAAGCAGTCCACTTAATGAGAAGTGGTTCCGCCAGCCATATAATATATTTGCAAATACAAACACCCATCTTACTTCACGTAGTACTTCACGTCTATCAGCTGTAAGAGGTTAGTACCATCTACGTAAAGCCAGGCCATCTCCTACCTTTAGTCAAATATATAGTCAAAATCTAAACGCTAAAAGAGAATATTGAACCATTGAAAGTTGAGGAAATAATAGCTTATTGTTTAACTCATTATATTAAAGTACGATTTTGAATTAAAAAAAAATATTTACCTAATATGGTATGATAAGTAAAGTAGTAGAATATAATAAAAGATGCATTACAACAATGTCGGTATGAAGTAAATAATATGTATATCTTCGAACATATAACCTTTGGGAATTGGTTAATAATTGATCGTAATTGGTACAAACGGTAAAAAATTAAACTATATTAACGAATGTAGGTATTGATTCAATGGCATGGTCGGCACAGTAGATACTACCACGCTTTATTTCTATATATCTTCTAATATAATAAAAACGGACAACGACGTTTAAACTTATCAAAGCTTTTTAAACATCGAAAAGCTTAGTGATTTACAAATAAAAACCATTGAGAATTACAAACACCCAGTATGTAGCCCATAGGCAAAGGCAGCCACTCATGAATCCGAATGAATTCATTGTAAGCATACTCCGTTCAATCCAGTGAATCTGCCGATCAACGTTGCTATAACTGAGGCTTTCAATTATGCTGTTAGATCTATACGCTTATTAATCACTCTCCTAATTCCTATACGCCAAATCCATTTTAATACTCAACAAATTAAAGGCATTAAACCAAAAATTAATTAAAGGGTGATCGTATCCGCCACCCAACAGTAATAGTATGGTTTTATTATTTCCTTATATGCGGAATTTTCCAACAAAAAAAAGGTAATATGGAAAGTAGTTATTTTTGTATATTATAAAACAGAAAACTTAAGAAAGAAAAGAAAATCAAAATTAGTAGTAATAGAATAGTATATACCGCGTTGCAGTATGAAAAACGAATAATGAACAATATATAGGTGCACGCAGATGGGATGGTTGGTATGGGAGGGCGTGCAGAGTAGCGGCGCGCGGGTGAAGGGGAAGGACACGATTTGCAGATTCATTTCCTTCTGTTTATTACAGAGCTGCAAGTCACGATCCCTTTCACTAACTGATAGCAGATAATGATTAGTGTTCCTATACCATTTGCCAAAATATTTGCAGTTGCATTCTTACATCTTCGAGGAAAAGGTTAGGATAAGGAGAAATAATATACAGATAGGGAAGAGGGAGCGACGATGGGAAACATAGCTATGACATTACATAAATTAACATAAATTCACACTTCTACTCTTGTCTAAATTGTAATTCTAAGCTTAAAGCTCACAAATCGTGGCAAACCAAAATAAATTATAAAAAAATAACACTACATATATAGTCTTTCCGCCCACACGTTATATATATATATATATATAACATCCACACGAGTTCATGAATTACATTTGCGATGCGACACAGCATGGTACAATAATAAAACCTACACTTAATTCCAACCCTCGTGATTGGATTGTCGTCATTACTTCAGTAGTGAAGCTTGTTACCGTAGAGCATCTGTGTACATCTAGATAGAAAGATTAGCATTTTATTAAGTGAATGTTGTATTTAAAAGAATAAACATTTTTTATATATAAAGTATGTATAAATTTTACAACTATCATTACATTCTATATTTTTATACAAAAAAAAACCTTTTCATTATTTGATATCAATTTTCATAATTCTTAATTCTCAATTATTATTTTGTTAAGTTCCGTAAGCCGATTTGCGGTAGGAGTTGAATTATTATTGTAACGAGATCTTATCTTACTCCGTCTTTCTATCTTTATCTTTCTCTTTTCCTTATATACGTATGTGTGAGTGCCGGAGAGATTTGAACAGACGAATATAGACGCGGTCGGTTGCAGAACCTTAATACTGAACGTTGTAGCAACTTCGCTCGTTATATATGAAATTGGCGTTTTCCGTACTGGCCTCTTTAATCACAAACTGCTCCTCTTTGGTAAGGAATTCCAAATTCATTTTTTTAATCTATTTACACATTTATTTTTGTTTCGTTGACAGGTTAATTTAAGGTTAACGGCTGGAAGGGTTAATGATGTGTATGGCGGTCCTGTCAAAAGAAAACGCAATTCGTTTTATGTTCCAACGTTTTCGTTCTGGCAATTTAGACCTGCAGAACAAGCTCCGTTAACGGCCGGAGGCTCAAGTTGATAATGAAGAATTGAAGGCTACTTTGGAAGCGGATCCATCGCAAACCACGTCTGAGTTAGCTACAGGCTGCGGTGTTAGTGATAAAACCGCAACTTGAAGCAAATTGAGAAGATTAAAAATCTTGAAAGGAACCTTATAAATTGACTAAATCAAAGTGGTAATCGCGCGTCCACTGCTGCGTTACATTACTGAACCGGCACAATAATAAAGGGATTTTAAATCGAGTTATTATTTGTGATGAAAAATGGATTCTCTACCATAATTGGAAGTGGTCATCGTAATGGTTGAATCCTGGTCAGTCAGCCAAATCCTGCCCCAAGTGAAAATTGACCCAAAAAAAATTACTTGTAAGCTTTTGGTGGACTAGTGCCGGTATTGTTCATTACAGTTTTTATTTGTAATTACAGCTATAATTTACAGGCTACCATTTTTTTTTCCGTAATTTAAATAATTTCTTGCAAGAGAAAAATTCAACCGAGATGGGGTAGTCCAAAAGTTTATTCCCGTCCAACTGGTTTTTTTTTGAAAAGAGATAAATGAACCACCTATAATATGGCAAAAGTGCATAGAAAACAATGTTTCATACTTTGATTAATTAAATATATTTTATTAAAAAAATATTCGACTTTTTGTTCCTCCCATACAAAACGCCAATTTAATTTGTGAGAACCTATTATATATTACATTTTATTGAATTTTTTAAGTTGTCAATTCGGTCAATTACAAATTATGTAATTATTTGAATATTTGATTATTTGAATAATTTTAAAAGTAATTACTATTCAAAATAAATTTAAGAGTCCTGAGTTCTTACAGAGGACGCTTAAATGAATATAAGATTGGAACCTTTACTGTGGTTTTATTCTTTTCAATATATCTTTATGATGGAGTTCATAATTTTACGGCAATGGCACTTTTAGTAATCTCATTTTTAACATCTTTTAGGTCAACACTCAAACTTTCTTTCCCATAGATTAATTTGCGGGACTTAGACTTTCGTATTCTCACGTCAATGGTAATTATTCACTATCTATTTGTCCTGCTTTTTAATAAGCTAAATGTAAATAAAAATGCTTTGTTTTGTTACTCTCATAAAATACTTCTAGAATTATAATACAATTTTATATCATTAATTATTCTAAAATTGCCGAACTATAATTTTATAGTTCAGGGTCTAATTATACAATGATAATTATATCTTAAATCTTAAAAAAAATTATGTAAAAAAAAGTTCCCACAGTTTAAATACAAAATGAATATTTCATCATTTTGTGAAAATGCATAAAAGCTATGCGTTTTAATTTATACCACCAATATTCAGAATCTTTCTTCTACCGACAATTGCGACCAGTTCACACACGGCCTAACGAGGACAAATTTAATAGAAGTGACTCGCCACATTAATATGCTGACGAGGACCGCCAACTACAAGCGAAACGAATTTAATTCTGACGGCCGATTGATGATAACGCGATAATAACCATCCAATTTAAACGGGTAATAATCGAAAATCGATAATCGGTAGACGAATTTCTAGGTTTCAGTTAAAGTATATAAATAATCTTTTCCAGTATAAGTGATTGCTTTACCTTATAAATTGTCCAAGTTAGTCCCATACGAGTGATCTATTTTAATTAAGTACCTTTTAAAAGATAGAGTATAAATCTTGTGTAACAATTTTTTTTAGTTCCTTCGAGGTTTGAAATAAAACAACTGTTGTAAGACACTCATGTTTTACAATTTAATAATAACGAATATTCTTTTTTAGTTGTAAAAATACTTGCTTAACTCCCATACCTATTAACTATCTGCTAAATTTATTCTACTTATAACTTTATTGTGTTCTGATATCACGCTAGTGTTACTGTAGTCGCAAATCGTAAGGTCGTCGTCACCGACATTAGTCACTACGTTATTTTCCAGTTCGTTGAGCTTCCGTTACGCATAAGTGAAGTTAATGATTATTACAGTAAAGCTTATTATTTAAATTGAGTATTTTCGCCTTTTATAAAGAAATTTATTATAAAATTATTATATTTCAACAGTATATTTTTTATACTTTTAGAAATTTATATTTCATGAAATATAAATGTATGTAATTTTATTTTCTCCAGTATTCTTCCATAATAAACGATATTAAAACTTACGTACTTTATCTTACCCTACCCTACTCAAAAAAATGGGTGTAATAAATTAAAAAATACGTTTCTACAATCTGTATTAATACTTACATTTGTCTAATGTTTACTAAACCCACAAGAAGATAAGCTATATAATATTATAATAAAAAATACCTATATCCTATGTGACGCGTACATAAGCACCTCCATCAACCCATTTTGCATTATTTAGCACTCCGGGATTTATATAATAGGAGCTCCGTACCCGAGATATCTGCTATCGGACTGATCGTGAAAAAAATGTATTTTAGCGCGAAACGGTTGACGTATCTACTGTAATAAAGTGAGGCGGGTCACGATGTCACACGTGTCTGATAAACCTTAGCCGGTAATCTGCGGCCGCCATTACGGAACATAGCTTATCTAGACCTTAACCGCCCTCTCCACTCCCGCACCCCTCCGACGTCTTGACGCAGACGTCTTGGAGCTTAAAGGGGGTTGTTATCAACGAGCCATTGTGCGACACCAGCGTGACTCTGACACATAACACACTCAGTACCTTGACCTCGCGCGACGGAACGTTTGATTACATCAAAGGGCGTGAATCAAATTAATGAATCAAATAATATGAAGAGATAAATAGTTGTACTCAAAATAAATCTTTATGCCTTTTAAATATCATTTTAAAAAGTAGAACTTGTGTTGGTTTCTTTAAAAAAAAAATTTAATGTTATGTCAGGTTTAAAATAAAAATATATATATTTCTTAAATACATATTATAGGAGAACTAGAAGAGAGAACAAGATGATGCGTTTTATAAAATATTATTGCTTAATTGCATTGTGGGAAGATTCCGATATCCGCACCAATATGATAGCAGGAAATAAGCCGCGTGCGGGTTCAGGCCAAAAGACCCGGGCGAGGTAGTAGAAGGGGACAGGGGTGGCTGTAAGAGAGAGGGGATTCGGCCCTGACCTAGTTTATCACTTCGTAGGTGTCATGTTCAGCACGCATTGTGCAATCACATGTGATAAGGGATTCCATAATGGCAGTAAGAATTCACGCATTTCTCATTAAGACATTTTATCTAATTAATTCAAATTGATTCTCTTGTTAATAACTAATATTAGAAAAGTTGGTAGATTATATCATCGACTTCATCCACGATTGTGTATTAGGTTTTTATTATTATTAGGTAATTGTTTTTTATTTTATTATTAGGTAATTTTGCTAAACAAAAACCAACACAAATCAAAAGAGTAGGTACGTACAAAGTGATAAATAATTAATTCACAAAAATAATTACAACTTTTCAATGAATACAATAGACTAATCATAAAATAATATTATCTTTACACGAAATTGGGTCGATGTGCAATTTTTATTATCAATATTACCATTTTTTAGGAATATCTCAACCCGATAAAAAAAATATTATGCCAAAATTGTATTCAACTTTTTGTTGAACAAGTGTTTTTTAGGATATTTTGTCCCCTATAAAGTCAAAGTGAAAGTCAGAATAACTCTTATTGATTGACATTCCCTCTTATTGATTGGCCAGTTAAAAACGCTTTGTTACAAGTATAAATAACACTACAGCCTTTTAAACGAATTTCATGAAGAAGTTTAGAGATCAATTATTATGAGATAATTTCTAAGCTTCGTTTTTCCGATGATAAATCGGAAAAACGTTATACTTATTAGCGTTTTACAACACGTTATGGAAGTGTGATTAAAGACTCTTGTTCCTGTAGTGTATAACAAAATGTAAAAAATTTGTTTACAAGCAAAAATTCTAATTCCACTAGATTTTTTTCGATTGTCAATCATTTTGAGCATTTATTAAATTTTCTTTCATTATTGCACCTTGTTCTTCAGATAATAATAGGTCAAGGAGGGCAAATAAAAAGAAAATATTTTTAAAAGTAACTTTTCTGAGTCATACTATACTACGTTTAGCTAACTGCTTGTCACGTTATATGTTTATCTGTTTAGAATTCTTTATCTATTTATTTATTTAGTTCTTTTTAAAAGTATTTCATTAATTACAATTGTTAGTGTTGTTTTAAGTTTGTTTGTTTCTTAGTATGTATATGTTAAATATTTGCATATATTTGTTTCATTGTATATATTGCATAATTTATTTCTTTTTAAGCATCTCTATTTTATGCATCTTTGTAGGCTATAGACTATAGGCTGGTCTTACCTATAGTTAAGAGCTTTTTTTGAAAATTATAAGAAAAGGTCACTTTTTTATAGACTTCCGCACATGAAATCTTATTATTTAATACCCCTATTATAGGAAATGGTTTAAATATTAAATTCACTATTATGCAGAGTCAACCACATTGAATTTTAGATGTTGACATTTACTAGACTGTGCATTCACGTAAACCAAACGTGTGTGTTACGTTTTACCAAAATCTATGAGGTTAACTGGTTCAAAACTCAATTTCTATATGTCTTAATAAAAGTTTGCATTACGACCTATTCTATTAAATATTATTACTAAATATTACCATGTTACTGTTATAACTGTACATATATAAGTAAAAAATGAGACTTTTGTAAAATATGCTACCTAAATTGCCTCACTGATGACAAAAGCTTAAAAGATAAAATTTCCTTTTACAAAGATGGTGTTTAGATCTCTCCATTTCAATAGGAGCAGGAAAAGCCTGACAAAACGCTGTCATTCTTTGAATGAGAGCGATTGCGTGCGGAGGAAGTACACAATGGCACTTAGGGCGCCTTCGGAGAGGACAATGCGAGATGCGGGGTGGCGTAGCGACTACGGCGTAGCGACTACGGGACGACCAGACGACGCATGGTGGGATTGTGCGGAAATATAAAATGAAGACGATTGTCGGACGCTGACGAGTATCAACAACTTTGCCTGTTAGATATATATATATATAAAATAAAAAGGGCTCTAATATAGTTCCACTGTTAATACAACCAAACGAACGATATAATTAAAGTTGTACATTACACAAATATTTAAGCAAAGAACATTGAAGATTTTTTAGTCTTTTAAAAGAACGAATCATAATTATAAACCACTGCGATTGCGCTGAATAATATGAGGGTACTCTGTGTTCTAAAGCAATAAGTGCGGCGCGGCGTTCATGGAAGACTTGATTTGCGTTTTTTTACCTAAAAGTTGAACTCGTGGCTTCGAGTATAAAAGCAAACGGGATATCAACTGAGTTGAATAATGAGCTGTTAAAATATGATTTATATAACCTAAAGAGAAGATTTTACTTTATTACACAGAAACAAGGTTTAATTTCTAATAATATATAAAAACTTTTGCGTTTTACAAGGAAGAAGTTAAAATGAATGCTTGTCTACATGAAATAGTAAAATAGTATATAGTTTAATGTCAGCTGTACTATTTTGGGACTGAAACTAGGTCTTCATAAATGTTATTGATCAAACTATAAAGAGTTTGATGAGAATTTTTAAAAAACTCTTTCTGATTTAAGGCGAAAGTGTGATTAATACCTTAAGTTAAAATGCTTTGTAAGAGCGCCTGCCTCTTTTAGTAGTGATTACTGCGAGTGTCGGATAGATCATTTGCTTAATGTATGTAGTGTCGCGAGGGCCGCGCTCTAATTTCAGCGCGCGGCTAGACATTAATCGCTGTCAGCGTCGCCATTAGCGTCGCCCCAATTTCTTTCTTTTGTTAAATTGACAGATTTTAATATCGGCCACGATGGCGAGCAATCAACGACGCTCGGACCCGTCGTCTTCACGAAAATTACTTGCTCGTCATTTAAGGATTCGTTTTATAAGTGGTTTTTGATTAAATAACGTTTCAGGCATAAACGATTTTTGAATACTTTTTTTTAATATTAGTATACCTTAATTACATATATCAGAATTTAAGTTTATATAACTGACAAAAAAGTTAGTTTTAAAGATATTACATCAGTACAGATATGTAGGATCACTTATATTAGTCAACTAAATAGTGGATTAATATTAAGCAAAAGAGCAGTCAATAGTGGATCAATATTCAGGAAAAGATGTAGTTATGATAGCTACTTCTCGCGGACCTTCTATGGGATGGTACCTCAGAAGGTACCTCAAAAACAGATTTTTGTCGAAGTTTACATAACAGATCTAGCTGTTATTTTAGTACACTATTCTTTTTAGGTCGAGAATTTTTTAACTAAATCAGTACGTTCTGTATTGCTACTAAACTATTATTATTTTCTTGAAGGAAAATGAAGTTGTTTACGTTTGTTTTTTCTACAATAAAATTTTGAAACAAAATAGCAAATTGTGATTGATAATTTTAAAAAGAAGATAAATAAAAAATATATATATTTATATACTCTTGACACCTCAACTTATTTCTTGGAGACATAATTGTTCACGCATATCATCTTTGACCTCTTTGGTCTTACTCTTGTCACTCTCTACATTCGTATTTAAAACTCTTCTTGCGAGATCCTGTTAATTAATTATATGACCATACCACAGTAAAAGCCAATCAAAGACTGGTTTAAGTCTAAGTGATAATTTTACGTTCACTTGGAACTCTCTCACTGTCTATGAAAGGGTGGTATTACTATGGCCAAGCCACACCATACAAGCTGCTGTCAAATGAATTATTAAAGTCAAAGTCAAACTTTTTATCTTAAATAAGCATTGCACTTATAAAATGTCAAACTTTAGTTGCAAGGATAGGTCCATGAAGAAGAACTAGCACGAGGCTGCATGAATACTCTTTTACTCATTTATTTCTTAGGCTAGACTAAACGAAAATACTTTATTTAAAACCTTTCTAAGCTAGAACCCAGAAAAATAAAATAAAAATTGGACTCGTGGGAAATCGTTATCTTTAAAAGAGATCTTATATAATTATCTATTAATATTTTATACCATACAGTATATTTTGTCTATTGCCATCTTTTGTTCTCTTAACAAAAGGCTATGTTCTGTTATCATATTGTAATTCTGCAATATTGCTGTTTAATTAACAATAAGTTTACGTTTGTGGTACTTTTTGTTTAGAAAATGTTGCTAAAGTTAAACAATAATAGGTAATAATATTACTAAATACTTATAATGCATTACCATAAAATACCCATTGCCGACAAAAAACTATTTTGAAAAGGGTACTATTAATTTGTAATTCTCATATACAGTACAATAGGAAAAGTTTGTATATCTTTTAAGATTAAATAAGCCTTGAAACAAAACGGCATATTTAAATAAATATTTAGGCAGCACCACGAATACACCGCTAAAAGTCGGCTAGGGGTTTGACGGGTTATTCGTGATATACGTTCCCTTCAAATTTCGTTAAAACGCCTTGAGCTTCTTAACATATTTCATAACCCCCTTCCTTCCTAGCAGTACTACGCACCCGCTACCCTATCATACCCCGCCGTCCATAACCCGAGCTGATTTACCGACGAGGAATTCCAACTTGTCTAGGCTATGAGAGAAGATATCCTATTATGCCACAGATTTTACAAAGGCAAGTATTACAATTTAGCATTACAAGTTTGTTTAATGTATTTTGCAAATTAAAACAATTATAAAAACTAATTTGATAATTCCTATATTTGTTGGTATACAAATACCTACTTATTAAGCTGTATAAATGCTTATTAAGCTTAATAAATATTTGTATACCAACCCAAGTTGTAAATATATTAAACAACATTTTACGTCTAAAATGTATTAAAGTACATATTACAGTATTTTGTGACATTTTTATTTCGTTCAAATATTTCTAATGCCTTTGAAATTGTCTTTTCTATTCCGCATTGACACAATTAACAAAATTCGTAAATCCTCACTGAAATTCGTTTCTCTTAGCAAACACTCCCAAACGTCAAACGAGCTGCATGTGCGCCCCAATGAACACACTCGGCTAACATATTGTTGTGAAAATATTTCAAAGGAAAATCTTTCAGCTTATTTATATACCTACTAGATAATTTAAATTCAATGTCATACTTTTAATCTTGAAGGCCTATAAGAATGAAAAAAATAAAAGGTCCTATGAAATTTATAGGCTTAACTTTGCAATGCAAAAAGTAAACTTTGCTTAAGATACAATCGAATGTAATTTCATAAACAGTCTCGTGAAATATTTCAAGAGGCAAATTTTTCGATAACCAGTACATATTATGACCAAGATAAATAAAACGAAGTAGTCTAAAGAAAGAAAAGAAATCTAATTATTAGAAAAATACTAACTAAATTATTCAGTACTACTAGCTGTCCAATCTTCTTTGCTAATTTTATTTTCTAACTTTGTCTCTATCGAAACCCTCTATGTAGAACTAGTTGGACTTGATTGGATTTAGTTGAACTAGATCTTAGGATCGAAATAATATCTATTTGAACAAAATGATTTAACCCTACAGTCTGTGTTAGTAGAAATTACGTAGAAATAATACAATACCATTGACTATTACCAAGCTTAAATATAACACCCACCATGGTGTCTATAAAAACATTAAAAAAAAATAGGATTTTCTTTTAAAAAAGTCAAATTATACAATACCCCTATGATTTTAATATTAAAGTATTTACAAGGTAATTTTCCGTAAAATATTAATTAGTACGAATATCTAAAAATGCTTGTACATGGTTGTAAATATTATTTTTTCAAATTGTTTGGTCTTACCGTTAAACAATTACAAAATGTTTTGTGTTAATCTACATATTTTTATAAATAGTTTCAAACCAACCATATGCGTCTTAGTAATAAGAAAGACTAATCATTCATCCCTAATTCTTTATTTTCACCAAAAATATTTTGCGAATTGGCAAACGTTTACAGAATGCTATTTGTGAACATTTGGAACAGCCAATTTTTATTTCACGTCCATCTCATTTAATATTATTTTAAGTAACTATTCAAAACCGATAAAAAAATATCTTTTTGTACAAATAGAAAAATCAACCAATGAAATATTTATTTAAGTAATCGATTACTAAGGACCAGAGAATATCTCAGTTTATTGCAAGTTCATTGCGAAGTAATAATTAGGAAAGAAACGCTAACTGAAACTGGCAACGGAGAAAATGACCAAAGCCGCATTGTTTATTCAGTTTTAATTAAAGAAAAGCTGAATATTTACCGTCTTTAAGACTCAGAGATTATGTAGAGATAGCTAATTACGTTTGTTTACAAAATAAGAATAGTTATCTTACTTTTTGTTACACTATAAAGTATATCTTCTAAAAAGATATATTTTATATAATCAATAACAAAGTTCAGCTATACTAATGAATTAATAACACATAATCTGATATTCAAATATAGAACATTTCTAAAAATATTCAAAAAATCCGATTTCCATAGAGTCTAATTGTGACTTGCTAAGACAAAAATGTTATGTTACAAGTTATGAGGTTAAATATTTATCACAATACCTCGCAGCGCAGATCAGACGTTTTCTACTTTCCCCTTCCTGTGAATATCTTTGGAGCCCGGCGATACACTTGTTACAACATCGTGCTATTAATAATTCAAGACTTTTAACCACTCCGGGCTTTGTTTAAAAAGCGTCATAAATAAGGTTAAAAAGTTTAGTGTACAAAGTTACTTTCTTTCATATATTATTTAGGCGGTCTCAACTTTGTTTCATTTATTGTGTTGAAATATTGCGTAACTTTATTAATAATTATTCAATTTGCACATTTTAACATTAGTATTACATGGAGGGTTAAAAATAAACTGGATCGTTCATATCATATCATTAAAAAGTTTATCATTAGTTCCATAAAGCCTCAGGGTCGTTTATTGAATTAATACAGAACATGTGTATGTTTAACACACCGACAAATTTAAATGTTCCATATTTAAATTACGAAAGGGGTTTCTTGAAGCGTAACTCAATTATACGACACACAGAGTTCGAGTAAGCAGCTTACGTTTATGTCACGGATATAAGAAGGTTATATTATATTAAGTTATATTTATGCTGATTTATTTTGATATCACTTTTTTTTGTTAATAAATAAATATTTTGATGGTAAAGTAAATTATTAATATTTCAATGGCGACATGTGATAACCGGAATTTTGTAAAACTAAAAATTAATATTAATAGTACGAAATAGGCATAAAAAAATATTTTCATAATTATATTTAATTTTCTTTCAGGGTTGCTTCTATTTTAATACAATACTTTACCCTACTTTAATACAATATTAATCTTCGACAGTCAATGGTCTAATTAACGTAACGGTACTTTTAGCAGTATTTGGACTTGATTTAATTAATTGTCATATTGATTTATGTGATGTAATTGTAAGACTGACTGTTTTTATTTATATTTATTTATATATAATTTTATTCAATGTCGTAATACCGTTTGTTTCCATAATAAATAAATAAAATAAATATTTTTTTACACAGCGCCAGAGATTGATTTGGATATTTTATCACAACATAAAAGTATACGTAGTTTTTAGTATAATACTTAATACCTTTTTTTAGTTTGTTTTACTTAAATTCTTTACATAGAATGAATAGGCAACGCAATAAAATAAGTTTCAAATAACATTATAATTATTGAGATTATTGCGGAGATTAGAATTAGAATTGAAGACACGCTAGAAAAATATGGACTGAATTAATGAAAGGGAGGCCCTTCAATGATCAACTTAATAACAAATCTGCATAGTATGTTGCTTCATTTTAACCACGTCGGTATTGTCTGTTTGCATTATTAGTCCAAAAATTAGCTCTTATATTATAATAATTATTATTTTTAATGATTTAAGGTAGATAATTTCACTAATCAATAACTACTTTAAAAAAAATGCTATATTGACTATAAAGACGACCTAGCAACTAGCTAGTTCGTCTTTATAGTCGGCAGGTCCTATATTTGAAATAAAAATCTTTGATCTTTAATTAGTTGTAATTTCATGTTTCTTAGCCAGTAATCTGAGTTATTAAAAATAATATTACATTATTTTTAAAGTAAAACTTTTATTACATCGTCTCAAACTTTTTCGTCTGTGTGTTGCATGTCGCGTGACGGTCGGCCGCGGAGTAGGGATAAAGTGAAAGGCGCTCGTATCGATGCGGTTTTTACTAGATACATTGAAAAAATCGAATGTAAGTCACTGTTCACGTATTTTAGTTACCATAAAATATTGGTTACATTTATAAACTGTGAAATTCATGATGAAGATGGAATTGATAATAGAATGATTGAAAATAATTGAAAAACGAATCAAAATGACTCAACGATTATAAAATATTCTTTTCAGTGTTTTAATATGTGTATATCATCTAAATAATTGTTAAGTATTATGTATGTCGTACTCTAAGACACAGAGTTCAATAAAAATATTAGTTGGAGACCTAGTCTACTTTTATCATTTCCCATTATCATTCCCATTTTCTAAGTATAAAATTAAGATTGATGAAGCAATTTTTATACCCTTAATGGAATATTATTCCGAAAATTTTTAGTTAAATGTCTATAATGTGAAAAAAAGTTTCACTTTTACAGTGGTTTCATAAAACCACACAAGTTTTTTTTTATTTTGTATCAAGCATGGGGGTAACACTGCCTATTACCAATACATATATGCCAATGCCAATAGGTTCATAAAGTATTAAAAAGCCAATAACAAATATAAAGTTTCGTAAGTTTATTTTATTTGAAATGTTTCGTGCATTCTAGGAAAAGAAACGTACTCGTTTTTTTTACTTCATGTTTCCTGAAAACTGTCGCAAGAATGATTCTAAATAACTTAAATTTGGATGAAACTTGAATAGTTAAAATTATTTTTCTTAAATTAGTATATCCGTTGTAGGTACTTGTAAAAATAAAGATTTTAATCTACAATATCCAACTAATATTTAAGAAGGGTAGAAGTTTATTGTTTTGGAAATTCTTTCAAATATTTATATGTGAAAATGTAAACTTTATTTTTGTACTTATTGTTATGCAAGATACCGAGAATATTTTTTTAAATATTATTTAATAAATTTTGTATCATCTAGCCTAAGTCTAACATGAGTTTTAGGAGTCGTTGCATATATTTGGTGGTAGAAAGTAATTAAGATATAAGACCGAATTTTTAAGATTTCAATTCTTGTTACAAGAAAAATTGAATTGAATACTCAGTTGCAGTCGGCAGGTTGGTGTCCACAGCTGCAGCGACAAAGAACTGGCGACTCGTCGCGTCTAACTCGGTCACAGCGCGACCCATTTCTCTTTTTAAATACAAATCGATGCTCCACAATTCTCGTGATACCTTTTGAATTTATTTCGATATATCTCGTTAAGCGCATTGGCGCGAAGAATCTTTTGTGGAACTATTTATATGAATGGCGTATACGTGCTTCATTTTAAATTCTATTTCCTTTTTTCTTTATCTTATAACCGTCTCTAATTAAAAAAAAATACTCCTGATGGTAAAGTCACACATCTTAATAAAGTATAGTCAATACTGTGACGTGTGATGTGATACGGGGGCAAACTAGTTTCCCCAAACTTATTATTTATTCTAGAAGTGATTTGTATGCGCTAAGCAATATCCAAATTATATAATCTATATAAATAAAAGTTGTGTGCCGTATTTATTTCTTATACTAGGTAATAACTTTTATATTATATAAAGAACGAACTTGTCTTTAAAACTGTGGTGGTACTACAAGAGACAGTTTCAATTAAGTTAAGATTAAGTTAAATGAAACAGTTAAAATTGTAGTTGTTGAAATTTAAGTTTCATTAAAGTTTTTTGGTTCTTAATGAAATATTGAATTTTGTTGTTCGTTTTTGATTGGATTTGTATGGATAATCGAATCCTCTACTTTATTCCTATTAAACCCTTTCAATAGGGGTTTAGTGTCAGAAAGATACTCAATACACGATATTTTACGGTCCATAAAGAAGTTAAAAGCATCTAATTTATAGTATTTAAAATCAATAAATAGATAATTTTTAATTTCAGTGCCGTACGCAAGCCTTTCGATTTACATAATTTGTCATTTATAGGCATTTATAACAATAGGCGAGCGATCCAATCAACCTAACGAATTATTGGATCAAACAATTATGTTAATAGGAAATATAAACTTTCATATCTCTTTTTAATATAATAAATTGTAAGTTTTGGATTTTTAATATATTAGATGTTTTATTCTGTTTATCTGTTTGTTTAAACCGATTTCAGTGCATTTTACTGTTGTTAAAGTTTATTATTTAGGTTAAGAAATCGAGAACTTCTTTCGTACTTTTTTTTACATAATCTAGGGCCTTCGCTTGAATAGATTCCACCTGATGGTAAGTGGAATGTAGTCTTAGGTGGTAAAGCGCATTACCCTAGCAACCTATTCTCTCCTCTCTTGAAGACACACTTGTATTCGACCGGAAATACCGACGCAGGCAAGCTGTTCCAGTCCTTCACTGTATGAAGTAAAAAGACGAATCGAAACGCTTTGTTCGAACAAGTGTAATGTCCACAACAAAAGGATGGATACCTGCCGTGCGACGGCAAGTTCGGTGATAGAAAGGGGCCAGGGGAATTAACTCGTGTAATTCCTGCGCACACTCACCAAAATGTATCCTATAGAATACTGAGAGGCTAGCAATTCGACGCCTGTGTTCAAGGCTGTGGAGGTCGGCTTTGACCAATTCGGGATCGCCTATAAGCCTCTTCGCTCGCCTCTTAATTGAGTCCAGAACTGCAAGATGAGACTTTGCAGCACCAGCAAATATGTGACCACTGTACTCTACACACGACGGCATTCGTGCTTTGTATAAAACAAGAAGCTGTCACGGTGTAAAGTTCTGCCGGACTTTTTGCTGCTGCTGCTCTTGCTCTGGACTCAATGAACCGACCAAAGTTGAGGTTCGAGGAAATCTCTAAGCCTAACAACTGAAGCCGGTCACTGTATTCCAAGGATACATTCTGGAAAGTAGGACCCAAGGTAAAAAGCCTGCTTTTGGCGGTGAACAGGCACGTCTGCGTTTTGGTGGCGCTGAATTTGACGAGATTGGCATTGCTCCATGCGGAGACTGCCTGAAGTTTGTCACTGAAACGATGCACCATGGCTTCTCTTTCAGACTGTGCTTGATCTCTACTAACCCTAGTACTCGGCACATATCTTTCTACAAATGTGCTTTCGTCTACATACCCATAGAAACCGGGCTTCAATAGATCGTTATGTGCAGCAGAAAAAGAGTTGCAGAAAGAACGGACCCCTGAGGCACTCTGGCATTTATTGTTAAGGGTTCCAAGGAACACCCGTCGACAACTACTCGGAAAGATCTCTGGTTCAAAAAGTCCGTTACCCAGCCGATCAGACCAGGAGATATACCGTACGCTGAAAGCTTGCTTTTAAGGCTCGCATGCCAGACCCTGTCAAATGCCTTCGAGACGTCCGAAGAGATGACGACCGCTTCTCCGTTCTTCTTAATGGTCTCACCTAAAATGTGTGTAGCATACACTAGGACTGTCCCCACTTCCCTGCTAAGAGGACATACATATTACGGCGAAACCGTACTGTCGGTCTCTGAGAAGGTGCGAGTTCTTTACACGCTCCATAATCTTGCAGAGTATGGAGCTAATTGAAATCGGTCTGTAATTGACAGAATCGGCATGGCTGCCTCTGTTGGGCACGGGTTCCATTTTGGCAAGCTTCCAGGATTTCGGCACTATTCCAGTTTTAAAAGAGAGGCGATACAGACGTGTCAGTACAGGAGACAATTCAGACAACTGCTATTTTATTTTATTTTTAAATTTATCGTAAATAAAAGGTTTATTATTATTATTACATACGTGATACGGTATATCAATTGGTAGAGCGACGAAGCGGTTTCCCAGAGGTCGCCGGTTTTTATTTACCATTCTATATTAATTAAAATCTATTTATTGAGTATTCTTAATTATAGCGTTGTACTTAACACAATATTTATAATTGGTGTCTGTATCAGATATTTTTTTTTAGTTGCCAATACCAATTTCCAGGATTCCAGGTTTCGTCTGTTACAGGATTAACAGAAATGTGGGTTATGGGAACAGTGCTATTTCTTGCCAACTCTCCGTTACTTATAGTGTTCTTCACCTTCTCCTTTTCCCCCAATTGATTAAAGCTGTTACTGCGAGTATTTTTAATATTTCCTTTAAATTGGTTATATACCCAAGCAAAATTCTTATTTTATCCCAAAAATATTATCTGATATCTCATGTTTTCTTAGTCCTTCAAAAATCATGTGTTAGTTTAATGTGTGTAACCCCGGACTATAATCCCATAGAGTAATGATTTTGCTTCATTCTTTGTTGTGGCTTTAGACAATTCAAATTTCACCATCCTCAATGCTACTTCGCCAATACATTGAGTACATCTTCACCGAAATCCCCGATTATCTATTGAGTTGATTTTTCCTCTCCATCTTCAGTTTTCCAAACGTCCTGGGGAAATTAAACAAAATTGAGCGGTAGCGATCACTTGCTTATCCAACGACATTAGTAACCAAACGTGTACTACCTAATAACCTACTACTCAACTTAAAATTTTCGTCAATATTAGCGTATGTCTGATCGCTTGATAAAATGATTAACGGTCTAATAGGCTATTGTATACCTACTAAGTAATTTGTGTTAACTGATTACCTACATTTAATACAAGATAAGAATTTAAGATTGTCATACTGTGTCTGTGTGATTTAATTGCCTGAGATCTACGCCTTGGATCCTGTACCAGAAGACTCAATCAAGAACGAGCACGTCACTAATACATCATCTCCTACATACATATATATATATATATTTGAAATTGTTTATAATCATTTACCTTTACCCGTGTTAAACTGAATTAATTTTGAAATATAAATAAAAAAATTATAAGTAATTGATACGCCTCCGTTCTCATAAAGACGTTTCTAAATAGAAAGCTAAATTCATCCAAGTGGGTAACAATACCGTAGCTCAATCGGCAGAGCGACAGGATGGCTTCCCCAGAGGTCGCGAGTTCGATCCTGTCTGTATTGATTATTTTTTATCTATATTTGTATAATCTTTGCTGTTTATTATAATCATCTCCTTAAAAAATATTTTTTTTAAATCTCATCCTTAGAGACTAAACTATTTAGATATACGATATGATATGGAGAATATGAATGTAACGTGTATCATATTGTATTGCGTAGTGTTGTGGTATATAGTATCAAGAAGGAGAGCAGTTGAAAAAAGGTAATTTAAACCATCAACAGAAAACTACATCAGTTTTGATTTGCCACTAGTTAGGATAACACCAGAATTTTCTAGAAGTATCTGTCTTAACAATTATATTCGTATCGGCATTTAGCAGATCTTATCATCTGATTGCATCTATTTATCTTCTCATCGATTAAGATTAAATTTACGAAATGTTTAAATGCATTAAATAGACCATTCTCATCATATATATAAATTATTGTATTATTATAGTGAGCAACCATAGATTTTATATCACAAAATGCAAAATGTTTGACCAGTTAATGGAAGAAGTTTCCTGGCCGAGACTGTTATAGGTAAATTTAGAGAAATCCGATTTTATTAGAGCTTATCGAAAGAACATCTATTCTCTGGGTGGTGGCATACTGGTCGGTTTACTACATACGGCATACGGTCGACATCATTTATATCTTTAATTGGTTTCCAACATTAATTGCTTTGCAAAAGAGAACAGTAGGAATACTATATAAGCTGGCCTTGTAGGGTTATGCCGGAAACACGTCAGCTAATACCAAAGGGAACCTGTGCTGTACTTGTAGGATGCTTCTGGTGATTATGTTCGAGGGTAATCACTTGCTGCTAGGAATTAGTTTGCTCGTCTGCTATATATTGTATAAAAATATACACATATATCAAATCATTCATCATTCAATTGTATATCTAAATTACCATTTTTTATTTCTAGGTAATAAAAATATGACTTACATTGCGACACGTCCCTTACGAGTACTTTAACAGCTTCAATATTAGTATCAATATAATGTAAGTTGTCATAAACTTTTATAGGTTTTATGATCGTGTAGATGTTCCGAGCATTATTAATAACGATTATGATAAAACATTAAATTAACATCCAAAATTATCTTGTCTAATTATTTCATCTTAATGTTTTCAGGAAATATTTAGGCGTCATAACAAATTAACAGTTTCTTTCTTAACTAAGTTAAGTTGGTTAACTTCAATTACATTTGTTTAAATACCGCTTGTATTTCTTTTATGTGTAGTCTCTTACGAGATATCGTAATTTATGTATTACGGTTTTGTTCGTCTAGTATAGTTGTAATTAAAGGTTACTGTCGAAGCTTTATGTTGATTCCTAAGACAACATATTTTTTTATGAGAGCACTATATTTTTGTTCTTAAATACAATTCCTAAGGACAAAATATGCTTTTCTTAATGACCCGTATATTACTCGCCTTGTCGAGAAACTGTAAGTGACTTTTAATAAAAGGCTTAAGCATGATGGATTACGCGGACTCGCAGCTCTCAGAGGATATTTTGAAAATGGTTTAAAGATAAAGTAAAATTTTATATTAAAACATATATCTATTAAGATTAGTAAACGTTATAATATTATATTCTGTATTGTTGATATTTCTCAGTTCTGACATGACACGTTGGTGTTAGTGTTGGTGCTAGTGTTGGTGTTAGTGTTGGTGTTAGTGTTGGTGCTAGTGTTGGTACTAGTGTCTAGTCTGCTCCGCGTCGTGCCGGCTTTAATGTTTAATTGCACTCGAGTAAAGACCAGCTTAGCGTGCAGTGCATGATAGCGTGTAAAGAATCTCTTTGCAGGGTAAAAACAGTGTGCAATAATAAATTACTTGTTTGTTTAGCTTGTAACAGTTTCAGTATACGTGAGTTAAAGCTATGAATGTTACCATCAATATTTTTTATTGGTTTTTTAACTTTTTTTTATATTTAATGTATATAACATTCATAATTATGATTGATGACAATGACAATAACGGTCCTAGATATAACTTGATAATAAATAAAAAAAAATACCAAACTATTATTTACAATAATAAAAATCTTTAACATAAATGGCATCCGACATTGCATAAACCCTGCATATAATAATATTTCCTACTTGAAATAATTTTCTTTATTATTAGATAAGACAAGATTTCTTTATTATTAGACTAGGTCAACTTCTGCCATGAACGCTAGTAGGTACCTACCTACTACTAAAATAAATATGTATTATTAAGATTAAATAAACATAAGTGTCTATCGGCCAATAATAAAATATTAGTTATTTATTTCAATCCTTTTCAATTATACCTTTCTATTTCAATCTTTCGAAATATATAATTAGTAATTGATGCTTTTAACAAAAATAACAAATTAGAATAGTAAAATTATTCATTTTGAAAATTAGATCATATATGTTGTATTTGTATATAACTATATATACTGATATGTAATATTCTAGCTCGCAATTTATGTAATGAAATTTACAAAAGCCAGTTTTTGTTTCATATTTATGTACGAGGTAAGCACAAAAACAAGCTCTTGATGTATCATACTGTGTAATTTCTCTTTATTTATTAAGCAAAAGCAGCGCTTTTTGTTAATGTACGGACGTACACTCATTGCATTTATTTTTGACATATAATTATAGTAAACCCTCATACAACATTAATTCAGAAATTTATATTATTGTAACATTTTCAAAATACGCGACAAAACTTATTCTTGCTATTCTTGAAATTCTAAATATTTTTATAATATACAAAACTTGTATGTTGAAAATTTTATTACGAAAGTATGTTATGTACATAGTAAGAAACAATGTAATGCTTTTTAAAAACACTTTATATCTATCAAAGGAGTATAATTTGAAGTCTTTACACTGTACTTATGCAAAGTACAAACTTTGCAATAAATTTCGTACATAAAGTATAACTTCGATCAATAGTAAGTATATATATATATACTTAAACGTAATAAATACTAACACGATATGTCAATAGTGAAATTGTCAATAAAAGTGTAAAAGCCTACTTTTCTTTATAAGTACCTATCGTGCAGCATTTTGAGTAAGGGGCATTTCAATATATTGCTTTCTAGCCTGACGGCGGACCGACTTTTTATGTGTGTCGTAAAACAAACCTTAGTGTCGCTAATAAATGTTTGCTTCCACAACGGACCCACTTTAGCTTGGATAAAGCGTTAGATCTAATACCGCGCGTCTTAAACGAACGTCGCCCTTATGTATTGAAGACAATACAAATTTGGATAATGTATTGTCACTTAAAATAAATAAAAAATAATTGATCAAAATATTAAGTTATCATTCATATCATTATAAGAATATACGAGAATATCTTTTGAAAAGTTCTCGGAACTGCTGTTGTTTTATAATGTAAAAGTATATAAAAACTTAGCATAACTAACGCTTTATAAAAGCATCTCTAAAGCTTCACAGCATCTCATTATCATAATTAGATGATGATGTCAGGAGTTTCTAAGAACCCAGTGTGAGTTATAATGCTTTTATATATGGTTTAATTTGTAAATACTATTTAAGAAGAGAAGTTCTAAAAAATAATAACTTTTCGATAGTATTTTATAACAATTATTAACCTTTACTCACATCTAATTTAAAACGAGCAATTAGTGATCTCTCACCACATTAATACTTTTTTATTTAGTTATTATTTAGTATTTTCTTGGATTTAAACAAGTGCATAAGTAAATTTTGAATGGATGTAAATTTAATTTTAGTTTAACTGACTTTAATTTTAGTTTAACCTGACATATCAAAATGTAAAGTGTGTCGGTGAGTCAGTTAATAAGTCATCTACCTCCACCTCCAAAAATTTATTCGGTTTCAGGCATATAATTTAGGATGAAGACTTCGGAATGAATACAGAATACCTGCACAAATATTATCATAAGGTCTTACAGTGAGTTTACAGACCTGGTATTTCACATTGATTATGAATATATAGATAGGCTCCAACCATCTTGTCTGTTAAATCTAGATGAGATGTTAAGTCTCTTATTTTTATTATATGTAACACAGTGATCTTTCTAGCGGTTTGGATGGATTGTCATTTTCTTCTTTATCTATATGGATAAAGAACTGGAGCACTTTATAAATTATCTGTAACAAAAACGATTAACTCAATGTTATTATAATTATCAAACGCTTTTAAAGTAGTGCTTGTTAAAATATTTCCTTTTAAATGGTTAAATTTTTTGTAAATAGTTGCTGTAATTAATCTCAGCAACAAACTAAGCTTCAACTTTTATCACCAGAGCGTCAGTTTTAGTTCCTTACTTTATACTCTTATGCGGTGATTAAGAGAGATTTACACAATACAGTTTTTATTGTAGTCTAAGTTTTAAAGTAGGGGTAATAGTATTTACTTGAAAGTTTTATCTAGGTTAGATGGTTTTTATACATATTGTATGTACACCTTCATCAAGGGCCGGCAGCGGCCTTGTGAATTTTCTAATTTTGGAGAAGTCCGTGATAACTTTACATCAGGTAACGCGCAGGCTTGTTAGTTGGCAGGCGCGCTCAACCTTTTTAATATAAATAAAACCTTTAAAATGATATTTACAGTTCAGTCTGGTCACGGTAATGAAGAACAAATGTTAAGCGTCAGGTGTTATATTACGACTTGTATTCCGTTTCTCATACTAGTTACTTATCTATCACCCCACGTCTAACCTCACGCTAACAAACATGCAAACCATAAATATTAAAATTATTTCTTCATCATTTCCTCGTCCTAAATAACATTATACTTACTCAATTACACAATTTTGTGCGAATTTTAGGCCTATGATTACATTAATATAAATTATGATTAAAAAACATTATAGTAATGGACACGTTATAAGAACCTTGAACTCTACTTGAAAAATACAATAAATTTGAACAAAAATACCATAAAACTAAAACTTACAAAGTGGCTGCAAAACAATATAAAAGTGAGTGCACTTGAACTTACTTCTAAAGCTAGAAAAATGAATTTATTTCAGTCGGACTGACTCTGTCTCGTGTAACAGCTCTTAAACACGTCAGCGCTCCAGCCTCCAGCCGCGACGTCGCGTCCTAGCGTTCGTTTGCTGTTTGTGACTCACTTACTTACTTTTATATTACTCTGTGATGTTACTAAATGTTAAAAAATAAATATATTGGGACTAGTTTTTAATAAAAGTTACATTTACTATTAAAGATTTACTTTAAAATCTTTTTTCTTTTTATGGTTTTTTATTTATTATTAAACATTATTATATTATTCACCTCGATTGAAGTAAGGTAATCAGAATGTTCTGGTTACCTTACTTCAGTCTTATCAAAATAGGGTAGTTTGGAAGAGATCGCTATACCGACAAGACTGCCTCACTAAAATCCAAATTTTATTTCTACCTCTTTGTTTTTATTTTTATCGGTTTTTATCGGTTTTATTTTCTTTATGGTGTGCAAAAAGTAATGTTATATATATTTGTTTGATGTTTTGTCATTTTTTTCTGTTACATTTATACAGAAATATAAACAGGATTGTGTAAAATGTCTAAAATTTATAAGCAAAATAATTATTACTTTATATCCTGCAAAGTATTCACATTAATTATTAGTTGTTAAGAAACCATATTAGTACTTGGAAAGACCTAAACAACGATATCCCATGTAACATTTGTATTTTTTTTCCAAAATATCTTTATTTATTTATAATGTTAAAAAACAAAAATTTTTTTAACATTATATTGTGAAAGATATATTTTATTATTAATATAATAAAGACGAAAAATCATCTTAAAATGGATGAATAATAGATCTGTGTAATACGGACATGAAAGATAGAAAAATACACATACAAGAATAAATTATTAAGTTCTATTACTGTAGATTTGAAACTTTACAAAGTAAACACATGAATAGAAAGAAAATATATTAAAAATGCATCAAATTATATTTTTAAAGCTATAGACCGAGCACAAAAAAAGTATGTTAAGAAAATACTTGTAAGTATGGTAATACTTGTACATGATATTAGCATTAGTAACCCGTGTTTCGAATTACATTATTACGAGTTCGTGTTTGCTCATTTTCTATTATTACTGTACACACGCTAGATGGCTATTTCTTTTTTAAATTAATATTAAGGAAACCGATAACGTTCCTTACCAGATGCGTCCTACAAAAACGAGGCAACACTGATTGTTATTTCCTTTTGGATAGGTACTAACTGAAAAATAATATATTACATTATAACATTTCAGTTTATATTTAGAAATATCATTGATGTAGGAAATTTTTATTGAGGTATTTGTAGCTTAAAATATACTAGGAACTCAATAGTACATCAAGTTTTTAAGTTAACAAAAATACAATCAAAATAATTACGCAGGGGCAGGGTCAACGATTACCTAATGAAACCTTTTATTCTTATTTTAAAGATAATATATCTTTGATGTAAGAACAGTGTCATTTAAAACTAGCCTTTTGTTTTTTTTTTTAAACTAGCCTTAAAAGCTTGGATTAGGGCAAGATTTAACAAAACAGGTAGAATATATTATTTTTTTACAAAATTATAGTGTTTGCAATATGGTTCAAAACTAAAATAACGATTTAATGATTAACAACGTTTTTTTGACGTAGAATTAGGAAGGTGGTCATGGTCTCGAACACAGTCAGAAATACTTGAATAACTGTCGAGGTAGATTTTATATACATGGTTCCGAGTTCATCTCTTTTACAGTATTTTCCATTGGAATAGACCATTACCTGTTACTACTATACATTAATAGCTTTTTGATTTTTTTAAAGTAAGCAATGAAATAAAGATACAATTCTCGTATTTTCATACGTTATGGAGTGTTAAAAACTTACTAATATAAATTTGAAACCAAGTGTTTGATTTGGGAGCCCCTTTCTGAAAACCATTTCTCAAGTATTTGAGTACATTTGGGTTTATCGTTTGATATATTTCTTCAATAACATTCAAAACGCGTGTGCATTGTCGCGAAAATTGTGCTCGTTAGACGCTTGTAAAGCGGTTTGCAACTCGAATAGAATTACAGCTAGCTTTTACGGGTTTTGTAATTGCTTTCAGCTCGCGCGGGAAAAACGTAGCTCACACATCGTTAAGTCACACACACATACAAATGTACATAAACTTTTATACACAGTTCCTGAATGCTAAAAAAATACATCTCTTTTATACATTTTATTTTGAAATCTTGATAAATTGTGTCATTGTTTTTTACATTTTGTTTGAGAGTCGTTGTCTTTATATATGAAAAAAATAGGCTGGATTAAGAAGGACATATAAACTTAAGCCTGTAAATTTTTGCTAGCCTTTGAATTAAATGAGGGCAGGTCGACTTTGCAGTGGCTTAGAAAATTTGTTCCTTAGAAATAAAATATTAATGACTAAACTCGAATAGCGCTGAGTCATTAAAACTCACATGCGACTGTTTTATTAATTTTACTAGTTTACTTAATTTTAGAACATGTTCTTTTAAATTATAATCATGATAAGCTGGAACAAACTGTGAAATGTAACTAAACGCCATATCGTCAAACATAATGGTAAAATAAACTGACTACAGCTAAAGCAAAGAGTTTAAAATTTAAAAGAGATAAAAAGACCTCTAATAAGAATAAAAATAATATTATTATGTACTTATTAAAGTCATTGCGTCGGGGGGCGTTATACGTACTATACGATTAGATATCGTAATTTCTTTATTTGCCTTGGTGACTTACTTGCATTTTAATTTCTTCCGTAATTAAAAATCCGTGACTCTTTAGGACTACGATCATAAGCCATATTAATTTATTTTTGGCAGTCTACGTGTACGCAGTCACGGGCAACAGCTATCCCTAATAAAGTACTTTACCTGAGTAAATAAGTGTAAAAACTTTTTGGCCTACTAGCAAGGCCTTTTCGTATATAGCGCGGGCGAAGCCACTGGGAATAGCCAATTATTGCATAAGAACCTTTCACCAGTAAAACGTCAACATCTTGGAGACGACTGTTTCTATTTCGACCAATCATAGACAAACATCTTGACAAACATAACTTTCAATTAAAAAACCGCATTCAAATCCGTCCACGCGTTGACCGCTACATTGTCAGAGACAGATACACAGATACACAGATCGAAAGGTCAAACTTATAACACCCCTTTTTTTGTCGGGGGTTAAAACGACAAAATAGATTATATTCAAATGTTTGCGAATCAAGCTTTAGACAAAAAAATTACACTTTATGGTGTACCTGCTATATAATACTAGTGGTATACTTTGTACCTTTATTAATAAATATGGATTATCGCAGTTTTTCAGTATGCACTGATTAACCTAAATAACTTAAAGCACGCAAGGTATTTGAAAATTAGTAGTCATAAATCCAATCTAAGCTATTAAATTCAACCAGTAAGTGATGCTACTGGAAGTTTCATCAATCCTCAGTTCTTTTATTCATGCACTAGATGTGCCCGCGACTTCGTATGCTTAGATTCAGATTTCGATAAAATGTACCTGTTCAAAGTTTCATCAAACTCCGGCAAGTAGTTGTTGCGATTAGGAATATTTCTAGTTTATTTTTATATATATATATATACATATATTTTAATCACAGATATTTGTTTTTATGAGTTGATAGACCAATTATGTATTTTATTTATTGTAAAGTTCATTATTATTCTCTGGCTGGAGGACTATCGACATATACTATCAATATGTACCATCAATATGTACTTTCAATGTACTATCAATATGTACTATCAATATGTACCTTCATAATATATTATCAATATGTACCATTAATATGTAATATCAATATCTACTATCAATCCATATGTAATAAATAAAATACATTATAAATTAATATCCTACTTACGAAGCTGTACATCTAAAATGATCTCTCATCTGACGCTCAAACAGATAAACAGACAAAAATTACAAAAATGATAGAAATGAATTCTTTTAGTCTACATCCTGGCTATATATTTTTTATATTTTAATATACAGAGACTCCTCTACAGATTAGACAAGACGAGACGAAGCTTCTTAGCATTCCATGGATTCACCGTGCGGGTGCCTGGCCCATCGCGTTGCAAGGAGAGGAGTGCAAGCAGTGCCTGGGACTTGCGACCCAGGAGTAGGTTTAAGGGGCCCCCTTATTATGCGTAAAAACGAGAAGATTTGCATCGTATTTATTACATGGTTGACATAAATTGATATAACTTTTTTATTTCTTAACCGATTTAAATGAAATAAACACTTAATGTTAAGTGAAGACTGTTACAATATATTTTTGAAAACCGCATTCAAATTGGTTTAGCTGTTTCCGAGATTAGCGTGCACAAACATACAAACATACAGACATACAAACAAACAGACAAAATGAAAAACCATTGTTTTGGGTTCTCTTGCTGTTACGAAAGTCCCCCCTTATGTTTTTTTTAAATTATTTTTCATGTACAGAAATCGATCAGCGACAAAAACAATTAGTTTAAAGATTACTAAGTAATAGAAAATAAATTATTAATTTCATTGAATTTTCTTCTACTCGTTTCTCCAGCTTGTACATGGATAGTACCATGACGTTATAACTGACCTTAAATAGTTTGATGTAAAAAACAATATCAGTAGTAAAAAAACTTTGACTGTCAATTCAATAAAAAATGCTCCGATCGTGACCAAATTTTACAGGATTACCCGCTGGGTCAATCTAAATATCCTCTGAAGTCTGAATTTGGTTAAAATCGGTCAAACCGTTTCGGAGTTTAATCGGAACATACATACATACTTTCTCTTTTATAGGTATAGATATTACCTATAGTCATCGTAAGTTTAAATTGTTAAATGGTTTATATGGGTGACTAGTTACAGCGCATAATAAGACTAGTGGGGCACATTTCCTAGAACTATGTATTCTCAAGGAATGTTGACGTAAAGATGGTGACTGGTTTCTCAAAACTTTTTTCAAAATACCATTGCAATATGTCATTTAGAAAAAGGTGTTATGTTAGCCCGAAGGCGATGTGCAGGGGTATCAGCCGCCTTGCGCAAGAATAGGCAAGAATGGTTGCAACACTTAAGCCGTGTGCGAAATAAGAAAGATAGAGGAGACCTGAAAAATTTATAGATTTGATAGTAAAAAGTAGGAGTCATGACTGAAAGAGAAAGGTAACTGTCGGAAGAAGAAGATAGATTAATAAATGTGTAGTATAAGAGAGGCAGTCTAAAACCACCACCAAAAAAATATTGCATTACATAAAAAAAGTCTACAGGATAAAGTCAAAATTACTTAGGAAGTTTTATGAGAAGAATTGTGGTATAAAGTAGTAAATAAATGATATTAAACCTAACATAACGTTTTATAAATAGATAATTGTAAAAAAATCACTTGGAAAGCATTTCATTCCACATTAAATTGATCGTAAAATTTCTCATTTGTGATACCGGGCCACAAATCCCGGTATTAATAAAATATTTACGTTTTTACATCCTCACGAGCAAGGGCTCCTCCTTCTCTAGGGCATTCAAACGTTCAAATTGCCGTTCCTGGGGTCTCTACCTTTATATTTTATGATGCTTAATATTTTTGAGGTTAACTAAGAAATAAATAGCAAATTATTATTAATTTTTTAATACTTAAACCACATAAACCTTCTAAAATTTATGGGTAGCTTAGTATTAGGTACACAGAAAAAAGAAATTGCTTTCTAAATCTGTCAATAAAAATGTTACCCACGTTAAGCCATAATTGAACGAAGTGAAGGCGTTAAGAAACATCCTAAACACCAGCAGGACCTTGAACCCACCTACCACACACCAATAACCACAATATGATCTCTGGATTAACAGCTCTCTAGCTCAGATAACTAAAAGATTTTACTATTTATCGTTTCGTAATTAAGTTCAATTAAGCTCGACTTCATATATTCGGGTCAAAATATTTTGCTTGGTCTCGCAGTAAAAAAATATTAAGTCATCAGAACTTAGATTTTAGATTTTAATCTTGAATAAATATTATAAAAATGTCTTAAGCAAAAATTACGAGACAAAATATTTACAAAATGCTACGTATATTCTTTACACTTTTTATATTAGGAGCTTTGAGAGATTTAATCTTATTTAAGACTATCTCATCGCTTGCTAAGCCACCTTGCCGGTGCTGGCAACATTTAATTAGCGAGGTGCAAAAGCTGAATCTCATTCGAACAACGAGAGAAATCACATTATACGATATTGAATTATAAAAGCCTCAGCGAATACTCGTTAAATATACCAACGTCGGCGCTCTAAAATTCATGATATAATATTATTTGTGATTAAATAACATGGATCCATTACTAACTTCTGGCTTTATAACATTATTTTTAGATTTTAGCCAATTTATGTTTAAATTTTTGTTGATGTTCAAATTGCTTAAAGATTGTTTTGTATTATAGGGTAGCTGATATTATGTTTGAGAAGGTTACAATATAACAATAAAGAAAGTTATGATTTAAAAAGTAGGTACTGAAATATAACATTATTAATAAAATGATTTACTGGTGTTACTTTTTGTACCGGTACCGTGAAATAAATTCTATTAATTTATCTATTATATCTATTAAATGAAGGTTCCTATAAAATAATTCCGATTGTTAGCAACATCCAAAATGTCCAATTTACTACGTAAATAGGCGCGTTAAATGAACATCGGTTATAATTATAAAATATATCCAATATTTTGTTTAATATAATAATGCACTTCGAATTTTATATTTTTCAATTTAATAGTTTTCGGAGGCAGGAACCTATTGCACAAAATATAAAAATAGCACCAAAGCGTGATATTGTGCAGTTATGGTAATTTTGGACTTAGCTATTTTAGTTTAACCTAAACCGTGTCTTTCTTCTTGGTCCTTACAAATACATAAAAAACATTTTTAAGGTATGTATTTTTAACACTTAAGTAAGAAAGTATATCTTAAGAAAAAATAATATTTTACGAGTAATTTTAGGTTTCCCAAACATCATTAGAATTCTATAACAATACTTTCGACTTTCGTAACGAAGTTATCGTTACGTTAATTGTAACTTGTAATTTCGCATTGTAGAATTATTGTGGTTGTAAGAATAATATGTTATGTTAAATTGTTCATGTGTTGGATGAAGTTAAATTATGGAAAGAAAGATAGTTATGAAACTGAAACCATTAAAAAAATATAACAATAACCCTAAAAAAAAAACAAAAACGGATTACTAACGATCCAATTTATGTGGAATGCAAATATGTGCTTTTGTAGACTGCACGTTATGAAAGTATTCTGAAGATTTAAATTATTGAATTAAATTATAGAATAAATCATCTTATTACAAATTAGTAAACTTTTGAGTTTCATTAAGCTGAGTTTTAATATTTGTTGGAACGGAAACTATAATGCTCTCTAGCGGCATGCTTGAAGTAATGGTTAAAACTTTGCTAGTAAATGAAGTGACTAGAAGCTATTAACTCTTTCGCTTCACTGACTGTTAATCGCTATTCGTCTTGATTGATCCGCGAAGAGCTTAATGATGCAACTCACGAACATACACGACTCATTCCCTCGACGCCTCTGGCACGCGACAAGACACATCGCGTTGCTGAAACTCAACCGACGTCTTAATCACAGGAATTGAGATCGTTCAAACATTCCACAATCAATCTAGTGTCGCGTGTTTGATTGTTTCGTTTCTGAACTTTAATTAGGATTTATTTTACAGAGGTCAATATACTGTCTAAGCTTACGAAGTTCGTATAGAAAGCCTCAATATTTAGCTGATTGCTTTAGATTAAATGAGGTCAGGCCTTGAGTTACGTCTCGTCTGAAATTATGTAACTAACAAACTTTTGAAAATTTGGGATTATTTTTATTGTTAGTTATATAAGTTTATGCTGTTATTCTTATAAGTCGCGATCTAAGTAAAATTAACAATTTATAACAATATTATAAGTAATTAAAGAAAATATTAATTGAAATAAAACTATTTTTACGGATTTAACTCGCGTATATTGAATTGTCTGTCGACACCTCCATCTCGTCTTTCCGTGAACACGATTGCTGCAAAGTATTCGAAACGTTTGGTTAGATTTAAAATGTAAATTTAAAGTTTAATTCAATATACGCGAGTTAAATCCGTAAAAATAGTTTTATTTCAATGTGTAGTACTCGTGAAAACCTTAGAAAACACTATGAAAATATTAATATTTTGTATTGTAAGATAGTTGCCGTACCTTTTCTTCTTTTTTTTTGCTTATCTTTTAATTTTTTATAAACCTTTTTTATGGAAATTCTTTTGAGTAAACGAATTATAAAAGAAAAGTAATGAAAAAATCCTTATTTTATTATTTTTAAAATATACAGTTTTTCTAAAAGTTCATCTACTTTACGCTCGGCGCTTGCTAAAACCAAGATTTTCGACACAAAAAAATTGTAGCGATTAGTCCGCTACGCTTTCAAATTTAGGTCATTTGCAGTTATTATAATTGGATTAAAACTCTTTAAATAAAGTAATCCGGAGTTTGCTTCATATATTGATTTCGTTATAATTCCTGTGCCATGCAACAATATCGTTAAATATAGATTCAAAGAAAGGGCGGGAAGGCTAGCGAGCTTTGATTTGTTACCTGTTCAATAAAATTGAAAGGGTTGAAATAAATGGTATGAGATCATCCGGTGCTTCGATTGTTGTAAAGGACCCGAATAACAATCGGAGCTATTCTGGCTATATTCTGGGTCCATTTTTTATCCTCGTTTATGTAAATGGCCTTTTTACTTTTGACGTAGACAGATATTTATTGAGTTAATTAAGTTAGTATAATAGTTAGCTGAAGATACTTCTCTTATATTTAAAATACGACATCATGGAGTAATGTAGGATAATAAAACATAGTTTAGCTAGTAAAATTAGCTCTACTTTATATCTGTCTCTATGTTTAACTTGTGAGATGATAATAAAATTATTTTAAGTACATACAGTACAACTTTTATTTTTCAATAGAGCTATTAGAGTAATTTATAATCTGGAATCTTGTTATTAGCAAGGTTAAATCAAATAAATGTTCTGTTGCATTTCAGTATTTTATTAAAATGTGTCACTTTATTTGGTATTTATTTTTCTCTGCTAAATTGGTAAACAAGGGATGCAACCTGGGTAACAGTTATCAAATTTATTTTGAATGTTATTGTTAAGTTATTCAATATTATTATTATAAATTTATAAAATATTAACATTGCTTATGTCAGTTATAAGTAACATTTAAAGACGAGAACAAGATTAATAAAACATTCAATAAATATTTTTTTAGCTTCGCATTTAATTTGAAATTTTGTTACCCTCACTTATATTTTGTGTGTCAAAAACAATTCGCAAATAATGTATCATCTGTCAGAGGCTCATAAATATTCGTATCATATCAACAAGCTCCGTAATATTTGGTTTTCGAAAAAATATTGTAGATCTGCCATTATCAACTCTACTACACTTACAATACGTATTCAGGTAACGTGGAATGAAAATCTTCCAAAAAATGCGAATTAATATGCCACATTTGTTTAACGGATTATCTCGGGAACCAATCATTTGTTTTTATACCAAATGTGTATCTAGGTATGAAATGATTATGCTTAATTTGTTGTACAATATATATTTTCGTTTTCATAAATTATTAAAAATTGTAAACAAAACTACCTAATTATAACGTTGGTTTAACAACAAATACACAGAATCCATACTAGCTTTTGCAGATGATCTCGCGATACTGACACGTAATCCAAAACAATGTCAGGTACTTTTAAGTGTAGTTGAGGATTTCTGTACGTGGACGGGCAGATTGAGGACAAAACCAAGTAAATGCTTTAGTCTGTGTCTGGGTAGACGGAATACCAAATATACCTCTTAAGATCCGGGTCTTATTATAGGCGTTCAGTGCGTTAGTACGGTTACGGAAGCAGCTCTGTTTAAATTTTTAGGTAAAAAAATCGATTACCAAGGCCGTACTCCATCGTTGGATGTAATAGTCGATAGCTTTTTGAATAATCTCAAAAAGGTAGACCGCCAAACAATAAGTAACGTCAAAAAAGCTTGGATTTATGATATTTTTTTAACATCACGCCTAAATTGGCCTTTCCTCGTTTATGATATTATTAAAACCCTTTTGTCAAAGTTAGATGCAAGCGTCATGAAGACATTGAAGTTATGGCTCGGGTTAGCGCACTTAGCGGACTCTTCAACCTTATTTAAATACCGAAACCATTTTGGATTAAAATTAAAGAAACCATCAGAGCTCTACAAACATCTAAGAGTTACCAAAAGACATATCATCGGAAAATCTAAAGGTGATACTGTAACTTCTCTCCCAAAAGACAAAGTTGCCTCAGAGCTCGAGTTACGACTTATTGATAGGTGCTCAAACGAATAAAGTAGGGCTAGGATCAAGTAGGAAAGTTCAAGACATAGACATAACAAAATCTTTTATTCGACAAGGTGAAAACGATAACTACCGACTCCACGCGATGAGCCTAGAAATTCAAAACGAATGGGTGACCATAGGACATTTTTGTATTCCACTAGCTTTGAAGTGGCGCACCTTAATTTATGATTGGTCCCCAGCATTATTAAAATTCTATCTTAATGCATTCCAAATGACTCTTTCAGATCAAAGTAATTTAGTAAGATGGGGCAAAGCCACCGAAAGGTCTTGCAACATCTGTGGGGAGGCAATAGGAACCGCGAAACACTTATTAGTAGGGTGTAGGGTACTTCTAGATAAAGGCCACGACAAGGTATTAGAAATTATACGGGAAACGGTTAGTCTTTCAGTTGCAAGAGCGCGGAAGGGTATAACAACCACCAAACGATCTGTAGAATTCGTAAAAGAAGGCTCCTCCAAAAAATCAAAAGCGAAGCCTTATTCAATATTAGGCGCGGCTCCTGATTGGACTCTCATGATGGACACGTATGAAAAGCATTATAAAATCCCTTTGGATGTTGGTGTTTTGTCATCCAGACTGGACTTATTCCTGTATTCGAGACATCTGAGGCGCGTGATACTTGTGGAGCTTACTGTTCCTTGGGAAACAAACATCCCAAGGGACCACACATCCAATCTGAATAAGTATTACGAACTGACCAACGAACTGAACAGGAATAAATTTATAGTTAGTTTGTAAGCGGTAGAAGTGGGAGCGAGAGGTATAACAGCAAAATCTCTCTATAGCCTACTTAAAGACCTTGGCCTTTCTAGAACGTATTTCAAAGGCGGCATTAGTAGGTTCTTTCCAAATTTGGTTAGGTAGGGAGAGGAGTGTGGAGGGTGAAGGTGAGCGTTTTTGCGCATAATAAAGGGGCCCCTTAAACCTACTCCTGGGCCGCAAGTCCCAGGCATTGCTTGCACTCCTCTCCATGCAACGCGATGGGCCCGGCACCCGCACGGTGAATCCATAGAATGTTAAGAAGCTTCGTCTTAAGTGTCTGCATTATTAATTATAAGTGTATAGTGTTTTCTAAGGTTTTCACGAGTACTACACATTGAAATAAAACTATTTTTACGGATTTAACTCGCGTATATTGAATTAAATTTTAAATTTACATTTTAAATCTAACCCGACGTTTCGAATGCTTTGCAGCAATCGTGTTCACGGTTTAAATTTAAAATATAATTCAATATACGCGAGTTAAATCCATAAAAATAGTTTTATTTCAATTATAAGTGTAGTATCGACGAGGTATCGGATTGATTTTGTTGGCTATCGGTCATATCTTAATTTTAGAAATCATAGGTCAAGGGTTAATACAAGTATAAACTTATATGTTTCATATATACATGTTAGTTCGTTCATCGACGCTTCAATGACATATAATAACGACAATTCGTGTCCACACTCAATTATCTTTTAAAATATGATTATCAATTTTAATCTTTACAAACATCAAGCACATACATATTAGTCCGCATCTTTACACATTATACCCGAAATACCTATACTCTTAATCTTATGTATTTAGTATATTCTAAAAAACTTTTTGTTACTAAAGTGAAAATTTAAATACTAAAATATACAAAACAAACTTACAAATAATCCATAACTGTTATTAAATGACATTTTTAAATTCTCAGAACTAAGATCCAATGTTAAAAAACTTTAACCCAATTTTTAAACTGAATGTATATGGTATATTTATGACTTATTTCCAAGTTTTAGTTTTAATTTCGTTTTATGATAATCAATATTTGCAAGTAATTTGGGTTCACGTAGTTCAGTATAGAATAACTTATTGTTTACTCAAAAGAAAAAATATATTTTACGCAGTCATTTTAAATGTTTTTTAGGAAAGTGCTATAAGACATATTTTTTAATTTATAAAATCAATACACTCGTAATACTAAAAAAATAATAATTGAGGAAACCACTAATTATTACAATTTAAAAAGAAATGGTTTATGAACTTATACATCTATTAATTAGAATATTACAA
Source organism: Napeogenes inachia (assembly GCA_959347355.1). Taxonomy (NCBI): domain Eukaryota; kingdom Metazoa; phylum Arthropoda; class Insecta; order Lepidoptera; family Nymphalidae; genus Napeogenes; species Napeogenes inachia. The sequence continues at coordinate 24,332,952 of OY365794.1, forward strand.
GTGATTTGGCAAAAAGTTTTAAGACCGGACGCCGGTTTATGTCAGCCGATTTATTTTTATGAGTGGTAGAACATGGTATCCATTTTTTCCCTTAGCCGGTTCATACGTCACCATCGGGACGTTATGAGCCCATCGCTCTGCAATTTTTACCGATTTCCCCATCGACTTATTTAACATTCTACACATTTAAAATATATATGTATATGGTTATACCGATCTATGACGGTATGGGGGTCTATGACGTTAATAATGACTTTTATATACATTTTATTTTAATATAAATAAACTATTTTATAATTTAATTTAATATAATAAACGATTCATTCCGTTCAACAATATGTTATCGAACTCAGCATACATACAATCCATTGTAAAATTAACAAATTTAATAATATCTTAATACTTAACTTAATATAAACTTTACTTAACTTAATACATAGAAAATCAAATTTGAATAGAGACTACCAAAGTATTCACTATTCTTGTATGTATACAAAGTATGTATAATTTATTATTAATTTATAGTGAAATCCCACTCTCACTCTCTCGTCTCTCGCACTCTCCCGTGACTTTTCAAGTAGTCACTAATTCTTATCGAGGGTTGTCTGTGCGATAATACCACATTACCATGATTTTTTTAACTGTTTTTATGTTAATTATTGTAATTTACCTTTATAACAAATTACTGAGTAATAATATTTTTAGAATGAAATAAAAACAAATAAACCGTTTTTTTAACCAAACCGTTTTTTTAACCAAACCGTTTTCAAAATAAAATAAAAATCGAGTAATTGAACGCTATCGGTCAGTATAGATTAATATTTAGAGTTTGTATGTTTATATTATTTTAGTAAGGAATGTTGAAATTATTATGTTATTGCCAATAAATATTATGAGGGTATTCTGAATATTCTTGACGCTTAGTGAGTACAGTTTGTCTTGCTATTGTCAAAGATGGCAGCATCGGGATTGTGAAATGTGCTTTGCACTTGCTTTTAAGTCGCTCGCTCATTAGACGAGCGCATTCTATCGTTGGCAGTGTTTGAAGAAGAAGAATAATGAAGAAGTGATTATATATAATTTAGTTCTAGTAATCTTTGTATATACAGGTGTTAGTGATTGAAGTTATATAGTTTATAATAAATGTAATACATAAAGATAGTCTCTTAATAATTATGTTATGCTTATGCGTATATATACTTTTTTGCTTCTCTTTCATTGTACGATATAAGCACGTTTAAGTGATGAAATATAATATTATAGCCAACAAAACAAAAACAAACAAGAAAAAAACAAAAAAAACTTTATTTAAAGCCTTTAACAAGATTTCAGATATTTCCTTCAAGAATCAGAAATTAATAACATAAAAGAGATCCCAACATCTTAAATGAAATTCCCATACCTCCTCAGATATTCATAAAGAGTTCGAATTTTTCCTTTGATATATCTTTGCAACCATATTCAAAGCGAGTGTGCGTTGTCGCGTAATTCGACATTTAATTCTCGTTAGACGGCTGTAGAAGCATATGGGTCGGGAATTGAATTACATTGAGTTTTTCCTAATTTCGCAATTACTTTTACTTTCCATGAGCTAAAACTTACCCATTTATTAATTTACACATAAATGTCGTTTATATGTGGAATCTTTTTAATTAAAGTGAATTCTGTTAAAACAACACAAAAAGTATAGGTTGGTGCAATAAATCTAATTTGCGGAATTACATTCTGTAACATCCTATTGTTTATTTAAATTGAACCAGACAATGACCCTCCTCGTTTTTTAATTTATTAGTAATACGAGAAAGTAAATGGTAGTATTTTTTTCGGATTAACTTAATTCAATAGTATACGAACACATGGTTTACTAAGCCAAGAAGCTACTCGCAATAAATACATTAGCGGAATCGCGTGACAGCTTGTTTGTTATTCCGCTGGCGTCGAACACTTATTGGTCCATCTATACGGTATCTTCTCAACAGCTATTTCATCTTACATTTACAAAGAAAGTAAATAATGATAATTCAAATTCTTAGCATGTAGGTAATAAATATCTTTCGTAATAAGTTTATAAACCTAGGATCTAAGTTTTTTTAATGTAGGTATTAATAAAATAATTTTTATACGCTTTAAAATTATTATGTGCTTATAATATGAACTTTTATTTATTTATAGCAAGAAATAAATTTACATTTGTTGTAAATATTTTCTTTAATGAATACTGTGTGTTTTTATAATATCATAATCATCAACATAAATTTAGATTATAAATTTCAAAATATTTATTTTGAATTTTGTTTATATCAATAAATAATAAATATATCTTGATCATTCAACTGTATTTATCCGAATAGCTTTGGATATTACGAATATAAAAAATCTTGACATGTGAAGGTTGTTTCTTTGACATATAATCTTTTACTTGTTACCATACTGTGCATAGAAATGTTAAACATATTGGTTTTTTATTTATGTATCTGTAAATAAAAATGTATTGCGCCTAATTTATTATTCGCATGTCATTCTCATGTCTGCTGTTAATATGCAGTCGTTCTACGAAGCTTTGATGAGTTCTACGCTTCACTACGATATTACGATAGATATCAGTAAGGTCGATAACGTAACATTTTTAGAGCAATACACTATTAAATGTACACTTGATCTTTTTTCGATTGTACACATGTTATTTACGTTCAACAAATTAAAAGAACCGAGGAAGTATAACAAGTCTGATACTGATTAGAAACAACAATTCGCAATTTGAACCTTGTCAATACAATATTGACAAGGTTCAAATTGCGAATGTTATTGTTGATCAATATCAACAATAACATTCTCTCTACTATTTGTCAACAGTCTATCCGTCTCTTGATCGAAATATCGCATGAGGTGATTGTAATAAATTAAAAATATATAGTGAGCTATTTGTCACTGAGAAGTTGATTTTTATAAATGTTGTTTTGCTCTCAGAGTAAGATTGGATAAAATAATCAATCGGTAGCAGAATAAAAATTCTAAATAATATTAAATAAATGAAACAAGAGTATTTATTCTATGTTAATGTATATTAATAAAACATTAACATTATTAAAGTGGAACGAAGAGTAAAGATACACAGTACTTATACCATATCAATCTGCATATTTAATATAATTCTATAATATAATGAATATATAAAAATATTATAATATAATTATATTTATTTGTTTATGTTTTACCAAATATGTTTGTATTTTGTATATTAATATGATATATATTAATATGATATATTGTGTTGGAATTGACTTTTAGGTATATATTTACTCGTATTTAGAATATATCATTTTTTTTCAAGTTTATTTTAAAATTTCTTTATTTATTAAAAGTATTCAATAATTATATAAAAGATACAAAATACTATTATTAAAACTCTGTTACTGGAAAGAATCAGCAATGACAGTCGTTCTATTCTTTAAAACACTTTACTGGCACTGCTCACAAACACACTATACTGTTTACTATTAAACTCTTTACTATCACTGTTACACTTTATTATACTAGTTCTGTTACATAACTTAGTCTCTCAATCACACACTGCCTTCTCTTAGCTGGGAGACGATTTATGTGTACACGTACACTATTTTTAATAAAATCAGTTACCAATATTACAATTATTTATTTAGTTAATTAAACTTATATATGTAATGTTTGTTACATGTTTGATAATACCTATAAACATGTATAGCCATGTTAAGCCATGATACGGTAGCTCAGTTGGTATGGCGACGGTTCGAAGCCCTATCCGTAGCGGTTTATCTTTCATTCTATATTTATAAAAATTCAAACATTACATGTTTTAGTCATACCTTCAACTGATTTTTTTTTAGCATAATCTACACTCCAAATTAAGGAAAGTTAATACTATTCACTCAGCTCACATATTTCACAGAAGTTAAATTTAAAAATGAGTCTTACAGTAATTAAAGCAAAATAACTTTTTTGAAATTGAAAACAATGTTAAAAAACTTAAGAATGTAACAGGATTTCAATATCAAATCTCTCATTTCCTTGTTTGATTTCCGCGACCGATCAGTCTTAGCAATTGATATCTTTAGCGAGCAGTTAGAAGATTTTTATTTATTAGTAGTATTAATTCCATCTTCCTTTGAAAGGTTTTTTAAACATTTTAGTTCTGTATCTTTTTATAGGTAGGTAGGTATGTATAACATGCTTATCTGCAACAAATTTTGTGTCCTTCAATTCTGTATTGTACCCTACGAATCAAGGCGTGGCATCATAATGTACCGCATGGTATGAGCCGCAGGTGATTTGTAAACTAACATTGCATTTACATGTTCAAGTTTAGTGAAGTATTACAAGATAGTAGAATACAACTTCTTTAAATGGTTCACACTGAATTTATATCAGTTCGGGTGATAAGATATTAAAAATTCGCAGCATGTATAAAACTGAAATTGCAACCAAGTTTTCATTCTATATTTATCTAAAATTTAAACAACCTTAACATGGCTATACATGTTTATAGACATTTTCACACATAAATATCGGTTGTGGCATTTTTCAATGTCTAGTTATACTGCAAAGTTATAAACATTGGTCAGTGTTTTCGAAAGAAATCTGATAGATATCACCACCATTTCGGTAAATATATATATCATCATCATCATTATATATAAAATCCTAAATTCACCGAGACGGGTAGTGATACGGTAGATCAATGGTAGAGCGATAGAACGGTTTCCCAGAAGTCGCGCGAAATCCCTGGCCGTATATTTTTATTTATTCATTATATAATTTAGATACTTATTATAGATATTTTTAAACGAGTTGATGATCTTGTATCAAATAAATAAAGCACTTGTAATATTCTTATAAAGCTAGAAGCTACAAACATATCCTTTATTTAACGACATGACATGTACTGTCGTAAAAAATATCCTAAACACTATTATATCATTAGTCATGTCGATACCAGCAACAAATAATTGCTGAAATATTTCGATTATTTTAGAGAAGTAAAACCAATAGACACTGATAAGATACTGTCAAATATCTTCCGATTGTTTACAAAAACAATGCTGTTTACAAAAATTAATATAATACAGATAGAATAAAACATTTTTTTTTTAGATAACATTTAATACTGTTTTTATATCCGCATTTAGATTTTGGCTGTGGTGACACATGGTGTGAATTGCCAGTGCGTATCGAGTCTCGCAGGGGTGCAGTAAGAAGGAGTGTAGAGGGGAGGGGATGAGGTTGCGGGCAACAAATTTAAAGCTTTATTGCCAACGTGTTTGTTTTACTTCCCTACTTTGTTCTTATGTACGATGATTAAGAGAGATTTATACGCCTTTATCATGTTGTTTTGTTTGATTTGAGTTACGTTTTTACTGTAAAACTCCTTGATTCTTCCCGTATTTTGACCAAACCTTTTGGCATAAATTAGTTTGTATGGTTTAAAAAAAGTTTCAGTTTTGATTGACACTCGTTGACGCAAACTATTACAATCTCGCTGCCCATTTGAGACTTAACCTAACTACAAACTCAATGCAATATTATGCTTAGTGTGTCACACGGTATGTGGTTATATAAATAACTCCATTTAACTTTAACACAGCCTTCATGCTGCTACCGTATAATTGAGACAAATTTTATGTATACATCTCTTAAAATAAATCAAATTATAAGGTAAAAAAACATCAAATATCGAATATCGCATCGATATCATTTCAAAAGTTTATGAAATGTTTAGTATTAAAATTAAAAATGAAGCACGTATTTCATTAGCAAAGATATAATACTAGTTATTGCTACATATAATGTTAATGTTACCACCTTGTAGTTGTGTTAAATTTACGAATACATAATATTATTAGATATGTTAAAAGTTTTCTTTCCTGTCAGCTGATCTTTCAAATTTGTCAGTGTCAACGATCAACTATGCTGGTCGATTAGACGTTTATCTATATCCAGGACTATGCTCTCTGAATATATGTTTAATGACACAAGTACAGACCAACATATCTGTATTTGTAAGTTTTTTCTATTTACAAAATAATTTCAGTATTTCCTGCCTATTTTCTCTGTTTCATAAGTATAAACAGAGAAACTATTAAAAGGTACTCGTGGGCCAATATGTTGTCATATGTCAAACGATTATTTTACTGATTTATTAGCAGCCTTGGATAATATTTTCTCTAGTTATGAACAATTTGTAATAATGTTAAAGTCAAACATTATTTCAAATTGTCTATGTCTGTCTGGCTGATCTCCAAAAAAGGTTTCTCTGGATCTTTTAGATTGTTATCTGTCATTGATTCAGTCAATCTCTCAATTTGGTGTTCACAGTACGCGATGGTCCGATAGTACTTTACACCGGGACAGCTACTTGTATGTACAGGCGCCGAATTGCTAGCCTCTCAGTATTCTATAGGATACATTTTGGTGAGTGTGCGCAGGAATTACACGAGTTAATTCCCCCGTCCCCTTCCAAGCACCTGACCTTCCGACGCACGGCAGGTATCAATACGCTGTGGACATTCCTTCTGTTCGAACGAAGCGTTTTGTTTCGTCTTTTTTACTTCGTACAGCTAAGGATTGGAACAGCTTGTCTGCGTCGGTATTTCCGACCAAATAGAATGTGGGTGTCATCAAGAGAAGACTGAATAGGTTGCTAGGTTACTGGGCCTTATCATATATGACTACGTCTTCACTTTACATCAGGTGAAATGTAGTCAAAAAGTTGTGAAATACTTATTGGTAAAAGCTATAATTATTTTTCTCAACAAGAAAAAAACGTCTCATAAATGTATCCATTACATTTTTGTTTTGTGTAAATAAAATCACGGCTCGATTTCGTATTCAATTCGGATCACTAATTGTCAGAGAAGTAGAATACTTTATTTTCTATATTAAATCCTCAATGATCCAAATTGGCTAAAAAAGAGAAAATCCAGTACCTTCATGCACACAATAGAATGACACTAATAGAAAATGACAGAAAATACTGAAGGTTTTACCCTCATACACGTTTTAATGCCAACAAGTATTAAGTTTACCTTTGGTTGATAAAAAAATACAAAAAAAAACTTTCAGGTAGGCATACGTCGCTCTAATGAAACGTTTGTTGTTCAGTTGCTCGTTTTTAAAAGTTAGGTCATGGAGGATGGTTAGGAGAAGGAAGGGTAAGAACTCTTGAATACTCGTTATATTTAGTTATTGATTTCAAATTTAAAGTTGAAGTACATAAAGAACCTAAATAATGCGTGGTCAATTTTTAACTATGAAAAGATAAGTTTTAATATAACATTATTTCCGTTTATTAAAAGAGTTAAAAAATAAATTACCAAAAATTGATTTGAGACAATCATAAATAGGATTATTGTAACATTGTCGTTTTATCTAAATGGATAAAATAACAAAGAGTTACTTCCTATATTTAGTAAACTATCGATAAATATGTTCACATTAGATACAACTCGTGAAATGTGAAGCCAGGTAACGACGTCATATATTACATCCGTTTTGTAGAGATAACGTGTTCCTACTCTTGAACGATCCCATATATTTTTACTGCGAAAATGTCAAAACCTTTATGCATTTTTAAGAAGACATGATGACATGAAAGAGCAGTTAAATGTAAAATCCTTTTACATTTAATGTATTTTAAGAACAATAAAGTTTTAATATTTTTTGTTCATTTAGCTGATGGATTATTACTCAAAGGTGTAATAATCACCTCGGGGTATTTGGTTTGCAAAAAGTGTTAAACTTATATATATTCATACAGATGTGCTCTATCCTACCTATCCTAAGTAAAGACAGGAATTTTATTAATAAAGCACTCAATTACTGAACGAGATTTGAGAGACTTGATAACTTATGTGCTAAAGATTGATATTACGTAGTAATATTCACAATGTATAATAAATTATTCATATTTTTTAGGTTGCCCGATACTACTATTTCCACAAAACTTTAAAGGATCAAAACTTGTATCCTTTGAATGAGGCGGAATATTAATCATTACTTCACTAAATAAACAATAAGTTTTAAAAGGAAGTTCTGACAGTATTGATAAGCAAGAAATGTTTTTTTTACGATTCAAATAACCAAAGTGATTCAATTATGAGAAATCCTTTTGCCATAGATATTATGTAGTATTTTTAGGAAGCAAGTTACGTTGCCTGTTAAAATATTAATATAGTAATTCAAACAGAAAACGGTTCAGCGCCGACCCTGACGCGTGCGAGTGTCGGAGGCGAAGCGCTAATCTCTGAAAGTTAATCCGCAAGGTATACATTTAATATTTGATAAGCCAACATTTTTTAATTTTGCGCGCCTTTCTCTGATTGCAGAGCAAATAAATTTTGTTAAAAAATAAAATGTGAGTGCTTTCGATTATTATTTATGTTTTTGATGATCGAGTGAATCTAAAACTACTCAGTAAAGCATACCCATTTTAATTTCAGTATCTCTCTAGAGGAAGAGGGCGCTAACTGAGCCAACGTAAGCACCGGCTCCGTCTTGAAAGTTAATTTAAAATTATAAAAAGTTAATAAAGTGGTGTAAATACAGTAAAAACGTGTAAAAGACTACAAATTAGACTGTTATATATATAAGTGTATAGTGTATAACATTAAATAGTGGCAATAATAGTGATAAAAGGGACAACCACAAAATAGTGACATTATACTGTTCGTGGACAACTAAACAGGCTTGACTAGAACTACATTCTTTTTTATGTTGAACAGTGCCGATTAAAATCCGAAATCAATCCATAAATCGAATTAATATAGTGAAAGTGAACAATATTATAACCTTAAAAACTATTGTGCTTTGTCATTTCCATAAAGTCAGATAGTAATTTAAATTGTACAGATAACGCCATCTAGCGGTTACGTTAAGGACTACGTAGTATTCATCTGCATCTGAATCGATAAAGCAAACACGATTATCTAAGCCATCAAGCTCCTAGTACTACGAATCCCCGACAGAGGGCGAAAACTTAAAAATGGATGAAATAAAAGAAATGTTGAAAAATATGCAGGAGGAAATGAGACAACATAAGTTGGAAATGATGAATATGAAAGAAGAACTCAAAAACACTATAATTACTAATATTAACGAGAAATTTTGTAACTTGGAAATAAAAAACGAACAACTAGAACAAAAACTGGTTTCACAAAAATTTGCAATTGATAACTTTGAGCGTTTCACAAGGAGAAAAAATATTCTACTTTTCGGAGTTGTAGAACAAGAAAATAGTTACCAAGAATTAGAGAGAAAAGTTCTAGATATTATAAACAACGCCTTAAAAGTCAAGTGTGAAAAACACGACATCGAAATGGTGAGAAGACTTGGAATAAAAAGCGATAAAGTAAGACCTACCGTAATAACTTTGCTAACTATGGGAACAAAAATTCAAATAATAAAAAATAAAAAGAAATTGGAATCAACGCCCTACTACATAAAGGAAGACTACCCAATAGACGTCCTTAGAAAAAGGAAAGAACTCCAGATGGAAGTAGAGACACTAAGAGAGCAAGGCAAAAAAGCGGTAATTAAGTATGATAAAATTATAATACTTAAAAATAATAATAAAGAAACACAATCTACTACACATAACAATAAGAGAAATTTATCAATATCCCCCGAGCAGACAACCAGCGCAGAAAGGCAGCCTAATAAACAGCCTACTAAAATTACTAAGTCTAACAATATAAACAATTACATTATAAAAAAACCTACTCTCACACTATCTGAAAAAACTTCCTCAACGCACTGCTCCAAACCAACAACAAAATAGCAATCAACACCTGCCCCTCTCAATCTCCCAACACGGCTTGTCACCGCGGGAGATCTAGACTACAACCCTCCAGCAAGTCAAGAACTATATATATGCACGTACAACGTAAAATCATTATTATCTCCGCAAAGATTAATACTGCTTAAACATTCTTTAGAAAATATCAAATACGATATTATAGGCCTCGCAGAAGTCCGGAGAGCTGGCAATAATATACTAGAAGATGAAATCCACATTTTCTGTTACACCGGAGAGTCAAAAGGGCTATATGGAGTCGGATTCCTCATCAAGAAACAATACAAACATAATATAATGAATTACATAGGCATATCTGAAAGAGTGTGTTTGCTAAACCTAATCTTTGGTTCAATGAAGATATCATTAATTCAAGTTTACGCCACCACCTCCGAAGCAACTGAAGAAGAGGTAGATAATTTCTACCAATTATTAGAAAGCGCCCGGAGCCTATCCACAGGCAGAGTTATAATATTAGGAGATTTAAATGCAAAAATAGGACAAAGAAATCCAGTAGAAAACTCAATAATAGGACCATTCTGCTGCGGCAGAAGAAACCAAAGAGGAGAAAAACTTGTACAATATGCTCTTAAACACAAATTCACAATAATTAACACAATTTTCAAGAAAAACAAAAATAATCTATGGACATGGATTTCACCGGACCAACAGAACAAAAATCAAATAGATTACATTTTATGTAACAACCCAAAACTATTCACCAACATAGAAGTCATAAACAAAATGTCCTTCCCTAGTGACCACAGACTCCTAAGAGGAACAATTACATTAGCCAAAATAAAGAAAACCAGAAGTACATTTGATCAATTCCCAGTAAACAATCTCTATAATACGAAATCGCAAGAAATATACACAACTACCCTTACTACGAAATTAGAGCAGCTGTGTTGGGAAGATGATGAGAACTTAGAGTCCTATTATTGCAAGATAGAGTCTGCCATACATGAAAGCTTAAATAGTCTAACACCCATAAAAACCAAGAAGGAAATACTAACTGAAGAAACTAAGAAACTAATTAAAAAGCGTAGCGTGCTACAGCAGAAATCCTCAAAAAATAAATATGAAAAAAGAGAGCTCTCAGAACTGTACAAAACCACAAACAAACTACTTAAAAGAGACTATGAAAACCACAGATTGGCAATAATTGAAAAACATCTATTAACTACAGGGAGCCAAAAGAGAGCATTTAAACAGTTAAAAACAGAAAAAACATGGATACCTACTTTAAAGTCACAAAAAAAGGGACAGAACCAACTAACAAGAAAAGACTTAGTAAAAATTGCTACTGAATTTTACAAGAAACTGTACGAATATAAATCTATTAATAAAAATTGTTACAAAAAGTTATCAGAGTCAAATACGAATACAAAAATTCAACCCTTCAATAGTGACGAAATAATGTCAAAAATTAAAAAACTAAAGAAAGAAAAGAGTCCAGGCGAAGATAATATCCCAAACGAAGCTTTGATATTTGGAAGCCGCATACTGATCGAAACTTTAACTAACTTATTCAATAAAAATACTAGAAAAGCAGGAAGTGCCTTCAAAATGGACGAAGTCACGAATTATACTTATTTATAAAAAAGGAGATCCAGAAGATATAAATAACTACCGACCAATTAGTTTACTGCCAACCATTTATAAATTGTTTGCAATGTGTTTAGAAAAAAGGATAGAGTCAACTCTAGAAAAATGTCAACCAGTGGAACAGGCTGGCTTTCGGCAAGGTTACTCAACTATCGACCAAATTTACACCTTAGAACTAGTAATAGAAAAATACGAGGAATTTAAGAAGGATCTCTACCTCGCATATGTAGACTACGCGAAAGCGTTCGACTCCATCTCACATAAAAGTATATGGGAAGCACTGGAACATCAGAATATACCACACACATACATAAATATAATTAAAAACATTTACAAGAACAGCACAAGCCGCGTAAAATTAGACAGACTAGGCACAGAATTTAATATTCGTAGAGGCGTAAAACAAGGAGACCCTCTATCACCTAGACTTTTCATATCTGTACTACAATATATAATGAAAAATTTAAACTGGGACAGAAAAGGAATATGCGTTAATGGAAAATACCTCAGCAACCTCAGATTCGCCGATGATATTGTTCTTTTTGCTACAACATCAAAGCAACTAGAAATTATGCTAACCGAACTAAACGATGTTAGTAAAAATATAGGCTTACAACTTAACACCTCAAAAACTAAATTATCCACCAACGGAAAGAAAACTCCTGTTATAATAAATGATACACCTGTTGAATATGTGGAGAGCTATATATATCTTGGCAAACAAATTTCATTTAAAAAGTCGAGGCATACCGAAGAACTAGACAGACGAATTAACATGACCTGGAAGAAATACTGGAGCTTCAAAGAAATTCTGAAGTCAAAGCTTTCTCTACCACTAAAGAAAATAGTAATGGATTCCAGCCTATTACCCTGCCTATCCTACGGAGCTCAAACATGGATTTTTAATAATAAAAACATGTCTAAAATCCGTTCGTGTCAGCGCGCTATGGAAAGGAGCATCCTTGGTGTAAAACTCTCGGATAAAATTAACAGCACTAAGATTCGTCAGAAAACCCAAGTACTAGACGCATTGCAACACACACAACGCCTGAAGTGGAGATGGGCTGGACATATGGCCCGTTACAGTGAGGACAGATGGCCAAATCGCGTCACCAACTGGCAAGGTCCTGGAGGGACCAGACAAAAGGGTAGACCAAGAGCTCGCTGGGACGACGACCTGAATAAATATGTAGGAAGAGACTGGACGAAAATTGCAAAGGATAGACAAATATGGAGACAGCTGGAGGAGGCCTATACCCGAAAGGGGCCATAACATATTAGGATTTTTTATTTCATTTTATACTTAGTTTAGTACTGTTACATTTAAATATTTATTATTTTTTTTTTCTTTATAACAAATAGCTAAGTAAGAAAGTAAGCAACTGTAACTGAATATGTCGTGGAAATAAAGTGGCTTATTATTATTATTATTATTATCTCTCTAGAGATAAAAGAAAATCATTTAAAACAATAACGAGCTTAAAAAATATTTTTTTTTGGAGTTATTTTATTTGTTAGTAATATCAATTAATATTTCGCGTAATAATATTAGTCGACTTGATTAATTTGATGTTAACTGAATTGAACATTGTGTAAGAACATTACGTATATTTGATTTTGTCTAATTAAATATTTTTTGTAATACTAAAAAGCCCTTGATGTAGCATATAATGCAAGTGCCTACTAATTTATTACTTTTTATTATAATCAAACTAACTAAATAAGCATAAATTAAAAATATATATAAAATTATTGACTTAAATTTTTATCTCCACCTTGAAAAGATAGTGAAATTTAAACTTTTACCTTAGAATAAATGGAAGTCAACAACTTACATTAACACTTTCACTGTCCCAGATGTGAAAGTTAGAAAACAAAGGAATTCTCAAAACACTTATTATAATATAGTATATAAAAGACGAAGCAAGGCCTCTTTCTGAGCGAGTTCCAACCTACTGTTTAGGGATTCCGAGCTTCATTCTCATTTCTGTGCTGATGTCTCTATTAATATTTATTACAGTTTGTTCTTAAGCTTTTGTTTTTCCGTAGAAATGGTTAGTATTTTCTGGTTGAGTCAGTTCTAAAAATGTTAATAATATTGTAGTTTCTAGGAAAAAAAGGAAAAAAATATATAATATGAAATATAATATACCTATATGTTTATTTCTTCTGAAAATATTCAATTTTATATTAAAAATAAAAATAAATATATATATTAAATAATTATTAAATAATAATAATAATTATTATTATTTTATATTAAATAATTTAATTTGCTATTACTTTACACAACATAGTTATTTTTTTAATTATGATCTTCCGACAATTATTTAGTCTTTTAAGCAATATGCAACCCACTAATCGTATTTTTTTAAAGTGTTCGCTTGTCTTATTCTATTATTATTCTACTATTATTGATTTAATGGTTTTCGTGTGTTGTCTTCAAAAATAATAATATAAACACCTGGTGTGTTTATATTATTATTTTTGAAGACATGACAAGATTTTTTAAAATAAACAAAAACTATCAGTTTTGTAAACAATAAATTATTGCGAACATACCTATTTGTTTATAATCAAACCAAACTTGGTGGTGGAAAATTAAGTATACTTGGGCAAATTTAAAATGGTTTTTCGCGACTGTGAGGCAGTTTATTTGAGCAACCCTAGATAATATTTGCATCGATATTACCATAGATAATACCAACACCGCGGAAAAAGTACAAGGAATAAAAAATATCTATTTTTAGT